>JABAKD010000004.1:11409021-12009021 GCA_012845835.1 Undaria pinnatifida
AGAAGGTTACGACCGTCTTTTTTAGCAGGAGCAGCGAAGATGTACACACTAGCAAGGGACTCTGCCGTTGCAAATCCACAGCGTGTACTAAACCTCGGTGTCTTGGGTAGCATTCAACAGTTTCGCCTCCGACAACAGCTCGGGGTCTTAAGGTGAAAGCGCAGAAAACGCCGAGCTGGGGCATCGAACACAGAAATTCGAATACAGATCATCCTTGAGATGTGTAGATCATGAAGCAGGAATCGATGGTCTGTCCGAATGTTGACAGCCTCCATTCATGGGAGCGGCATGCGAACAGTGCATCAAATCGATCCCTGTAGTCCATGGCAGCAGAACGCTTCGGTGTCCAAGATGCGATCGATGTTGATATAAAATGCTGTGGAACATACTCCCATCAAAAGGCTTTGGACTTCTTCGGTCATATTACCAGAACCTCCGCGTCAACCCAAACCGTTTAAGGTCATCGCTAACCATAGCCTGTTATTGGGCGACGCGGCTCGACGCCAAAAACCCATGTTTATATAATACTTCTACTTTACTGCAAATACAGTCTCTATCGCCTCGATCTTGACACTACCACCATGGCAAGCCGTACAAGTACTACACGATGTTGAGGATGCTTACCTCAGAACCTTTCGAATCTTCGCTCAGGTTAATTCAGACCCTTCCCTTCACTCAGCACCATTTGAAATGGTCGCTAACCTTGTTACATCAGGAAAGCCAACGTGACGATCGAGGATGTCGACGCTGTTTAGACTAGTCTATAGCCCTAGCCTTAGGCCCTTCAAACTATTTCAACTGGGCGTTAACCTCAACCCAAACCCCCACCTCGAATCATTTGAAGTGCTCCACCTAATGCCCACCCGAATTGTCCACTAATCCAAGAGTGTTAGTAAACCTTAACAGAAGTGGTCACTACCGGCAAACCCAACAGTGCAACTTAGACTATTCCAAGTGGTCGACGCCCAGATCGTCTACGGTTTGGTTGCTCTGTAAGATGGCGTTTATCATATCCATCGCCACTTAGGCTGATGAGGCGGGTACACAGTGCTCAACAGTAGGGTTCCTGATTTAAGGCCGTCCATACCGAGCGAAAACGCACTGATGAATCCCATTGTTACGCGTTGTGACGCTCATATGAAGCTAAGTATACGATTGTAATGTCTACGCTAAAGCACATATGATAACCAATCTGAAATGAGAGCGACACGGAGACAAGAGTGGTGCACTGGCGTGTTCGGAGGGGGCTCTTAAATCTCTTAAATCAGAGTACCCCAGTGAACAACGGTCAGGGGCTGGTATCCGGTCTCTCCTGAGCATACGCATGATTAAAGCAGGATCGTGTTGGTTTCACGCACTTCAAACTGCTTTTAATGTTTTAATTAAGAACGCCTAGTGTATAGTCAACATTCACTCCAAACGATTTGAGCTGTTCGCTATTAGCCCCGATCTCAATCTCCGATCTCACCTCAAACCAGTGGAAGTGTTCGAAACCCAGTCCTGTGAAGGTTTCGTTGCCCTGAAAGAGCGATTTGACCTCTTCTTGCGGAGCGTAAGCCGTCTTGCACATCGAGGAAAAGAAGAAGGCATTTTGGCACGAAAAATGGTCGCGGTTGCTGTCCACCTTCAGCTCCACACTGTGGCCACACGCGTATTGTAGAGTAGGTCGCTGGTTAGACGAACATGGTCATTGACCCGGGATCTACGAAAAATGGTGAAGATGTGAGCGTTTTGAGAAACGGGACTTGGTCACAGTTCCCTTTCACCGTCACACTGTGGCCGCATTTGAACTGTTGACGTAGAGAGGGGTGATATTGGGCGCTGATAACGGGGTCCTTCCCATGAAGTAAACAATTTTTCAGAAACGGTAAATACCGTGACATTTGCACGAGCATCGAATCGTTATGCTTACCCGCTATGTCTTGTATTGTTCGTTCAAAGCGGAGGAAGCAAGCGGTCTAGCTCAGCGTATCGAAGAAAGTAGACGTTTTGGTTCGAATGTTCGTCTTGCGAGTGGTTCTACGGTAGCCCCCCCAACTTTTCTTTAACGAAATCGTCGGTTTTGAAACCAGCTCCCGGTCAATTCTCCTCCAACACGGTGCCCCTTTCCACCCCGACGTCATCGTTCGATAGTACTCTGCAAAAAAGAAAATACACGAAGAAATCTTTTCAAAGCATCCTTCCTCGTGTCGAGCCGCCATGATGATGAAACGTTCGTTGAAGAAAATCGCTGGTTTGGGGGGGGGGGCTATCGTAGAATTAGTCTTGCTCTCATTTAATACTCAGCACCACCCTGCGGCCACAAAACTCTCGTATCTTTGGTCACTAGTTAGGGACGTTCAAAACGAAAACAAAACAAGTATCACATATCGTGTGACAAGAAATATACAAACGCAGTAATGTTTTCATGAATCGTTATATACCATTTGTCACGGATCGTTACATGGCCTGTTTGTGAGTTTTAAGTACCTCAACAATGATTCCGCGATCCGGTCCCGGTGATTTTTGAAAGAAAGGAAGAAGTCACTTTGGCCCCTTAAATTGCGCAGATCAGAGTCCACTTTAGACTCCACACTGTGGCCAGGAGAACCGTATCGCGGACTAACTCGAAACGTTGTTAGTTGCGCCGCACATGACGTTGAGATATCGGTTGCCGCTAGTGACAAATACCACGAATATCGTGAGGCAGGCCAATATTTCAAAGAGCGCTGAACGAGACCGATCGCTCTGCCCTCTAGGGCACAGATAATGAACTGGGATTTGATCTGTGCGATACGTCAAATTTACAACAACAACCAACTTCGGCGCATGATTCCACCGCACCGCACCGCATCGTATCGAACTATACCGTGGTAACCAACGCTTATCGCTCAATGCGCTAGCTGTAGCATTAAAAAAAATAAACAATCCGGACGTGTACCTCGTTGGCGATACACCTTAAACACAGAGCCGTGCAGTCCGTGCTGGCTGCTTTCCGCATCCCAATGGTTATGGTGAGTCTCTATTTAAAGCATAACCCAGGGTCAGAATAGGTGAGTGGTTGTGATACACCTCTGCCAATCGCGCGGTCGTGAGTTCGAATCCCTCCAACTTAGAGTTATTCCTCGCGTGCATTTTTTTCAACTTACGCCTCCTCGGTGGCGAAAACCCTGGTGACTCTGCTCCTGCTCTTTGATTGTACAAAAAATCCGTTCTTGTTTGAAGGTTGGGAAGTCGTCGTCGGAGGCAGTCCGGCGTGCCTGTAGTATAGTTAATCGAGTGTAGTGTGGTGGGAGGAAGACGAGGCGTGAAGTTGAGCGTTTGGTTAGCGTTTGTCAACGGCTTCAAAGATCATTTTGCAAACAACAGTTAATGAGGATTAAGCTACCGTTTGTAACTATAGTCTAGGATGTTGTACCAATTAGCATAGATCACTAATATTATAGACTAGTCGTTTTTTTTTTCTCTAGTTTCGGCACCGGTGTTTCGCCGAATCTTCCGTGCTGCTGTATGTGTACGGTTCATGGGGGTGGGCTAGTGTTATGGTACCACCCCTGGAGAACTTGTTTAAATAACATAGTCTAGTATTTATAGCAGTCTAGTATTTTTACCCAAGGATGCAGGGACAATTGCGGGAACAGGTGGGAAGAAAGCTGAATTCTGCAACGAGGAGGGAATGGAGCTCGATGGTGGACGAACGGGCGGGGCGTGGGTTGAAATTTGTTTCGAAGGCTGCAACAGGGGAGAGGATTATGTATGTAGAGGGTATCTTTCTTAGTACACCCGACAGGAAGGGGGAATCTCGGGGGAAGGACGGCAAAACATAGGCGAGGCGTGGAGCGAATTGTGCAGGTTGGAGACGAGAAAACACCTGGAGCAGCACCAGCGTCACCATGAGATCGGCCTCGCACATGAGAGCGCTCTAGTTTGGAAATAAATTATTATGGGAGTAAGCGGAGGTTTGGGCTGGCGTGTGCTCCTCACGTTTTTGTTTTTTGCTTTGTTTGACTGCATGTAGTGGAAACAATTGTAGCAACAAAATAGGCCGGCGTAGAACATTGTTTACTTTCTCTCTTTGAGTAGATCGATACACTTCAGATAACGGTGTCGCTGGTGTGGCCGTGTCCGGAAGGGCAGCACAGTAGTAGCCACTACAGCATGCAGCACTGGTACAGGCTCGGGCGGTGTTGTCCTCAGAGGCCTATATACCTAGTAGTACACTACTTACTGCACTACTAGTAGTATTCCATGTAAGATATACAGCTATTTTTGTCGGATGTGGCGCCGGCTGCGCCCTTCTTTCGTACATTGTTGTCCATTGGGTCGCTGAATAGCAACACCCAAGATACCCCAGGGTTTTTCCGCGAACGCTTTCTCAACGAGGGAGAGGGCACAAACACCCGACCCGCCCATGCATATGTGGTAAAACCCCAACGAGGGCCTTCTGCAACCGTCCGCCGTTTCCACCCTTTGTGTCCTCGTAGCTTTGGAGGGAATCGTTTCAGAGATCCATCCCGGGGCGTGTGCTATCTCGCGTGTTATTCGGGATCTCCCGGATCTCCGAGCGGGTTCTTCTTGGTTGTTTTATTTTTCTCCTACTGGCCGGCTGTCGCCTTCTTGTACATTTTCGTGACCACGGCCTACTCTATACTATTACAAGGTTTTATTGTGTCCCCGTAAATGACGCGGGATACGATAGAGGTATTAAGGTATACCTTTTTTTGGCGAAAACGTTTTCTGAATGACGGGGCTCGTTAACCTACTAATACTATACTAATACTATCGTCGGAAATAGCCCATTTGTTTTTGCCTTATTGTGGTGATATACGAGTACTTAGGTCATGGCATTTCTCATCCGGTAGCAGTTTCGGCTTTCTCCCAAATCAGTTTCGGCCTTCGAGAGTAACATTTATTTAGCTCCTACGGTGAGGAAGTAGGACAAGTTAGTTATTAAAAAAGGAGTGGTGTGCACCTTTATTGTAGCACGCGTCAAATGCGGGTTGAATAGTTTCCGTGCGCAGAACGAGGCTGACAGAACGAGGCTGACCGCCGTAGTCCTGTTGACCCTGGTGTGAGCAAAGGATTTACCGACCTATAAGCTTCACGAGGGAACATTCCAAGAACATTCATATCCCGTAACACACGCGATCAAGGTATTGTATCTACAAGTATCATTCGTAGAACCATTCGTAGAACTTGCAACGATGAGCTTCGATTAAAAAAAAACGACTTCACAGCTGACAGCTGACTGAAGTATTTTTTCATTTTTTCTGAATATCATTATACCTAGGGTCTATTGACTAGTCTACATACAAGAATATTATACCTTGGCACGATACCAGGTATGGCGATAGTACGGTGAGAATCATCAACAAATAGACTATACCACCACTTACGAAGTGTATTCAAATATTGATTGCATTTATTGTATCGTGAGTCCGTACATGTTTACATGCCGCTGGTAATATTATAAACAAAATGGAATAATACATTTCAGATGTGAGATCGACCAATTTTGTTTTGATCAAAAACTCATCTTTGCGAGATGCGTGTGATACTTCGATCGCGCGTGTTATGGGGTGTGTATACCCTCGTGAAGGATACAGGTCGGGGACTCCCCTGCGAATGCCAGGGTCAACAGGACTAAGATGTTCAACCTTGTTCAGCCCACGGAAACTGTATAACCCGCATTGAGGCGGACAAAACAAGCATACTGCTGCGGAATTCAGTATACGAATGAAACAATAGGTGTTAACAGTGTGAGTTAACGTTTGGAGCGGGCTCCTTGGTCTACCAGGTTTGTACGCAAGTTCCTGTGTACCCCCTGTATATATATGTGGCAGGCCAGCGGAGGTCTAGCCCAGGCCTGATGCTCGGGTTATTAGTGCTGTCGATTAATGATGGAACGTACATGCGGTGGACGTCGATCGCTACCGTTCCGAAGTGATATCTCTTCTGCTATTGATAGTATTATACAATACATGTAGTATACACACAGTCTGCATATATACGCACCTGGTAAGGCTTTTTTTTGCTGTGCCTGCATTATGCTACTCCCTATCTGAGAGCAGTAACTAACTTCTTGCTGTTGTAGCTGCTGTACCTGCACAACAGCTATTGTTAGTACCTGCAGCATTTCCAATTCTCAATCAATCGGAGACAGAAAACATATTATATAATAGTCTAGTCTACATAAATAGATTCTGCGGCTGATGCCGCCCATTCAATGAATCAAACCCAAGACCTTGACAGAGCGATAGTGGCCGATAAAAACGCACGGAAAACAGCAACGTTTTGAAGTAAGCCGGTAGTTCGCCGACGATAGCGATTTTGTCCGCTAACCGCAAAATTACAACCTTGAATCTGCGCAGTGTGGTCGATGGGATCACACGGAAGATAGCCACGTTTTGCATGAAAACGGTAGCAGTTTACGGGCAGTTAGTTGTAGTGACAGAGATAGGACAGGAACGTTTTGCATCAAGACCGCAGTTCACCGGCAATACAAGCGTTAGTGCTCGATAGGACCACATACTACATTCCAGAGGTGCTCAACGTCTGAAATGACAAATTCAGTCTTCACCGATAACTGACCTTGACACCGTGGGAGATCCTGGTGTCGGGGTCGCCACAAAGGCGCTTTGGTGCGTAGCCTGGACCCACCTGTATTTAGACGGGGGTTCGAAGTTCGATTATGATGCGGTGATAAGAGAACACATGATGCGCTATTCAGATTGCTGCAGGGTGGTGAGGACGACGCTCGTTGCAATGATGCGGTGATGTGAGGTTCCACACGGGTAAACAGCAGTATCGACCCTCTTGTGAGATGCCCAAAGTCATGCTCGTGGCTAACATCCTTAATCTGGCCGAGCCAGAAAGCACCATCTAATTATTATTTCGTTACCACCCTGGTTTTCCTAATTTTGTCGCCGGGACTATGGCCTCCTTGACGCATGCTACACTAGAGTTGCGCCACATTTTTCCGGGGTTCCTATGTTCAAAAGCTTTTGAAATGTTACTCTCTAAGGCCAAAGCTGGTTTGGGAGAAAACCAAAACTGCTATGATCCCGGATGAAAAATCCCATGGCCTAAGTAGACTATACAACGAGAATCAACATGCAAAAAAAAAAAAAAAATCCGACGACGTTGGGTTAAGGAGCCTCGTCATTCAGAAAAACGTTTTCGCCAAAAAATGGTATACCGACGATTTTGGGATAAGAAGCCTCGTCATTCAGAAACCGTTTTCGTCAAAAAACGGTATACCGATGATTTTGGGGTAAGGAGCCCCGCCATTCAGAAAACATTTCAGCCGAAACACGGTAGTCCTCTATCGTCGTAGCACGCGTCCCTTCTTATTAACGGATGCGGTGTCCTGGACCAAGGCTACGGCGTGATATTTCTAAATAGCAGGGGGGATGTTACGAATGTTATGATATACCCCTCTTTTCGCTACCGGGTTTGAGATATCATATCGCGCATACTATCATACTATTATACTATCATATCATACATACTATCATGCTATCGTATCATACGTAATATCATACTATCATACTATCATACCATCGTACAACCATACTATCATACTAGAATACTATTGTACTATCATACTATCATGCTATCACACCATCATTCATGCTCGCACGACTGGCTCTAACAATACATAATACCTCACGGACAAACCAGTTTACTTAGGTTATTGTTTGGGCGGGGCGTAGCTTGCCGTTTCATTGTGGATTCGAAATCGCAGATGTAACCGCAGGAAATAAGTACATTTAACACCGCGAAGGAACAAAGAGGGGTCACTCACCCGAGTGACCCCGAGCAACTGCAAACGAATTCTTACGAAGTACCATAGCCTGGGTCCTTGGGGTGCTACGAGCTGGTCGAGCCAGATAAACATTTCATTCGATCGGCGGTTTTGCACCCATTTTCGAATATTTCAAGTAGTAAGTGCACGTTTGAGGCCATTTCTTCCACACGCACAGCGTGTTTTCACATGCTATCATAGATTGTATTGAATCCGAGATAACGTCGCCGTGAAACATCATGTCAAGTAAATCCCGTCATTCATGTACATAGAGATCTTGATACTACGTTCTACACTAAACCTCCACAACTCTGTACAGACTGTACAGCGGATAACGCTGAACGTCCGTGTCAACATATCCCTTGAGGCCTGGCGAAACGATCGACACCTTTCTCATCGCCTAGTTCGTGGCCAATCAACCGATATGAGGTGCATATATATGATCCGCGGAAGAAAGTTGAGATCTTACTATGAGCGATCCAATATTTTTAATCCTAAACTATTTTATCAATTTTGTCTTTTTCCTGGTTGTTTGGCTCGTGTGATTCGCATCGCTCTTCTCGTATTCTAGTCTACACCGTTTCCGGGTCTCTAATTTGTATCGAAATGCTTCCATTATTGTTTGGCTAAATGTTGGCCAGTTTTTTTTTTCCACGGTCATACATTTCTCCTCCCTGAAAACCTGAAAAGGGAGTGTTCCTAATGTAGCACTACCCACTGAGAGCTACTCCGTCATCCTAACCACTGAGCTACTCGGTCACGTGACGGAGTAGCTTTCAGAAGTTGGCAATTATTGCACTACCTACTGAGCTACTCCTTCACGTGACGGGGTAGTGCTATATCGCCAACCAAAACAAGTGTGTGTGCTCGAGTTCGCTGATTTTGAATCTCTCCGATGCGTAACAGGATCTCCGGCCTCGCCACTGGACAAGGGTCGAATAATTTCGAGTGTTTTTCCCCGATGATACTGGAATTCGAACCCACGTACACCAAAACACTGAGCTGCCCTGTGAGGCGACCAAGTGGTGTTGTAGACTGCCCGCTTCCAAACCTGCCGTGAACGGGGTCGAATACCGGCATCATCGGAGAAATAGGCTCCAAAGTTCTTGTGTTGCCAGACACTTCACTTGTCCAGCAGCGAGAGGTAGGCCCCGGAGACCCCCGTCACGAGATCGGCGCGATCAATCAACGAACCCGAAAACATACATACGTTGGTGAAAACATAGCAGGACCCACGGAGCTACTGGGCTACACTCAGTCACGTACCTAAGTTTTTCTAGTTGATAAGATGACTGCTTTGCCTACCCGGGCTGCCACGCGCTCGCAGTTGACTCCTTTGGTTTTTCATTTTGTAAGATAGACCCAGTAGTAGGCTGACCCAAGTGCAATTTGAACACCAGGAACAACTGTTTGTTTGGCCTTGGAGGGTGGCCACCAGACCACCAGGGCGGCCGGCTTAGTGGGTAGTGCCACAAATATGTAATCGACAAATAGCTCAGTGGGAAGTCGTTGAAGGGAACTCCAGGGTGTACCACCGCCAATAAAGGACAAGTAAGAGTGTCTAGAAGTAGAAGTCCCATCGAGCCATTTTTCCCGGATTCGAACCCGCCCCCACCAGACCCAAAGTCGGACAGTCGACCAAATAGATTGACCACTTAGTCGTGTGACGCAGTAGCTGCAGATATCAGTGGGTAGTGCTGTGTAACCAACAAAATATACGTTTTCGAGTTCGATGGTTGAATCTCGCCGGCTTCGTAACGGAGAACTCTGGGGCTCACCCCTCGACACCGGAGAAGTGTCTAGGAATTTCAGGACGTTCCACGGGCCCTTTTTCCTGATGATACCGGGATTTGACGCCGCGCACGCCAGGCTCACAATGGGACAGACTATCAACATAGACGTGAAAATTGTATATGCACTCCTAGGGATGTATATATATATATATATATCTGATCTTCGAGCTTGGTTGGGGCTTAGCTTAAGGTTGAAACCTGGTACAAGGTATATCGGCACGCTACTACTAGTGTAGATCAAGGCTACGGTATTGTAGTACCATACCCCCAATTGTTACTGCCGGGTCTGAGCCAGTGACTGGCGCGAGTGACTCTGTACCCTCACTGACAAAAAACCATTATTCGGCAATTGTTTTGGTGCAGCCTAGACAATAAGCATCCATTTTTCGTATGAATATCGAGAACGCTAACACACACGTTCGGCGATTTTTTTTGTGCAGCCCAGACAATAACCATCCCTTTTCGTATTACTAATGATATCGAGAACGTTAACACAGCACGAAAGAGAGCCTGTGACCGCGAGGAACAGGTGGGTCACTCGCGCGAGTGACATCGAGCCACTGCAAAAAAAAGTGGCCAAAGGGGGTAAAAACAACACAACCCCCCTGCAGTACCTATGATTGGTTGGCCTTTCAATCCATGTTAAATAGGGGCCAATGCTATGATAGGGGGTCTCTGTTTTTTTCCTTTTTTCTTTGCAGTGGCCCGGAGTCAATCGCGCGAGTGACACACCCCCTAGTCCTTGGGGTGCCGTTATAATTTAGCGACATGAATCCGCGATGCAATAGTTAGCCACGCTGCGCCAAGCATATCGTGTAAAGTCGATATTCCATCAGCGAGGTACAGAGTCGGTCACTCGTGCGAGTGGCTAGTGGAAAAAGAGGGTACCTCCGTACCGTAGCCTTGGTCTAAAACGGGCGAATGGCTTACATACACAGGTATGACAGGGGTTCATATATATATGATATTTATGATATTTATGACAGTCCGGGGGTAGTGTAGTGTATAATACCCAAACTCTCGCACGCCCGTGGTATGACATGACAATGATTCACGGTGGCTCTGTTCAGGCACCGACTGAAGGCCTAGAAAACCCTTTGCTTGATAGTAAATATTCGCAGGGGGTTAGGCCGTGGCGCAGAATAAATTCGACCGTTTGACCCAAACACTAAGTAATCCCAACCCGAACGCAATGGGACAACCTTTACATCCATCCCTACAACTGTTATACAATCAACAGCTGGGTATTACTGCAATGCTTTTTTGTGTGGATATTTGGCTAGTTCGGAAAAAGCGACCAAGGAAAACGAGAAGCGGCTTGCTAGTACTTTGTATTGTCATACATAGGAAGCGCCAGTAAAACCACCTAAGTTGCGCGCGTTTGGTTTTGGCTTATTTGCACCACACAACCTTTACCTGATAACAATTATAAACTTTATCTTTTCGATTAACGACCTTCTCAGAATGTCAATTTTGCTGCTTTTGTAAGCCGTTCCAGGCGACATTAACTACTTGATTTGGGAGTGCAGTCGATCTCTCTCGGGCTCTGAGACGAGACGGGCTCTGAGACGAGAGCTGGATTGTTGACACGCAGTCACTCTCTGCCACTCATCATTGTATCTATGCAGCTTTCCTCTCTCTCTCCCTCTCCCCCTCCCTCTCTCTGGGTCTATATGTCTCTCTCTACGCCTAAACTTTGATCATCTGAGTTTCGGTCTCTCTTCTTCCCCCGTGTCTCATTTTGCATTTTCAACGCATTTGACAGATTGTTCTTTATGTTTTTGTTTTTCTCATCTCTTTCACACTCAATGAATCACTGGCACTTTCTTCCCATCATTCGTCACTGGGACGGTCGCTGCCTCTGTTGGTCTCTTCCTCTTTCTCTGTGCCGGACGGGTTCCCGGACTATATACAACCATCTCTCTCTGTCCCGAACGGTTGTACAACCACCTCTCTTTGTGCCGAACGGTTGTACAACAATCTCTGTTTTTGCCTAACGGCCCCTCGGAACAGTGTGTTCGAATTCAACACTACAGTACTACACTACAGTACACTACAGTACACTGCAGTACACTACACTACACTGCAGTTAGTGCAGTTCAAGGGTGCGGCAAAGAAGGACGGTTTTGATTTCTTGACTCACATTCATACGTTTATTGAGTGTGATAACCAGCCTCTTTTTTTTTTACTGGTGAATGAGCGAACACAACAAGCAATAAAACACCGCACACCCACAACATTATACGATCGACGAAACACAACTCAGAAGCTCACACACAAACAAAGGACCGTTTTTACGAATCTTGGGATTTCGTCACTTAGCGTAGCGGTGTAAGCCGCCTAAAAACCTTGTGCATATTACACATTTCAAAACAAATACAGTAATACTTACAGCAGCAATAGGAGTAGTAGTAGTATCTCACTCGGCAGCCCCGACTACTGCGTTTCGTGGCCGATACCGCATCGTCATGCTTGTGTCGGGCACGTTCTATAATATGTATATGTGTGTATACTGTCCACGTGCTACAACATATACTAGAAAAGAAACAAGCACACACCAGCTGTGAGATCGAAGATTTCGTCGAAACTCATCTTTGCATGCTGAGTGTGATACTCCGATCGCGCGTATTACTGGGTGTGTGTCCTCATTAAATAAAGGATATACGTCGGCGACTCCCCTTGGAACTACAGTGTAGCTTGTACCAGGGTCAACAGGGTGATGTTAGTCAGCCTGTGCGCGGAAACTATACAATCCGTTTTCGAGGGGGACAAAATCTGACAGCTGTGGAAGGAAACGAATCAGTTTATCAAGTGTATCCTGTAATTCGTATAACCGATGAGGGGAGGGCGGAGGTTTGAAGGGCGTGGGGGCATGTGTTTGAACAAGAGGGAGCGGGGGGGCAGGGGGGTGGGCGGGGCGACTCAATCTGTGCGTGAAAACTGTAAGCCTAGGCGATGGTGCGGGAGGTGGAGAAGAAGGGGGCGTTGGGAGGGGGGGGGGGGGGGGGGGGGGGGGGACGAATTGGAGCTACAGCATGGATGGCTAGAAAGATAATGAGGTGATATCAACTGCTTGGTAGTGTTTATTACTGTCTGGCAGATTTCGATTTTAATGGGGCGTTGGAAGAAGAGGGAGCGGGGGAAAAGAGGGGGGGGGGCGGAAATGAATTCGAGCTACGGCATGGATACGGCTAGAAAAATAATGAGGTGATATCAGTTGCCTGGTAGTGTTTATTACTCTTGGCGGGGAGTGTGGAAGAGGGGAACTTGAGGGGGGGGGGAGATTTGGGCTACAGCGTGGATGGCTCAAAAGATAATGAGGTGATATCAACTGCGTGGTAGAGGTTATCACTCTGGCAGATTTCGATTTTGGGTGGGACGTTTGAACAAGAGGGAGCGGGGGAAAAAAAGAGGGACGAGGAGATTTATTGTAAAAAAATATACATTCCAGCTGTGAGATCGAAGATTTTGTCGAAACTCATTTTTGGAAGCTGTGTGTGATACTCCGATTGCGCGTATTACGGGTTGTATGTCCTCGTTAAGGATATGGGTCGGCGACTCCCCTTGCAACTACAGTGTAGTTACCTGGGTCAACAGGCTGATGTTAGTCAGTCTATGCGCGGAAACTATATAACCCGTTTTTGAGGGGGACAATATCTGACAGCTGTGGAAGGAAAGTATTTAGTTTATCCTAACGCTCCTGTATGTCGCATAACCGGTGAGGGAAGGGCGGAGATCTTAAGGGCGTACGGGCATGTGTTTGAACAAGAGGGAGCGGGGGGGCGAGGGGGAATGGACGGGGCAACTCAATCTGTGCGTGGAAACTACAAATCCTGACGGTTTTGGAAGGAATGCACCACTTAAAGCATGTATATCCTGTAAGTCGTACAACCAGTGAGGAGAGGGCGGAGTGTTCGAGGGGGTGGGTGGGGGTAGGGGGGCTTGGGACAAATGTTTTCGACAGCTTTAGGTCGCATAGATGTAGGGGCTTGCTATACGCGTGGTGCTGGGTCTAGGCGATGGTGCGGGTGGTGGGGAAGGAGGGAGCGTTGGGGTGGGGGGGGGATGAATTGGAGCAATGGCATGGATGGCTCTAGAAGATAAGGAGGTGATTTCGATGTTAGGTGGGGCGTTTGAGCATGAGGGAGCGGGGAAAAAGCAGGGGGGGGGGGGGGAGGGTTGTTTGTTGAGAAGGGAAGGGGGTGGGTGGGCTGTTTATTGAGGGGGGAAGGGTTTTTAACGGGTTTAGATCGCATATATAAATGGGCTTGCTGTACGCGTGGTGCTAGGTTTAGGCGATCGTGCGGGTGGTGGGAAAGGAGGAGGTGTTGGGGCGGGGGGGGGGGCGTTTGGGGGGAAGGGGGGGGGGGGATGATTTAAAGCTGCGTCTTGGATGGCTGGAAAGATAATGACGCGATGTCAATTGCGTACAAGTGTTTATTACTGTGACCGATTTCGATGATGGGTGGGTCGTTTGACCAAGAGGGAACGAACGAAGAAAAACGAAGGGGGGGGGGGGGAGGGGGCGTACATGAATTGGAGCTACGGCATGGATGGCTAGAAAGATAATGAGGTGATATCAGCTGGCTGGTAGTGTTTACTACTCTGTCTGGCAGGTTTTGGTTTTAGGTGGGGTGCTTGAAGAAGAGGGACCGGGGGGAGGGCGGGGCGGGCGGGACACTTCAATGTGTGCGTTGAAACTATGAATCCTTGAAGGGAACAAATCAGTCGGTTGTAGCAATAATGCATCCCTTTGTATCACCTGCCTGGTATTGTTTATCATTCTAGCAGATTTTGATGTTATTATTATAGCTTTGTTATTGTACATGATGGATCGCAAGATATAATATTCAATCGATAGGTACAACGATGTAATTTCCATGATTTTACCGTGCCGGTGTGGGGCTCTGACACCGCTAATTATAAGAAAGAGATACATATCGCAAAATAAAACAGTCGAGGTGATGTGGGCATGCAATGTGGGGGTATATATATAATAAAAAATTAAAATACACTCCAGCTGTGGGATCGAATATTTTGTCGAAACTCATCTTTGCAAGCGGTGTGTGATACTCCGATCGCGCGTATTACGGGTTGTGTGTCCTCATTAAGGATATAGGTC
This sequence comes from Undaria pinnatifida, assembly GCA_012845835.1. Lineage (NCBI taxonomy): Eukaryota > Phaeophyceae > Laminariales > Alariaceae > Undaria > Undaria pinnatifida. The sequence goes on from JABAKD010000004.1 coordinate 11,423,723, forward strand.
GGCGACTCCCCTTGCAACTAAAGTGTAGCCATCAGGGTCCACAGGGTGATGTTAGGCCGTCTGTGCGCGAAAATTATAAAACCGGTTTCTGAGGGGGACAAAATATGACAGCTGAGGAAAGAAATGCACCAGTTTATCAAGTGACTCCTGTAAGTCGCATAACCGGTGAGGGGAGGGCCGAGTTTTGAAGGGCGTGGGGGCTTGGTTTTGATCAAAAGGGAGCGGGGGGGGGGGGGGGGAGGAGGGGGGGGGTGGAGGGCGCTCAATTTGTGTGTGAAAACTTTAAATCCTTCAAGGGGATAAATCTGACGGTTTTGGAAATGCACCAGTTTATCATGGGGGGGGGGGGTTGGGGCGGGGGCAGGGCGGGTGGGGCAGCTCAATCTGGGCGTGGAAACTATATATTCTTTCAAGGGGATAAATGTGACGGTTTTGGAAATAATGCACCAGTTTATCATGTATATCCTGTACGTCGTACAACCAGTGAGTAGAGGGCGGAATGTTCGAGGGGCTGGGGGTGGGGGGTGGGGGAGGGGGGGGGGGGGAGAGGGGGGGGAAGGAGGGGTTTTAGGTGGCACAGATGTAGGGGTTTGCTATACGTGTGGTGCTAGGTCTAGGCGATGGTATGGGTGGTGGGGAAGAAGGGGACATTGAGGGCGTGGGGGGGGGGGGGGGGGGAGGAGCGGCATGGATGGCTCTAGAAAGATAATGAGGTGATATCCAGTGCGTGGAAGTGTTTACTACTCTGGCGGATTTCAATATTAGATGAGGCGTTTGAACAAGGAAGCGCGGGACGGGGGGGTGCAGGGAAGGGTTTCTAAGAGGTTTAGGTAACATATAATATTCAAATACACTCCGGGTGTGAGATCAAAGATGTGTAGGGGCTTGTTATACGCGTGGTGCTAGGTCTAGGCGATCGTGCGGGTGGTGGGAAAGGAGGGGGGCGTTGGAGGGGGGGGAGGGGGGATCAACTGCGTAGAGCTGTTTATTACTCTGGCCGATTTCGATCGTAAGGGGGGTGTTTGAACAAACTAGGCAATAAAAATATAAATAAAAAAAGAGGATGGGGTGGGGGGAGGGATCGGGGGAGGGGGGGAGGGAAGGGGTGGGGCGTTTGAACAAGAGGGATCGGGGGAGGGGGGGGGGGGGCGGGCGCGACATTTCAATATGTGCGCGGAAACTATAAATCCTTAAAGGGAAGAAATCTGACAGTTGTAGCAAGAAGACACCCCTTTATATCATCTGTCTGGTACTGTTTACTCTTCTAGAAGGTTTGATGTTAGATGCAGTATGCAATCCAGTGTTTAGGTGTAGTAAACAACGTGTTAGATCTTCATAATTTGTTATTGTACATGGATCGAAAGATAGAATATTTCAATTGTTGTTACCATTATTTTCTGACATCGCTAATTATATTAAAGAGATACGTATTGCCAAATACAACAAGCGAGGTGATGTGGTATAAGAAAGAGATACGTATTACCAAATACAACAGGCGAGGTGATGTGGTCATGCAATGTCACCGCCATTGAGCACGAGAGGGAGAAATGCGAATAAATCAACCTTATACCGCCTGTACTTTGTTCCCTGACCATATTTCATTCATTGCAGTTTGTTGCTCGGGGTTGGGAGCGACTTGTAAAGCCCTGCCCCAGGGCCTGCGCAAAAAGGTTGTGGTCAGAGACTGTTTTAGCCGTCAAGATATTTTACGCGGCTAACCTACGACAAACCCTGAGCAACAACAGCTACCTATTATACATACGAGCCCCCGAACATTTCTTCTTCTTTTTTTCCTCTCTCTGAAACTCGATATTGCCCTGCACGGAATGTGCATATCATACGTCCTCTTCTCACCAGTTGTACGACTTCTAGGATATACATGATAAACTGGTGCATTCCTTCCAAAACCGTCAGATTTATCCCCTTGAAGGATTTATAGTTTCTGCTCGTCACCCCCCCCCCTCCGCTCCCTCTTGTTCAAACCCCGGCCTTACGTCCTCCAAATCTCCGCCCTCCCCTCGCCGGTTCTACGGCTTACAGCATACACTTGATAAACTGATGCATTATCTTCCACAGCTGTCAGGTGTTGTCCCCCTCGAAAACGTTTTTTTTTATGGTTTCCGCGCACAGATTGATTGACAGCACCCTGCTGACCCTGGTACAAGCTACACTGTGGTAGTTCCAAGGGGCAGCGCTCTGGGTGGCTTCAACTCTTGGTGAATGATAGACACAATAGCGGGAGAAACAAGTTGACGGGAATGGAGACAACTAACTAGCGCGTTGGCTTTGGTGCTGCTGTCCACAATCAGTTGCACATACATATATATACAAATGTGTATACATATCCGCGCTCGATTGAGTTGCCGCAGATTATTTTTGTGTGCTGCCTTGTGTCCTTCCCCCCGCTGATGTTGACGTTTTCCTTTGAGGGTGTCTTTTCCCGTTCATTTGCCCTTCGTAGGGGGCTCGGGTGCGTGCTACCATAGAGTTGCACCCCGTTTTTTCGGCTCGACCCCCATGGTCTTACCTGGCCCGATAGTTAAATAATTTCCGCGCGAAGCGCGAAAATCTTTTTTTGACCGATTTTTTTTGTCAACGGCACGTGTAAAAGATCACAACTACAGGCAGTAAATGTTGCATAACTTTTGATCAAATGGGAGTACGTCGGCAAACAGGGTATCGGATTGAAGCGCTTGATGTCGTCTACCCCCTGGAATGGGTAGAACGATCGACGTGGAATACAGTGGCCAAGAGGAGAGCCAAGACCGAACGGAAATATAACATGTGTCAATGTATTTGTTCTTGAAAGAACACAAAAGAATAGCCCCGAGTACAACCGAGATTATGCCACTACATGCTCCCTCAAGCTACATCCATAAACGCATGCCTGCACAACGCGCCTACCCTGTGGGCGCGACAATGAGCTGCCCGAGATAACCATGCCCTCGAGGTGCGTGCTCTCGCTAACAAACGCAAACCCTTTCATTGACGTAGACTTATGGTCCACCAACTTCGAGCTGCACCCCCCGGGGTAAGCATCATCCCCGACGCAGTGACACTCGCTGCCGAACATCCGGATGGGCCTCGTGGCAATCGGGTTGACTTTGACGCCGCGTCGACTCTCTGGCACGGTGCAAATGGGACCTGGAGATGACAAGAACAACTGGTTGTGGTGACGTTTGAAGGCTCCGACTCGCATTTTGTGCCCGCACGTAGGCAGTGCTGGTTCCGCCGCTTAGCACCCGCCGCCGAAGAAGCGCCTGACACAGCGCTAAGCCCAGCACTGCTGTTGCCCCCGGCGGAGTTACCCTGCTCTGCTCCTCCAACCCCCGAACACCGTCTCCACCGGCTATCATGCCGTTTCGTCTCTATGATCTTGCGTCTCTTGTCGGCCTGAGATGGAGGTCCTGGCTTGCCGGCACCCGCTCGATTCTGCTTCCCTGCCGGCCTTCCGACAGGGGCAGGAGGAGCGACCACACGCTGAATTCCATCCCGGGCGAATAGCAGCAGCGCCACAAAGACCGCCCTACGGCAGGCGTGGACAACATGTATTTGCCTCGTGTTTTTGTGCTTTTGAGGTACGCCGCCGCTTGGGCAGAGCCGACCACAGCAGTACTACAGCAGCACTACTACTTGTGCTACCAGAGTTGCGCCGCGCAAAACCCCCGTGTCGCTCGGGCAGAGCCGATCACAGCAGTACTACAGCAGCACTACTACTTGTACTACCAGAGTTGCGCCGCGCACAACCCCCGTGTCGCTCGCTGATTGGCCTGTACTATGGTGTACTATGGGGAGGGACTGTGTAGAAAAAGAAAAAGAGCCCTAAATGGAGCCTTCTGATTGGCCTGTACTATGGGTAGGCAGGTAAGACCATGGGGGTCGAGCCGTTTTTTCTGAGGTTCCTCAATCTGGGAGCTCAAGACCTCTCCCACAAACTGATCAGGAGGAAATAAAACTGCTACCGAACGAACAATTCCATAGCCTAGGTACGAGTATGCAACGAGAATCGTGCGAAAAAAAAGTCCTATTACTTAAGTTTTTCCGACGATAGTATTATTAGTAGGCTAAGGAGCCCCGTCATTCAAAGACCGTTTTCGCCGAAAAAAGGTATACCTCTATCTTGGCATGCGTCCACGGTTGACGGAGCGGTTGCCGCCACATCGCCATAATTTCTGTTCGTTTTCCGGTCGTTTGGTTTGTTTCCTCCCGCAATGAAGGTTCCTCCCATCCATGCATGCACACGCCTTCGATTTTGCCATGATGATGTGATAATAATGTGTTTTCCCAATGTCATCATTACATGATAACACAAGGAAGGTCAGGCTTCCTCCGACCCCCTCCCAAACCACTAATAATAACGCTTTATTACACAGGCAGTTTTTAATTTTGCATTTGTTCAGGACAACTAGTTGCGCAGCTTTTCAAAAGCAGTTGTCCAGGACTACCGCTTGCGCAGCATTTTCAAAACCTAGTTGTCCGGGACATCCTGGAAAACGAGCTGCTCAGCTTGTCAAAAGAAGTGTCCAGGACCGCTAGAGTCGCGCATTTTTTCACACGTGTTGTGTTCCAGGGCAACTAGTTGCGCAGCTTTTTCAAGGACTTGTTCAGAAAAAGTAGTTGCGCAGCTTTTTCCAAGAGTAATTATCTGCCACACAACTGAAACTCTCATTACGTAGTGGTACAGGTAGGCATGAAATGTTGCGCGCAGTTGCACCATTTTCCTGAGAAATCGGCTTAGCGCACCACAAAAACAAATACACGTGCGGGTTGAGGCACATCTGTTTTCGCCCCCGCACCCTTTTTTGGCCTCAGAGGCCGAAAAAAATGTTAGGAGGGTCTATGTCGCCGCATGCGACAAATATGTGGGGACTTTTCTTGTGATATTGTCGACAACTCCATGCCGAATTTCTTTTTGGCTTTGCTTTTTGAGGGAACTAAGTTCAAACTGACAACAACGTGTTTCTGTGTCCGAGGATGAACGAAGGCTTTATAGGTTCGCAAGTACAGAGAGGGACAGGTGGCTTCAATGGTTCGAATGGCTGTCGGCCGTGCTATCGCCGTAGAATGTAGCACACTATCGACTACGAGCGCGGGTTATGGGCTCAAAACAGGATCAAGACTCCTGCCCGCAGCAAGATTCCGGCGGCAAGCCTCGAGCTCTTGAAGCGACTGTCGTTTTCGTACAGGAGACAGGGCGTTGGCCTCACAAAGCGGCTTGACATCCTTCGTGAAGCGGCCGTTATTTTCGACGTTTGCTCGTCGTGGCAACGGAGCGAATGAGTCGATTTCAACATTTTCGAAGATCCCTCAGAGTTGACCTGCACGCTGACATCTATTCAGTTATTGTGTGCAGCAGGTTCTTCATTTAAATGTGCTTTGCTTCTGTACTATTTGCAAGACGAGCGAATGAGACGCGCATAATAATGAGTAGATTTACGCACACTCGCACATACACCCAGAATTTTTGCGCCTTGCGGAGGCACATGCACATATATATAATACTCTAATGTTTCGTGCACCACGTGCTGGAGCGTTGACTACAACCCTGACCACGATGTTCAGGCCTTGAAGTCCAAAATGTCCATCGTACAAGAAAATGGGAGAGAAGGACGTCAGGGGCGTGAGTCCCGTATTTGCCGCACCGAGAATATTGTTCCCGTGTCGGCATGTAGATTTTTGTCCACCAGAGGCATGCAGGGGCACGGCTCTACGTTATTAGAGAGGAGATCGTGTTTTGGGCCTTCTGCCTCAGCGGCTGCGCCACCCGCGTGAGCGCAGTTATATATTTGCTTGTGAGTATGGAACCTGGTCTCTCACGGGGTCCCGGAGTCGAAGTGGAGAGGGTGGTCCCGGAGGTCTGGTACTCGTCGCGGATGGTCGGTAGTCGGAGCGGAGAGGTCGTCGCAGAGCTGAAGTCGAAGCGGAGAGGGCGTCGCGGTGCTGAGGTCCCTTGACGATCGTTCTCAACAGCGAACGCGACTGATAACCTTTCTTTCTTATATGTAGCAAGGAGATGCTAAGCCAGAGCTAGAGTGACGGTAGGCATATGCCCTTCGTCATGCGGCGGGATCACCTTTCGGTGGCTGACCTTTCGGGGACGGGTCAACGCCGTCTATGACGGGTGACGCCGTTCGCGACCCGGGATCGTGTATTGCCTGACCGGTGACGTGTCCTCTCGCGCATGCGTGTACGCGATCTACGATAGGTATCTACGACCCTGTCTTCCACATCACCCCCCTCTGTATTCGCTGCAAGCCCATCTTAGCTAAGGATGGTTTTGTAGCGGTCATCGGGAGGATGACAATTTTAGGAAACGGGGTGTCGATTTATCGGATCGAGACACAGCAGCTGTTATATGCGTGCATCCACTCCTTATAACTGACGTGTTTAGCAAACACGGGTGTGAAACACCGGGCCAGCGAAGATGTTTACATTTTCGAGCTTGCATGCTGACAGCGTGTACTGGAGTTGTATGGGGTTTCCAAATATTATCTCAACGCACGTATTCCGTGTGGCCACACGTACTGGTGCGCCCCTCGTGGTTGCTGTTCTGGGAACCACGGGCAGCGAAATTGTTTAGTGATTTCTCCTTTGTGGGCGGGTCCGCCTAGATATTTTCACTCGGAGTCAGCTCAGTTGATCTAGGTGCATCAACGTGTGACTTCGTTTTAGGTGGGGTGGAGTCGCGTGAAGCTCCTTTCCCCTGTGTGTTTAGTGTTCGAACAATTTTGTTTGTGGCTAGACGGTGGTATTGCTGTTTTGTCCCGTCTGGAACGGAGTGCCGGGCACGGGCGTGAATTGTCACGCTTCTTACAGTCCTCTCCGTTGGGTACAACAATTTTCTTAACGTCTCCTTGCCCCCGGCTATTCCCACCGGAATGCCGGGTAGAGTGCCCGTCAGATCATGGTCGACACGAGTGTGTACTGCCATGCCTGCTGGTGCTACTCTCATCACCGTTGTTGACTCTTGTGCTTACAGCTGAGTCAACTGTGTTAGCCAGCTTGTTCGTTATTCGGTTACGCCGCGGAGCATCTGAGAATCTATTTTGCGCTGTCTCAGTTCGTGCTCGTCCCTGCCTACTATACGCTTCCGTTTCCCGAGAGAAGGGAGGGGGGGCGAAGAAGGCGAGGTTATCGCGAGTTGCAAACCCTTTTGGGCTCGGTATGCGGCGATCAATTCGTGACATTGGGGTATTTCGTCCGCGCGATACTCGAGGTCGGATTCAGGGCCGTAACCTCGGAGTCTTAGGCGGTACTTGTAGTTGTGGGGGCTTGGTCTGCCGGGTCCCCTTTTATGATCTACTACCCTGTCTACGAAGTAGGACTCAATTTTGGGTTGAGCCGCGTCTGGATGGTCCAACTCGGGTAGGGGAATGGGCTTCCCTAAAAACAATTCCGCCAGCTTCTCAAATTGAGGTGCGGGTGGTGTTTCCCGTTGATGGTAGGGCTTTATATGGGCTAGGTGGACTGACAATTCTCGGGTGTCGTTCGTTAGTCGTACTCTATACACCACTGGTGATGATTGTGAGCAGACGACATACGGTCCTCGCCATGGTAATAGCAGCTTTGGGTTGGGCCCATCCGAATCCTGGTACGGTCTGTACACGAGTACTTCCTGTCCAGGTTTGAACACCGGGTACGGTTTAAGTTTGCTATTTTGTTCTGCCTGCTTGTCTGCACGCTCGGTTAAGTTTCGGCGTGCGAGCTCAAAGGCGATTTGCAAATTGTCCCGTGTGTTTTGTGCGAGTTCGTCGGTGTCTGCTGTTCTTCCTACATGGGGAATACCGAGGATTATATCGACTGGGAGTCGGGGTTGTCGTCCGAACATTAAGAAGAATGGTGTCTCATGCATCGTTGCACTAAAGCTAGTGTTGTGCGCTAGCTGTACGAACGGTAAGAGAGTGGCCCAGTTGCTTTGATCGATTGCACTGCTGTGCATCGTTGAGTGTACCCGTTCGGACACTGAATTACCCTGCGGCCGGTACGGCGTTGTGCGGGTCTTTTTGTATCCGAGTATTTGTTGCAGCTGGTATATCACCTTATTCTCGAATTCGGGGCCTTGATCACTATGCAAGGTTTCTGGTGGGCCGAAAATGCTGATTATTCTCTCGATTATGGCATTGGCTACTGTTTCGGCCGTTTTATTACGTACCGGCAGCAGTACCGCAAACCTCGTCAGGTGGTCCATCATGGAGAGAACGTATTTGCATTCGATCCCTGCGGCTGAAGTTGATACCGATTTGTACTCTACTAAGTCAACCGATATTCGTTGAAATGGCCGCTCGACAGGTAAATGGCCTGTCGGGAGCTTGGGTCTGTTGTGTGCTGTTTTTCGTCGTTGACAAGCTTGGCATTTTTCGCACCACTCTCGTACGTCGCGGCTGATGGTGGGCCACCAATATTTCTGGCGGATTTTTTCATAAGTCGGGCGAGATGCGAGGTGTCCTCCGGATAGAACGTGATCGTGGTAGGCGTGCAGAATTAATCCAACAAGGGCCTCCGGTACTACGAGTTGATCGCGGAAGGTGCTTCGTTTTCGAAGATATCCCGGAAGGTACGATTTAAACAACATCCTGCAATGAATAGTAAGACATGGTTGTTTTCGTTTCTTTTTCGGGTAATGGTGCGTCTGCGTGCTGTATGTAATCGATGTACTGCCCGTACTCTACTCTTTGTGCTGAGCGGAGTTTTTCATGATCGACGGACATGAAAACATTTGTCGCGCTCACGAATACTGATTTCACACTAAAGAGCTCTCTATCGCTGCGTACTGGTTCTAGGTTATCCAGTTTATCGGCGGAGATCTGATATGGCCGGGGGACACGAGCTGTTTGTAGCTTAGGATCATCTGGTACGTTGCGGCAAATGGGCGCGAGGGACGGCACAGCTACTTCTTGCTGGTGCTCGAACGCAAACATTCGTGAAAGCGTGTCCGGTACGACGTGCAGTTTGCCTGGTTTGTGTTGGACGGTGAAGTCAAAAGACTGTAATGCTATTGCCCAGCGTGTTAACATGTTCGATGTATCTTGCATTGAGTATAGGTATCGCAGGGCCGCGTGATCTGTCACACACACAAAATGTCGTCCCCATAAATAAGGTCGCCAGTGCTGGATGGCCAAGACCACAGCATAACATTCTTTGAGCGTAGCGGAGTAGTGGCGCTGGCTGTCGTTGAAGCGTTGACTAAAGTATGCGATTATAACGAGGTCATCGTCTTTCTGCTGGGCGAGGAAGGCACCTGCACCTGCTTCTGAAGCGTCAACGTGTATCGCAAAGTCTTTAGAAAAATCGGGAAATTGAAGTACGGGCGCCTGAGTGAGTAATTGTTTCACTGTTGCGTACGCCTGATCGTGTTCTGGTCTCCAACGTTTAGCGACTTCTTTGGCGGCCTCTTTTTTCGTGAGGGCTACCAGGGGTGCTAAGATACCGGCTAAGTTAGGTATAAACTTGCGTACAAAGTTAACCATTCCTAGCACTGACCGCAACTCCTTTATGGTTTTAGGCGTCGGCAAGTCAACTATAGCTTTTACGCGATCCTCACCGATCCGAATACCGTCGGCCGTCAGTATGTGTCCTAAGTATTTAACTTCTCGGGGGCCAAACTGTACTTTCGATGGTTTGAGGGTGAGGCCGGCTGCTTGCAAGGCTTTGAACATATTTTCGAGTAGCTGTAAGTGGCCTGTCCAGGTAGATGAACAACATATACAGTCGTCCATATAAACCAAGAGCCCACTTTTTGGACCAAAATGTGCAAAAGCTAGTGACATGATTCGCGAGAACAGAAACGGCGCGTTAGCTATACCGAAGGGTAGGCGTTTGAAAACCCACTTTCCGTTCTGCGTGACAAAAGCAGTTTTATCTTGTTCGCTCTCTGCTACTGGTATTTGGTGGTAAGCATTTTGTACGTCACACACAGTTATATAACGTGCTCCTCCGACCGTGTCAAGGTGGCTTTCTAAGTTAGGCATAGGCCACGATTTTTTGATCAGATTCTTATTTATGGTCGACCTGTAATCTACGCAGAACCGTGGAGTGCCGTCTGATTTTGCGACAATAGTTACTGCGGAACCCCAGGGACTAGGGCGCTGTTCAATAATTCCTTCTTGTTCCATCTGGTTCACGCACTTGTCGATAGTTTCCTGTACGCGAGGGTTTGCACGGTACGGGGTTCTATTTACAGGCCGTGTTCCTGGTTCAAGAGGAAACGTTGCTTCGGCCAGGGTACATTTACCTAGCTCTTGAGGCGACAAGGAAAAAACGCTGCGATATTTCGTGCATAGAGTCAGTACTTGTTCGCATTCGGCAGGTGTAAACGTGGTTTTATCAAATGCTCGAGTAAGTGCTGCACGAAGCTCGTTACGCGTGGATTCCGTTGTCTTGCTGTCTGTTTGAATTGCACTGGTCGTTTTGTTCAGGGCTACCGATACGGGCGCAATGTGACCTAGTAAGGTATTGCGTTTCAAGTATACGTATTGGTGGGACGGGTTCGCGATCTGGACTACTGCTGTTTTATCAGCGGCCGACCAGTGACTCACTGTACGAGCAACTATCATATTTTGAAAAGCTTCAGGTACGGCGGACGATTCGATGTCTTCGAACGTGACGATGAGTGGTTCAATGAGTGCAGCAGTGGTTTCTGTGGGTGCTGTCGCTGACACTACTTGTACTGCCATCTCACTCTCGGGGGGGATGCAGCATTTGTGTCGCAACAAGACAGGCACCGACTCTACATCAGTGTTAACTGTGACCACGGAGCACTGAGCTGTCGCAGTGTTCTCGGGGCGCGCTGTAAAGTCTACTCTACGATGAGATGCTTTGATCGTCACTTGAGAGGTTTTGAATGACAATTGCTCTGTACTCCAGTCGAGGACACCTCCGAAGGCGCCCATGATGGTGTTATCGAGTAGCATGATGTCTGGCCCTAAAGAGGGCAATACGAGCGCTTCGACTGGTAGGGTAATATCTCCTAGCGTAAGTTGAAAGCGAACATATCCTAAAATTTTGAGAGGCGACCCATCAGCACTGCTGAGGTTGATCGCTCCCGGGGGCACTGCAAAAATTTGAGTGTCTTTCATTGTGGGATGTGTCTGTACAAAGTGAACAGATATGCATGGTACATCGGTCGCGGTGTTCAGGTCGTCATGTATTCGTACTCGTGGGTTCGAATCCCACGGTGGTCACCACTATGGAACCTGGTCTCTCACGGGGTCCCGGAGTCGAAGTGGAGAGGGTGGTCCCGGAGGTCTGGTACTCGTCGCGGATGGTCGGTAGTCGGAGCGGAGAGGTCGTCGCAGAGCTGAAGTCGAAGCGGAGAGGGCGTCGCGGTGCTGAGGTCCCTTGACGATCGTTCTCAACAGCGAACGCGACTGATAACCTTTCTTTCTTATATGTAGCAAGGAGATGCTAAGCCAGAGCTAGAGTGACGGTAGGCATATGCCCTTCGTCATGCGGCGGGATCACCTTTCGGTGGCTGACCTTTCGGGGACGGGTCAACGCCGTCTATGACGGGTGACGCCGTTCGCGACCCGGGATCGTGTATTGCCTGACCGGTGACGTGTCCTCTCGCGCATGCGTGTACGCGATCTACGATAGGTATCTACGACCCTGTCTTCCACATGAGCCACAATTTCAATACCTTGTTGTGCTTTCTTTGGCGATTTGCACCGCCGTAATGTGTTCGACGGACATTTTTACTCTCCAGCCCAACTCAAAAAAGCTTTTTGCCCTCAGCGACTTTCTGCATAAAAGCCGTGGTCCCAGGTACTACGTAGGTGTCTTCTTCTCGTCAACCCCCCTCCCCCGGTACGTGCCTTCATTTTTGCCGGGCATAGATGCTAGGGTTCAGCATTTATTTTCACTTCCACCTTTTTACGCTCGTCGATTTTCATCGAACTTATGCTAACTCTTCTTGCTCTTGCACCTTCCGGCCTTGTATTATAACCCAAGGGTCCCCACCACCAGCACGAGGATGTATGTACTGCTGTAGACCATCCGTACGGTAGGGGGGTTAATTATGTGTTTTTTCCCCCTTTTAGACACTTTTTGTTTCAGTGGCTCGGTGTCACCCCGCTGTTCCTTGCGGCCACAGGCTTTCTTTGTTCCTTTCGTCACTAATGTACTTTTTAACATTCCCGAAATTATTTCCAATACGAAAAGGGATGGTTACTATCTGGGGCTGCACCAAAAATTCGCCGCACGACGTGGTGTTGTCAGTGACGTACAGAGTCACTCGCGCGAGTATGACATGGTATGACACGGTATGACATACATGGTATGAGATGGCATGACATGATACATATAACCCAGTCAGTAGTGAAAATTGGAGGTACATCCCTACCGTAGCCTTGATCTTTATACACGCGGGAGGGTTCGAACCCACCCACATTACTGCATTACTGCATCACTGCATCATTACTGCAATATTACTGCATTACTGAATTACTGCATTACTGAATTACTGCATTACTGAATTACTGCATTACTGAATTACTGCATTACTGAATTACTGCATTACTGAATTACTGCATTACTGAATTACTGCATCATTACTGAATACTGCATTTATTTACTGAATTTACTGCATTTTTACTGCATTATTATCACCCCAAGGGTTGTACGGTGTTATATTAATATTAATAGTACCATACGTTACTTTTCCACTACCGGATTTGAGCCAATCGCACGAATGACTCTGTATTTCATTTCGACACTGTAAAACAACAACGATTTTGTTCGCCGAGGCGAAGCATGGCTACGAGCATCTATCTACGTACGGTAACCATTACTTTGCGATTTCATATCGAACAAGGTACGGGTAAAGCAGAACCAAAAGCCGCCTGCTATGTACGATGGACGTGGAACTGCCATATGCTACAATAAAGGTATACCTTTTTTTGACGAAAATGGTTTCTGAATGACGGGTCTACTAATTTAATACTATAATAGGCAGAAATACGTCATTTTTGTTTGGGCATGACAATTCTCGTTGTGTACCTATTGATAGACTATTAATAGACTAGACTAGATCTAGAACATGAGCTTCTTTCATCCGGTAGCAGTTATATTCTCCTCCAAATCAGTTCTTGGGGGTGGTCTCAAGCTGCCGAATTGTGAAACCTCAGAAACAAAGTGATGCACCTCCGTCGTAGCACGCGTCTCACCGCAAAAAGGAACGGGGAGATGGTGCCTCGTGCGAGAGTGACCCCGACTCACTGCAAAACGTGCCCCCAACAGGGGTCCCTCTACCATACCTAGATTGCCATACATAGATAGCCTAGGCCATTTTGACGGACCATAACCATCTAGACGACTAACTCCTGGATGTTGAACTTGGATATTACGCTGAGTCAACAAGAGGTACACGGCCCATTCGAAAGCATACTTGAATTCATCGATGAGCCAACAAGTTTGCACAATAAAGAAGGACGATAATGATACTCTGCTGCGTACCACCAGAGCTCTCCACGAGCCAACAAGAGGCACACGGCCAATTCGCGGTAGTGGCCTACTACTATACAGCGCTGTTCAGTACTACAGTACAGTACAGTATGGAGTACAGTATGGAGTACAGTAGCAGTAACACTGCCGGCAGTAACAACAGGGTGTGCACCGTAACACACAGTACCCGGAGTCTCTATACATCTTTAAGCTACTCGTAAGCTAGTAGTCCTAAAAGCTCGAGCTCGTCGTCGTCTAGCCTCGTCTAGTCTTGTAACATGATCTAGAAACACGATGAGTTGGGGGAGTCCTGCAACAACCAGACACACGTGCACATGGTACATGCAGTATAGTCTAGTCCATACGACACACGAGAAAACACCCTAGGAAGCATACTTGAATTCATCGATGAGCCAACAAGTTTGCACATCAAAGAAGGGCGATAATACTGCTGCGTACCACCAGAGCTCTCGACGAGCCGAACCCGGCAAACCAGAGGCGGCGTTTCGCGTAGCACTCCTGGCCGCGAAGGCCACGCGCCTCTGTACGAAAGCTGACTTGTAAGGCTGTAAGATCAAAGTACAGATTGGAGGGCGCTTTTGCAATAGACTACACACTATCAAGCTGGCCGAAGCCAATATGAGTCACATGAAACGTGGTGCGCAATGCAACTCACCGCGATCCCGAAATGCGTTCTGCTCCTGCCGTCACCGCGTAGGCCGACACGATCGTAGTCGCAATGGTGCCCTTCATGATGACTATACCCGATGCCCGACGCAACTAAATAGAGGTGGCCTCTCTCGCGCAGATGTATCGGTGGTAGTACTTTCCCTGGCCCTGTCCGGGATAGGGGTCGGTGGGTGGGTTCTGTAGACCCTGCCAAGGAGGTGTCTTGATTCGTGCGAGGCGTTGCGTGAGCAGTTATAATATTGGTTGTGGTCGATATTGGGAGTGGGGGAAGGAGGGGGCGTGGGAATATTTGTGCATGTTGAACGGCATACACCAAACACCTTTCTTGGTTGGTCCATCGGCTGGTTGACACGGTCCGGAAAGGCATTCAATAATTCCAACTATTCGAAATAGGAAACTAAAATAGTTGAACTAATGTTTGAATGTGAAAGTGTTCCACGCTGCTGACAGGTTTGATGTGCAGGCAAGAGATGCCACGTCCCTCTCCGGAGGTACAAGCGAATTACGTGCCAGTTATCAGATTATCTAACGTGTTTGTATGCCCCGGCTGTGTGTACCACACACCTTCTCCGTAGAATAACATGCGCATGCATGATAAATGCTAGCACGCCCTCTGTTATTCAATTAGAAGTGCAAGTACAACTCGCAGGCGGTTTTAACATACAAAGGAGCAAGGCGCACACAACGAAGACGGCTGTCAAAAAGATGCCGTCGTGATATTTTTATAGACGCATCGCTATTACACGACAGATGTATGATATGATAGGCGTGTTAGGTGTGTGTATGTTCTCGTGTGCTTTCTCCCTACTGTCGTGGAAAACCAGGTTTGAAAATCAACCGTGCATAGGGTTGGTGCAACCACGGTCGGTCGCCGTATCACAGACAGACGTACCCACGTGCCATAAAGTTGCAAAATATAATAGTATGTACAAGGTATATAGACTATTGTTTGTTTATACGCCCCACATAAATAAAGTCGAAATCGGCCACAGTAATAAACACCTCTACGCAGTTGATATCACGTCATTATCTTTTTAACCATCCACGACGTAGTTTTCATTCTCCCCCACCCCTCCTCAACCCCCCGCCTCCAACGCCCACACCTTTCCCACCACCCGCACGATCGCCAAGACCTAGCACCACGCGTATAACAAGCCCCTACGTATCTTCGATCTGGCAGCCGGAGTGTATTACAGTATTATAAGTGACCTCAACCTCCTCAAAACCTCCCCCCCTCCCTCCCTCCCTTCTTTTCTTTTTTTTTTTTCCCGCTTTCCCTTGCTCAAACGCCCCACCTAATATCGAAATCCGCCGGAGTAGTAAACACTTCACGCACTGGATATCACCTCATTATCTTTCTAGAACCATCCATGCCGCTGCTTTTCCTCCCACCCGCCCCCCCCCCCCCCCCCCCCGTCCCGAACGCCCCCTCCTTCCCCACCACCCACCCCATCGCCTAGATCTAGCACATCACGTAGCACAAGCCCCTGCATCTATGCCACCTAAATAAAGCCCTTCTCAACCCCCCCCCCCCCCCCCCTTCCCCACCCCCCACCTCCCCACTCACCTACCCCCCAGCCCCACCCCCACCCCCTCGAACACTCCGCCCTCTACTCACTGATTGAACGACTTACAGGATTTACATGATAAACTGGTGCATTCTTTCCGAAATCGTCACATTTATCCCCTTAAAAGAATGTATAGTTTCCACGCACAGATTGAGCTGCCCCACCTGCCCAACCCCCCCCCCAACCTCCCCCCCCCCCCCATGATAGTTTCCACGCACAAATTGAGCCCCCCCCCCCCCCCCTTCCCTTCACCCCCCCCCTCCAACCCCGCTCCCTTTTGATCAAACCCAGGCCCCCACGTCCTTCAAAACTCGGCCCTCCCCTCACCGGTTATTCGACTTACAGGAGTCACTTGATAAACGGATGCATTTCCCTCCACAGCTGTCGGAATCTGTCCCCTCAAAAACAGGTTTTATAGTTTCCGCGCACAGAGTGCCTAACACCACCCTGTTGACCCTGGTAGCTACACTGTAGTTGCAAGGGGAGTCGCCGGCCTATATCCTGTGACCACGGACTTGATTATGCGAGTTAATGTGAGAACAACAACAACAACAACAACAATCCTTAATGAGGACACACAACCAACCCGTAATACGCGCGATCGGAGTGTCACACACAGCTTGCAAAGATGAGTTTCGACAAAATCTTCGATCTCACAGCTGGATGGAGTGTATTTTCATTTTATATAATATTTTATGTACGATGTATTATGCGTATATGCCATGCAACCTCCTACCCAAAGCATTCTACTCGTGTTTATTTGCACACCCTGATCCCACCCCCAATGGTTTTCTGCCTCGAGAGGTCAGGGCTTAGCTTTGTTGCCTTCTGATCGGCTTGGGCCCTGGTACCCGGTCACCCCGGTGGGCTAGTGGTTACCTTCGAGTATACTACAAGCGTTGGCTCTTGAGTTCGATTCCCATCGCGGTGAGATTTTACTTTATTTGCAAAAATGAAAAATAATAAATGATCAACTTCTGAGAGCGCCCAGCAACGTGGGTAGGTACAATTCGACGCGCGTCGACGGGGAAGAAATTGCTGAATTCTTCTCGCGCATCGGTGAAGGCACGTATACCGTAGTGGGTACGGGGTAGAAGGGCCCACAATGTCACCCCAGACCTGAGTTTCTACTTGGAGGGAGGGCGAGAGTAGTGTGAGAACAATTAATGGCATGGAGAAAACATATTAAAAAAAATGGGAATATCTACTATTCTATTATTATAAAAATTAAAATACACTCCAGCTGTGAGATCGAAGATTTCGTCGAAACTCATCTTTGCAAGCTGTGTGTGATACTCCGATCGCGCGCATTACGAGTTGTGTGTCCTCATTAAGGATATAGGTCGGCGACTCCCCTTACAGCTACAGTGTAGCTATCAGGGTCAACAGGATGATTTTAGTCAGTCTGTGCGCGGAAACTATAAAACCCGTTTCTATTATATAGCAGTAGGATAGCAAGTACGGGGAGATACATATGATACTTACATACACGCGAACATACTTGCTTGCCCATCTTGCGTCGCGGGAAGGTTCCTGGATTATGCTACTGGTGGTGGTGGTGGTGGTGGTGGTGGTGGTGGTGGTGGTGGTGGTGGTGGCGATGACGGTTCCGGCGTCTCCGCCCCTCCCATCCTGCCTGCAGGGGTTTTTTCCGGCGAATATTTAGTTGCCGACTTATCATAATACGTATGGTACGTATGGCATGTATAAATGTCACCGAAATTTTGCATCTACACAGTATAATAGTACTACCACACAGATTGTCGGCATTTTTCCTTGTTTACCTGTTCGAATCTGCTAAATTTGTTGGGGGAAACTTGAAACAATGTACGGTACCAGGCACCAGAGGTTTTTTGTATGATACGGCCTACGATACGAACGACAAAACATTTGTTGTTGCTGTATCTTAGATATAGTGGCGGGTGGAATCCCCCCCCCCCTCCCGCCCCGGCTCTTCGAACACTCCGCCCTCCCCTCACCGGTTGGTTGTACGGCTTACAGGATATACATGGTGAACTGATGCATTCCTTCCATAACCGTCAAATTTGTCACCTTGAAAGAGTTTATCGTTCTCGCGTACAGACTGAGTCCCCCCCCCCCGACTCCTCGTTTTAGCCCCGGGGCCTCCGTTGTTGTTGTTTTAGCTCCGCCGTCCGCTCACGACCCAGGCTACGGTAGGGGGGTTCCCTTTTGGGCCTTTTATTTCAGTGGCTAGGGGTCACTCGCGCGAGTAACCCCTTTGTTCCTATGCAATCTTACGTTTTCTTTATGTTTCACATTGACGAAATCAACCCGCAATGCAAAGGTATCTAAGCTGCGCCAACCCAAGTATCTAAACCATCTTCATCCGTAGGGCACAGAGCTACTCGTGCGAGTGGCTCAAACACACCAGTGAAAATGGGGGTACCCCCCCTACCGTAGCCTTGGTCTCACCGGTTATACGACTTACCAGAACAGGAATTACTTCATAAACGAATGATGCATTTCCTTCCACAGCTGTCAGTTTTTGTCCCCCCTCACAAGCGGGGTTTATAGTTTCCGCGTACAGATTGGTTAACATCACCCTGTTGACCCTGGTACAAACCACGCTGTGGTAGTTCCAAGGGGAGTCGCCGACCTATACCCTTATTAATGAGGACACACACCCAGTAATACAGTAATACGTGCGATCGTAGTATCACGCACAGCTTGCAAGGATGAGTTTCGACGAAATCTTCGATCTCACAGCAGCTGGTGGAGTGTATGTTCATCTTTATACTTACTTGGTAATATATTTCGACGCGAGTGGACGAGGGAATAAATAAATGCTGAATTTTTATCGCGAAAAAAACGGAAGGCACCTACCGTAAAAAAAAAAAATAAATAAAAATAAATAAAAAATAAAAAAGTGGGGAGGGGGGGGGATTAAAGAAAGAGGAGGGATTCAAGAAAGAGGGGGCCCCGCTATTTTAGCCCCGGATCTGAGTTACTACTGGCAGGACGCGCGAGCGTAATGCGAGGATAGTAAACGGGATGGAAAAGAATAATAGCAATACACTACAACTATAAGCTTCTTGGTGCATTGTGTTCTCGTACCCGGTAGGTCCACTAGTTACGAGTGTGGCATTCCGCTTCCTTTACTTCAATTGAACAGCAACAACAAAAAAAACTGCTTTTAATTTGTTTTTTTCTGTGTCATAGTCTGTGACCATAGAAAAACTACTCTGCACTCAGTATTTCTCTGTAGTAGAAAGAAGAATCCGCACGGACACACTGTTTGTGGATGTACTGGTGGTGGTGGTGATGTGTCGTTGGGGAGATGATAGATACCGTACGGAGCAAGAAGGCAGCGCACACTATCAACAGACACGTTCCCTTACCATAGTGTAGTATAGTCTAAAGTTGTTGGGTTTTTTGCACACTCCTACTTTTCAACTTCTGGACAAGCCGTGGTCACACAGGTATCGTCCCTTCTTCCCCCCCGGTTCTTGCCTTCAATTCTTTTTATCGCGCATAGGAGGGTTCAGCAATCCCACTGCTCGTCGGTGTTTCATCGAGTGTTGCTAACTCAAGCTCTCGCGCTTTCCGCAAGTCAAATTGTGCACAAGAAAAAGTCTAAACGAATTTATACGAGTACTCGTGTGCACTCGGCGGGGCTCGAACTCACGAAACTGACCTATACCAGGCTCGAGGATAACCTGATTTCGCCACCGGGGCGACCGGTATTTATATTCTAAAAATTGCAATACACTCCTCCAGCTGTGAGATCGAATATTTTGTCGAAACTCAACTTTGCAAGCTGTGTGTCATACTCCGATCGCGCGTATATCGGGTTATGTGTAAAGTACGAGGTATATACTACTAGGTATACGGTATGGGTGCCTCAACTACTTTCCACGTACTACGTACGGCTGTTGAATTGAGGAGGAGAGCGCTCTAGCATACGTATGCTAAGGACGCCTGCAACGATAGAGGTAGCAATTTCGGCTGAACTTTTTTTCAACTGATGGGACTCCTTAACCCCTTTAGAGCCCCCGAACCCCCTCCCTATGCCAGATCCAAGTAATTTTGTCCCCACAAACGGCTTTCCAGTTTTGAAGGGGTTTTCACCCACTCTTGTCGGAATTTGGCTCAGTTTTTTAAAATATTGATGGTTCCTAGGCCGCGAGTCTGTTCACCATGGAATTGCACTTTCGGTTTCCTCGAATATCAATACTTTGGTTGTGGTGGAGCTCTTGAAAGCCACCACCCTCACAGCGGAAATAAATGGTGCACCTCTATTGTAGCACGGCTATTTCCGTTTTGTATCTTACCCAAAAAATGATTTTGACCAACATCGTTATCGACATTACAAGGGCTCCGCATGAGCAGGGCAGGGCAGCACATCGACTCGTTCGATTCGATATTCGATAGAGAGTAAAAGCCGTTACCACGCGACACATAGTCTACGCGTGTAGAATATAAAGTAATGCCAAGTTATCGATATAGACTAACAGTGGACTACTCAGTTCCTCTTCCGTTCCTTGCATGAATCCGATTCCGAGCCTCATCTTATTTCGATCATATTTCGGTCAGATGAACCCGAGCCCCCGCAGACTGACCTTCTAGTCTGGCCACGAAAAGACTTTTCGAGTGCGATTCGTGATGTTTTGACTCAACCAAGCATCCAGGGCCGGCGAGGGGGCGGCAATGTATGCTGCATTCTCTATGTAACCACTGAGAGGCGCGCACTGCGCCAGCTTCTGCTACACCATGCATGATATACCATAGCATCTAGATCCGAGGCTCGCAGACCGATTGTTTGTGTGTGCATGGTCTGATCGTGGAGGGACTACATGCTGGCGGTATTCTAGCCGTGAAACACGGTGTCGCTGCCTTCGTCATTCAATCCCTCGAATGATATTTTAATGCTGCTACTTGTTGCACTCTGGTAGATAGAGTATTATTAGCAGTACGCGATAGCACTGAAATAAGAGTCTGGCAGTCAAGGGTATCAGGCTCGAGAAAATTACACTACCTGGTACGGCTTTTTTGTATAATCGCTGGTCGCTCATTGGCCGGGGATCGTATATAAATTAATCGTCATCTGGAGACGATAGGGTCCCATCCCACGATTATAATCCATCCACACATACATATACAACTCCGACAACCGGGGAACGAACACGGATATCACCAGGATTGATACCTCCCCGCACAGTGTGGGAATAATCCCCAACCCCACCGACCGGCCGATCTCTGATTGGCTGGGGGTCGTATACTATAGAGCCAGCACCATCCGGGGACAATAGGGTCCCATCCCCGTACCAGAGGTCATTTTATATCTCTAAAAGGTAGGCAAGCTGGGGAGTAAAACTGACCTCTCTCGAGTCGTCACCGCCCCTCACAGTGTGAAAACTCCAACTCCGTTGGCTAAAATCGCTTATTGGTTCGAGCTTCACGGCGCCGCCCTGCTCTAGGAGGATGATAGAGGCTCACCAACCAATGCGGGGCAGTTCCGTCGCATAAGGGGGAGATTGGGCCCCATCCACGGTTCAGAAATCCTCCGAATATTTACGGCTCGAACAACGCGGGAACTCTAACGATGATCTCCTGGGTCGATACCTTCCCGCACGGCGTGTCAACCCTGACCCCACTGGCTTTTTCGTCATTGACAGGTAGGCTTTTACCCAATAAGCTCACAATTATTTCGACCGACTCGAGTTTTCTCGTATACTTTGGCATGCAGCAAACATTCGCAATGCGAGCGCAGTTCGACCAGCTATTTTCATGATAGGTCGAACAAAAAGGGGATCTTTGAGCCTATATCAGGTTGGCGTGCCGAGCAAGCACGCTCAAAATGAGGATGAGAAACAATTGAACAGCAACAACAGCACCAACGCAATATAAATGCACGAGTTAGACTTATTTGAATCAAGGATTCAGCCCCCCCCGGTTACAAGCACAATCTAAAACACAAGTGGGGTGTTCAAGCAAAACGATTAATAAATGAAACTGAGACTGGCACAACTCGAGCATACTAACCGCGGAAAAAAGCCTGAAATGAGGCCAAAACAGGGCGTATTTGACTCGTGTTATTCTTAAATAATCATGGAATACTATAATCACCTTTTTGTCGCTTATGCGACACCGCAATAAATAGCTGAAAATCCCGATTCCATTCGCTTGTTGGGTAACAACCTAAGCTCGCTAATATTTTCGCGGGTTTTCTTGCATAGTACTTGCGTAGGGCGAAACTTTGGACGTGCGACCGCAATTCGTACAAAACGCTCGACCTCAGGATGAATCTATGCAACAGTTGGTACCCAGAGCGTCAAAAAAAAAAACCATTCGGGACATAAGAGCGGTCAAATCGCCATGCCCCGACATACTAACAGCCAAATATTGCCCAAAGCAGATAAGAGCAATGAGCGCCTGATTCGGCTTGTCAAGGGAGGATCTTGAATCGGGGTACCCCGACTGTGCTAGTCTAATTACTTGTTGGTGTAGCTTGACTGAAAAGCTGTTCTCGGATTGCATCCGTTTTTTTTGTTTCATCTCATTTATTATTTGTCGCCCTCTCTCCCAGTGGTAGTAATACTCAGATCAGGGGTCTCGTAACGGGCCCCCCTGCCCCCTCCCCACTAAGGTATATGCCTCAAGCATTATCGCGAGAAGAATTCAGCATTTTTTTCACTAGTCGATTTGCGTCGAACTGTACCCACGCACGTTGCAGCAGCAAGGACAGCGTCAAGTGGGAAGCAACACAAAAACATTTGTCAGTTACGTACCAACACGGCCGCTTTTCCAGTTGACCTCGGCAAATGACCAAAGCAGCAACGGAGACAGAGGCAACACAGCATCAACAAAGCACGCCTTCTACCCCCTATACTTCTCCATAGAGTTTTCTAGGGGAAAAGAGCCACCCGCCGATTCGATGCCGGGACGAATGCATGTTCCACTGTTTTTTTCCGTGGATACCGTCTACTACTTGCTACGACCTTCGCGTGGCGCAGCTTAACAACAGGAACGATTTTTTCCTGTGTTTATAAAGTCGAAGCGTTATTCCCTGTTTTTTTGTACACTCTACCATGCTATAAGCCAGGCAAATAGCGTGTGCGTAGTAGAGCATCAGTGTGTGTGCTTTTACTCGTACCCATATTACTTGCATGAGTACAAACTATGTCGATGTGCCCGAAGTTCCACCCTCGAGACCCGGGATGCAGTCATTCGTAATGCTGCTGTGTTGCGTTTTCTGGCGCAGTAATGGTAATCGCTACCTCCTCATTTTTGTCATGCGTATGCTTGCCACATCTATCCATGTGGCATGTACGTACGCATATACCGAAATTCAATAATTGAATGCACTACTATGATACCTACCGCGGTACCATGGGGATTATTTTTAGAGTAAACATTATTTGTTTTGGGACAAAATACGACGCCAATTTGGAAATCATGTCTTGCCAAGTTTATTATAAATACCTCTCCATATATTAAGATCCGAAAAATAACTGGAGAGTACCGTTCAGAATGCAAATTTTGCGCACTTCTCGCTTGTCTCGCTCAGCCCCCATTCGTGTTCACGTCGAGGTGCAGAACGGATAAGGCAGGGCGAGGGGCGTTGGAGCCGCGCCTTGAAGACGGCGCTCTACCGAGAAATTCCAGCTTCGACAATCCCATACTGAGGCCAAGACCAAAAAAAGTCCTGAATAAATACCTGTCTCCTCAAAAGAGGAACCATTATAATATATAAAGATAAGTAAGGTGCGAGCCAACGAACCAAAAAAAAAGGTCTGGTACGATCCTAGGCAGAGACAACAATTATCTTGAAACAAGAAAAACGAAAATTACAACGATAAGGGTGGGTAACAATGAATGGGTAAATATAGGAAAAGCTCCGTCATCTAGAAAACGTGTCATTTCAGTTGTTCTAGCAGCGTGGTGCCCGATGGCAGCTATTCAGAACGGTCTCACCTTGATTTAGCCGAGCGGTCGTGCGTAAAGCTCAGGAAGTGGCTTGCAGCCACGCAATGGTCCAGAATACCACGAAATACGGCAGTGTCAACGTTGCCAGAACGGGCGCACATGGTTTAACAGCAAGGTAGGTTGAGAGTGGCGGAAAAGCAGCGTACACAATTGATGGCACGGTGTCGGGACACACTTGGTGGTTTGGACAGGTGGTATAAGTTCGACCTCTTTGTCTCAGGATCGGAGTAATAATTCCGAGGCGGCGTCCGTGGGAAATCCCGACAGGGGTCTTCCACGTTTTCCCGGAAGGATTCCTCGCCGGGGACATCCTTCCTGTTCCTACATCGTGCTGTGGAGGGCCTATCCGACGGCATAATCTCCACTATACGCGATGCACCCTCTTCGCAATATTGGTCCGGTCAGCTATAACGAATCTCAGATAACCCGGGAGCCTCGGGCGCCCTGGCGTTCGTAGCGCTGCAACACCCCCCCTGCCCGACGCATAACTATCCTCGGCACAAAGCGGGCGTTCCGGTCATGCCCCGGTTACGGCGTGAAGATCTTCATCCTCTCTCCGCCACCGCCTGTCTGACGTTCCCCCCTCCTCTTCCAATGCGACGCTTAGCTACCGTCGTCGCCCGGCAAATGTCGGGGCGTCGTTCTCAGTCTTTTTGCGGCGACCAAGCTCCGGATGCACTCTCCTCCATTCCCAAACCTGTCCCGCCGTTCAGCGAGCGGTTTCCGTAGACGCCAGTACACCAGCGATGTTTCAACGCCCCTTCCCTTCCAGGACACAGCAGGTGCGCTCTATTCCCGGGACGGACTTAAATATTTTCCCGCCTTCCAGGAAACACTAGGCGTTGCAAGTACTAGTGTGCAACCTCCCCCAGTTGAGGCATCTCGGGACACTTGATCTTCTGGGGAAAACGTGCCTGGTCTTGCTGAGCAGGTGACGAGATCGTTCTGGATCGTCTCAGACTATGCGTGCCTGTTGTGAGGTCGTTCTTCGTTCTTGATCTTGATCTTGTCACCTATAAATCTTCTCCCTCTACACCAGCATTCTCCACTTTTATCCACGTCCATGTTAGACCGCGCAGGGGGTTGGAAGCCTTGCGATGGGGGATCTTTGAAGTTGCTGTCCAGTCTTGGTAGCGTATCTGCCCCCCCCAAATGTAGTCTTCCTTCCTAGTACGCATGACAAGCTACCACTGTATTGAAGATGTAAGAGCAACTTATTGGCTATGACGACTGTTGGCTCGAGCTTATATTTTCCCTTTCAATCTCTCTCCTGTCTATTCACTGTTTTTCCGAGCGCTCGGCTAGGGCTTTGACATTGGCTCCGTTGTGGGTGGTGGTATACTTGCAAACTTGCCGACTACCATTCCCAACTCGAGCATTCGCACTGATCAAGACATTCGCCCGCCTGTACAAAACGGTACGAGCGGGTGTATCGTCCCTGTGTCTGTACGCCTGGAATTGCTCTTTAAGATTGTGTGTATAGCGGGTTGATCTGTTGCCTAACGGTAATCTGAGCGTGCGCCGAGTGAACCCGCTGTGCCGTGGTCGACGCATTGGTCTGGTGATGGCCGCTATGTCTGGTGAGGTGCCAGCGCCGCCCAAAGCAAACCTTACGATGGCATCACGCACGTACGTTAGACCGTGAATATTACGCTGTGTATGGCCGATGGTGAGGTTTCATCCTCAGGTCAGGGCCGGCGTCTCTGTAGCAACCGGATGAGGTAGTACCCCCTCCGTATCGTTTTGCGTGGCAAACGTCTAGCGACACCGTTAAAGTAAAGTAATGGTTTCCTTGCACAATGAACAGTGTATACTCCAATTACCTTTCCGATGGCAACGGAAATAATTGATCGCCTCCAAGAATGTGGGTGGAAGACAAAGCGGCTGTTCTACTCCACGGGTAATGAACTGAACGCTGTAGGCCCGCATTGACGAGGGGTGAAACTTCACGGCAACTGGCTTTACTAGCTGCTGGTGTTTATTGCAACCTTATTGTTTTTTGAGTTCAACAGTATATTTGGTAATGATGCATGCCGGCATTGGTTAATTGACGAATCAAACATGACTTCGATCACCAGATCAGATGAGCAGCTAATCAAATGCGAACGATGGTCACGTACCATGGGTGCGACGAGCATCGGACGGACGGGGCGCGATCAACAGACGTGCCTGCATGTAAATCCAAGACCAGGCATAGAGCTGTATTCGAATACGGGAAGATTAATAAACACAACAACCCGCGGCCAACGCTACCTGTTTCGCCGCCTAGCGGACGAAACACCTTGCTGGCGCTAACGGTATACCCACTCTGCCCCTCCCCCCCTTGCCTTGACGGTCAAACGCATACATTCGTCGTTCTGGCAAACTCAGCGGAGTGGGGAAAGCCGTGGAGAAATCGTGGTAGAAAAAAACCTGGAAAAATCAAGCTGAAGAAAGAATATACCCTGGTATATCTATTTCGTAAACATATATATCCAGCCGTTTTCGCACGTTTAATATTCACCACAGTACCATGACCCTGAGTAAGAAAGAAGCAGATCCGCTATTAGGCTGCCTTCCTGCTATATCCACGCGGGTACTGACGGTACGCTTCAGCGGTACCACGCTGGGTGTTGACCAAATTGTGTCGCCGAATTCTCAGCTGGTGTGTTCGTATATAACGCACCGCTAGTGGTATGCTTCGGCGTGAATCCTGTTCAATAATACCGTAGCGTCGTTGTGGTCATCTCATTATGGATTTATAAAATCGTTCCGTTCCATTGCTCGTTTTGATTTCATAGTGAGTTTTGATCGTCTCCGTTCCTGTACTGTAAGTATCCCACAAGTAAGTGTTAAGGACATTGTGGGGGCATTAGTCCGTTTGACCACTTGCAAAAGGTTAACCAATAGCTTACCCAAACTAAGCCTTATAGCACTCTTTCCCCCTTAAACGACGGGATAGCAGGTCGGCCGGATATACGGGCGGACCCTTCAATATATCCAAGCCGTTTCATTTCCTGGGTATACCGAGGAGAGTAATTATCAAGTTCGACATGGGAAAAATCTGGAAAAGTTTATTTTATGGTGGATGTGGGATGGGAACCCACAACCCGAAACCCATGGTCTGTCGACGACGCCATTTGTTAAGGTATTTGTCCGTTTGACCGCTTGCAAAAGGTTAACCAATAGTTTTCCCAATCTAAGCCTTATAACACAAGGTCATTCCATCAGGGCATTGTTTCCGACAAGCGTACAAGCCTTGGGGGTGGACGTCTGCTGGTGACGATCCAAATCTAGCACGAGTATTGTTACTATTATATAAAAATATTGGTGAGCCATGGGCAACTAACGAGATAGCGAACTAACGCACGCTGTTGTTTTCTTTTATCTAGTTGAGAATGTACAATGATCGATCGAGTTGGCTGCTCGCTATACTACATACAGCAGTACAGCCGTACAGCTGTTGTAGTACGTGTTGAACCCTGGCCATATTCTACCGCAACATTACTCTGTACCTCCGAGCATGTTACCCAAAACAAATAAACAAATTGGTACGCACAAATAAATTAGACTATTAATGTATGCATACATTAATTAATGGGCATGCACATTTTTTTAGTTTTTTAGTTTTTTATCCTCCGGCGGATGGGGAAAAATAAAGCTTTAGCTCACCACACTTCTGGAACACGTATTTTCATACGCGTCGTGTGTCGATTTAACTCAGTTGCTTCCGCAGCCCAACGCTAGCTGGCGCACCCTTCGGTGCCCATTGTAGGTATAGCGTAAGCTGTCCCTATCAGTGGTCTTCGTTACAACCCCGGCAGCGCAAGCTGCCGTTGTATACGGATGCGTGTGTATGTCGACCCGGCCTGTCCCCTGAGGGTCAGTTTCGGCGGAGATAGCCACCCGGAATGTCATCTTTCCGGGTAGTGTGGGACTTGCGCGAGCTCACCCACTAATAAAACCCCTGGCCATGGGAGATGGCCTTCCGCCGGACTTGGTCCAGTTACGGTCCACCCTACCCATTCGGGCGTTGGTCCTCGGACAAATAAATTAATGGGTATGCTGTATAGCGACTACTACCGCTAGCTAACCACCGTACGTACGTACATACGTGTATGTAAGTGCCACGACACGTCATGTATACGAAAGCTTCGCAGCAGGCTATCATCATCGTATCATAGCGCGCATCACGCACTACCCTGTGGCCTCGCACGACACAAGGGCTTGTTGCTTGTTGTGTCATTTACTTTTTACGGGAGCCATTATTATCTATAATGTGGAATTCGATCACCAACCTAACAGTAGTACCGGGTAGTGGTTAGCAAGGATGTCGGATTACGGAATAACGCCCTTACGCCGAGCCGTTTTTGCGGTAAGTACAAGTAACAGGACTTGGCCGGCGAAATTACGGAACCCCCTCCAATCCCCTATAAACAAAAACCGTAAAAACCCTTAGGAAACCCCTGCAGTTTTGCGTCACAGCAGACAGCAGACGCATGCTACACGGTAGAAGAGGTGTTCCGTAGCATTCTTGCCACCAATTAACGCGATGAACAATGTGCCGTTCCCGTTTTACCTGCATTTTACCTCGTAGATGCCTGAATTGGTTGGAGAAACTGGAAAATATACGATAAAATATTAGACTAGACTACCTGTGCAGGTACTAGACTATTAATAGTCTAATACTATTAGACTGCCTACCTGGTATATAATATTCATATAATAAGAGTAATGTAGTCTAATGGTATCTGCATGTACAGCAGTGTCCCTTGTTGTTTGGTATTATTACGGGAATCTCGTCCCTGGTAGGTGATATCAAGTCGTAGCGCTGCTTCGAATCCTCCTCCCGAATGCATGCTCTCTCTTGCTCGTAGGAACTTTTCGATCGTTGGCAAGGCTACGTACGGAATCAGGGTACCCCGAATTTTCACAAGCGGGTCTGAGCCACTCGCGCGAGTGATTCTCTTTTTATATCACACACACACCTACTTTATCCGAACTTCTGGACAAGCCGTGGTCACAGGTACGTGTCGTCCCTTCTCCCCCCCCCGGTCCTTGCCTTCAATTTTTATTGCGCACAGGGCTCAGCGATCCCACCGCTTGTTGATTTTTCAGCGAGTGTTGCTAACTCACGCTCTCGCGCTTTCCGCAAATTGGTCTGTGTGCACAACAAAAAAGTCTCCACGAATTTACACGCGAGTATGCAGTCGTGGGGATTCGAACTCACGAAACTGACCTATACCACGCTCGAGGATAACCTGATACGCCACCGGGGCGGCCGGCTACACCTCACTGACAAGAAACATTATTCGGCAATTATTTTGGTGCAGCCTAGATAAAAACCATTGCTTTTCGCGAGTGTAAATATCGAGAATGTTAAGCAGTAGTGATAGCGAAAGAAAGACTGTGGCCGCAAACAACAAAGGGGTCAATCGCGCGAGTGACACCGAGCCACTGAAAAAAAAAGTGGCCAAAAGAGGGTAAAAACAACACAACCCCACGTATGATTGATTGATCTTTCCTCGGGTAGTCTAAGTAAAAGAAAGGCGGGAAGCGCGAGAAGGGCGTGGGTTAGAAAAAGCCCGATGGGAATCGACGAGAATGAAAAGCTGAAACCTACTGCTGTAGGAGGAATGCTGAGCCCTCCATTCGCAACAGAGATGAACGCATGTAGAGGGGGGAGAAAGGGAAGAGACCACCACCACCAGGTCTGTGACCACGGCTTTTGTCCAGAAGAACGCTGAGGTAATATAATACGAGTTGAGCTGAGGTACTATTATTGTACTTTTCCGTTCCCCTTGCCGCCTCGGTAGGCATGCTGCGAGGCATGCCCTACCAGGCTTGAGGCTAGTGGGGGTGGTCTTTCTGGCGGGTGTAAGGCCAGACTCACCTCTAAGGAGTGATACCTTCTTGCTGCTGCGTGTGGCCGCGAGGCTTAGGCGTGGCGGTAGAGTTGGAGCGTACGTGGTTCGGTAGGCATGGTCACCTACGATTCGCGCGTCATTTTAGGCAGCAGCGGCGGAGCAGCAATCAAATAAATAATCGGGATGTTCGTGCGCGGAGGCAGGCGCCACCTCGAGCCACATTACGGCGCAGTCTCGGTTTGCGTGGAGGAAACTGCGCCGGCAGGAGGCTGGATTCGACGACGAAGGAGGAGGGCGACTGAGCGTCGACGGGCGGGGAAGAGACGTATTGAACTCTCCCTGAGCGAGAATTTTTTGTTTTTGAGATCAACACCGCAAGCTGCGAGGAGCGTTTTGTTTTTGGTACGGGGGAGGAGGGGAACCGATTGGAATTGAGTGTCAACGAGAGCAAGTGCGAAGGAGCGGGCCGAGTGAGCTAATGCGATGAGGCTGCCATGGAGGACCACAGCAGGAGGATGGCACACAGAGACTCAACATGATCAGCATGCACGCCATCATCATGAGAGCAGCGATCGTCTTTTTTCAGGGTTTTTTAGCGAGGCAGTAGTAGTACAACATGTATCTTACTTACGTCTGCCATTGATTTCTGTAGAGTTAGTAGAGTTGTATACCCTTCACGGAGAACGAGCCCCCGCAATTTTCAATTTTCAGGCACGGGCGTCGTAGCTGCGCTGTAACCTGTCAGACAACCCGGGAAGGCGGGGCGATCATTGATATTTGTATGGCGGTTTTCGGTCCGATTGCTCTTTTTTCACTGCATGCCCGCGGGTCTTCGCTCTGACAGCACTCCAGACAGCGCAGCAGGCGCGTTCGTCTGTGGTCACGATTACCGTGCGGTTCGTACGGTGCAGGCAGCACAACCGCTGTAGTTTGTGGCCGCTAGTTGGTTAGTTGTGGGAACGGGGGAACTCTATGCTGTAATGGAGTGGATAGCCGCGGCCATGTGAGTTCAGTTTGCACATTGGATCATTTCACTTGTGCGCCATCTTCGTATCGGCGGAAGAGCACAGTACTTCCCGGACGAATTTTGATGCTTCTACATGGTTTGACAAAAGTTAATGTGAGACAGCAACAACTATAATACGAGTTTAAGTGTGATGAAATAAAGACTACACCAGTAGTCTAGACTATAGTCTACACATCCACAAGTAGAAGTATGATGATGAATCATCGGGTTTTTTGGCTGCAACAAGAACAAGCAGTTGCGAATAAAAATAAATAACAACCAGGTGGTTTTTTTGGTCCTAGTACCACACCGTAAATTCCGAAATGTCATAAACGTCACGTCTAATTGTTTTTCGGCCCAACAACAACAACAACAAACAGCTGCACATTCCACATGATTTATTTGTACGTATATCAAGTATACGAGTATACAACAGGTCTGGCAGCGGGGAGCACCAGAGTGTACTCTTGCTCTATACTGCAATAACGGTGCTTGCCCACTACGCAGGCATAAAACACACACCTGGTACTCGTACGTCGTATATAACTTTTGTCCACAAACAATTTTCTCGATTTGCCTTTTTTTCGTTGTTTGTTTCCTGTTTATTTTTCCCCGAAAATTCCTCCTCGAGAGGAATACGAAGCGTTCCTGGATTGGTTTCCACTGCACGATGTGTGTTCTTCACATTACACCTCTGATACTTCCACCCGTATAGATTCAGCACTGACTACTACTACTGCTGCATGCAGTGTCCGTGCTGGTGCCTGGTAAAAGAGCAGAGAGATACGAGCTCGATGGTCTCAAACTATATTACTAGACACAGATAAGCATTGCAAATACAACATGTGCATACAGCAAGGTGATTTGGCCACATAAAATTCGAACGGCAATGTGCGCTCGGGGAAAAAACAAAAAAGTGCAAGCCAGCACATCATTTTGATATGTTTTCTCCATCCCACTTCTTATTATCCTCGCACTACTCTCGCGCTCCCTCGCAGTAGTAGTATACCTCAGATCCGGGGTCACATAGCGGGCCCCCTGCCCCCTCCCCACCACGGTACGACGTGCCGTGTACGTACGACGTACCTTCATTTATTCTTATCGCGAGAAGACTTCATCACTTTCTTCCTGCTCGTCGACTTGCGTCGAACTGCTACGTACTACTACATTACTGTATTATTAGTACTAAGTCTATGTGCATCAAAAAAGAAAAAAATTGAACAGAAGATAGATGAGAAAGGAAAAATAATAGGAAAATAAATGCAAAAATAAATGGAAAGAAAGCGGGAAACCGGACGGCACGCTACCAACAACGCATTATGCCAAAGAAAGAACAAAGCGCAACAACGATAGACACGACCACCAGCAACTACGACCTGGGCTGGCCAAGACCATCTGCTTTTTGGCCACAGGCACTTCCTCGAGTACGTTTTTTTGACACGCGCTTCATAGTATAGACTAGTCTTCTTCCGAAAGGATTGCATACCACCTCGGGTGGGTGTCGAAAATTCCAACGTCGTCGGCACATTCGCTGTAAACTCAGGACCGCACACTGCTACTACTACTAACTATGGGTCGTGATAATTCCAAATGGTACAGAAACTGCCCCGGGGACGAGTCAAAAGCGCTTTTTTGCCAGCCCAGCTCGCAGCAATACACGCCGCCCAACCAGCATCATTGATTGTAACTTTGGGGGTAGCAACGACATTGGGCTTCGAATGACCCTGCTGCTGTAGGAGTTTAGAAGCATTGCAGTATGGCCTATCACCTGCGCACTGTTTCTGACTACACAGGTAGGTGCCAATTCCGCCATTGTCGCCTCCATACCCTATACCAAAACTACGACGCCTACACACTAAGAAGGCCAAAAAACGACAACAAAAAAAGCAGATGACGCCACCCAGCCAGCGTCGGAGCGGCACCCAAACTGATTTCTGTATGCAACTATTAAAATATGAAATACTACTTCCAGTATCATTATAGCACAAGATGATTAGGAGCATTCCTGCCTGCCTTGTCTGCCCTCACGCGTGATAACTAAACCGGCTCTTTCACAAGGTCGTTTTACAACGTTACCTGACGGCAGATAAATAAATGTGTCCCAGGACCAAAGAATGATATCATTCAGCCATGACCACACCTCGCTAAGAGAAGGTTGAAGAACGAACTCGGACAAAGCCAGTACCTCCGCTAATTGCTAATTGGTGCTAGAAAGCGTGGACCTTTTTGTACATCCTATCATCGGCACGGTCGGGAGTCGGCCGTGTGACTAATGCCCCCAATGGGTAAGGTGTGGACCTCGGGACCTTGCGTGAGCAGTGACACAGTTTCAAGCCCCTATTAAATCGTAAGAAGAGCGTTTTACCTCCTCTGAATTCGTATGATATCATGACAACAGAAAGACAAGATCGAGAGATGTACTGCTGGGTCAGAGAAAGTGTGTAGATACACTATTAATACACACAGCCGACTGTAGATTGGACCTCATTTCAAGAATAGAAAGATGGTGATAAATTGCTTACAACGTATGTATGTACGAGATAGTGACGCACACGACAAGGTTCAATAAGAGGGGCGGCGCAAAAAGTGTGGAGTATGCTTTATTTTTCCCCATTCGCCGGGGGATAAAAAAAAAAAAAAAAAAAGTCAGCTATGAGTACGACCGATTGAATGGTTGAAACTCAACTTTGCATGCTGCGTGGTACATCCATGTTTCCCTAAGATTATAAAAATAAAACTACACTCAAGCTGCGAGATCGAAGATTTTGTCGAAACTCATATTTGCAAGCTGTGTGTGATACTCCGATCGCGCGTATTACGGGTTATTATGTGTCCTCATTAAGGATATAGGTCGGCGACTCCCCTTGGAACTGCAGGGTAGCTATCAGGGTCAACAGGGTGATGTTAGGCAGTCTGTGCGCGGAAACTACAAAACCCGTTTTTGAGGGGGACAAAATCTGACAGCTGTGGAAGGAAATGCATCAGATTATCAAGTGTATCCTGTAAGTCGTACAACCGGTGAGGGGAGGGCGGAGATTTTTAGGGCGTGGGAGCCTGGGTTTGAGTAAGAGGGAGCGGCGGCGGGGGGGGGGGGGGGGCACTCAATCTGTGCGTGGAAACTTTGAATTCTTTAAGGGGGTGAGTCTGACGGTTCTGGAAGGACTGCACCAGTTTATCATGTATATGCTGTAATTCGTACAACCAGTGAGGAGAGGGCGGAGTGTTCGAGGGGGTGGGCGGGGGGGGGGGGGGGGGGGGGGGGGGGGGGGGGGGGGGGCAAAAGTTTTTCAACAGCTTTAGGTCGCACAGATGTAGGGGTTTGCTTTACGCGTGGTGCTCGGTCTAGGCGATGGTGCGGGTGGTGGGGAAGGAGGGGGCGTTGGGGGGGGGGGTTGCAGCAGCGGCTTGGATGGCTCTACAGAGATAATGAGGTGACATCAACTGCACGGAAGCGTTTATTACTTTGGCAGATTTCGATGTTAGGTGGAGCGTGTGAGCAAGAGGGAGCGGGGAAAAAAGGTGCAGGGGAAATAAAGGGGGGGGGGGTGGGGAGGGAGGGGGGAAGGGTTTTTAACAGGATTTTGTCGCATATATGTAGGGTCTTGATGTACGCGTGGTGATAGGTCTAGGCGATTGTGCGGGTGGTGGGGAAGGAGGGGGTGTTGGAGGGGGGGGGGCGTTGGTGAGGTGGGGGGGGGGGGGTGAATTAAAGCTACGTCATGGATGGCTAGAAAAATACTGACGTGATATCAATTACAAAGAAGTGTATAATACTCTGGCCGATTTCGATGATGGGTGGGGCCTTTGAACAAGAGGTCACGAGGGGGAAATACGATACCTGCCACTAATGCTCTGTGTTGAGATACCTGCTCCATTGCATCGTCCCCGTACAACATGACTAGAACTTCGAGGGTAGGCCTGCCGCTCGCTCGTGATTGGTCTTCGTGTGAAGGAGGTACTGCGGTCCAGGGCCATGGAAGCATCGCAGAACAATGCAGGACAATGCGATTGCGTTGGCTCGTTACGTTCGGACTCTATCCGGCAAAAGAGGCGTGGGTAGCGTGCGCTGTGCAGTCAAGGCCGATACCAATGACCAATTTGATGATGTTACGAGCGTTGTTTTGTCGCCAATAACTTTGGGTGCATTCTAGTCCAGAGGGGAATTGTTCAAAATAGGAAGATCGGCTGTTGTGGAATAGATTATGTATGATTATGTATGGTGTGTGCATATATCCTCTGCGAGGTATGAGGACAGTAGTAGACGCATGCTACGATAGAGGTATACCTTTTTTTGGCGAACGTGGTTTCCGAGTGACGGTACTCCTTAATCCCGAATCGTCGAAATTACGACATATTGTTGCATGGTTTTCGCGGTGTACCTAGCTAGGACGTTTGATGGTTTCATCCGGTAGGAGTTTTATTTCTATCCAAGTCAATTTCTGGGAGAGGTCTTCAGCTCCCATATCGAGGAAACCTCAAAAATATAGTGGTGTACTTTTGTTCTATCGTAGCACGCGTCAATATATAGGAAAAATAGAACGCTGTCGCTACAACAGCCCTAAAGAAGTGTTTGTCAATGGCCACCGTTAACCTTAGTAGACTGGAAATGCTGTCCATCGATCGATAGACAGTCGGGAACACTATGTGTCGGAGAAGCAACATCTGTACACACACATTGTGTGACCAATCAAAAAAACGCTGTCCATCGGTAGATATCTGACACTGCCGGGAGCAATAGATGTCGGGGGAGCAACGAACGGCAGTACACATTGTGTGGACTATCAATTCATCATGGGCAGCGTGATTTATAGTTTTTTCACACAATGCGTGCTGCCTTTGGTTCCCCCGGCATCTATTACTGTTCTCGACAGGATCAAGCGTTTCCAAGTATTTTGTGGTTGACAATGGTAACACTTTTTCGGGGCTTTTGTATTAATAGCGGCACTATTAGACTATAATTGAAGGGCACTGAGTCTTGTTCATAGATGGCTGTTGCCTTGAATTGAAATATTTGTCAGGGAACCAACGTTTGCTTACACAATGTTTCCTGCGGTTGCTCCACGGCATCTTTTTGTTCCCAACAGTATAGATAGATCGATGGGCAGCGTTTCGAAGTCTCTTATGGTTGACAATGGCCCTTCCTTGGCAAACATTTTTCGGGGCTATTGTGCCGGCAATGTTCTAGTAGACCACTAGATCTTGTCTATCGAAGGCGTTTGTCCGGAGAAATATTTGTCCCGGGGAAGCAACAACAGGCAATGAATAATGCTTCAACAACAGAACAGTGGGTTGTTCATCGACAGTAGTAGTAGGTGTTTTCCTGAACAATAGAGGCCTGGAGAGCAACCCCAATATACATGGTTTGAACAATAGACCGGTAACAGCTGTACATCCATGGGTATTGTCCTGAACAGTCTACGTCGGGGTAGCAACCGCAATATACGTGGTTTGAGCATTAGACCGAAACAACGAAAGTTGTCCATCGACAGCCATTGTCCTGGACTACACATGTCGGCAACGCAACCACGACAGACATTTTTTTAATAATAGACCAACAGAGTTATTATATCGATTGATATTGTCGCCAACATTAAGTAATCAACTACATCAGCGGCACGGTAAAAATCATGGACGTGAAATCGCACATTTGAGACAATAATAAGTTGAAAAGGAAGCACAAGCAGACGTGATACACTGCCGACCCATCGCATACCCTCCTGAGACGACCTCTACGAAACACAGTAATATTTACCTCACGAAGTAGAATCACCCTCGCGATCAATAGTGATGACATCGCATGACATCACATACCCACCTCGCCTGATGTATTTGTAGGACGTATCTCTGACTTAAAATTGACGACCGCAGAGCCCCACGTCGACAAAAATCATGGGCGTGAAATCGTACATTTATTTGAGACAAAAATAATTTGGAAAAGGAAGCACAGGCAGATGTGTTAAAATTGCGGTAAACAACCTTACCAACCCATTACGTAGGGTATTTCGTACATACCGTCTGCATGATCGCCTCCCCACCTATGCCAAGCGAAGTATTACTAACGAGGTAACGTGATTGAGCGCGTGTATACCAAGTATGACTAATGAGGTAACGTAATTGAACACATGTATACCAAGCGTTCCTTTAAAACTGACGATTCGCATCCCTCCCTCTAATGCTCAATGACGGAGACAGCACATGGCCACATACATCTCCTCGCATACTGTATTTGGCAATACGTATCTCTTGCGCATAATTAGCGATGTCGATAATAATGGTGACTGTATGATGACGGTGACAAACAGTACATGACCACATCACCTCGCCTGTTGCATCTGACAATACGTATCTCTTTCTTATAATTAGCGATATCAGAAAATAATGGTACCTACAAATATTCTATAAAATATTCTAGCTTTCGATCGATGTATTATACAACAACAAATTATGAAGATTTAACACGTTATTTACTACACGTAAACACTGGGTTGCATGCTGCATCTAACATCAAACCTTCTAGAATAGTAAACATTACAAACCAGATGATATAAGGGATGTCTTATTGCTTCAATCGTCAGGTTTGTCCCCTTTGAGAATTTATAGTTTCCGCGCACATATTAAAATGTCCCGCCCGCCGCTCCCCCCCCCCCCCCCCCCCCCTCCCCTCCCCCTTTACTGACCTCTTTTTCACAACAAACCCCAACCCCCTCCCCCCCCCCCGCCCCTCCGTCCCCGATTCCCCCCCCCCCCCCCTTCCGCCTAGTTTGTCCAAACGCGCCACTCACAATCAAAATCGGCCAGAGTAATAAACACCTATAGGCAGTTGATATCACGTCATTATCTTTCTGACCATCCATGACGTAGTTTTCAAGTATTTCCCCCCCCCCCTCCAACGCCCCCTCTTTTCCGATCACCTACACGATCGCCTAGACCTAGCACCACGCGTATAACAAGCTGCTACATATCTTTGATCTCACAGCCGAAGTGTAATTGAATATTATTTGTGACCTAAACCTCCTGAAATTCCCCCCCCCCCCCTCTTGCTCTCCCTTGCTCAAACGCCCCACCAAATATCAAAAACCGCCACATTAATAAACACTTCACGTACAGGATATCACCTCATTATCTTTCGAGAGCCATCCATGCCGCTGTGTTCCCCCCCCCCCCCCGCCCCCCCCCCCCCTCCAACGCCCCCTCTTTCCCGACCACCTGCACGATCGCCTGGACCTAGCACCACGCGTATAACAAGCTGATACATATCTTTGATCTCACAGCCGAAGTGTATTTGAATATTATTTGTCACCTAAACCCCCTAAATAATCTCCCCCCCCCCCCCCCCCCCCCCTCTTGCTCTCCCTTACTCAAACGCCCCACCAAATATCGAAATCCGCCACATAAATAAACACTTCACGCACAGGATATCTTTCGAGAGCCATCCATGCCGCTGTGTCCCCCCCCCCCCCCCCCCCCCCCGCCTCGAACGCCCCCTTCTCCCCCCCCAACCCATCCCAACCCCACCCCCTCGAACACTCCACCCTCTCTTTACTCACTGATTGTACGACTTACCCCAGGATATACATGATCAACTGATGTATTATTTCCGAAAATGTCACATTTATCCCCTCAAAATAATGTATAGTTTCCAGACACATATCGAGCTCCCCCCCCCCCCCCCCGCCCCAACCCCCCTCCCCCCCCCCCGCCCCCAATAATATACTGGTGCCAAAACCGTCAGATTTATCCCCTCGAAAGGATTTATAGCTTACATGCACAAATTGCCCCCTTCCCCCCCCCCCCCCCCCCCCCCCCGCCCCCCTCCAAACCCGCTCGGTTTTGATCAAAACCGGGCCCCCCCCCCTTTTTTTTTTTTTTTTTTTCCCTTCACAGCTGTCAGATTTTGTCCCCCTCAGAAACGGGTTTTATAGTTTCCGCGCACAGACTGACTAAAATCATCCTGTTGACCCTGATAGCTACACTGTAGCTGTAAGGGGAGTCGCCGACCTATATCCTTAATGAGGACACACAACTCGTAATGCGCGCGATCGGAGTATCACACACAGCTTGCAAAGATGAGTTTCGACGAAATCTTCGATCTCACAGCTGGAGTGTATTTTAATTTTTATAATATGGTATTATAGTCTAGTCTACACGAATAGCCACCGCCACCCGCAATGAACTGCTGGGCATGTTTTTACACCAGACTTTCTATTGCCTCAGTTGCTGTTATTGCCCCAATACCGTCGCCTCGAGTCGTTGTGTATCGACTAATAATAATAATACCGTTGACCATTCTGCTGACCGCCGACGAATGTCATATTATGTATGTATGGTGATTTGTGCACGGTTGTACACCTTAACGATTATACTCAGGTTCGTGTTCGGTTTGTGAGGCAAGCATTCGTCCGCGGACGAATACTCTCTCGAACACACGGACAACGATGATTCTAAACCAGTACCATATCAAAGAACATGAGGCAGCCGTCTACGGGGCCAGTGTGGTACCCTATTAGAAAAGCGGGGCGAACATACATGCTGTTGTGTCGCGTTGGAGTGCATGAGACGATTGTAAAAGTCCAGCAATAAAAACGATGCACTTATATGTGTCGCAGCGACGCAGAGAATCTTGAATAAAGCGGCGATTGCGCACATCCTTGCCACAGCCCCTGGGCAGCATCTACCTGACCATACTGATTTTCTGTGTGTGACAGTGGCTACTGTGCGGAAGTCACTCTTGGGGGCTCTTTTCTTAGTGGCTGGGGGTCAGTCGCACGAGTGAGCCCGCTGCTCCTTTGCGGTCTTAAGCTTTGGTTAGTTTGAATTTGGCAATACGTCCGCCGTCTTGGAATGGTAAGCTACGCCGCGCCCAAACAAGTTGCCTGGACGCTTTTTTACAGTGAGGTACAGAGAGAGTCACCCAAGCGAGTGTGTTCCAGCACCCGGCAGGTTTCCGCATACCGATAGATACATCAGTTGACGGGGTTGTTCAAACGTGACCCAGACTACGGCACCCTGAGGGTTATTATGTTGTTTGGGGCCTATTTTTGCACTGGTACGGTGTCAGTCGCGCGTGCGGCAACCCTCGTTCCTTTACGCTCTCTCTCTCTGTCCCTCTCTCTCTGCCCCTCTCTCTCTCTCTGAAGCGATTCAAATTCGCGATGTGAACCCGCAATGGAATGGTCAGCTGCGCTGCGGCCTAGACGTGTGACTGAAGGTGTTTTGGTCCGTGAGGTATTTGAAAGAGCCACTCGTGCTAGTATGATAGCATGTAGGTATGATATGATATGATAGCTCAAACCGGAAGTGAAAAATGGAGGTATATTCTCATGACATGGTCATGATATTCCCCCTACTAATATCATACCCTAGCCTTGGTCAAGTCGCCGATGTGCATCGTATATCATCGCATATCATCGCATATCGTTCGTGCCAAAGTATGAATATCAGTGACCTTGCTTATGGCTTGGGTACTAGTAGTATGCCACTAATAATGTGGTGGTTGGAACAAAGAGCATTGTGTGTATGGGCCGGCGTCCCCGGGAGTTCAATAGTAAGCCGCGAAAATATTGAAGTCGAGGTCGTTGGTTCGAATATCACGAGGGACTTCTGTCGTAAAAATCGGCAATCCGAAAGCGTGAGTTGGCGAAATTCGATGCAAATCAACAAGCATAAACAGCTGAAAAGTGGGATTGCCGAATTTGATGAGCGATGGACAATGAATGCAAGTACCGGGGAAGAGAAGCCCCGAAGGGAACACACCGTCGGCCATGACCATGACCATATCCAGAAGATCCCTGAGAGCAAAACCTCTCTCCACGAGTTGAGCTGGCGAGTAAACCAAAATCGAAAATTTCAAAAGCTAAAATGCATCATGGACCACATGTAGCAAACAAGTTCGTGACACTCTGGCCCTCTGGCCCTCTGTACGGCCAACCCAGGCTACGACAAGGGGGTTGTGTTGTTTTTACCCCCTTTTGGCCACTTTTTTTGCCATTGGCTCGGTACCACTTGCGGGAGTGGCCGCCCTGTTTCTTTGCGGTCTTAAGCTACTATAAAAAATATATCGAGGACGTCAGCGGTGAGTTCGACGAATTTCAGGTCAATACTCACCTTTGCCAGCTGCGTTGTTGGTACTTGTAATATACTATATGGATGAGTTTTTATTGGGAGGGGTCCTATTTTTTGTCCACTATAATGGTAAGCTTTTGTGCGGCAAAAACTCGAGATATGTTCAAAGTCGCAATGTAATATCACGAGTGAGATCCGCTACGCCTTAACATTACCCTGCATTGTTTTTGTCCGTGAGGTATTGTCTATCGTTGGAGACGCTCGTGCGGGTGTCTCGATCCTGGTATTGAAAATGCGGGTATATCATGTAACATTCGTAACATCCTCCCTAGTATTTAATAATACCATACCGCACCCTTGGTCAGAGATGCGTGTGGTCTTCACCACGTGGTGCTACCGGAGCAATTATAGGGATAGAGTGACGATGTGGTCGGGGTCACGTGCCAATATGGCTTGGTTCTTTTCACTAGGAGAGAAGGAACCAGGGAGGCGCTCAGGCAAGCCCATCTCTCGTACTTTTTCCCTCCTCTTATTTTCCCTTTCCCCCTTACCTCTCCTAAATGGGAGCAATGTAGTAACTTGCAACAAGGTTTACTGCTTCTCCTCAGCCTCATGGGTGCAGCGGGGATATTTGGTTCGTCCCCGTCTAACCCATCTTGACATACTAGAATGACAAAAGTTGGCGTGTATACGAGTATAAAATATATACGGCGGAACATAGTCACCAATTGGGGACAAGCCTCCAGGATACTCGTGCGAGGTAAAGAATGGAATATGCTCCGAAGTATCTATGCACACCCCGTTCAGAGGAGGAACTTGAGTTCTTAGCTTATCGGGGGCAGACCGCGTACGATGTTGTGGTCATGTCAGACACTTAGCAAGCACTGGTAGTAATCATGCCCTCAGAACCAGCGTTGCAGGATTGTTGTCGAAGTGCCTGGACTGGGATTGCGGCTGGGAAACGCCTCGGATTCACTTGGCCATCACGATCTGCTCGAAAGGCCTCCACAGCTTGTAGCATGTATACGCCGGGAGCAGTTTCAACA
Source organism: Undaria pinnatifida (assembly GCA_012845835.1). NCBI lineage: Eukaryota > Phaeophyceae > Laminariales > Alariaceae > Undaria > Undaria pinnatifida. The sequence goes on from JABAKD010000004.1 coordinate 11,465,325, forward strand.
GCAGTGGCTCCTGGATCAGCAGCCACAAGTAACTCAGCAAGCCCCAGCAAAAACCAAACCCTCGTGCAAACTCGGAAGTAGAGATACAAGAAGCAAATGACAGGGTAGTGGAGCGTAGGAACATTACCATTCCGTCGCCTCACGACAATATGCACGGGCTGGAGCCGCTTCCCAACTCTACGAAGTAATCCCGCTCATCTCTAACTCCCCGCTCGTTCGGCGGCTTCAAACCCTCCTGTTCATCTATTTTGCTTCTGCTTCTCCTGCTGCTTCTCTGCTGATGTCGTTGCGTGCACCTCCCGCTGCTGTTGCTGCTGCTGTTGCTCAAAATCTATGCCCGCGCAAGCTTCGCTGAACGCCCGCTGGCACCGCCGCCACCTCCACCCCCGCTACCGACTAAGAAAAAGAGGAAGGTTAAAACGGGATAATAACAGGAGCCGGGCGAAGGAGCGAGTGTGGACGGGAAGTTGTATTGACAGATCTGTCTGTCTGTGCAGACGACTGTGTTCGGGTACACGTAGGAGACCGAACACGAAAATGATAGAGCCGGCCAAAAGAAACGTGATTAATCCCTCCATAGTGCGGTATAGTGAGGTAGGGGTTGCAATTGTTGGGTTACTAATGTTTCTGTGGTTCTGATATAGTGCGGTGTTGACCTCCTCGAGTGAGGAACTGCCGGTTCTTCCAATCATGTTACGGATAAAATAATGTATTGGGACTAGGGCATAGAAGCTTCGTCGGGTTGCGCAAACGAATGCTTTCGAAGTCGTTTTTCTGGTGATGATGATGATGGATGATGATGTTGATATTGAGCTGGCTCCTCATGTTAGGAGCTGAGAATAATCTTAGAATCTTCTGCTGCACTCCTAGCGTGGGATGGCTCGAGTCAACAGCAAACGGCGGGCTGGGAGTGGAGGGTAAATGGTTACCGTATTCTACACAAGATAACACACCCCCGGTGATACATTTGAGCGCTTGAAAATATTATCACCGGGTGTGGTATTCTGTGGGGGGTGTGGTATCTTCTGTCGCCATATTACTTGGTATTAGACTAAGGCGCTATATTTCGAGCCCCAAAAATTATCACCGGGGTGTCGTATTCTGTGGGGGGTGTGGTATCTTATGTGTGTGTTATCTTGTGTAGAATACGGTAGTTGGGCGAAGGGGGGTCGCAGGGTCGCAGGAGGAGGAGCAGGCCGAAATGGGAGCGGGAAAGGGAGAAGAATCAGAAAGTCATCGTAGTTGCGGGTTCTGGCACGCGGCTAGTCGACCCACGCCTGTTATTTTATTCTTCCTGTGTTTTTGGACGGGCGATTTCGTGGCTTCCTGGCTCTTGAACAGTTTTGAACTGTGAAGTTGCGACGTCAACTTCCCCACCCCCCCCCCCCGCCTCGCTCCCAGGTTGATCCCCTGGCGTTGCACCCTCCCCCTCGAATTTCATTTTGGTCACGTCTCTGCTCGTTGGTTCTGAGGCAGGGAGGTGAGGAGTAGGGTAGACACGATACCTTGATCCTGATATTGCTACCCTGGTGAGCAGGTTGGCCCAGAACTATTGCTGTCGTGCTGCGCGCGCGGCCGCCGAACAGGTATGTATACACTGCGTACCTCCAAAAGCGTATTTCATAGCAGTACCTGAGCAGTACCACACGCATTTCGTGTAGTGGCTCGGCACCTACCTGGTTGCTTATTTATTATGTAGATTTGCATTTATTTCGTCAAGTAACCGACCAACCAACTTTCTGACCTAAGTTGGGCACGTCAAGCCGCACGTCGGAAATTAAAAAATTAAGGCAACAAACGCGGTGGCACACGATGCTAGGCGGAGATTGTAAGTGAGTGGGCCAAAAGTGAAGCGCCCCGGCGGGCATGAATAAACGAAGCAAACCCCCCTCGCCCCCGCGCCAATTCGTTTGGGCCTGACCTATCTGCGCGTAGATTCAGAGATTAGTGATTGGCGGCGAGAGTATGAGTGTTAAATTTGTAATGCATGCATATGCACGGCCGACCAGCTGGTACCCTTGTTTGTCGATGGGAGATGGACTCTTCGATTTGCAAGGATTGCGGTGTGGCTGTCGGTCCGAAAGTTCACACCCGCTGAGTACCTGCAGCTACAGGACATAAAGTACCCAACGAGTCAGATTCTTGCTTTTCTTGGCATAATTGCGTGACCAACCATTTTCGATGGATTCAGGTAGCAGGATCGCGGAGATATACATGGAAGCGACTGGATGAACATTCTACGCCTCATCAAAGCAGCATGCCATTGATTGAGATTGATGCACCAAAGGAAATACTTAGAGTATATATGGAGCTGTATTGGCATTCTTCTTCTGGGTTGATGGGAAAAAATCGTGGAAAAGTACCCTGACAGGAAGAAAAACGTGCTGGGGTTTGTATGGTGGACAGTAGGGGGAACGAATGGTGACGATAGAGTAGGCATGCGTGTTATGTCCTCTGTCGTTACGAAGGAGTAAGGATGTGTACGCTAGATAGCGAGAACTCGATCCCCCCCACACCCCGACGTGTCACCCAGTTTTGCCTACAGAAGAGGTTGTAGATTCATGTGGAGGTCGTCCGTTGAAGGTAAGTGATTTCATTTGTTCGTGAAGACCGAGGCTACGATGTTATGAGCCGCTCGCAGCACGGACAAAAAAATATGTAGGCGTTTTTTTTGGCACAAGATATGGCTTACCATTCCATCGTGGATTCATATCGAAATATTTACAAAATGAAGGTCCCCCTGCAACATTAGCCACGGTCTTGGTTGGCGCCCTACCCTGCCCTGATCGAGGTGCTGTTGTGGTAGACCGGTTGACGAATGCCAATATTGTTAGTAGTGCGTAGTGGCTGTGTGTGTGATGTTTTCTCGGCAATGAAGAAGGAGGTTGTTGTGGGCTTTGTCTACAAAACACGCACCTTTTCTTGTTACATCCGTTTCACTTGCGTATAAACGTACATGTATAGTCTAGATCTATATATCTACTATTTATACAATGTTATTGCCGGCTGGCATGAAAGGAACTGCTACTACTGTTGTTACGAAAAGGCGCTCTTTGAATTTTGTTATTTGATGTCATGAACTCTATCAACACAACGCCCCCATCAGGGAGGCGGAGCGATCATATTGGTCTGCTGTGCGTGTAGATTATATGCAACGTTCTGTAGATTATATGCAACGTTCTGATATGCCGAGAGTTACGTTAGTTGACGGAGTTGTTAATGTTCCCGGTTTTGCATGGCCTATCCTTCGCACCAATATGGGAATATCGGTGGCTTTGGTTGTTGATTTTTGGTGTTTGTAATTTGTCGCCGATAATGTGGAAGTTGGAACAGTGACCATTGTTGTGTAACATTGGCCATGCATCACGTCTGGCACGCAACGCGATGGTCCCTGTCTGACCACGCTGCGCTACTAGAGCGATTGTAGGGATAGGGTGATGACGTAGCTAAGGTGACCGGTCAATATGCCTGGGTTCTTGATTATTAATAGGAGAGAAGGACCCAGGGCGGCACTCAGACAAGCCCACCTGCCGCGCTTCCTTCCTTCCTTCCATCTGCCATGAACCCCCACGTCCGCTCTCGCACCCCCCTTGCTTCGCCATATTCTTACGCCCACCTCCCCACCCCCACCCTCGCCCCTCTTTTATCTTGATCATTCAGATGAAGCTTGCATCGGCTGCAGAGGGTGCCCACCCTCCTCGTCCCGCTCCGGTCGAAATAAATACGCAAATGTCGCATCATCCCACTTCGGACGCTCGCCCAACCTCATCACACGGTGCTGGTGACTCTTCCGACAACGCCCACACCACGTTCGCAAAATCTCCTCTCCGATTCATGATCAACCCCCCCCTAGTGCTCCGCCCAAATGAGTCTCCCCGCTCTTGCGTGACGCGCGTGTCGCGTCCTCCCCTTGGCCTCAAGTGCACGATCCTACGGCCGCTGTGTTCTTCCTAGCTACGTTGCTCGGCCGGTTTGGCACGCCGTTCTCCCTTGTCTCCCAGGGCTTCATTCTGCCCCTTGCGGGGATTGCCTCCTTTGAAACCGGTCCCAACGTTACGCGTTTGACCCTCTTACCTCGATCTCTCTCCAGCTCGTGTGTGGCCTCGCCGCCTCCTGCTCCCCCTGCCGTATCATTCGGATGATGAAAACCGACGTAGCTACTGCTCTGCTGCACGGGCGGGTTGGGTAGAATACGAATGCTGCCGACTACGACAACCTACGGCAGATCCACCACTCCCTGCTCCCCCGATTCGCCATGGAACCACACCCTCTCCTCAGGTTTAGAGCCCCAAAGCGACTGCTCACAGATGGAGGATGTTGTTCGCGAGTTTCGTGGACCGCACGAGGGGAAGAGCGCTTGACGAGGACGGTCATTGTTGGAGACCTCCTTGGTGGTAAGGGCTGCTCCGAGAGACAGCGTATCGATTGATATCGATTGGTATCGATTGGTATCGATTGCTTCCGGTCCCTCGAGGACGGTCTCAAGGAGACCGGTATTCACTTTGAAAGGTAACGCGAGGCTACACAGCAGACCGTAAGATGGTTTCGACGATTCGAGGACGGGGTGGAGGCTTTCTTGTGCAACTTTCACAATGCGAACAGGCGCAGAGAGACAGTGCGACGCACGACGGTTGCGACTGTAAGACGAACCGTTGACGTCAATGCCCGCCGGGGTGGCGCCGGGCGGGGGTGTCTAGCCCCAGGGACTGATATCTGGATTTGACCGTCATTCTCATGAGGCTTGCTTGCTCGGCCGCGTGTAGCCAGCGCAGAGGTTCTTCGACTTTCTTTCGTGATACATACCTCCCTCGATGCCGTTTTCGGACAGACGTTTAGGACCAATGCTACGGTTACTTAAGAGCTATGTTGTTTTGGACCTTTATTTGCAGGCGGCGTGGGGTCACTCGCGCGAGTGACCCCCCCCTGTTCCATGCGTTCATAGGCTTTCGGCATGGTTTTATTTCCCAATATGAATCCCTAACGGGATGGCTAGCTATATATTAATAGATGCTGCGCCAAAACAAGTCACGAAACGATTTTTTGTCAGCGAGGTACAGAGTCACTCGTCCGAGTATGACATGGTATGGTATGGTATGGTATGGTATGGTATGGTATGGTATGGTATGGTATGGTATGGTATGATATGGTATGGTATGGTATGGTATGGTATGGTATGGTATGGTATGGTATGGTATGGTATGGTATGGTATGGTATGGTATGGTATGGTATGGTATGGTATGGTATGGTATGGTATGGTATGGTATGGTATGGTATGGTATGGTATGGTATGGTATGGTATGGTATGGTATGGTATGGTATGGTATGGTATGGTATGGTATGGTATGGTATGGCTCAGACCCGGTAGTGACAATTGGGGGTACCCCTCTGTCGTAGCCTTGATCTTAGTGTATCATTTTCTTCTTCAATTTCGTTTTCCGTCAGCGTGCGTGTGTATTTCTCTGGCTGGTCCCTTTCGACGTTTGTGGTTTGCCACCTGTCCCTGTTTGCCGATGTGCGTATGCTTGCTTGTTCTCAGGTGCTAGCTGGTGCCGTGAGACGTCGTTGGTGGCAAGTCCAGCAGATGCCATGGGTCGTTGATCGTAAGCCAAAGCGGAGGACCCCTTGACGTAATGCTACAGTTTGTGCAGTTGTGGTGCGATAGAGCACGACGGAGCTCATAACCTAGAAGAACCCAAATTGTCCGATGAGGACTGTCCTCAGGTCTCTGGGTGGCGAGGATTGCCTTCAGCACCATGACGAATATGACAATCTTTGGAGGCTGATACGAAGCTTCTGTCAGACATCTTGAGCCGAACCAATGAGGATGTGTCACGGTGTTCACTCGGGTAAAGACAAAGGGGATATTTGCACCCGAAGAATACGTTTGTTGCCTGGACCCCACATGTTCAGACGGCATCAGGGCAAGGAAAACAATAATAATACCAGACAAGGGTGAGTGGGCAAGCGTTGCCCGAGGCAGTCTGCGCTGCTATAGTCGGTCTTTAGGTGAATAGACCACGGCAACACCAATTTTAGTTATCTCTAGGTCGAGATATTTGCGTAGTCTGGCAACGTCGTCTCTCTCTAGGGTTCGAACGATTACTGACGTATTTGCGTACATGGACACCCAATTCCTGACAATATCGGCCAAAGAGCAAATCAATATAGGCAGAGAAGCACTGTACGTAAATGACCAGGGGCAGAACAGAACGTACAACAGGAAACCAAACATTAGTACCAGGTACATGGTTGGCAGCCCAGGACAATGCAATACAACGGCGGAGGCCATTAAATGGGGTAGGCAGAACAGCCTATCACAACGGATGCGTGCTACGATAGAGCATGCGAGCTACTATAGAGGTAGCACTTTTCGTCTGAAGAAGTGAAGGTTTTCTGAACGACGGCGCTCCTTAACTAACCCAAAAATCGCCGGAAATAATAGTCCATTTTTTTGCATGACGATTATCGTCGTGTACCGAGGCCATCCATGAGATTTTTCATCCGGGAGCTGTTTTATTTTTCTCCAAATCAGGTTTTGGGAGAGGTCTTTTTATAATAATCTCCTCCCAAATTGAGGGGTAGTATTAGAAAAAAAAGCGGTGCGCCTCTATCGTAGCACGCATCAACGGGGAATAAAACCGGATTCGAGACCCACCGCCGCTACCTGAATATTTGCAATTTCCCATTCTTTGTTTTTGTTTGTGTTTGTCTGACGATGCTGTTGTTGTTGTGTTCCTGGTTTCAACGAGCACGAAGATATGACGTCGTGGGTGAAATCGTCATGGTCAACCACATGTTGAAAAAAAAAGACGCACGAAATGTCCGTAAGTCGAGGACGTGTGAAATGCGTTCCTTGAGCCCTCGGAAATTAGAACGCTTGGCTTTGACACACTTAGCATTTAACGGGGACCTTGTCTACTTGATTCGGCAGTCGATGTGCGCCCTAGACATTCATACAAATGCTTCTTCTCTCGTGTATGCAGCTGTTCCCCGTACCGCCACCCTCCCTCCCCTATTACACCTCATGTTGCACCGTTTGCTGAGCCTTGGTTTTCTTGTCCGACGCGTGCTACGATAGATGTGCACCCCTCTTTTTTTCTGGGGTTTCTTCAATTTAATTTGGGAGAGTAAGAACTACGCCAAAAAACTGATTTGGAGAAAAATAAAACTGGTACGGGATGAAAAACTCCCATGATGATTCATGGCCTAGATACATAACAGTACTCAGGGCGAAAAAAAATGTCTGTTTTCCGACGATTTTGGGGTTGATTGAGGAGCCCCTTCACTCAGAAAACATTTCAACCAAAAAATGCTACCTCTATCGTAGCATACGTCATCCAATCTCTCTGCTTTTAACAATTTCTCCAACTGCCTCCTCTTTCGTAGCTCAGACCTGGCGTCACGTAGCAGGCATTCCTCCCTCCGTCACTTTTGTGAATATGTGGTATGACCAGGTACCGACTATGTACATGGAAATCGATCTCGTGTGAGAGCGAATGCTTGTCAGTACTCGGGACGATTTGATGTCATTAAACTGTCTCGTTCGTTGGCGGTTTCGAAAGGAAGGATGCATCCGAAATTATCGCAGCAGACATGAGGCCCAGGAGCAGAAGTAAACCTGGATGTAAATTATTGCACTGCCCCCATGTCGGGGAAAGAAGACGGAGAGAGGAAAGGGAGGAAGGAAGGAAAGAAGAGTGGCGGGGAGGGATCGGGATGAGGGCCTATCGGGGAAAAGGAGGGAGGTGCGCGGACTGATTCTACGATAGCCCCCCCCTAGAACCAGCGATTTTCGTCAACAAGCTTTCCATGGCTACTCGACACAAGGAAGGGATACAATATATGCAAAGTATCCATATACTTTGTTGTATGCAAAGGTCTATCGACCGATGGCGTCGGGGTGTCGAGGGACACCGTGTTTCAGGAGATACGACCGGGGGCTGGTTTGATATGGTTTTGAAACCAGCGATTTCGTTAAGGAAAAGTTGGGGGGGGTACCGTAGAAAGACTCTACGGTACCTCTTGTTTCCGAGCGGTTTTCTTGGCATAGCTCCAACAGAGAAGATAGGGTAGGTCGCATCGGTCCAGGCGGTAGGGGGGCCATACCTGGAGACGGGAGTGTACGGGAGATACAGCTTGACAGAGCTAGGGGTAAAAAGGACGATCAGGAGAGGAGAAGGCGGGTAAGAGAGCTGGTTATTCATCTATATCCTGGGCGAGCGGTGCAGTGGGCAGGGTGACGGATCAGTTCGACCTTGACACATCAGCTCTTCAGGAGGGCATCAGAACCACTTGCAGGGGAGGTGGGAAGGGACGCGACGTTTACTACCTGGGGAGGATAGACGTACAATTCTTCGGAGGGGGGCACCTGGGACCGGGAAAGTGGAAGGCAGGGGCCACCATGGAGATACAATTCAAAAGACGTCAAAAAGAAGACGACAGGAGAGGGGTAGTCACGACGAGGATGCGGGCAGCAGGGTGGGGGGGGGGACTTTCTCGTTGAGCTGTTTTAGTACTACAGAAGCAGTGAACCGGGGGCGGCAGAGAACCCCGGCGGATGGCGTGCAGAAGAGGTACGAGGTGATGGCGTTGACGAGGAGGAAAGCAACGGACTGCTGAAGGAGCGGGGGGAGATCGCGGGGAGCAGTGTGGCAAACTTGTACTGGCAAATTCGCGATCCAATCGGTGAGGATAGCGGGGTGGCAAGGCTTGGGGAGAGTGGGAGAAAGAGCAAGACCGTGGGCGACCCAGAGAGAAGAAAAGTAAGAGTCTCCGGCATTTATTGGGTATTTGAGGTCGAACATAGAGGATCTGTCATGGGGAGCCAAACTTTTGGTGGGGAGTACAGGGGAGCCAAGTAGGCAGCCGAGGCGGGGGAGGAGATGGGGCGTGTACAGACAAGATAAGAGGAAGAAGAAGGGGGGGGCTAAGAACTCGGCTTCTGAATGGGTTCTGGATTCTGAGCTGTCAGATGAGGGGGGGGGGGGGGGGGTCAGCCGAGTGCAATAGCTAGAATAAGAGACGGGGTCGAGTGGACGAGGAAGACCCCGTCACACCCCTCTCAATGGGGGACGCCGTGACACTAATCAACAAGTACATTTTTGAGAAGAGTAGACCAAATAGTTTCCGAAAAGCATTAATTGCCCGGGAAATTATATATTTTGTATACTTCCAAAACATATACTTCAATTATATAACTAACCATCTACAAGAACAACTTATCTTTGTATATGACGATCAACAAGCATTGGAGGGCGTAAATGTTTAACCTATAACAAGGAATATGTTGCTATATAGTGGCAGTGTGAATTGCGGTCGACAGTTGCAATTAATATATCTAAGACCAGATCGGAACTCGATTGTCCGGTCTTCCAAATCAATTCGGTTGAGTTTCAATCGTTCAATCGGTCGTACTCACAGCTGACGTTTTTCAACCTATACCAAATCAATTGTACGAACGATTGCAACTATCTGCTACAAGCATTAATATTGTAGTAACATTCTTGCTAGGGAATCGTTCGTGCAAATGTGATTAAAGGAATGTATTAATATTATAGTGACATTCTTGCTAGGGAATCGTTCGTGCAAATGCGATTAAATGGATGTGTATGTGTTTTCAAACAACCAGTGTTTTTTTTTTGTTCTGTTAAATTTCCAAAAAAAGGGACAGAACGCCTCCGCATTTTGCGAAGAAATCCAGAATACGTAGTCTAAAATTTGGAAATTTGGTTCATCCATGAAAATGACCCTAAGCTGATAGCATTCAAACTGCGCTATTCCTGACAACCTCCGAAACCGATAGTCCGGCCACTTCCGCGACAAGCTGCGTATATAGGTCTATATAGACTATACGACTTGTTTCAGCTATGATATATAACAAATTATGAATATTTAACACGTTATTTTCTACACTTAAACACTGGATTGCATACTGCATCGAACATCAAACCTTCTAGAATAGTAAACATTACAAGCCAAATGATATAAAGGGATGTCTTATTGCTTCAATCGTCAGGTTTGTCCCCTTTGAGGGTTTATAGCTTCCGCGCACATATTGAAAATCCCGCCCCCCGTCCCCCCCCCCCCCTCCCCTCCCCCTCCCCTGACCCCTCTTGTTCATAAAAAACCCCAACCCTCCCCCCCCCCCCCCCCCCCGTCCCCCGATCCCCCCCCCCCTTCCGCCTAGTTTGTCCAAACGCCCCACTCACAATCGAAATCGGCCTGAGTAATAAACACCTATACGCAGTTGATATCACGTCATTATCTTTCTGACCATCCATGACGTAGTTTTCATTTCCTTCCCCCCCTCCCCTCCCCCCCTCCAACGCCCCCTCCTTCCCAACCACCCGCACGATCGCCTAGACCTAGCACCACGCGTATAACAAGCCGCTACATATCTTTGATCTCACAGCCGAAGTGTATTTGAATATTATTTGCGACCTGAACCTCCCAAAAAATCCCCCCCCCCCCCCGCCCCCCCCTCTCGCTCTGCCTTACTCAAACGCCTCACTGGTCAAATATCGAAATCAGCCAGATTAATAAACACTTCACGCACAGGATGTCACCTCATTATCTTTCGAGAGCCATCCATGCCGCTGTTCCCCCCCCCCCCCCCGCCTCGAACGCCCCCTTCTTCCCCATCACCCGCACCATCGCCTAGACCTAGCACCACACGTATAACAAACCCCTCACCTGAAGCCCCTCCTCCCCCCCCCCCTCCCGCCCCCCCCCCCCGCCCCCTCCCCCCCCCCCCCCCCCCCGCCCCCCCGCCCCCCCCCCCCCCCCCAACCCATCCCAACCCCACCCCCTCGAACACTCCACCCTCTCTTTATTCACTGATTGTACGACTTACCCCAGGATATACATGATAAACTGATGCATTATTTCCAAAACCGTCACATTTATCCCCTCAAAATAATGTATAGTTTCCACGCACATATTAAGCTGCCCCCCCCCGCCCCAACCCCCTCCCCCCCCCCCCAATAATAAACTGGTGCCAAAACCGTCAGATTTATCCCCTTGAAAGGATTTAAAGATTACATGCACAAATTGCCCCCCCCCCCCCCCCCCCCCCCCCCCCTCCAAATCCGCTCTCTTTTGATCAAAACCAGGCCCCCACGTCCTTCAAAACTGCGCCCCCCCCCCCTCACCGGTTATTCGACTTACAAGATTCACTTGATAAAAGGATACATTTCCCTCCACAGCTGTCAGGTTTTGTCCCCCTCAGAAACGGGTTTTATAGTTTCCGCGCACAGAACTGACTAACACCACCCTGTTGACCCTGATAGCTACACTGTAGTTGTAAGGGGAGTCGCCGACCTATATCCTTAATGAGGACAAACAACTCGTAATGCGCGCGATCGGAGTATCACACACAGATTGCAAAGATGAGTTTCGACGAAATCTTCGATCTCACAGCTGGAGTGTATTTTTTCATTTTTTATAATATAATACGTGGACCTTTTGGCTTGCTTTATTGTTGTATTGTTGTTCTTTGTGGGTATTATTTCATTCAAGAGGCAACTGGAGCATGTCCTGTGACCACGGGCTTGATTGTGCGACGAAATGTGGGATGAACAACAACTATTACTTCTGCTGCGTAGTGGGACTCAAAGACATAACCTATCCGTTTTTGCCTACCTTCTAGATTTCTGCCGAATGGTCTCCTTTGAACACGTCAATCCACGCACCCTCATCGTTGCGAAGGGTACAACTTGCGCTGACTCGTGGTCAATCACCGGTGTCCATGTCAAACATAAATTCGTCAACAATCTCGAATCAATCAATCCGCGCTGCAGAACATTTATGTGTGCTTCGTGCCTTCTATTCCACGTTAGTTCTAGGAGAGGTTCGATGTTTGTGATGTCGGTGGTGGTGGTGGTGTTGGTGTTGGTGGTGTTGGTGTTGGTGGTGGTTGTGGAGGTGGTGGTGCTGGTGTTGGTGGTGGTGGTGGTGTTCGTGGTGATAGTGATGGTGGGGGTGGTGGTGGTGGTGGTGGTGGTGGTGGTCGTGGTGGTCGTGTTGTTGGTGGTGGTGGTGGTGGTGGTTGTGGTTGTGGTGGTGGTGGTGGTGATGGTGATGCTAGTGGTGCTGGTGGTGCTGGTGGTGCTGCTGCTGGTGGTGCTGGTGTTGGTGGTGGTGGTGGTGGTGTTCGTGGTGATAGTGGTAGTGGGGGTGGTGGTAGTGGGGGTGGTGGTGGTGGTGTTGGTCGTGTTGTTGTTGTTTTTGTTGTTGTTGTTGGTGGTGGTGGTGGTGGTGGTGATGGTGATGATGGTGGTGGTGGTGGTGGTGATGGTGATGGTAGTGTGGTGTTGATGGTGGTGGTGGTGGTGTTGGTGGTAGTAGTGTTGGTGTTGGGGTTGGTGTTGGTGGTTGTGGAGGTGGTGGTGCTGGTGTTGGTGGTGGTGGTGGTGGTGATGGTGGTGGTGATGGTGGCGGTGGTGTTGGTATTGGTGGTGGTGGTGATGGTGGTGGTGTGAAGGGGGTGGGCGCTGTGGTGGAAGTGATGGAGACATTGCTGGCGGTGGTGTTGGTGGCGGGGAGGGGTCGTCGGGGTGTGGGGGTTGATGGTGGTGGTGGCGGAGGGGGGGTGGTGATGGCTGTGGTGGTGTGGAGTTGGGGGATGGGCTGGTGGTGGTGGTCGAACTGTAGTGGTTCCGCGTTGGTCGGGGGGGGTGATTGAGGATGTAGTGGTATAGCGGTGTAGTGGAGGGGGCGTGAGGGCGGGGACGGTGGTCTTGGTGGTGAAACTGGTGGTGACGATGTTGGTGTGAGGGGGAAGTGGTTGAGGTGGTATCGGTCGCGGTGGTGGTGGGGCCGGTGGCAGTCGCGGGGTGACACCTGCTACGGTAGATGTGGGATAATCTTAGACTCCTCACCTGAGGAGCTGTATACTATTTTGCTATCGTACTGTACTACTGTACTACTGCACTACTACTGTACTACTGTATTACAGTATTACTGCATTACTATATTACTTTATTACTGTATTGCTGTACTTTACTCTGCACTGTAGTTTAGGTTATTATTAGTTATAAAATAGTTCATACCGTACCCAACTGCAAATGAAAGTGCACCTCGACGAACAGTCGCATGGCCCAGGTATGCAAAAACAAGTATGTAAAGCATGTTCCGACCATTGCTGGGTAAGGGAGCCCCGCCATTCCGCGAACATGGTGGCCGAAAAATGCTGCCCATATCTTAGCACGCGCTGGGTCGGAGGCGGTCGTGATGGGACTTGGCTTGTATGGCATCGGATTGAACGGGTGACCGAGCCGCCGAAGGAAATATCAAGCACCGATCGTGGGCAGTGGGCGGTTCACGCGGCTCCATCAGTCAGGCCAATCGTCGATGTGCGAAAGCCCGCAGGATCCTCAAGCGCAGCACTGACTGTATGTAGCCGATTACCGACAGCCAGCTAACTGCAGCAAATCACCAGCAGACCCCTCCTCTCACACGCCACCATCCATGAAATACACAACACAAACCTACTGGCGTGTCTGCGAGTACAAACAAATGCACAAAATGCTCTTGGCGAATTGGCACGGATTGGGAGGCTACGGCGACAGACCTAAAACAGATGAGGTAGCCATCGGCTGTTTCATCTATTGTTGCCGGCCGGAGGCATGGTATGGCAAGGGTAGCAGCTGGAACCGATATTTGATGAGGCTGGTCACTTGAGGACATCCGGTGACAGCTCTATGACGAGGCCGATGTTGCCTCATTTGCTCACTTCCTAGTACTCGAGCAACTCGACGCCTCACCCAAACTCTCACCTTGAGAAGAAAAAGCGCGCATATATACCAAGAAAAACAGCTCAAACAAGGGGATTTATGCAAACAAGTTGTGAAACATTAAATGAATCCGAACGGTATTGAGAAAAACCTCAATGGCGAAGCCCCGCTAGCTAGACATCTTTTCGGCCAAAAAACGTGCTGCCTGGTATCTATCTATCGTACCACGCTTACCATACCTCAACCAACAACCGTAAACTTCACAAAAATCAAATCAAATCACTTGGGATAGAGATAGGCAATCCCATGTCGCTGGTACCTAGGCACCAGTTGGGGGGGGGGGGGAGGGGGGCACCCCTTTTTTCGATACCGGGTTGGAGCCACCCGCATGAGTGACTCCGTGCCTGACTTGACAAAAATGCATGAGGTGGTTGTTTTTGGCGCAGAGAAGCTAACCACTCCATTGCGGATCCACATCGCAAAAATACAACAGCACGAGACGCCAAATAAAAAAAGACAAATCGAACACAACGTGACCTCGCTAGCGTAGAATCGGTGTGTTGCAAAGCACAGTTGGATCCAAATAGATAGAGAAAATGAGGCAGTGATAAACATTGTGTGCTCAAGCGCTTAACCTCTACCCCCAGCACGAGTTGGTCGCAAAAACGATGCCTGACGGCTTCTCAGCCGACGCCATCTCTCGTGCAACACCCGGCGTCTTTACTTTGGTGGGGTGCGGGGCACGCGCGGTCACACACGGCAAAAGGAATGCAACGTCTGGCACCTCGAGAATTGCCACCGAGAAAAAGTTGGAATAAAGAAGAAAGGTCCAGTAACGTGGGTGCATTGTTAAAAAAAGTATCAGCAATGTACATAGCGTAGCTCATGGCTTTAAGTCCAAAAATCAGGAAACATCAGAAGAACAACTACCGTGCTGACGTTTTTCTCCAACCCTAGGAATCAGTACAAAACCACGAAAACCAGGAACCGGCAGAAGAGAAAGAAATTTGCCGGATCTCTTCCCCCAATTAACAAAATCAACCAAACCGTGTTGATGAAAACACGCCCCCCCTCCCCCCCCCCCCGTGGCATGCGCGATTGAAGTACTGCACGCAGCTTGCAAAGACGCCACTCGACGACACCCTTGATCTGACCACTGAGGTGTCTTCTGCTTTTTGATATTTTTACTTTTGATCAATAATACCCATCAATATGGGGTCGTTGAAACGGCAACGAGGGACAACCCCCAACACGCCACCACTCCCACAGCACCGTACACCGACACCGCCATCAGGGGGAGAAACGGCAGCACCCCCTCCCTAAACATCCACGGGTGGAAAACCTCGCCGTACGAAAACACGGCGCACGCCCCCGCCACGTAAGCCTTGTCCCACACAGTCCACAATGGACCAGTTTCTACTGCACCACCCTGCCCTGCGGGCACTATTCCCCCGCCGAGATTCGGCAGCGGTGGCGGCGCTAATCGCCGGAGGGTGTCTGTGGGTGACAGAGTCGGGTCAGCTTCCACTACACTAGCCTGCCCTGCGAGGACCACACCCTCCGCAGGAATAGACCGTAGCGGCGGTGCTATTCGACGTGGGCCTTCTGTGGGTGATGCGATGCCGTCGACAGCGGAGCTGTCCGAGGGTGTTGCTGGCAACCAGTGCCCTGCTGTCGGCCGCTGGCAAGGGGGGGTTAGCTTGTGCTCAAGGAGGGAAGTGGCCAGCGTTAAGTGGGCGGCGACGAGAACCACCTGTGGTGGGGAAGACAACGGGGGTGGATAGGGTCAAAAAGGGTGGATAATATCAACGGGGGTGGATACGACCAACAGGGTGGAAAATATCAATGGGGGTGGATACGACCAACAGGGTGGAAAATATCAAGGGGGGTGGATACAACCAACAGGGTGGATAATATCAACGGCGGTGGATAGGGTCAATAGGGTGGATAATATCAAGGGGGGTGGATAGGGTCAATAGGGTGGATAATATCAACGGGGGTGGATAGGGATAATAGGGTGGAAAATATCAACGGGGGTGGATAGGGTCAATAGGGTGGAAAATATCAAGGGGGGTGGATGGGGTCAATAGGGTGGAAAATATCAACGGGATAGGGTCAATAGGGTGAAAAATATCAAGGGGGGTGGATAGGGTCAAAAACGGTGTATAACACCAAGGGATGGGAGCCGGTTCAGGGATTGAAGAGATCGAGAGGATGGATTAAGCCGGCGTGGTGGATGCGATCGAGGGGGGTGGACGTGGACCAATAGGGGACTAAATGAAGGGGGCGACGCGGGCCTCGATAGAGGTATTAGTACCACCTTTTCGCGTATTTGTGGCTGGCGGGGCTCGTTATCCGATTATCCGAGCAACTAGCCATCATCGTAGGAACACTCACTGTTTGACAATAAGCCACCGGTGTACCAGGGCATCGGAACGCAGCACCCACACGGTATTCACATTTCCGGACAGAGCGAGCACTGTCGTGTGAAAAAACACACGAACTCGAATAAAACAATCACGCCACCGACACACCGTCAAAGCTTTATGCTTCGCCAACCGGGAGCAACAGAAACGCCGCCAGGGCTATCAGAAAACTACTCGCTTTATGCGGCCGACGCCGTAATCGTCAAAAAGCTTCGACGTTGTTTTCCATGAAGACCCAACGGGGCTAGTAAAATCGTTACTCCGTATAATATGTATATACATATACTTACGTAGCTATAAACTGAAGCCCCAAAGGAGTTAATAATCCCAGAAGGCGATCATATTGAAAGTAATCAAAACAATAACGCAACAACTTCACCTTCAAAACCCTCAGATCCGCCCCCGGGAGCAACGGAAACGCCGCAAAAGCTGCCAGGAAAGACAGCCGCAGGTACGCCCTCGCCAACGCCACGGAGCGAAACGCCAGCAGGGCCGACACCACGGCGGGGACAAGCAAAGCCTTCTCGTGCACGTGGAAACCCACCAGGAACGCGCTCAGCGTACAGTGCACCTGTCCACGCCGACAGCCGAGTGCACGGGAGAAAGAAACACTTACTTTCTGATGTAACAATGTAGAATTACAGCTTTGAACAGGATGCATACGTCTATCAAACCGATGTTGCCACCATGCCTAGACCACGGTTTGTCCAGAAGGTCGCCTAGGGGTAGGTAGGCAGGCAGGTAGGCAGGTAGGTAGGCAGGCAGGTAGGCAGGCAGGTAGGTAGGTAGGTAGGTAGGTAGGTAGGTACGTAGGCAGGTAGGTACGTAGGTACGTAGGTACGTAGGTAGGTAGGTAGGTAGGTAGGTAGGTAGGTCCGTAGGTAGGTAGGTACGTAGGTACGTAGGTAGGTAGGTAGGTAGGTAGGTAGGTAGGTAGGTAGGTAGGTAGGTGGGTAGGTAGGTAGGTAGGTAGGTAGGTAGGTAGGTAGGTACGTAGGTAGGTAGGTAGGTGGGTAGGTAGGTAGATAGGTAGGTACGTAGGTAGGTAGGTAGGCAGGTAGGTAGGTAGGTAGGTAGGTAGGTAGGCAGGTAGGTAGGTAGGTAGGTAGGTAGGTAGGAAGGAAGGTAGGAAGGTAGGTATATATATATGTGGTTAGAGTCATTCCACGGTGCGGGGTGCAGTTGTTGGTCTGACTATTAATTTGAATGTGAGCGGTTGGCGTCCTCAAGTGTGGAAGTGGCCGTTACCATGCTATTTTTACGAGTACGTTGGTTGTCGTCAGCACTAGCGCATAGAAATGCAGGTCGGGTTGCGCGAACGAATGCCTTCGAAGTCATGTTTCGGGCGAGGTATCGAGCTCATGCTTTGGAGCGCGGAAACTCTTGGAATCTGCTACACCCCTAGTGTGACATGGCTCGCGCAAACGATCCGGCGCACTACCCGCACAACACCTACCAGCTACTACTACGCATGCAGCCACGACGACCATCCATGATCATGAGTTATTGTTGCTGTTGTCTCACACTTATGAGTATCTAGGGCCGGGTATCCGGGTTACCAGTGGTTTAACAACGTGTCCCCGTGGTCAACATGCCTGACAATACAATAACTCCAGACACCTTTCAAACACGAGAGAAATGATCCAGTCCAAATAGACAACGCTTGAACGCTCGATAGGTAGGTTGGAAGATAGACAGAGAGACAGACAGGCAGACACATATATGAAGATAGGTAGACAGATGGACGGATAGAAACATACGTGGACAGACCGACCGATAGAGAGGATCAGGCACTTGCCACTCCCAAGGCAAGAGCCGAACGCCAGGCATGTACCAAAAGCCCAAGCGCCTTCTAAGTTACCACAGCGAAAGATATCTCACACCAATTCCCGAAATGTGCGTCTAGGCTTGGAGGGGTCAGGGTAAAACAACCATAGCTTGCGCTGCCGGAGTAGTAACGGGGACCGCCGATAGGGAAAGCTCACACTATCGCTATCGCTACAGTGGGAACCGAAGGATACGCCAGCTAGCGCTGGATTGCGAATGCAATAGAGTTAAATCGACACACGACGTGTATGAAAATACGTGGAAGTGTGGTGAGCTTGGGCTTTATTTTGCCCCATCCGCCAGAGGATTACAAAAAAAAAAAAGTAAGACTCTCACCACTCCCAATGCCAAAACTTCTGGAGACGGTCTCTTCCAAGCTTTGACCAGGGCCGGGCAGCAAGCCAACAGGCTCAGAAACGCGCACAGCCCGGCCGGTACAGAGGGCAGCACTGCCATGATCTCGGTGCGCACAAGACCGCCTGACCAGCAGCAGGACGGGGGGAGACGGGTGGTATGACACACTTCCAACCAAAGTTTGTCGATCGATCATGCCGATAACTTGATAAAACAGTTCGCACAACAGTAGCATTAAAACCAAAACGCGTACGAGGTATTTTCAAAGAAAACCAAACACAACCAAATATGCACACGACATACGGCAAGCCTAACCCATCTCCACGGAGCCCCCCACCACTCCCACCAGCTCGAGTGCGACCGGGTATTACTATCAAAGACGGGAGTGCCTCTGTTCTTCATTGTTGACACTAACGCCGCACATTGTCGAGTGCCAAATGAAACAACATGAATAGTCCTTACATTGCCGCCCAGAGCGCTACATTAATATTAACCAATAATAACAAAAAAAAACGTCCAAACCTAATTGACCATTACAAGGCACCTGCGGTTGGCCGCTTCCCGAAAGGCGGCCCCCGCGACCCCCAGCAGCTAAGCGCAAGGACCGCAACACGCGGTCAAGGAAGAGGCGCTATGCCCACGCTATGAATACCCCTAACGATCCTTACATTGTCGATGGCAGTGGCATATTCGACAATAAATACTCGGCACATAAAATAAACAAAAACCCTAATCGAGCATAACCAAATGTGACACCTGTGGTGGAGCCCTTCCCAACGGCTGCCCCCGTCATTCCCAGCAGCTTAAGCCACGACAGCGACACTCGGTCCAAGAAGAGATACAGCGCCCACAGATTCGGGGCCCAGTAGGCGTGAACCAGACCCCTGTGGCGGCAGCGGCGGCGGCGGTGGCGAATAGGACAAAGATAGAAGAGGGAGAGGAGGGGGGGGGAGGTTACAACGGCATCAAAACGTTTCCGTTCAACAGATTGCGGCTGGCGGTGGTGGCGCGATGGAGTCACTCCATGGCATGCCCGAAGTACAGAGGGAATTTTGTCAATCGATACTAAAACGTTACAATTAAAAAAAACATAGAAAAATAATCCAGATATAAACCTAACTGCAAGATACTCAAAACTGAAAAACACGCAAAAAAAAAAAAAAGTATATGCTCTCGCTCGCCTGTCGAAGGGGAAAAGTCTGCTGCCGAGCTGCGCAAGCTGCTCCAGGCACGTCTCCTTCGTCCACCCACCAGAGACGCACAGCGGTCCCAGTGCGGACAAAATAACGCACACCACCACCGATCCCAGAGCTCCGAGCCGCTTCAAAGACAGCCCCCGTAACAGCATCGCCTCTTCATTAGAAGGACCCCCGGAGGCGCTTATTATTTCCTTATTTCGCCCCGGCTTCAGCCCCGACCGCGCGTCCTCCCCCCCCCTCCTAGCACGCATCCCCCGCGTCTGAACTCCGACAACCCCACCCACGCCTCCGTCGTCATCGCCCTCGCCTGCAACTTCCTTACCCCTACCACCGCCTCCGCCACATTGAACTCCTATACCATTAGTCTGCTGCCGCTGCGGGGGCAGGTAGCAGCAGCAGTAGCTCGCCAAAAGGTATACAAAGTAGAGAGGAGCTAGAGCGAGAAAAAGGTGCTTGAGCATAAGGAGGCAGGTGAACGTCGCTCCTCCCAACAGTACGTTTCCCTGATCCAATTTTTGAGAGGGAGCGGGGGGAGGAGAAGGGCAAGCGGAGGGGGGGGGTAGAGGGGGAGAAGGGGGGGGGTAGAGGCGGGGGAGTACTTCAGAGGGGTTGTGAGGGGGGTGGGAGGGAAAAGATTGGGTTGGCGAGGGTCGAATGAGGGGGGGCGCAATGGAGGGGGTTGAAGGGGGTGAGGGGGAGGGCGGGGGAGGGAACGGGGGGGGTGTTGTCGAGTGAGTGTGACTATGCGTCGTGGCGCAGGACGTGCAAAAACCGACAAGCAACGGCAACTCCTGAAAGCAGGTGTAAGAAGCCTGAGTCTGCCTCATCCTTACTTAATGGGTCGGGAAAACCCTACCGGGTATAATTCTTGGACTCAGAACCAGGCCAAAATCGCCTAAGGGTCAATCAATGCAGTACGAAATTCGCAGCAGGGTCATCATAGCAGTTTTCCCCATCAATTTTCTCGGTCCCCTTGCGATTATTTCGTCATATCTGTTATACTATGACCACATATTTCGCTTCCATCTACCATCTAGTACCAACAATCAGCAGGGACATTGGGTTTGATGATGCCGTCGGGTAGAACGAGCGGTTTAATGTGCAGACAATGGAGCCATCCCTCTAAAATGCGGTAGGTAGGGGTTGCAGTTGATGGATTAACTAATAATGTTCCTGTCCGGTGGACCTCCTCAGGTGAGGAACTATCGATTAGTCATCATTTTTGCTTTTTAAGACCGCGCAAAACAGTGTTGGTCGGGTTGCGAGAACGCACGCCTTCGAAGTCATGTGTCGGGTGATGTTGGTGTTGATGTTGATGTTGATGTTGATGTTGACGTTGACGTTGATGTTGATGTTGATGTTGATGTTGATGATGATGTTGATATTGACCTGCTCCTCATGTTAGGAGCTCACAAGAATCTTAGAATCTTCTGCTGCACTCCTAGCGTGAGACGACTAGTCAAGACATGCGCGCATTCCGCTCGCTGGTGTCTTACATGCCTGATGAGCCCCATGGACAGCAGCAGCAGCCCCACCAGAAATCCGTTGTACTGGAAGTGAATGTGGTCTACCATAAACAGCGCCGAGTTTAGAAGAGCCAGGGAGCCAACTGCGGCGCAAGTCACACCTGGGAGTATTTCAGTTTAGAAAAAGAGAAAGTAAACCAGGTGCACACAGAAACAGCACAGAGAACCCAACAAGGGAAGCGGCAACACTAGAACCAACACGGTCATAGATAGTACCCCCCAGACCATCAGCAACAACAACAACAACACAGTGGTGCCGAGCGATCCCACCGGCACTATAGAGGGCAGTGGCACTATTCAACCGGCACTGTATTGGGATCCCCCCACTGTATTAAACCACCAGACTGGTACCAGGAGAGGATAGACAATGGTATCCCCTCGCGAAGGAATACTTTTACTAACCTTGTTCAGCCGTGCATCTGAGTAAGGTGGTGTTTCGCCCGTCGACGCCGCCACCAACCCCGCGACCGGTACACCAGGCCATCACTCCGAACACCAAGGCCACGTCCATCACCATCACGGAAATGCGCTTTAGCGTGTAAAAAAGCATTTGTGCGGGGATGGGAGGGGGCGTGTTTGAGGGGGGAGGGGGTGGGGGTGGTTATTGGCGAACAACATGTCCGAAGCATTTCAGTGTGAAACAACCAGTTGCGCGCAGTTGGGAGGTGGCGTGTTTGAGAGGAGGGGCGGGAGCGGTGGTTACTGGCGACCACCACGTCAGAAATGCGCTTAATCGCACGTGAAACCGTGGCGAGTGCGTCAGTGGGAGGAAGGCGGAGACGGAGCGGGGGGGTATTAACGGTTGTCCGCTGGCAAAGACATGCACAGCCAAAAGAGACGATCCGCAGGATATTAGCAAGTTTTAGCAATGTATGCCACAGACGAACATTAAGGTCACGTCTACCACCACCACATACATTCATTTCATTGCACGAAAAGCAGCTGCTCGAGGATGGGAGGTGGCGTGTTTGGGGGAGGGGGCGACCATCATAACATAAATGCGCTTCATTGCACTTGGGCGCAGTGGCTAATGCGCGGGTGGGAGGTGGCGGCGGAGCTGGACGGGGGGGCTGGTATTGGTGATTGCCATCACAGAAACGCGCTTCGTTGCACATGACACAGCGGTCAATGTGTCGGTGAGAGAGAACGTTTTGATGGGGGGGGGCGCGGGGTATCGGTTTCATTCATTACGATAGCCGTATGCGTAGGTGGGAGATGGCGTGTTTGTATGGAAATAAACGAGACGCGCAATGGTATGGCAGACGCGATAACGGTGTCCGGTACATACATATACGCACGGCGGTACCACGTTGGGGTAGATGCCGCGGGCGCGCGGAAACTATCCTCGGGAAAAAAGCGCGCGACGTCTGCGACTCTTTGTTTTTTTCCGAACGAGTTCTCAAATCAGCAGCAGCAGCATTGGCGCAAGCAGAGGTTCTGGCATCTGGCAGCAAGCAGCGAGATGACGTATTATGGCCGAGAAGTGATCGCAGTACAGCACGAGCGCGTACTGCTGCACTGCACGCTAAGGCATTAATATATCAACAGCAGCAGCGGTGCAGACAAACCCAACTTCATGAGGCTTCCTTCAAGTAGCGGCGCAAATGCAACACCTACTGCCTGACCGCCTATCGAGAAATCTCTCCACCCCCTCCCCCCCCTCTCCGTTTTTTCACGCAAGCAAACGAAGCCCTTGATATTTCGGCCCCGTTGAAACGCCTTCTGCCTCACTCTCAGCGAGAACGCCATCCCCCCCCCCCCCCCCCTTTACGCACGCACAGATGGGGAAACCCTTGAAAACAGCAGTCTCGACGGAACTATAACGATCGCTGGGGTATCAATATGAAAACCCGCACGATCCTCACATTTCCCTCCAAAGTGGTGCACCATACGAAGCTACTTCGAATATATACAGTAGAGGCCCCTCTACAGCGCCGGTCGGGTAGTGCCTGTTGCCCGCTATAGTGCCTGCGAACTCGCTTGGCACTTTGGGAACAACGAGTAGTTGCAGTATGCGGAGTAGTGCCGGTTGCCGCTATATTGCCGGTATTTTCCTTTATAGTGCACATACCGGCACACTATAGAGAGACGGCTGCAGCAAGACAATAGTAATGTAAATGCTGTTTATGTAAAAATATCCAAACCTGGAACCATTCCGCCGCTGCGCTGGGCTCGTAGAGAGGAGTTATTGTCACCAGATCCGGATCCACGTAAACCGCCACCTGGGACAGCACCCACTGGAAAAACGTTAACGCACCACGGGAACGGTCCGATAAAATTCCTCAGATACCACACCAACCGGCATACTTCACACACTATATGATAAGGTGCAAAATTAAAACCATTTACAGGGCGGTGGGAGTTAGTATAGTATAGGCGTTATCGAAACCACATCTGGATCCACAAAAATCGCCACCCGGGACAGTACCCACTGAAAACAGAACCTGAGATAAAACACCGGCCGCTATATTCCACGAACTACAACATAAGGCGTAAAATGAAAATTGGTTGCATTGCGGTGGGAGTTGGTACAATATAGGCGTGATTCTGACCAGACCCGGGTCCACGGAACACCGCCACCTGGGACAGTACAAACAGGGGGGGGGGGGGGAACTGCACTGCATGAACGTTCCGAGAAAATTCCCCAGATAACACATCGACGTGCATATGGCACGCAAGCAATGATCAAGTGTAAACAGAAAGCTGGTTGCATAGCGGTGGGGAACGTCAATTTCACAAGGGGTGTGCAAATAACTGTCTGCACACCCATTAGAATAAGCTGTTTTCTTGTGACGGTTTGGTGGAAACCCTTGATTTCGGTCGGCGCGGGGTCAAGGTGTTTGCGGGACCCTGCCCGCGGGGAAAAAAAAAAGAAAAAGGAACGCGTGCTACGATAGAGTTACTAAGGTATACCCCTTTGGGCTAAACACTTTTCTGAAAGGACGGGGTTTCTACCTATTGATACTTGTACTACAAGTAAAGTCGTCGGAATGTCGTTCTTGTTTGCAAAAGTCTTTTTTTGTTGTTGTGGTAAAAGCAAGAGCGTTGAAGTATAGCTAACTATTAGGCCGTGGCTTCGTTCGGCGGGTTGCACTTTCAGTGTGCCACCAACTCGTCAAATTCAGTGAGGGGTACTGTTCGGTATACTGTTCGGTATACTGTTCGGTATACTGTTCGGTTTACTGATCGGTATACAGCTCCTCAAAAATGAAGGGCCAGCCTCAGAAAAACAACTGCGCGCTTCCACCGTACCGCAGCATACGCCCACGGTCACTTCGAACGACTCAGGTCCGGGTGGGTTTGGGTCGTGGTGGGATCAGGGACCCGGTTGAGGGGTGTGCAGAGTTGTATTTGTATACCCGGCTTGCAGATAGACGTCGTCCATGGCGATGGGACTTAGCATGCCTGGTCTGAGGTGGCGAAACGCAGGGGGACACTTGGCTGTTGACCCCGGGGGGGGGGGGGGGGTCCCGAAACCCCGTGAGGGTGTTTAAACTGAGCAAGGCTTTCGTTGCCGCAGAGGGTGGGTTCGGTCAGGGGCGGTCGTAGTACAGCAGCCGGATACGTCGGCTCACGAGTCGAGATGTTGCCTGCGCCGACAAGGTACACCCGGTGCTGTACCGTGCAATCCCATTGGACGGAGATGAAAAGAATGACACAGCAGGGTACAAAATTGTGCCCTATCTACTCGTAAAATAGTTGCGGATCCTGGATTAGGAACCTCCTGACCGCTACAGTAGCACAGGGCAAGACACCGAATGTGAAACAAGGCAATAAAAAAAGGGGCTGGTACTTGCAGGAATGTGATAATTCCGACTGCCGCTATACAGCACTTAAGGTAGAGCGATCCTCACTCGACCAATAAACCCAGCGGGGATTATCAATTCGGTTGAATATTACAGTGGGTGTCCTGTGATGTGCTGCTTGCAGTAAAGCGCCACGAATGGGGGTATTCACTGCCAGGAATTAGAGCGGGACGCTTGCCTTTTGACGTCTAAGGAAGAGGGTTGACTCCGGCAAGCGGTATGGTGTGTGTTCTTCACCTTACACTGTTTTTTTACACCAATCGATATCCGGCACAGCCAGTGTCCGTGCCGACCCACCATTCTAACGGTACTGACACAACCTCTGTTGTCACGTAATGCGAGACAACAGTAATACATCGCAAAACAAAGCCATGCCAACGTGCAAAACACAAGAGGGCCATTGTATCACGCATCAAGGTCAAGCGTCATCCCAAACCTCAGCGCGGAGATATTACGAAATACTTCGAAATACGAGACATTGACTTCAAATACGTCCAGCTAGACTCTACGCATACGCATAAAAGAGCTTGGAAGTCTAGTCTAGCGTTGCAGTTCTTGCGCAGAATCCCAAACCGAGAACTCCTACTCGTATGTGTGTATGTGCAAGGCATTCCAAGCCTTACCTGAAAGTACGCAAAGAGAGGCGGGTAATCCAGCGTCCACTCTGAAGTGTCCTCGGAGTACCAGTCCTTCAGAGGCCTCGCGTAGGTCACGGCTAGCCAGTTACGATGAACCTGCCAGGGGAATCAGGCGCATATGGCGCACAGCAAATAAGCGTATATTATAGGTTGGACCGAAGAAGAACCAACATGTATGCGCCAGTACGCGCTATCACAAGAGTGCCTCCTCGAACTCTGTTATTGAGTTGTGGGCATGGGGTGTTACCTACCGGGCATGCGATAGCCTCGGCTTCGTGAAGTCTAACCTCGCATTCCGTGACGCACAACTGCTGATGATGTACGACGAGTTGTACCTCATCTGTGTACCGTACGGCCGTGACATACCAGGTAAGCGGCAGGCAAACAGCAAGCAAAGGGAGGTGGCTTCGTGCGAAGAACCAGCTTGCATATATCATACGAGGATAAGTGCTATCGTAACCAAATGTGCCCCCCAACGTGGCGTTCTGCTCTTGTCTAGTGGGCATGCGATGACCCCGGCCTCATGAGGTCGAACCTCGTAAGCTGTGGCACAGCACTTGGGATGATGGTGATGTGCTCGTTCCTCAGCTGTGTACCACTGCACCATGTTAAGGGATTAGTGGGGTATTAGTCCGTTTGACCACTTGCAAAAGGTTAACCCATAGCTTACCCAAACTAAGCCTTATAACACTCTCCCCCCCTGAAACGGCGGGATAGCAGGTCGGCCGGATATACGGCGGACCTCTGTCAATATCCAAGCCGTTTCACTTGCTGGGGATACCAGGGAGAGTATTTTTCAAGTTCGACATGGGAAAATCTGAAAAGTTTATTATTGTGGATGGTGGGGATCGAACCCACGACCCAAAAACCCATAGCCCTGCCGACGACGCCATTTGTTAAGGAATTAGTGGGGTATTAGTCCGTTTGACCGCTTGCAAAAGGTTAACCCATAGCTTACCCAAACTAAGCCTTATAACAACCAGCTGATGATGAGGAAACGTTAATACTACTGCTTCTTGACTGTAGGCTGCCTGTACCAGCGGCTGATCGTTTACAATCGTGTCCAGTACGCACAGGACTTCTACGGTAGAAAAAAAGAAGGAGCTGGAATGCCGGTTTCAGGCTGGATTTCGTATTTCAGACAGGGTGCGTACTACACTAAGATCAGGATGACGTTTCCTGATTTTCTTATGTTCCTGTAAGTCTCAGCCTCTCTTTCTTACTAGGGTGTTCCTTATTCTCACTAGGCGTGCTGTACTGCACGCGCACCCCAACTGCTGTGTACCGTCTGTACCGGATGCTGATGACCGTATGCATCTACAGCAGTATCATCTGTGGCGGTGTTCTTCCTTACAACAGAGTACTTGTATTAATAGTGCACTTTTTCATGAGTTTTGACCCGAAATTCGTCGAACTCACGGCTGACGTCCTTCAAATATTTTAATAAAATACCAGCACCAACCATTGTAGTGGAGAAAAACTATACCTGGTAGACTATATTTGTGCTACTTCGAAGTATAAAACAAAGTATAAAACAAAATAATAGGACCCCTCCCACACAGAAAAACTCACCCACATGTATATCACAAGTACCAACAACGCAGCTTGCAAAGATGAGCCTGACCCGAAATTCGTCGAATTCACGGCTGACGTCCCATAAAAATTGTTATAAAAAAAATCAAAAAGCGTCAGCTGTGAGTACGACCGATTGAATGATTGAAACTCAGCTGTGCACCGCTGGATCAGCTGATGGTGTACTCGCACCTCAGCTGCTTACCAGCTAACTGCCGTACCGACTGCTTATGATGCACCAGCAGGTACCTGGTACCTGTGTCTGCTGCTGCACCTCAGCTGTGTGCCGGCGTACCAGCTACTGATGATGTACTGCTGCACCCCAGCAGCCCAGCAGTGCACCATAACCGCTGTACCCGGCTGCTGGTGCGTGAGTTCTTCACACCAAGAAAGTGATATTTACACCCTTCCACCCTTCCACGTACACCACACCCAGCGTCCGTGCCGATGCCTCATCCTATAGAGCGAGAAGCTATGCGTTCACAAACTACGAGACCACGACGCCATAACCGCTGTACCCGGCTGCTGGTGCGTGAGTTCTTCACACCAAGAAAGTGATATTTACACCCTTCCACCCTTCCACGTACACCACACCCAGCGTCCGTGCCGATGCCTCATCCTATAGAGCGAGAAGCTATGCGTTCACAAACTACGAGACAGGGATAAGCATCGCGAATACGACGCACAGCACCTTGTGGTGCCTAAGGAAGCGGAACACGCCCAAGCCAGCTTACCAGGCAGCTTGAAGCTATAAATTTGTGCTGTGCCTCATCTACGTCGTAAAAGAACAGCAGTTGAATATCCAAAGCCTCACCTCAAAGTCGGTGCTGTGGTATAGGTTTGGAGCAAGAACCAGCAGCTTTAACACAGTAGCTGCGACGAACACCGTTGCTATCAACGGCCACCTCCGTCGTCCGGTGGTGGCACCCTCCATACCAGCTCACGGCAGCCAAGCCAGGCTTTGTTTATCAGCAGTTGGTCCGCTGTTCGCTGGATGTGCTTTTGCATGGAAGGTTGAAGGCATTTCTGCACAGGGGTTGGCAAAAAACAAAATGCGGCGAAAAAATGAAAAATGCGGTGGGAAATAAACTAATCAGGAACCAGGAATCTTCCCACCGACGGAGCTAACTCGTCACAACTCCTAGCTAGTCACAACGTCGTCACTTGTACGCTCGTAAACCCCGTACACGAGGCTCGTGCTCTTCAGCCCATGTAGCCCGCATCCCTTTTGTATAATCGTAGTGCACAGCCTCTACCCCGCGAAGTGTACGTACGAGCAGCCCTGTTGCCCTCCTTTCGTCGTGACCCAGGTACAGCGTCCCAATGACGCTTCCCTACTGCTGCTGCTACTGCTGAGTTAATATTGCTTCCGTCCACTTGTATCTTCCTGCTGCAATTGGCATATAGTAAAGAGTGCGCCACTTGGTTTCTCACGAATTTCAATCTATCCCGTAAGTCAATAAATGTAAGGATTCGGCGAGGTCATCGTAGGCAGGTACACGAGGGCTTGACGACCGGGGCGTAGCTGCGGGCGAGGCGAGGCGCGGGGTGGGGCTAAGGAGTAGGCGAGGCCACCGCAGGTACGCACACGAGAGCTTGATGACTGGGCCGTAGCTGCTGGGCAGGGAGCGGTGTGGGGCAGCGGCTCAACCCGCGCCCCGCGGCCCAGCCCGTCCCTGTGCTGTTTGCAAGTATGACGTATGTTCGCGTCTACGATATCACCTTGAATATGACTGCGTAGCGGCACCAACGACGCACCATCACGCCCGTCTACTTTCTCCCTTCATGTTGGCTTGGTTAGAATCTGCCCAGAACAGTAGATAGCGTACTGCTTCTGAAATGATCCGTTTTCTTTTTCCCGCTCCCTCTTGCTCAAACGCCCCACCTAACATCGAAATCTGCCAAAGTAATAAACATTTCCGCGCAGTTGATATCACCTCATTATCTTTCTGGAGCCATCCATGCCGCTGCTCCAATTCAACCCCCCCCCCCAACGTCCCCTCCTTCTCCACCACCCGCACCATCGCCTATACCTAGCACCACGCGTATAACAAACCCCTACATATATGCGACCTAAAGCTGTTAAAAAACCTTTTGCCCCAACCCAACCCCCCTCCCCAACCCCTCGAACACTCCGCCCTCTCCTCACCGGTTGTACGAACTACAGGATGTACATGACAAAGTCAACTGGTGCATTCATTCCGAA
Organism: Undaria pinnatifida; assembly: GCA_012845835.1. Classification (NCBI taxonomy): domain Eukaryota; class Phaeophyceae; order Laminariales; family Alariaceae; genus Undaria; species Undaria pinnatifida. The sequence goes on from JABAKD010000004.1 coordinate 11,494,613, forward strand.
ACCGTCAGATTTATCCCCTTAAAGATTTATAGTTTCCACGCACAGATTGAGCTGCCCCGCCCGCCCCCCCCTTCCCCCCCCCCCCCGCTCCCTCTTGTTCAAACCCAGGCCCCCACGCCCTAAAAAACTCCGCCTTCCCCTCACCGGTTATACGACTTACAGGATACACTTGATAAACTCATGCATCTTCTCCCACAGCTGTCAGATATTGTTCCCCTCAAAAACGGGTTTTTTTATAGTTTCCGCGCACAGACTGACTAACATCACCCTGTTGACCCTGGTACAAGCTACACTGTAGTTTCAAGGGGAGTCGCCGACCTATATCCTTAATGAGAGGACACACAACCCGTAATACGCGCGATCGGAGTATCACACACAGCGTGCAGAGACTTGAGTTTCGGCAAAATATTCGATCTCACAGCTGGAGTATATTTCTATTTTTACAAAAAGTCAAGAGAGGCTTTTCCCGTGGGCATGTTATCAGCTGGCACACACGCGGGTTTGCCATCTGGGTGGGGCGGCCCCACCCCGCTCCCCGCCGTCCCGCTTGGCCTTGTTCTGTTCGCTAAAATGACGGATGCTCTATCGATCTCGGCCTCGCCACATCTCGAAAACATGCAAGTACTGTTGCCTGAAAGCTGTGACCGGTTGCTGCGGCGCACGGTTTCAAACTCCAAGTTCGGTGAATGTACGGATACGAAAACAGGAAACCTAACCACGGGCCGATGGTCTTGAACAATCCCCGTCCAGATCAAGTATTCTTCCCCACCGCCGCGCCCGGCCCTGTGCTATTTGTTAATATGACGAACGTACTCGTATACTCGAAGTTATACTATAAATTGGTGGTAATGAAGCGCCGCGGCCTCAATACCTGATGCAGTTGTCATATCTGCGATGCATCATACTTCGAAGTACATGGAGTTCCTTGCAATGCGTTGTAATGTAATGGCATTGAGCGCGTCGCAGAACCAATTGCTCCTGCGGTAGATTGGCTCCGCATTCGTTCTGCTGAAGTTGCTCTCGTAAACATTTTACGCGGCGCGGCCACCCATCTGGATTGGACAGGTCGCCGAGGTCGTTGTACCTGGATTTGAATTGAGGATGTACCCGTAGGTTCGGCATCACTGCTTCTAGTATTCCGAACGAAAAGGGTATGATGGCGGAGAGATTATGTTGTTGTTCTCGACGCGCTTGTGGGCTTGTGGGCATTGTGGGCTTATTCTCGACGAGCTTGTGGGCTTGTGGGCATTGTGGGCTTTTATACTCGACGAGCTTGTGGGCTAGTCGGCATATCGTGCGGCGGGTCTGGGGGTATTACTAGATGTGCGGCGGAACTAACTACTATTTTTTTCTCTGGTGGAAATTGAACTTTCACAGCTAAGATATAGATGTACCACGCAAGTTGCAAAGTTGAGTTTGAATCATTCAATCGGTCGTACTTACGGCTGATGTTTTCATCGACCGCGTCCGTAATTTTTGTGCAACTACTGTGTATTAGCGAAATGTAGATGTACCGCGCAGCTTGCAAAGTTGATTTTCAATCATTCAATCGGTCGTGCTCACAGAAGACGTTTATCAATCTTTATTAAATGCTTATTCTAGTCTATAAAAGAGAAAAAAATGGCCGTTTCACCACGTGCGGTCGATTATTGGACAGATGACGCGGTTCATCAGTGTTTCTCAGTTCTGGTACGTTGGAGCGATGTTGGACGTACTCACAGCATTGTCAGATTGCAGACATGAAACCGTAGAAGAGATCATGGAACGGAGAATTTCGGGGGTTTCGTATATGTGTTGGATAGATTTCCACAACGGGATTTGGGGTTGTGGGCTTCTATGTACCCTATTAATATCATTCTATTTCACGGCTACCACGCCGAGGGCTACCACGCCCCATCTATATACCACCGGCTACCACGCCGAGGGCTACCACGCCCCATCTATATACCACCGGCTACCACGCCGAGGGCTACCACGCCCCATCTATACCGCACGGGCCACCACGCCCTTACCACCACTGCACAGCTATCACGTCTGTGTATATCCCGGCTACCACGCCAAGGGCTACCACGCCCCATACTTACCACCACGGGCTATCACGCCTGTGTATTCATCCAGGTTATCACACCAGAGCTATCACGCTCCACAATACACGTACATCGGGTTATCACACCCGCTACTAGTAATTCGTATTTCGTATTTTTCATTTCACCGGCTTTTACGCCATCTCTACTTCTACACCACGACCTGGCGCACACCGCACGAACCCACTCAACACGCTAGCGAAAGGTTCGAACAACAGTGAGGCTTCTGTGCGTACGGTCACGAGACCATGCGTCGGGACCGGACCTATCCGCCGTTCTGGAACCATCCCCAGGACTTCTTCTGCCAAATCCACGGAGACAACAGCAGTCACGACACGTCCCACTGCATTGTCCTACGAAAGGAGTTCGTCATGCTCTACCCCGAGTTTATGGAGTACCGGCGCAAAAGGCTGGAAGCTGCAGCTCCTATTGGGGGACGTGGATCTGGAAAAAGAATGTACTACTCGCATCGGAAGCAGCCGCGCTTTGACTTAGGTGCAAGCTGGATCAGGGGCCGACCACCGCCGCCGCCGCAGCGAGCTGGATCGGGACCAAGGGGGTGTAATGGTCGTCTTACTGAGGGTCGACATTGCATGGGATATCAACCAGGCGGAAGAAACCGCGGAGGCGGTGAATACTACGAAGGGTACTCTACCGCCGATCTCAACCCCTACCAGCCGCGCCACTACAGCGAGCAGTACGAAGACTCACAGCAGCAGCAGCAGCAGCAGCAGCAGCAGCAGCAGCAGCAGCAGCAGCAGAAGCATCAGCAGCAGCAGCAGCAGCAGCAACAGCAGAAGCAGCAGCAGCAGCAGCCGCAGCAGCAGCAGCGGCAGCAGCAGCCGCAGCAGCAGCAGCCATATTATGCATCTTCCTCTCCTCCTGCATCCTCTACATCTCGTGATCCCGGGACGTCTGCCCAGGCAGCTCTTCGTCACCTCGGAGAGATAGCACGTAAAGTGCGTAGAGGCAAGTGTGAGATTGTGAATGATTCACTTGCTTCCAGTGTACCCCTTCCCTCTGCCACGTGTGAGAGTGCTTCTTTTGTTTCCCCCGCAACTGCTGTAGAGCCAACTTTCGACCGGTCTTTGTGTGTGGAGACTTTCCCGGGCATGTCTTTGGGCCCTGAGGTAGAGGCTGTGCTGGCACGTGTTTTGGATGAGTCCGAGCGTGCGGAGAATAGCGTGCAGTTTATAGATGAAGTAAAGCGCGAGTTTCAACGTCTGATTGAAGCAGAAGCACTCGAAGCTTGTACGCGTATATGACTGGAAAGTGGATGCTTTTGGTTTTGCGACGAAAGCGAAAGCTAGACTGACTGGTAGCCCTCGGCGTGCAGCGAGAGCGTCATGCTCGCCAGGCATGTCTCCAATGACTTCGTTGATTTCTTGACGTTGGATATCGTATGACTTCGTTTATTTCTTGCCTCTGCATAGCATATGATTTTGTTGTTTTCTAGCCACTGTGTACCATTTAACTTTGTTGATTTCTTTCCGCCGCGAATCAGATGACTTTGTTGTTTGCTTGCCACTGATTTCTATTTCTGGGTTGATATTATATTTTGGTACTCAAGAATATGTGTAGCTTCTCTCGGTTTTTGGCTATCTTGTAGACGAACGCTTGCAGGAGGTTGTACGTTCAAATACGAGTAGGATAGAGGAAATAATATACGCGCGCGTGCTGCGTACATATTGTATTAATAGTGAATCGGTGCGTGAAGAAATGTGATTTGCTCCGGTATCCAGGTGGCAGATATCACATGTCATCGACAAACGACGATACAGTAGAGCGAGGCACCCAAGACCAAACTAATCTCTCGATTGCACGACCCATCCCCTGCTTCGTGTCGAGTCAATCCGCTGGGAGCGACAACTGATTTCACCCAGGAGGATATGCTGGATGACCCGAGCTGCGGCGACGCCATGAGACCGGAAGGGGGCAGCCGCAGCGGAGGCAACAGCAGTAGGGTTTGGGACTGTGATGCATGCTGTTTTTCTATAGTTTCCATGGTTACGTATGCTGTATGAAGTTCCATATTTCCTGGTTTAGCTAGCTTCCGTATGCAGTGCTGGTGTATCGAGATATTCCGGGATACAATAGTATTGAGAGAGAAAGTATGGCGTGGAATGGGACAAGGGTATTCCGATCCCTACAACTTGGAGGATTTGGAATTTAGATGTTGACGAGCCGATTGTTCTATTTCCTGTTCGAGAGTTGATCGGTGCGCTTTTGTGGATTGCCTTGTTGACCATGACGGATATCGCGAATGCAATGAGGGCAGTAGCAAGCTATTGCCGTGCGCTGCAGATGGTCCACTGGAAAGCGGCATTTACATTTTGGGATATGCAGTAAAGACAAGTAGTTATGGGATTACATTTCAGAGAGGGACAGCAGTAGAAGGGTTTCATTTGATTTCGTTCGCAGATGCCGACCATGCTTCGTGAAGTAGGGACAGGAGGGTGTCGGGGGAGGTAGTGATGTTTGCAGGGGGGCCTGTTTTGTGGCACTCCAAGACGCAGAAGTGTATGACTCTCTCGACTATTTTGGCAGAGTACCAGGTATGTGGCTATGTCGGAGATGGGGAAGGAAAATTGATTTTTGAGACAGGTTTGGTATTTTATGTTGCCGAAGGCTAGGGTGCCGTGCATTGCCATGTATGAGGATAACGAGGGTGCAATTAAAATCGCAAAGCACCCGATTTCCAACTCGAATTCGAAGCACATCGACCTAAGGCATCACTTTCTGAGGGAACTGGTAGAAAGGAAGGAGATCGAAATTATCCACATAGCGTCACAGTACCAGCATGCTGACTTTCTCACGAAGGCGTTACCTGAGATGGAGTTTGAATTTCACCGGGGGAATAGTCATGAATTTGAAGTGATTTCTCTCTCGGATAATGTTTGATTTTCTGATTTTCTATTTTTTTATATGTTTCTTTCGTTTGTTTTCGGATTGATATTTATCAGGGTTGAAGGAGTGTGACTCAAAGTGATCGATGAAAAATACTGAAGAGTGTTTTTGGTTTAATGGTCATGAGTGTTTTTGCAGAAATATGAACGCATTTGAGCGTTTTTGCAAATGCAACATTTTGTTTTCTAGATTTGAGTAAAGAACACAGTAGTATTTTGGTATTTGGGAATGTACGTTACAAAATGTAGTCCAGATAAATCATGACAATGTTGCGAGCAGGGGGGCTGTTGGACGTACTCACAGCATTGTCAGATTGCAGACATGAAACCGTAGAAGAGATCATGGAACGGAGAATTTCGGGGGTTTCGTATATGTGTTGGATAGATTTCCACAACGGGATTTGGGGTTGTGGGCTTCTATGTACCCTATTAATATCATTCTATTTCACGGCTACCACGCCGAGGGCTACCACGCCCCATCTATATACCACCGGCTACCACGCCGAGGGCTACCACGCCCCATCTATATACCACCGGCTACCACGCCGAGGGCTACCACGCCCCATCTATACCGCACGGGCCACCACGCCCTTACCACCACTGCACAGCTATCACGTCTGTGTATATCCCGGCTACCACGCCAAGGGCTACCACGCCCCATACTTACCACCACGGGCTATCACGCCTGTGTATTCATCCAGGTTATCACACCAGAGCTATCACGCTCCACAATACACGTACATCGGGTTATCACACCCGCTACTAGTAATTCGTATTTCGTATTTTTCATTTCACCGGCTTTTACGCCATCTCTACTTCTACACCACGACCTGGCGCACACCGCACGAACCCACTCAACAAGCGAAGTTTTGAAAACTCGAAAAAAAATATAGAGGAACCCAGTTTTGGTGGCGGTGAAAAACACACGTTGCCGCACCTGCCTCGACGCACTGTGAAGGACTTACAGCGAAACCCGTTCGAGAAGAGTTTCCTGTCTTTTGTACGCGCACGGAACCCGTCGGGACTGGCCTTGGTGTCGTGTACGTTGAGTGCGGTGGACAAACGTTGCCGAAAACCAGGTTGACTTACACAAACACGCACACAAGCACACAACACAGAGAAAGCCGTTCAAGGCACCCTACCTTCGTATGCGATCCGATATCATATGAAAAGGCATTTTTATTTTTGAAAAACAAGAAAACAAGGCTCAGCGCGGCGCGCTTCGCGCGCCTCATAATTTTTTTGATAACAACTCGGTAGAACTATGTTCCGCCGTTATCCGGGAGCCGTTCTACTGAGGATAGTGCAGACCGCTCACTCTCCCAAAAACGAAACCCAGCCTGGGTAGTGGGGTAGTGGGTATTTCTGTTTAACAACAGCTGCTGTATCCTGTACTCGTAAATTATGCCCATTCGTGCGCCTAACTGTGTGGTGAATAAGGGAGTGTGCCCTTTATCTCGTTGATAGATTGTTTGTTTCATGCGTGTACAGCTTGATTCAAACTGAGCGTGCCAAGTTTCGAGCCGAGCCACTCCCCCCCTCCCTACGGTAACCCTCCCCATCACTCCCCAAAGACTTGTCAAAGTGCAATCTATTGAGTCTGAGAATCGTGAGAAAATTCTGCTCAAAAATGAGGCTGATATAGAAACCTCATAAAAGAGTGAGAACTGAATCATGATAATACAGCAGTATTATACTCCAGAGTGACAGCAGCCTGTCCTTTGGCTACGGACTTGATTATGCGAGTTAATGTGAGAACAGCAACAACAACAACAACAACAGAACAACAACAACAACAACAACAACAACAACAACAACAACAACAACAACAACAACAACAACAACAACAACAGCAACAACAACAACAACAACAACAACAACAACAACAACAACAACAACAACAACAACAACAACAACAACAACAACAACAACAACAACAACAACAACAACAACAACAACAACAACAACAACAACAACAACAACAACAACAACAACAACAACAACAACAACAACAACAACAACAACAACAACAACAACAACAACAACAACAACAACAACAACAACAACAACAACAATTAAAACTACAACTACAACAACAACTACTACTACTACTACTACTACTACTTTTAGTATCTTGTTAGCCAGATCGCCAGATCCCCATCGACCGTCGACCACGCACGCAGCCTACCAGCGATACCAGAAAAATATAAAACGAAAAAACGTTTCGTGCCACACTGATTGGCCTAATCGGGTAAACCGTTCCTTTTCGCTTTTTAAACACGCCTCGCAGGATCAGTAACTCCTTATACGCGAAGGAACAACGGAGATTCCCGCACAGAAGAGTAGAGTAGACACAGGATACCACTTCTGCTACAGCTTTATGACAGCAGTAACTCCGCCTACACTTGGTGCAGTCGTGGATGCTACTGCTAGTGTGTTTGGTGCCGTGATTAATAGATCACTGCTCGAGAACGAAGCGAGGTGCGGACCGGTGGGTGTGTTGACGAATAGTTGACGAGGGACGGTATTCGAAATTGCCTGTTCTGTGCCATGCCAACAACGGCGACAATGTCATCCCATCCCGAGGACCTCCCCCCTACCTCTACGGAGAACCACGTACAAGGAGGGGGAGGAAGTGGAGGCGGAGATCCCTCTAGCATGACCAGCAACCCCCAAAGAGGCGAAGAGCAACCACCCCCTTCTCCTGAGCCTGCTTCCTCGACCCATCCCTGCCAAAACTGCCCAGTGGAGCCCGGGCCGGGCCCGCAGGCAGCAGAAGGAGATGTGCGAGAACATGCAGCGGGAAAATCAATAGAACCTTCTATTGAGGAGGAGGACGACGAGGAACACGAGGAGGAGAAGGAGAAGGATGTCGCACCGCTATTGCAAGGCCATGCCCAAAGTGCTAAAAGTGCGGTTGGGTTGGGCAACAGCTCCCTCGTTGCTGCGAGAGGGGTTGTAGACGAGGGGGTGCTGGAGCTAAGCGGTGAGGGGGGGGGGGACCTGAAGGCGTTGTTGCTACGCTCGAGCAGCCTGTTGGCGGTGAGTGTTCATGACATCGTAGAGTTCAAATCCCAGTGTAGTTGTTACGCTTGTACTGCTGCGTAGCAGTACATAAGGCAGTAGGATAGCATTGCTGTACAAAAGGGGTATCGACAGCAGTACTAAAGTAGGTATTGCTGTTTGTGTTGCGGTACGATTGCAATGCAACAGATGCTGCTGCTCCTCCTCCCGCTCTGCTGCTGCTGCCGCTGATGCTGCCGCCGCTGGTGCTGTAATATTGAATACCAGGGATTGAATTCGAACTGAAGGCGAGACAGCATTGAACGTTCACCGTTGAACAGCCTACTTTATTTTTGCGATATCGCAGCAGTATCATTTTAAGGCGGGTGTGTTGCTGTACAGCACTGACCGTTGACCATCTATTGGGCGTACAAGTAGTGGTGGTCCCCATATATTAATAGCACTGGTATGCGCCAGGTCTGGCCAGCCGGATATACCGTTTCTATAGCGGCAACCGGCGCTACTCCCCATACGCACATTCGTTGATCCCATCTGCGCGAAGCGACTGCACAGGCACTATTTCAGCACGTACGTGCCCGGCACTACTCAATCGGGCTACGATAGAGGGACCACTACTATCAATAGCTTGCATTGCGGTTTAAACCTGCACCTTCTAGATCACGTAATACTGCTGTATATACACGTCTCCATTCCACGTGGAGCTTTCATTGGTTGAGAAACGGAAGAACGGTTCTATGCATGGGTCGGGATTAGCCCGCACCTCCTTTTCCGAAAGTAATTGCTGTGGCTTCTATCGTGTATAGGACTGTTTTTTATTGTTTCCGTGCACAGACTGATGAACATCACCCGTTGACTCTGGTACAAGCTACACTGCTGTAGTTCCAAGGGGAGTCGCCGACCCGTATCCTTGATGAGTACACACAGGAATGCGCGCGATCGGAGTATCACACACAGCTTGCAAACATGAGTTTCGACAAAATCTTCGATCTCTAAGCTGGAGTGTATTTTCAATTTTTCAATGTAGGACTGTGAAGTGACTACCGTACATGTGTGCTATGTACATAGTCTATGTATATACGCGTGCAAAATAACATACCCCCCTTTGACAATTTTGAAAGGTGGTTTCCCGACGACGGGGACAGTGCAAACATCGCAAACGCCGAGCGAAGCGACCCTGTCTATGAAAAAAGACCTCAATGAGATCATCCCAAAGTCGCCATTTTGTTTTGTGTGTGCCACCTTCAAATTTTGGATAATATCGTCTCTGAAGATAATGTTATCTTTTTCGGGGTGTTGGCGTGCATGCGGTACGATACCGTGGCATGTCATGCAAGTGTGGTGCAAGTCAAGCCTGGTTATTGGCTGAGTGGCAGGGAAAAAGTACTTTGTTGGTGGCTAGGTTCTCTACGCCGAAGATCAAGCCACAAACACGCCAGCCCGATGCGAAGACGCAGAACCCCGTAAAATTGCCGCATGCAACTCAGTGTGGCGTCGTTGCTTATCACATTAACTCGCAAAATCAATTCCGTCCGTGGCCCCACACGTCTAACTCGCATAATCAAGTCCGTGGCCACAGGACAGGCTCCAGTCTCTCTTGCTTTCTTGTTTTTTCTGCTCAGCCCATCTATTCGATTCACAATTTGTTCTTTCTCCTTCCTCCTCCCTGTTCCTAGACTCTCGGGCACGCCTCAAAAAATGCCTTTTCCGAAAACTGTGTGGAGCTTTGACACTTGCCTTTATGCCGTTTATTGTGTCCAAGCATGACGCCGTTAGACCGGAAACTCCGTAAACAGAGGATAGGGTAGAGATTCTGTTAGTTGTCGTGTCGTGAAGAAAACTATCTCTCCCTGTGGGTCAAAAACACATTCTTCAAATGCATCGCCCTTGTCCACTACTTGTGATACTTTCGATACTTCACCCCCAAGGGCGTGTTGGTTGGACACGATACGCGCCATCAAGGTATACGTAGCACTTGCTCCTGCAACATATATTCCACGCTAACTCCAAGTGACTTTCCTAAAAACGTGGGAGCACAAGCCTTGACTCATGCCTTACCTATGATAGTTGGCCTTAATTCGGGCCTTAACCATATGCCTTAACGCCACCTGAGGCGTGCCTTAGAGACTAGGGCCTCTACCCTAGACGTAACTCCGATCCGGGTCACTAACCAGGCTCTTCTCCGCCCTCTCCATTACGGTACGCGCCTTCCTTTTTATCTCGAGAAGACGTCAGCCCTTTTTTCCCTCGTCGACTCGCATCGAATTTGGAGTGGAAAATACCTCAGGGGGACGAAAAACACAGACAAGCCAAAAGCGGTCCAGGCACACTTTGCATGTATACATCATATGATACATACCCCGAAAAGAAAAAATAACGTGAGTTCTGAAGTCAGCATTCGTGTGTATCAGGCCCATGCTGTTGCGTACGTTGCAAGACTCGTAGCCAAAATCGACTACACCGCATGCCACAAAGGAAACAAAACGATGTATATATATATCCGAGTGTATTTTGATTTTTATAATATATAAATCCGAGGAGAAAACAAAAGAAAAAAAAAAACAACGAGTCAAACAGAAAAAGAAGCAAGATATTAACAACGTAAGAATCTACGTAGACTCGCCAGCAAGGTAGAGAGGTAAAGGCAGGTCACACAGCCCAACGAAAGAAAAAAAAGGAATCATCTATTGATAACCAGCCAAAAACTAGTTGACGACATCGCACCTGATACATATTTTGTCAGCCAACTCTTTGCCCTGTTGACTTCCGATGGGATCATTTAACTGTTCAACAAAATATTGTCGACCCGTCTTTCTTCGAGAACAATTTGACGCGGTGGAACCGCTTCCATCCCGGACATGTTCGTTGATTCAGTTATTATCCCTTGAGGTAGTCGACTCCTCCTGCAGGAATATACTGGGTCGCTTTACTTGTACTTACAGCAGCAGTGGTCCCTCAATAGTGCCGGTATGTGCACAATAGAGGGACATACCGGCACTATAGAGGGACAACTACAATGCAGAGGAAAGTAGTTGGACGCGTTTCCGGCGTGGTGCCGACTAATCTGATCTGAGTGCAGCACGAGACATCTAGCCATGAACAGAAAGACTGTCCCAGACTTCTTGGTTGGGGGAGCGTGCGTTCTGCACTACCTTCAATATAACGGCTACCAGGTTTCTTAAGTTTGTGTGAATTATATATCAACCTTCCTTTCTTGTCGCCCTGTTTCTTATCCCGGTGTCCTGCACTGCTACTGCTGTGTGGCGGTTCTACTTTCGAGGGTTTCCATCTTGGTTTTTCTCATACATGAACCCGTTTAGGACCCCAGGGGTCCAAGGTATAGCGACCAAGAAAATTACCACCTCTGATGGGTAGTAGCGGTCCCTTCATAGGATCGGTTGAATGGCTCTGGTCGCCCGCTTGCGACAGTTGTGTCTGTGAAATCCGAAGATGTCGGTTGATGGTCTAGTTTTGACCCGTCAAGGCGTTTTATTTACTCAACATATTAGTTTTGGTGTCTGGAGGATGTCGGCTAACGGTCTAGGCTTGACCCGTCAAGACATCTTTGGACTTATCATGCTAAGTTTGTTCCTTACCGGCTGTGCTTGACGGCTGGCCGTCAAGAGGCAAGAGTGCCGCAAACCGTCATCTTTGGTGAAATCGCTGCGGTTATGTCATAGTCTGGGAAGAGTGTGCGGCAGTCCGCGGGTAACAATGCTGCGCATGTGTCGTATGTTCACAGCGGACACGTCCTCTACCTGCCACAGCAACCAGGTCCGAGTCGTGGGTAGCCAATGTTGTAAATGTTATTCGTTTTCGACATTTTCCCCTCCCTGAAGTATCTCCAATTCCCTAACTCAACCCCATGGCCTCGGCTGGAAAACCCCGTCAAGGCACATCCCCTGTCCCCTGCCCCGGCCCTACCTGATCGAGCTTTGTCCGGTGCGATTCCGGATTCCGGCGGCATGTTTTTAGTCGCCAAATGGTGGATAACTTGAACAATAAAAACAATAAATATCCCCTTTTTTCTATACTGAATGCCATAGTATGTGCAATAGTCACTTTTTCTTTACTGGATACCATGCCAGGTATGTTTGTATAATTAAGTGGAGAAGGCAGGTTGCGGAAAGTCTCGAGGAGGGCTTTACGTCCTACGACGTCATGAAGTGTCTGAAAACCTGACCTTCCTGACCCAATGCATACATACTAATCTGACAAGCGAAGTCCGAGAGGTGACTACGACTGACTTTTCAGAGCTTTGTTTATTGGGCAACGCCATCGCGGAAACACCATCACGGCAACACCATCAACCGCGACCACTTATACGCGATTTCGGAAGACACGCGAGTACGTACGTTGTACCCAGCATATAATAGCATGGATCGCGCATATGACCGGTCGCCCCGGTGGCGTATCAGGTTATCCTCGAGCCTGGTATAGGTCATTTTCGTGAGTTCGAGCCCCGCCGAGTGCATACTCGAATACATTCTTTGGGCCTTTTTCTTGTGCACAAATTGACTTGCGGTAAGCGCGAGAGCGTGAGTTAGCAACACTCGATGAAAAATCGACGAGCAGTGGGATTGCTGAACCCTATTCGCGATAGAAATTGAAGGCAAGAACCGGGGGGGAGAAGGGACGACACCTGTGACCACGGCTTGTCCAGAAGCTGGAAAGTAGAAGTGTGAGAAAGAAAAAAATAAATAAAAGTATACAACACTTGATGAAAAATCGATGAGCGGGGGGATTGCTGAACCCTATGCGCGATAGAAACTGAAGGCAAGAACCGGGGGGGGGGAGGGACGACACCTGCGGCCACGGCTGGTCCAGAAGCTGGGAAGTAGAAGTGTGCCCAAAAAGAAAGAGAAAAAGAAAGTATGGGTAGGAGCAGGAGTATTCATGGTAACTACTCTAACGACAACACCAGTCCTCTGATGGCCGCCGGGACTCCGCGAATGCATGTCACAGCAGTGGACAACACGACAAGGTTGATGTTGCACGTATCAATACCAAAGGGTACTGCATACGGCGAAATCTACGAAATACATGTTCTGGAGGGATCCTATGTCCCTCCTGTTCGCTGGCTTACCACTATGGGCAACGCAGATTGAGACGACCGTTAGGGGTGTTATCATACCGCTGGTATAGAAAAATGCGGTCTTCCCTTGTACTGCCGTGCAGCATACAGCAGTGCCATGCTTCTTTGGGTGTTGCAGTGGCTTGTCGTGTTTTTCGGCGTGCTGCTCGCTTTTCAACGACGCTTTTGCTGGTCCAACATATCTACCTTGTTTGTTTGCTCGGTACTTTGTCTTGACTCTCGTGCAGCCGTGTTGTGCCGGGTGCACGGGTCCGCATAAAACATGTTGATGAGAGCTGGTGTGGGTACTTCCGAGGGTGTTTTGCTGCACAGCTCGGGTTACCTTATTTCAGAGCGCCCATATTAACCGCTGTAGAGCCCCGAGATTATCTCCATACACTAGCTTCAAGTAACTTTTCCCGAAAGACTGGTTTCCAGTTGTATAGGCGTCAAGAGAAAACTGACTCAATTAAAGAGAGGTCAAATCGGCGTGTCACGCCTGGTGACTGACGCCTACGCCGAAACCCATATGATTAGAACGCTTACCGCTTGTACTAAAGCTTATCCCTGATATGTTGGTACCCAACCTGAGATAAGAGCGGTAACACTCGAACTCACAGCTGACGTGATTGAGCTCATGTTTAAAAGATTGCGGCGGTGTCGGGGATGGGAGGGAGGGTGGGAGTACCGTCGTATGTTGTTTGCGCCGTCTGAAGACTGTCGCCGTTGTGGATGAAAACGACGTGCCAGATATTTACGTGCAGATATTTAATGCTCACAGCTGGAGTGTAATTTTTTGTATATTTATTATGTATTACCAGGTACAAGTTTTGTTAGTCTAGAGGTGAAGGTATACGACTAGTCTAGACCTGAAGGTATACGACTAGTCTGGAGGTGAATGTACACAATTCGTGTAGTCTAGACGTGCAGGTATACAACTAGTCTAGACTAGCAATAGTTGTGTGCGATTCACCACCTCATTTGGGACTTCGGCCTTCAGAGAGACAACGTGCTGAAAAAAAAACACGGAATATCATAGGAAATGAATAAATACGGACAGGTAACTACGGATTTTCGCTACATCAGGCAACCGGCACTAACCAACCGGCAATATGGAGCAACCAATATTTTACTAAACTATTTTGTGCTAAACTGTGGCAGTAGCTATTGCGATGAGATAAAGTAAGAACCACAGGAGCGTCGCGCTGCAACCTACGTAGCTGCAGTCTGATATATATGACCGTCGATTCCACGACGGAAAACTTTATACTAAAGTTAGGGTGGAACACGGTTGTTGGGGATTGGAAGACGTGTCGAGAAAGTTTGGAGGCATCCAAACATCGAAGAAAAAAAATCGAGCTTTCGATGTACCTCATTGCTGTGTGATATATAATTTTCTCGTTCGATGTCCATCACTATTTTATACTCTCCACGACCACGTTCAAGTTTGTTTACCGGGTATGTGTTTCTGCCGCGTCCGTGTTTCCGCCTCCTTTTTTTCCCCAGCGCCATTGCATCCAGCGAGATCCGAGGGATGCGGAACACTTAGTACTAGTGCGAGAGGCGCTGATTGCTCTCAAGACGGCGCTTTCACTGGTGGGAGGTAAGGAAACGTTGCTATTGATGGCGCTGCGAGCTGTATTCATGCCCGTCCAAAGCATTCATAAAGTTGACGTTCATTAACTGCCACATCAGACAGAGACGATATCGCAAGACCGTAAATCGTTGGTATACCATATCAGTTCCCTCTTCTCCACCCCTTTCCCCCTTCTCTTATCTACACTCCCCCTTCTCCCCCATCCTTTCGTCCTACCCCCCTACCCCCCTCTTCCCTTTACCCCCTCCTCTTCATGAGTACCCCCCCCCCCCCCCCCCTGTTGCGTCCATCCTACCCCCCCTCCTCTTTCCTTCATCCCTGCCCCCCTCCGCCCCCCCCCGCCTCTCTTTATCCTCAACCCCCCTTACTTCACCCCCACCCCCACCCCCATCTCGAAACAAACGCGTTGTGAATGGTCCAATGGCTAAGGCCAACAACGGAGAAGTAAGCCCCCTCCCCCCCCCCGCATTCTCTCCATCCTTAGACTGGCAGAATACTAACAGCGAAATTGTGAACTTGGTCTTCCAACAGTGCGAGGCGACCTTGCTAGTTTGTTGGTTCCCTCCTCCCTCCCCCCCCCTGCCATACCCCTCCCCTACAGCCTCCCCCCCGCGGTTCCCTTGCTTCCCTTCAACCCCCTTCCCCGCCCCCCCTTCCCTTCATCCTCGCCGGGAACACATTGTGACATGGAGAGTGGGCTCGGTTTTCCAACAGCGCGATGAGGCCTTGCTATTTTAGCTGCTTCTGACGGCTGCATGTCGATTCCCCCCTCCCTACTCCCGCACCCCCGCTTCCCTTCACCCCCCCCCCCGTTGCTCTCTTTGGAAGTGGACACGCCAAAATACAACTAAATGAATTCGAAGCTGGCATCCATCCATATGAAAGTACGCACAAGGTGCGGTAATACCGTCTCACCAGTGGTTCTTGGCGAGATGCAGCTCACCCCCTTCATCTGACTCGGTGAACACCTGACGGCGCTTCGCGCTTGGTGCACGGCACGCGATGCCTGCCTGGTCGATGGAAACATGACGTGCTCCGTCCCGGCATTGTAGGGATGCTATTAGTAGGATCTATATGGTCGTAATGTTTTGACAACTAGCAATCCGTTTTTGAGGAGAAATTTCCTTTGGGTTAGTATAGGAAGGGATTTTGGGGCTCTAAAGGGGTTGAGACTTCGGCTATGCATAAAGTGAGTACACCCCCTCCTTCCCCTCCTTCCCCCGCCGCCCCACTTCCCCCCCCCTAACCCCGTCCCTTCACCCGCCTCCATACACCCCTTCACAATCCCCCTCCCTCTTCCTTTCATTCTCAGTGGGAAAAGAATGCGATAAGGAGATGATGGGATCGGTTTTCCAGCAATGCGAGGAGGCGTTGTTGGCTGCCGCCGACGGGTGCACCGACGAGGATACCTGTCGGAGTACGCTGGAAACGGCTAAGGAGGTTGCGGCGGAGATGCTCGCGCACGATCGATGCGGATTCAGAGAGGTGAGACGCGGGCTACGGTAGAGGTTAGTGGAGGGTCTCATTTTGGCCCGTGCCACGGCCTCTTTATACTGAATATACCAATTTAGTATAGGGAGTTCCGTGCCGCCTGCCTTGCTCCCCAAGGCAAATAAGGTGGAGCACCACAGTTGCGATAGAGGTAGCACTTTTTCGCCGTTTTTTTTCTGAATGGCGGGGCTCCTTAACCCCGTTAGATCCCCAAAATCCCTCCCTGTACTATCTTGAGTAAATTTGTCCCCAAAAAGGTTTCCAGTTGTCAAGGCGTTATCCCATAATCGTCGGAATTTCATGTTTTTTTGCAAACATTTTTTTGGGGGGGGCAGACCACAGAAAGCGGTAAACCGCCACCAATTCGCGCCACCGTGCGGTGCAGCAAAATACACCTAGGTTTTTTACCCCGATCCGCGACGCTGATTGGTCAACTCAGCCTCGTACCGGTTTTTTTACACCAACTCCTTGCGGTACATCGTACCGCGGCTTCTCGGCTCGACCGTCACCGTTTCCTGACCCGACCCACAACGCTTTCGGTCGCAAAATACACCATGCGGACCGGCTTTGCTTCAAGCTCTTCACGGCCCATAGCCTTTCAATTCCCGATCGAGTCTCAACCATGGACACTCAACGTACGTCAGGTAGCATCCCTAACACGGCGCGCTTTCATGTTCCTTCATATTTCGGATCCCTTCGGAGATATGCATGTACCTACCCCATACGAATCTCATCTTTTTTGCACTCAACAACCCATCTTCTTTGCCTCGGCAAAACGCTTCTAAGCCGGAGCATGCATCCATGCCTCTTGTGCATTCGGCTAAAACAAACCTACCCGACCATTTCTGTCGGTAGACTGACTGCATGGCTACAATACTGCATGTAGAAGGCTACCAGGTATGTACAAGACTACGTCGAAATATACTCCCGATATTTTCAAGGTCCATATTTGAATAGCCGAAAGCCGTTGTTTCGTGCATAACCAGCAGTGTTCGACCACACAGATGGCGCCACCACTCAAGAACCTCTTTTTCGTTTAATAGGTTTTAGGGTATGGGTAGTGTATTGAAGGTTATTTCCTGGCATCTCAAGTGTTCCCAAATTCTTGTCTAACAAGTTTAAGTGGTGGCGCTTCTCCTTGCGTGGATTTCAACATAATGGGGTGTACGAACTCGCAAGCCGGGTACGAACTCGCAAGCCGGACGGCGGACGTCATCGGATCTATGTGTGGGCCAACAGGGTCGACCGTCGTTCGCGTGTTGCGGGACCGTTACTCCCTCTTTGTCCCTTCGTCCCAGCCTTTTCCCCGCCATCCATACATATCTAACCCGGTACTGGAGCTTGTCCTGTGACCACGGACTTGATTATACGAGTTAGTGTGATAACAACAACTATAAAACCCATGGTTGAGACTCGGTCGGAAATGGAAGGCTATTGGCCGTGAAGAGCTTGGGGCAAAGTCGGTGCGCATGGTGTATTTTGCGACAGAAAGCGTTATGGGTCGCGTCAGGAAACGGTGACGGCCGAGCTGAGGAGCCGCGGTACGATGTACCGCACGGAGTGGGTGTCAAAAACCGGTACGAGGCTGAGTTGACTAATCAGTGTTGCGGATCGGGGTCTAAACCCTAGGTGTATTCTGCTGTACCGCACGGTGGCGCGGAATGGTGGCGATATACCGCTTTCGGTCATCTGCCCTTTTTTTGTATAGCTAACTAGGCCATGGGATTATTTATCGTGCAGCGCTCTTGATCTTCTCCAAATCAGTGTTTGCCTCAAAGGAGTATAAGAGACCATGTGCCTGCAGGCTCAAGGTGGGGCGAAGGTGTCGTTCACCATCAATGCAGCCGGCCAGTTATATACACACAAACGATCGAGTTTGTGTACATGGGCGGGGCTATAAGCGCAGACAGAGAACTCAGCATCGAGATAACGCGGAGTCTTCAGAGGGCCTGGGCGTGCTTCCAGCGGTACAAGATGAAAATCTATGATCGCCCGGGTGTGCGCTTACAGCTGAAGGTGCGGTTGCTGAAAACCGAGGTGATCGAGACTCTACTTTACGGTTGCATGACACGGAGCCCGAACAAGCCTGACTATGTATGACGGGCTACGACAGGTTCACCACTCCATGCTCCTCCGATGCCTCGGATGGCGGAAACGGATGCGAGACGACCACACCCTCTCGTACCCCCACGCGCTTGCCAAGACAGCTTCCGAAAGCATAGAGGCGACAGTGCGCAAACGGAGGATATTGTTTGCGGAATTCGTAGCACGTATCAGGGAGGAGCGCCTGCCACGGAGGGTGATGTTTGGGGAGCTGTTGGGGGTAAGGGCTACTCACGGGGGCAAGAAAAAGGCTGGATGCCGCACCTAAAGGAGGATATGCCGGCCTTTGGAATGAGGTTCGAAGGGCGGCGAAAGGATGCACAGAAGGCCGGCAGATGGTTTCGACGGGTAGCGGAGGGAGCAGAGTCATTCATGCGGAAATGGCATGACGCGGAGAGCTGTAGAGCTGCAAAGCGACACGAAAAAGCCGCAGCAGCGCCATCCACCGTCCGCATCTCTAAGCGGCCGGGGGGAGGGGGGCGGGGGGGCGAAGGGGGGAGGGGGGAAAGGAGGGGCGTCATGCCCAAGAGACCGAAGTCTGGGTTTGGCCATCATCGTCTTGGCGCTTGTGGGCTTTCCAGTAGCCGTCATATAGCGTAAGGTCGCCCTGACTTCTTCGCCTTGTTGCGTTTTCCCCCCAGTGCTATTGATGCACTTGATACCCTCTACGAGCCCAATGCCATCTTTAGTCAGTTCCTAGGGTCTAGCATCATAGTATGGTGTTATTTCCTTTCCTTCCCTTGCTTCCTCTTCTGTCTTTCATTTTTTTTTTCATTTTTTCCCTTTCCTTGTTCTATTTCTATTTATTGTCTTTTATTTTTTTTCAAGTTTTTCCTTCCTTCTTCTATTCATGTTCCTTTCGTTTCTTTTATTTTCTTTGCTTTTCCCATTGACTCGAGTCTGACGGGCGTATGCGTAGCGATAGGTACTACGTGTAATATATACGTGGTAGTCTTTTCTGGGTGGCAAGCGATGTAGTCGTTATTTTTTGCAGGCGTGATTAGTGAGACGTATGTACCGGTGGTATGGACCTGCCACATCGTAGGCTGACTCCCAATTTCATTTTTTTTATATTTTTCTGGCGGAGGAATGAATTGCGTCAGCTACAACTTATGATGTAAGAGTGTACCACTTTTGGTTTGTGTTTTCCCTGGGGTATTCCTCAGCTCCAGAGTGACTGGAGCCTGTCCTGTCACCACGGACTTGATTATGCGAGTTAGTGTGAGAACAACAACAACAACAACAACGGCACCAACAGCAGCAGCAGCAACAACAACAACAACAACATCAACAACAACAACCATACAACCATACAACCACAACATATTGCACCTCTGCCGTACCCCGCGTCTGAGGTGTTTTTGTTTCAAATGGAAGTCGTATATCAAGTCGGTCGCCCCTGTGGCGTATCAGGTTATCCTCGAGCCTGGTATAGGTCAGTTTCGTGAGTTCGAGTCCCCCCGAGTGCATGCTCGTATCAATTCGAAAGGACTTTTTCTTGTGCATCTATTGAACTGCGGAAAATGCGAGAGCGTGAGTTAGCCACACTCAATGAAAAATCAACGAGCAATAGGATTGATGAACCCTGTTCGCGATAGAAATTGAAGGCAAGGATCGGGGGAGAGAAGGGACGGCACCTGTGACCACGGTTTATCCAGAAGCTGGAAAGTAGAAGTGTGAAGAAAGAAAAACACAAACTCACCCGGTGTACTAACTTCGTTTTGAGTAGGAACGGGATAAGAAAACATATAAGATGCATTTGACGCGAGTCGGCACGGGAAGAAAATCCTGGATTATTCTCGCGATAACATGAAGGCACGTACCGCCGTAATGGGGAGGGGGGAGGAGGGCCCGCTATGTCACCCCAGATCTGAATTACTACTGGGAGGGAGCGCGAGAGTAGTGCGAGGATAATACGTGGGATAAAGAAAAAAGAAAAAAGAAAAAGCAGCATTGAAACCGCCGAACGTTACAATCCAAGGCACACCCAGCTCACACGAACAATCAGGAAAAAAACAAAAGTTGGTGAAGAACCTTTTCCTGCCATTTGTTTTTGTTTTGTTTAAAACTAGTTGTTGGTTTGGGCTTGGACCTTAGACTATGACGCTCGTCGGTTTCACCAATAACGCGGTATCCCTACATGAGGCGGTGTCCCCACATAGGCGGTCGAAATCGCTTGGCGCGACCGGAGAATTGCACTCATAATGTGGCCTGAATGGGGCTGGTTCCCCCTGTACGAGGCGGTCATATTACACACCACTGCCTTGCCGGTGGACCCCTACTGTGTTTTTTACATTGTTTCAGGCCCAAGAGAAGTCGGAAATCGCATATATGTATTTTGCTATTGTCGCCATGAGTTATTTGTTAATTAATGTACAGCAGTGGCTAATGTGCTCGTAGGAGATAGGAGATAGCCGCCGCCCCCGCGCTAAAACTGGTATCCTAAGGCCGAAAAAAAGTGGTTGACGCGCCCCTTAAGACCAATCTCCTGACTTCTACGACATATTCGATCGAATCCACCCCGTCGGCCTAACCGGTGCCGTTCCGTTTTGTCGCCGTTACGAAATCTAGAAGTATAGACGCCGACCTATATAGTTATAGTTCATGAGGATAAGATAGAGAACACGCGAGAACGACCTTCCATAAAAGTTGTGCAGCTGTGTATTAACAACCGTATCGTAGGTTTAATTCACAAACACCGTATAATTAATGAAATACAGATCTGATGTCCCACGCAGCTTGCATCGTTGAGTTTCAATAATTAATCGGCCGTACTCAAAGCTGACGTGTTTCATTTTTTTTTTCAAAGTATTGATTCAAGATTTTAAACATTTTCACTGTCGAGGTTGGGCTTGGAGCATATTAATCGAATTCGCCCCGTCGGCCTAACTGGTGCCGCTTCGTGCACCGCCGTTACGAAATTCACAAAAAAAAAATGTCGAGGCGTATTTGGTCGAATCCACCCCTTCGGCCTGACTGGTAGCGTTTCGTGTGTCGTTGGTACGAAACCCAGAAATTTCGAAGCAGGCATGATAATTTCACCTGTCGACACCGTCGACACCGCGAGCATGTAGCTTGATTTTTTTCGGAGCATATCATTAGCCACCGACCTAAGGCCAGCTGACTGATGACTGAGGGGCTTATTTTCGTATTGCCCGAAATGTGTCAACACCACCAAATCTTGACTTGGCGTAGTAGGCAACTCCGCTTTGATCGACTCCACTTCATCGGCCTAACCGGTGCCTTTTCGTGCATCGCTCGCACGAGACCCAGAAATGTCAATGCACGCCTATGGAATCCGCCCCATGGGCCTTGTCGGTGCCGCTTTGTGTGCCACCGGTACGAAATTCAGAGCTAGGGTGCTTGTGCGATTTCTGAACCCCGTTGGATTGGAAAACACGTAGTAATAGTGTTGAACCCGACGAAGGCCAAAACGCGAGGCCGGCCAACCCGTGAAAATTGTGGGTTAGAAATCCGAAAAATGGTAGGGAAACATCCTTCTGACCTAGTTTTCCGCTTGTTCTCGGTGGGTTGGGTTAGCCTCGGATTGTGATGATCGACGTTTTCAATAGTATTAGTAGTATAATGTGTTTTCCTACCCAAGTCCTATCCAAAGTTGGTACCTCGCTAAAATGGAAGCTGGCTTGACGAATCCACCTCGTCGGCCTGATCGCTGCCTTTTCGTATGATTGCCCGCCCGTACGAAAACTCCAGAAATATCGAAGCAGGCTTGACAATTTCGCGGTGGAGGTAGCGGAGATCCTCCGCGGCTTCGACGCGTCGGTGCCGCGTTTGGATGGGGAGGGTGGGGGGGGAAGGGTTGGGGCAAAGCTAGGGCTGCGGGATGTTGGATGGAGCGCGCAAGACCGTGGGGATATGTTGGCCTTCTTGGAACGGGTGACTTAACGCCTTAACTACTGGAAACCCTTTTGGGGGACAAATTTACGTGAAGTTAGTATAGGGAGGGGTTTTGAGGCTCCAAAGGGGGGGGAGGGGGCGGGGTTAAGTGGCAGTGGTAGTGTTGTTGTTGCGTTGTTGTTGTTTTTGACGATGAATCTGCGGCTTCGACGTGGTACAGCATTCGAATATAGCGGGAAGGGGGGGGGTTGCCTGGAGCGAGCAAGACCGTGGAGCTGTGTCAGCCTCTACATGGAACGAGTGTCTTGTGTTTTGAGTTTCGCGGGCGTTGTGGGTTGGGTTGAAGGCGGGCGGGGGTGGGGGTAGTGGTGGGGTGCTGCTTTTTTTTTGGCGGTGGTTGTGATGGTATTGGTGTCGGGGGTGGGGTTGGGGTTGGAGGGAGGTCGCCGTGGTTGTGGTGCTTTTTTTTCTTGTGTTAGCCGTGGTGGCGGTACGAGATCATCTATACTTCCTCCCGCCCCTATTTTCCTCTGCAAATTATCCCCTGCCTTGGCCGACCCCGCCCCCTCCTCGCACCTCTGCGATTTCCTCCATCCCTGTTCAACTCATTTCCTCAGCGCTACCTGTACATGCTTCCCGGGATTGCGGAGATGGAGAGAGTGGAGAGCGTCAAGCAACATGCCGAGTGGGCCCTCAGGTACTGTATGCCGCTTACAAGTTCTCGTTCTATTTGTTCATTTTTTTCCTCTTACAACGTTGTTGCGAAATACTATCAGTTTTCTGTGAGTCCGCCTGAATGATCGGTCGATGCTCTGCTTTGCTTCTCTTTGTTTTTCTCCTTGGAGCTGTTCCACGTGTTTTCTCTCTTATAAAATTGCTGCCAAATTACATGAACGGGATGGAGAGCGTTGAGGACATCAACGCCAAGCCACATGCCAATTGGGTCCTCAGGTGGTCGTTTATTTTTTCAACGATACGGCTTGCTTCTCGGAAAGTTATATTTTCATAACCCCTTTAAGAGTTGAGAGGGAAAACATTGACGACGAAAAACTGGCAATTACGGCATCGGCCACTGGTGTCGGCGGTAATAAACATGGTGTCCGAACGACCGCGCCAACAATGCAAACCCTCGTAACGGGACGTGTGCACCAGGAAATCATGATTCTACTCGTACTGCTGCGCGCTCACGCCACTCGTAGACGCTTGAAGAGATATGCAGACGTCTTTTTTTTTGGTCGCTGAACTATGAGCAAGTCCAAACAGGGGTAAAGGGACGAAACCACATGGCCACTACCACCACGTGAGCGTATTGTATAATATGGATAATGCTCGCTTATCAGAGATAGCACACTAACTAGATGTTTTGGACTGCTGTTCAAGGAATAAAACAAATGAGAGCTGCAGTCTTATAGCAGCAATAGAGCTGCAGTCTTAGAGCAGTTTGAGGGCGCACCCGCATGAGTTGCGGCCTGCTGTACGCATGTCGTAACAACTTGTTGTTTTAGTGGGCCCTCAGGTGCTGATATGTTTTTCCCTTTTTTTTTCTACGTTGAATTGTTGATGTTTCTCTTTTTACATAGTTGCTTCAAACACGTCAGCTGTGAGTTCGGCCGATGGAGTGGTCGGTACTGTACTTGCAACTTTGCAAGCTACACGCTGGTTCATGTGAAATACTTGATGTCATCTCCGCCACGAATGCCGCTCGCAATATCTAGTCCAAGAGTGGATATTTGGTATCATATACCCCCATGACCAATGAAAGAGGGTGGCATGGCCAAAACAAAGATTACCGGCCTCGGGCTGTCTCTAGGAGCGAAACTCGTATCGACCAATGACAGGCCTTCAATGTTGTCAATAACATGCAGGCTTTTTCCAAGCGGAAGCGAAAAAAAAAAAATGCGCCGTATTTTGCACGATCCGGTTGGACGTACCCCAAGGCATGCCTACTTTTGCGCAAAAAATCGAAGATCTGACCTGCCTGTGTTCAACATTAAGCAAAATCTATTGTTAGCAATGGCGGGAAAACTGGATGCTAGACGAAAACGAAGCGATTTGAAGGAAATAACGTGTCTTACTCATGTTTACGCACAAAAGTCCAAATGTCCACGCCGTTTTTGACAGATAGACCCTGAAAGTTTGCACACGTGTTCTACATGTCCATCCCGAGGCCTGACCTCTGTTTTTTTTTCTTGTTTTTTTTTTTCTCGCCGTGAATATTTGGGCTAAGTGGTCCACTTTCTCCGAAAAGTCTTGACTGACGAAAAATCGGGCAAAAAATAAACTAGCAGCAACAATAGGTGAGGTGTTCGCAAAGGCGCGTAGAAGACCCGTGCAAAATTTCACGGTCTGAATCGACGAAACGGCGTGGACATTTGCTGGGGAATAAATTTCGAGATAAATTTGGGGTTTTTAACGTGAACCAGCCTGTAAGTGATACGTTGGCCGTGACTCCTCACACTTTTAATACTGTACTGCGCACTTGATACGTATTACAGTATGGCTATTTTTTGCTGGCGTGCACTCAGAGATCGATTTAGAGCAGCTTTCCGCAAGTCAATTTTTGCACAAGGAAGAGCGCGAGTTGGCAACACTCGATGGAAAATCGACGAGCAGTGGGATTGCTGAACCCTATGCGCGATAAAAAATGAAGGCAAGAACCGGGGGGGAGAAGGGACGACACCTGTGACCACGGCTTGTCCAGGAGCTGGAAAGTAGAAGTGTGCGAAAACAAAAATGGAGCCGACGTGGATTAAGCGTTTTTGCCTTCATGAGGTTATTTCACGGGTGATGACCCGACCCACCGATCACGCCAGGAGGTTCTCAAACCCTCACGGGTCGAGTGAGGTCGGTTCACGAAGTGTTTGAAGTCTCACGGGACGGGTCGGATCGGGGCTCGCGGGCCGGTACAGGTTACCCTGACTCCGCCTGAACCGTGAAAAGCCCTGAACTTCGTATCAGTTTGGCCTGCGTCTCTATAACTGGAAACCCGTTTTTGGGGCAAATACTTGAAATTAGTATAGGGACGGGTCGTGGAGCTCTAAAGGGGTTGGCTCCGTGCACGGAGGATGATATCACGTAGTGTGCATGTGTTGAGGCACCCACAAGACAGTCACAAGGTATTCCCATTGCTGCCTCGGGAAGTGGCCACACCAGAAAACACGTAGTTTCCTTCGAAGCTGCTGTCATCCGATATGCAAGAAAACACGCACAAGGTGTGGAAGTCCGCCTCGCAGGCGGGTTTAATAGGATGAAGCTCACCCTTCATGCGACGCATCAAACACCTCACGGCTCTACGCGTTTGGTGGACGCGATATCTGGCTGGTCGGTGAAAACCTGATTTGCTTCGTACAGGCGTTGTGGGCGGGGGTGCGAGGGTGATTGGTGTTCTTCAGACTGCGGCTATTAATGAAATGAGTACACCCCCCCTCACACCTACCCAGGGTACGTACGGCAAGGTGAGGGTCTCTAAAACCAAGTGAAACAAGAGAGAGAAAAATGTAAGAGAAAAAAAATGGCCTCATTCGTCTTGTGATCACAGCGGTCCGGTTTGTTTTCCACCATGTACGTATCACCTTTTATTTTATTATTATTTTTTTAATCCTCCGGCGGATGGGATCGAAAAATAAAGCTTTAGCTCACCACACTTGCACGTATTTTCATACGCGTCGTGTGTCGATTTAACTCAGTTGCTTTCGCAGCCCAACGCTAGCTGGCGCACCCTTCGGGTCCCATTGCAGGTATAGCGTAAGCTGTCCCTATCAGTGGTCTTCGTTACGACCCCGACAGCTTCGTATCACCTTTCTTTGTGCGTGGTGTCGTGTTATACATGTTTCTTTTTGGCTCTCGCCCCTGGAACCGTACCGTTTTTTGGCAGGCAGAGGTTCCGGGAGGCTCGGGTGCTGGTTTTCGGGTCTTCCGCAATGCAGTTGTCCACTCCAGACAGCGACATTGACCTTACGCTCTACCTGCCCTCAAGGGAGAGGCTCACCCGGGAGCTGAAGGCAAGAAAACTTGCTAGGAAACCCGTCTCTTTTGGTCACGCCGAGACGTATTTTGCCGGGTCGCTGAAGATAAGCGTGCGCGGTGTAACACCACCTACCAGAACCGTTACATTACGTCTCCCCGTGCATGATTATTGTACGCAATGGAAATATACTGCTTAGAATATAATCATATAGTGCTACTGTAGTATAACAAGTTTTCTACCCGTGTAACGGCGCGTTTTTTGCTGAAGGGGGGCGGGGGGAGGGTATTACATTGCCACGAAGTGAGGCTTTGTCGTAGCGGTGTTCGCCATCTGTTGCTTCGTCGTGCTTTGTTGTTGATGCTCACGCTACACTTTGTCGGATGGTAAATACAAAAACAATGGTGATGTAACTGTGCGACCCTTTAGCCCCTCGCGCGTAGGGTTGCGACGAAAACAAAACGCTTCGATCGAGGAAATGAACACATGACATTATGATGTGACACTGATGAAACAATGATTATATATACCAGTATTCTAGTAATACTTTCAATTTAACCATGATAGCATTGATCACACTAATCTTTCGATAATATCAACCGCTTTTTCTTTTTTTTCGCTTTCCTGGGAAAGTAACGCCATCGCGTTATAAACCCCGAATTGTTTTGCACCAGGTCGTACGTACGGCATTAGACTCTGCCTCGTTGATCGGTGATATCCAATTTTTTTCAGGACGTTTCACCGGTCAAAATCCGACCAGCGAATCGGGTCAAGAGGTTTTCAACTTTATGCAGGTCGAGTCGGGTCAGGGGGTGTTCGAAACGGCACGGGCCGGGCCAGGAGGTTTTTCGGCTATCATGTGTCGGGTCGGGTCACGCTCACCAGATCCGACCCGTGAGGATTGACCTGACCCGTGAAAAGCCAGTTGTGGTCCCTCCGCCATGGGTGCGGCGGGGCCAGCTCTAGTATCTAGTAATAATAACGCCTGACTATACAATAGCGACCATTTTCGCCGGAGGTGCGGAGGAGGGCGGCTCTAGTATCTAGTAATCATAACGCATGATAACGAAAATAGCGACCCTTTTCCCCTTCACGGCGTTTTGTTTTGTATTTCAGGATAAGTTGGAATTTCGGCGAAAGGAAAACGCCTCCGTCGAGAAAGAGAACGCGGAGGCCGTTGCGTTGATGCAGGAGAGGACGGCCAAAGAAAAGCAGCAACATCGATTGTAAGTCATCGCTTCTGCTGTGGCTTATCGCGCTATTGGTTTTTTATCGCGCCACACCGTTGCTTTGGTTTACGTGGCATACTGCACGCGTACTGATAGTGATTCAGGGCTTCGCCGCGGCGGGCTGATGCTCGCCTGCAGCTCCACGCATGCCCGAAATAGCCGAAGGCGTACCAGCAGACCAGCAGCACAACAGAACAGCAGTAGTACATATCATAGCAGCAGCAGCAGCAGCACATCACGCTTACCCGAGCCACGGCAGTCGGGGCAGGGGAGCATGGTAGGACAGGACGAGGAATGGCGTAACCACACCCTCGAGGGTCAGCGATGAAATATGTCGCGGGTGGACCTACCCCGTGAGGGGAGCTGCCTGAGAGTGTGAGATGAAAGATTGGCCCAAGAAAATCACGCGTACACCGCGTACGGTGATAGGGAGGCGGTACCATCTATAGGGAATGGGGGGGATCGGAACTAGAAAAAATCCGCCCCGCCAGGTAAAAATGTGAACAGCACACCTCACCGAGACACGGCAACAGCACGGTTGAGACCGCCCCCAGTGCAGTCTATACGCCGCGTGCTACGATATACCTGGTAGGTATTAAGGTATACATCTTTTTGGCGAAACAAAACAGTTTCGGGATGGCGGGGCTACTATTGAGGCGTTAAGGTATACCTCTTTTTGGCGAAAAAAAACGGTTTCTGAATGGCGGGGCTACGATAGGGGTATCAAGTTATACCTCTTTTTGGCGAAAAAAACGAAAAAAATCGGTCTCTGATCGTCGGGAAAAAAGTCGCTTTTGCTTTTTTGCGGTAATTTTTTTGTATTCACTTAGGTCGGGTTGCGCTTTCAGTATAGGATGGAGGTGCACTAGTTTTTCTTGTTTCTGAAGCTTCTCGCTTGAGGAGGTCTATACTACTAACTACATCAGCACCTCGCCTGAGAACCGATTGTGAGCAAACCGGAAGCGAAATCCGAAAATGAACAAACCCGTGGCCCAGGCATACAAAACAATCATTTTTTGCGAAGACAAGAATGGCGTTCCGACGATGTTATTAGTAGTATTACTACGTTAAGGAACCTCGTCATCCAGGAAATGTTTCGGCCAAAAAGTGGTATGCCTTAATGTCTCTATCGTAGCGCGCGTCTAAAATCGTTTTATGGTAGAAGCTTTCTTTTTTTTTCGCCCTGCAAGGTTTTCGGCTTAATAAACCACTTAATACACCCAAAATTAAATCTGATGCTGAGTAAAAACTGACATGGCAATCCGATGAACATGCCCGCGACTCAGTTGTCATGAGCGTTCGGTTTGCGAAACCAAGGGCGACGCTCAGACGATAGTGGGTTAACCCCTTTAGCGCCCCAAAATCCCTCCCTATACTGAATTCAAGTATTTTTTCCCCAAAAAGGGTTTCCAGTTGTAAAGAAGCCCAAAATCCCTCCCTATACTGAATTCCAGTAAATTTGTTCTCAAAAAGGGTTTCCAGTTGTAAAGAAGCCCAAAATCCCTCCCTATACTGAATTCCAGTGAATTTGTTCTCAAGAAGGGTTTCCAGTTGTAAAGAAGCCCAAAATCCCTCCCTATACTGAATTCAAGTAAATTTGTTCTCAAAAAGGGTTTTCAGTTGTAAAGAAGCCCAAAATCCCTCCCTATACTAAGTTCAAGCGAATTTGTCCCCTAAAAGGATTTCCAGTTGTGAGGAAGCCCAAAACCCTTCCCTATGCTAACTTTAAGTAAATTTGTCCCCAAAAAGGGTTTCCTATGTGTTTAGGAGCTTGGTCATTCGGAAAAAATGGCCAAAAAGTGGTATACCTTAATACCTGCCAGGTATATCGTAGCAAGGGTCTGGGGTATAGAGGTCCTCGAGTGGAGGGCCTCAGAAACGAAAGGGTGCACAAAAGGGAGGGTGTCTACCGTGTTAGAGATGCCACTTGTCAGTAACCATGTCGCTACTTGGTAGCACTTAAACGTCATCTGGTATACATTGCGAGTTGCTAGTACGACAGACAGTTTTCAGTCTGGTAGTGGTCGTTTATCGATGCAGTACGTAGCAAGCACAAGTCTCGGCAGTAATATCTCGGATACATCATACACAGCCGTTTACGGGCTAGTCGTATCCGATGCCTGGTACACGTAGTACGTCATGTGCCATCTCATATATCAGAGGTCCAAAAATACCGTAGCGTATGTGGTGCAGTCGGGGTCGGTGAGCACCATGAGGGAGCTTCGGACCGAGAGGTGAAAACCCCATCCCACGTTAACATGAAAACTCTGTAAAAAATTAAGCGTCGAGGAAAGCTGAGGAGCGCTCCGGGCAAAAAACGCCAACATTGTCGTATCTGTACAATGTATTTCCTGGTTGGTTATTTGTTCCCTATTTTTTTCCGTATTGTTGGCTTTATTTGGAGAACGCCGCGGCCGTTGCGTTCATGCAGGAGAGAACATCCGAAGACCAACAGCGAGGCCGTCCGCAAGTCGCCGCTCCTACGCATAGGACCGGCACTTCACGCGTGATCATTTACTTACTTTACTAGCCTGTTACGTGTTCCGTGTCTTTTTCCTTGTGTTTTGTTTTATTGTTGTGAATATTTGTCTTGACTTTTTTTTGGCAAACCAATGTCTTGAGTTTTTTTTTTCGTTATCTCCGTTGATATTGGTTTCGATTGTTCGGTTTGAAGGCTGGCCAGGGTGAAGGGGGCGGCTGAGATGAAAAGAAGCATGCTAAGGTGCATGATATGCCGCGATAAGCAGCCAATTATTAACCAGTACCTGGTAGGCGACTTACCGCCAAACCACGGCCCTACCCACGCGAGTTATTCTGGGGATTGGGTTTTCGAATGTTTGGTTTGCGGACTGACCCACCCCCGCCTCCTTTTGCTTATGAATGCTATGATGGGGGCTTTCGTTGTTTGGATGGCCGACGAAGGCGGGTGGGGGGGACGGCTAAGATGATGAGGAGCAAGCTCAAGGATATGCAGAAGAGCGCTGTATATCAGTTTCTGATTTTTTTTCTTACTTTTCTCGACCGTGTCTCGCCGTTTTTTTTTATATTCGTTGGTGGGGGTTTCGATTGTTTGGTTTGCAGGTTGTCGCGGATACGGGGGACGGCTAACATCAAGAGAGAACTGCTGAAGGACATGCGGAGGGCGAGAAAGGAGACCAGAGTTCAGCTGGAGAAGCTAAACTCGAGCCTTCGTCGGGAACAGCGGCTCCACGCTCAGGTGCTGTTGCTGTTGCTTCTTTTCGTTTTCCTTTGGTTTTTCCGTTCGTTAAAACTCCTTTTCTTATTTTTTCGTGTATACGTATGTACCTGGTACCGTGTGCGGTTTGTTGTCTTACGAGAGTTACGGTGGCTGCGGTAAGGTGGCTGGAGGCATTTCACGTCCGGAAGTGCAAGGGCCGTTTTTTTGGGGGGTTTTTTCTTTCTTTCGTTATTTGTGTGTTTGCGAAAGTACGTTTTTAGAAATCTACTTGTTCAAAAATTGTCCCGAAGGTAAGATTTGCGGTAAATTTCTAAAAAAAAGACAAAAATGTACTTCATCGAAGGTAGGTTTTGATCAAAAGTTGCGGTAAATTTTGTCTCTCTGTTTTATTGGCCTACAACGCACCGAGCATTTGTCCGAGGCAGAACGCCTCTGCAAGGGCCTAATAGTGCCCCAACCACGGGACAAACAGGACAAGCACCGCTGTTTGCACAGCAGCAGCACAAGCAACGAACGCACGGAGGATGGAGAGGGTAGTACCCTGAGCACGACGCGCAGGCGTAACATCAGAGATATGCAGCAGGCCGGTGATGAACCGTCTGTTGCTGCCCTCTGCGTCCGTGACCAAGGGTTCAGCGCTTGCTGCAAGCTGTGGTGAACTTCTCGCAGCTGGCGGAGTCGAACGCACGCGGAGAGGAGCCTCAACGCAGAGAGCGACACCACGCGCCTTGATTGCGGCTATCGTGTTCCGCATCTGGCAAGATAAGACTCGTATCGGTCCATCTGTGCGACAGCAGTCACCGCGCTTCTCCAACATCACCGCGACTGAAGCGTGGCATGACTTTTGGTTTAGGGCAGAGGAGCGGAAACTCCTCTGCCCTAAACCGCTGCGTGCACTGCGGATTCTTCGCAGGGTGGTGCTTCGCAATAACAGGTCCACGTCCCATGGAGAAACTGCGCTTCGCCTTCCCTTCCGTCGCATGAGGAAGGCGTTGCTCTGCTTGCAGCACGTGTAATGAGGTAGTCCCTGCTCACAAGGAGTTTTTACGCGCGAGACAGACCGCCATACCTCTGATTTGTAGTCTGTTGGGTGCTTGCATGTACCGTGTTCCAGGTACTGCTGCACCTGAAACGAGAGGCTCGAGACTGGAGTACGTACAACGAGTACTCGTATCGTATAGTACTATACAGCAGTAACTCGTACTGCTGCTGCTCTACGTATAGACAGACCCCCATACCTCTGATTTGTAGTCTGTTGGGTGCTTGCATGTATTATACCGTGTACCAGGTATGCTGCACCTGGAACGAGAGGCTCGAGACTGGAGTACGTACAGCGAGTACTCGTATATCGTATAATACTACGAGTACTTGTACTGCTGCTGCTGTATGTACTCGTACGTATATTACAATCGCGCACATCCCCGTTTCCCTTCTAAATTTCGGAGGCGTCGCTTGCAGGATTTTGTTTACCGCTAGCGCAAACACACCAAAAACTCGGTGGGAAGGCAATTTACTTTTTTCAGCGGAAGGCAAGTAAATTTTTAGAAACGTATTTTCGCAAACACTATTTTTTTATTTATTTTATAAAAATATTTGAAGGACGTCAGCCGTGAGTTCGACGAATTTCGGGTCAATACTCATCTTTGCAAGCTGCGTTGTTGGTACTTATAGTACACTTTGTGGGTGAGTTTTTTCATTATTGGAGGGGTCGTATTGTTCTGTTGAAAAAACAAACACATATTTACTTCGTATAAGAGTATATACACATTGTTTATTCATTTTATTTTATTCATTTTATTTTCACACACATCTATTTTCCAGCTTCTGGACAAGCCGCGGTCACGGTTGTCGTCCCTTCTTTCCCTCGGTTCTTGCCTTCATTTTTTATCGCGCGTAGGGTTCCGCAATCCCACTGCTCGTCGATGTTTCATCGAGTGTTGCAAACCCACGCTCTCGCGCATTCCGCAAGTCAATTTGTACACCAGAAAAAGTCGCCACGAATTTATACAAGTATGCACTCGGGGGGATTCAAACTCACGAAACTGACCTATACCAGGTTTGAGGATAACCTGATACGCCACCGGGGCGACTGGCTACATATAGCGTCTTAGTCCTGTTGATCCTGGCATTAGCAGGGGAGTCACCGACCTGTATCCTTCACGAGGGTACACACCCCGTAAGACGCGCGATCGAAGTATCACACGCAGCTTGCAAAGATGAGTTTCGACAAAATCTTCGATCTCACAGCTGGAGTGTATTTTATTTTTCATTTTTTTGAAATATACCGGTATCATTTATACCAGGGAGGCTTCGTCGCGGCGGGCTGACGCCCGCCTGCGGCTCCGCGCATGCCCGCAAGACAGGTAGTAAACGAAACGGAGAGGGACCGCCGTAGAAGCGACAAATCACTGCGAAGGGGTACTGTGTGGTATTAATCAGTTGATATTATTGCGAGTATGAGGTGGAGCGAGTGTGGAGGGGGTTGGTATACATTGAAGGGAGAACGCAGTGGAACGTTCGGGAGGATTAGAAATCCGTGGTTATCATATCATATGCCAGGTACATAAGGGTACCGGCGGGTAGTATGACAGAACCGGGGAGGGGAAGGGATGACACCTGTGACCACGGCTTGTCCAGAAGCTGGAAAGTGAAAGTGTGCTGAAAAAAAAAAAAAAAAAAAAAAAAAAAAAAAAAAAAAAATGACAGGGCTACTACAACAGCAGCAGCATCAGTAACCGCCAAACCACCTAGTGCCTCGAACGTACTGCTGCTGTATCATCATTTTTAGCAGTCCAACCATATGTAACCTGAACTTATCTCCTCTCTTCTCTGTATGCGAGTACTCGTATGTACGTATTAGCCACGAGACTCGTGAATCACTAAGCTTGCAACGTTGAATCTAGACCGCTCAATTGTTGGAACTCAGTATCGACCGCTCAATTGTTGGAACTCAGTATCGACCGCTCAATCGTTGGAAGTCAGTATCGATCGCTCAATTGTTGGAGTTCAGTATCGACCGCTCAACTGTTCGAACTCACATATGACGCGTATTTGAAATATTTTTGCAAAAAACGAGTGCTGCACACCCCGCCAACCGGCAGCCCGAGCACGGCGCAAGCACGCCCGAGGACACAGTCAGGGTCGGGGAGCAAGATAAGGAGTTTTGGACCGAGGGGTGATCCTCGTCGCAAGCTAGCGCGACAAAAGCTCAAAAATGCGTCTAAGAAAAGCTAAGGGGCCTTCTCCGAGCAGCAGCTGCAATTTTGTTCCTGGTACATATTTTCATGTGTATTGTATACAAGGGCTCCCCTCCGAAGGCGGCTGACGTCTACGGTTGCGCAGGGAATAATACAGCTAGATGTGAAGGGGGCAGAAAGAAGAGGCCCATGATTTGGTGCATCTAGCGATTTGATAACGCCAAGAGCTGCTTCATGCGCAAAGCTGATTGCCCTGTGCTGTGCTGTGTGTGCTTGTTGGCGATGTCACGTTCTGATCGCCAGTATGGGTGTAATTTTCGGGGGGGGAAGGAGGACCGAGAGAGGATAATCAAATAAAGAAAGCGAAAAAAAAAGACGGGTACACAAGTACATACATACCGGTTGTACCGGGTATCGCATGATACCTGACACTGCTGTATGTTCGAAAGACAGCACAGCGCAGCACGGCACAGCACCGCAGGGCAAGGCACGGCACCGCACGGCGCTGCGCTGCGCTGCGTTGCGTTGCGCTGCGTTGCGCTGCGCTGCTGAGCTATATCTGGGCTGTGAGAGCATTTTTGTTGTGATTGAACATGTAGCACCTGGTACGTACAGCAGTAGTACCGGTGGTATGACACTTCGAATGATGCTTCGCATTTAGGAAACGTACAGCAAAAAGCACGCAGCATGGCACAGGCACAGCACCGCAAAGCAGTACCGCACTGAGCGGCATGGCAAGGGCAGGGAACACCCCCGCGCGGCACTGCACGACGCTGCGCTGCTGAGCTAGCGCGGCGGTGCGCTGAGCGGAGCGGAGTTGATGATGTGCCAAGCTAAACCAAGATGGGACCTCTGGTGTGACATGAAACTCACCACGACACAGCACCGCACACCAGGGCACGCTAAGGAACGATACTACACGGCGCTTCGCTGCTGAGCTAGCGCTGCTGTGCGCCTCTGGGCGGAGCTGAGGTGATGATGTGATGAGCCAACCTTAGATCATCACGATGGGACCTCTTCTGGTCTGATGAAAGCTTCGTGCAACTACAAAAGAAACGCGAAGAAATAATAGAAAAGCTGGATCGTTCCGCAAGTAACGAGAGGAGGCGGTGTCCAGGTAGTATGTGGTATTCCCAAAAAACAGGAGTTTTAAACTTAAGGGAAGCGAAAAATTGAGCTTCCCCAAAAAAAAGACTTTTCAACTTGAATTTTGAAAAATAAAAAAAAAAAATCGCTGAGAAGCGCTGTTTCAGGCATCCGAGCCCGCTCAGCTGTCCGGAGAGGAGAATGTCTTAAAATTAGTGTGGAAAGCGGAAAAAATGGAGGCCTCTCGGCCTTCGAAGTTGGTTAGTTTTATATGCAACCAAAGCAACCCACATACATACGTCCCCGTACCCCTGCCACCTACGCTTCCGCATCGTGCTCGCCTTCCAGCCGGCATCTAAACCCTCTTCAGCTGCGGCAGCAGCTTCTGTTTCAGCTATAACAGCCGTCCAACCAACGACAACTGCAGGCGAGTCAGAGAGTGAGACTGTTGGCCAATCAGAGGGCGGGACTGCCACCCAATCAGGGAGCGGAATTGTCAGCCAATCCGAGGGCGGGACTGTCAGCCAATCAGAGGGAGGGAATGTAAGCCAATCCGAGGGCGGGACGACCAGCCAATCAGAGGGCGGGACTGTCAGCTTATCGGAAGATGGGACTGTCAGCCAGCCAGAGGGCGGGACGGTCAGCCAATCACCGGGCGGGACTGTCAGCGAAGCAGAGGGTGAAACTGTAAGTCAATCAGAGGGCGGGACTGTCAGCCAATCAGGGAACGGAACTATCAGCCAATCCGACGGCGGGACTGGCAGCCAATCAGAGGGCAGGACTGTCAACCAATCAGAGGGGGGGGCTGTTAGCCAATCAGGCGGCGGGATTGTCAGCCAATCAGAGAGCGGATCTGCCAGCCAGTCAGAGGGCATTGAACCTGGTGGCAGTCAGCCCGGTAGCGTTATTCAATCCCGTGCAAATAAAGCCGGTGTCACCATCATGGGGGCCAGTCAAACTGATGCCGCTATCTCTGATGGTGTTCGAACCGGTGGCATCCAAACCGATGGCAATATTCAACGCGGCGCCGTTAAGCCCGGTGTGGTTGCTAAAGCTGGAGATTTGCGGCGTGTCAGGCACCTCTCCGCTAAGCTTGCCGACAGCAACGCGGTGATCGAGACCTTGATGGAGGAGGTGGCGCGTGTAGAGCGCGACCTTCAGGTGAAGAAAGAGGAGTTCAGGGCCTGGATCAGGGAGAACTTCGACCTCGCAACCGACGAACAGGTGGGGGAACGGGGTGGGGGGGGGGGGGGGGGGGGTCAAATCCTGTCGAATCTTCTCCAACATCGAGTTACATTATTTTTTATACCAGGTATCTCACCCGAGGTTCCCGTTCGGGGTATGGTTGGCTTGAACTCCGGGGGGTGCTGCAAGTTAAAAAGGGGACAAGGCTCATGTGAAAACCAAAGAACAAGCAGGAAGCCACAAACCACCGCGCAAGTAATCTGGCAAGTAACGGGCTGATAACACCGACCAGCGTAGTCGAGTTTATGGGTTAGTCTATTTCTACGTTGTTTTCATCTGTCTCTTGCTTTTCTGCTTGTTTCTTTTTCGTCCTCACGTCGTTTCCGTTTCTCTTTTTTTGCTTTGTTTTTGTGGTGGTGGTATTTCGGCGGTGCAGAAATTGGTGGTTAAGGCTGTTGCAGCGTCCCGCCCAAAAACCGAAAATGTATTTCAGTTTACGTTCTCACTCCTTGGCGTAGGTCAGGTTTATTTTAGTTTTCTATCCCTCGTCCTCGCGTCATTCCTCGATATCTTCGTTTACTTCGTTTGTTGTTGTTGTTCTGCTTGTTCTTCGTACTCTTATCGTTTTGGTTTTGTGGTGGCGGTCTTCTTAAGGCGTTGCAGAGATCGGCGGTGAGGGCTGGGGTAAGACTCCCGCGCCATGCTTGAGCGAGCGTCGAAAGAGCTCAAGGATCCCATTTCGAAATACACATTTCTGCCTTGTGTCGTCCTACCTTGCCTTCTCTTCTCTTTCACCTACCCCCCTCTCTCTCTTGCGCTCCGTCTCGAAAGGGATGCGTGGTCAATGCTGTTTGTACTGCTGTAAATACCGCTTGTACTCGGCGCTCTGCGCTGTTACCGCCCGCAGCAAGCCTCAAAATGAGTAGGGCAAGCGGCAAACGTGTACCCCCCCCTCTCTTGATTTTCTGGTTATTCTTTGTGCTACTTCCTTTTTTGTTTTGCTCCTGTTTTTTTTTCGTGGTGCAGAAAACGGCGGTTAGGGCTGTCGTTGCGTCCCGCGCCGGGGTGGAGCAAGCCTTGAAAAATCTGAAGGCGACCAACGCCATCGTGTTCGAGATCAAGAATATCCTCGATAGACAGGGCTTCACAGAGGTCAGACTTTGCAAAAACCGCGACTATTTTAGAAAACTATTTCAAATAAACATCGGCTGTGAGTTCGATTATTTTTTACGATCGATGCTCATCTTTGCAAGCTGCGTGGTACACCGGCCGCGCTTCTTTTTTCTTTTGGTCGTCCCACGGTACGGGTGCAGAAGATTCTAAGAATTTTCTGAGCTCTGCTAACATGAGGAGCTAGCTCAACATCGATCATCAATCATCCATCAATCATCCATCAATCATCCATCGTCCATTATCCATCATCACCCGAAACAAACACGACTTCGAAGGCATTCGCACGCGCCATCCGAGCAACGCTTCTATTCGCTAGTAAGAGTCCTAAAAACAACTGTGCTCGTGAAAGTATGAGACCAACCGGCAGTTTCTTACCTTAAAGGGGCTCGACCGTAACATAACCAAAAGCACTTGGCCCATAGAATCAGACCCTAACATAGGATGACTCTTTTCCAGGCTTTGTTGTCGTCCATCTCGAAAGAAGAGTCGTTCTCGGGTAGCCCCCCCAACGTTTCGTTAACGAATTCGCCGGTTTCAAAACCAGCGCTCTCCCGGTCGATCTCCTGAAATACCGTGTCCTTTCATTGCCACCCTCACCCTCCCCGACGTCATCACATCGGTCGATAGACCTTTGCGCACAAAGACAATATATCAATACTTTGTTTTCAATTGCATCCTTCCTTGTGTCGAGCAGCTTCTGTGAAACGTTCGTTAAAGAAAAAGAAGAAAAAAATCGACGGTTTGGGGGGAGGGGGGGGCTATCGTAGTAAGAATCGACCAGAAGGAAGTGTGTGGTGTCTTTGATTC
Source organism: Undaria pinnatifida (assembly GCA_012845835.1). Lineage (NCBI taxonomy): Eukaryota > Phaeophyceae > Laminariales > Alariaceae > Undaria > Undaria pinnatifida. The sequence continues at coordinate 11,532,587 of JABAKD010000004.1, forward strand.
AGGGCCAATTTAATTACGTATCACCCCCTCCACTCCCTGTACATGAGTAGACGTATTTGGTGAAAGCCGGATGTGCAGCACTTCGTCCCGGCATGGTAGGGGTGCGAGGGTCTATGGTCACACGACTACGGCCTTGCAAAAACTGAGTACACCCCCCCCCCTCCCTCTATATGAGTAGTTATATTTGTCAAATTTGGGTCTGTTTTCGAACGTATCTCTTCGTGCGCGTACGTTTAGCTCAAACGCTATGTATAACCCTGTTGACCCTGGTACAAACTACACTGTGGTTCCAAGGGGAGTCGCCGACCTGCATCCTTAATGAGGACACACACCCAGTAATACGCGCGATCGGAGTATCACACGCAGCTTGCAAAGATGAGTTTCGACAAAAACTTCGATCTCACAGCTGGAGTGTACTTTTTTGTTTTTTATAGCATAGCCCTTGTGGGGCGTCGTCTTGTAAAAAATGGCAATTACTGTCCACTCCGGGCTAAAATGTGTGGACCTTTTTGCTTCAGTAAAGGAGCAAGCGTCAAAGACTCGTGGCCCGACCGGCACCTTTGTGTTCGAGATCAAGAGGGTCCGTGAGAAGCCAGGGCTTGGCAGAAGTGAGCAACAACAACATCCATTACCGTTTTGTATTATTTCTCCCCTCCGAGCATCAACATCGACCACTTCGGACCATTCCCAGGAAGCGTGTGGACCCTTTTGAGATGCATGTCCTCGAGAGACAGAGCAGGGCTTCACAGAAGCGAGGAATAACAGCAACCGGTTTTGGCGGTTTTGCTGTATGTCCTCGAGAGACTGGGCTTCACAGACGTGAGGAACAGCAGCGACAGCTACTCGTGACTCTTTCGCGGTGTATCCTCTCGAGAGATAATGCTACACGTAAGTGAGCAATAACAGCAGCAACTACTCTTGAATCTTTTAGGTAATTTGATCGAAAGACAGGGCTTCACAGAAGCTAGGAATGACAGCAACAACTACTCTTGATTATTTTGTGGCGTGTCCTCGAGAGACACAAATACACAGAAGCGAGCAATAACAGCAACAGCTACTGTTGACTCGGTGCGGTATTGTATGTCCTCGAGAGACAGGGCTTCACAGACGTGAGGAGTTACACAGCAACAACTACTCTTTTGACCTCTTTGCGGTATATTCTCAAGACACTGGCCTTCGCAAAGGTGAGAAATAAAAGCAACCACTACTCTTGACGCTTTTTTCAATATATCTACAAGATACTGGGCTACGCAGAAGTGAGGAATTAGGTCAACCACTACTCTTGACTATTTCGCTGTGTATTTTCGAGGGACTGAGCTTCGCAGAAGTGAGAAGCAAGACCAACCACTTCTCGTAACCCGTTTGAGATACAAAGGAGAACCAAGAGCAAACCAAGAGCAACCGCTGCTCTTAACTCGTTTGCGATATGCTCTAGAGGGGCAGAGCTACACGGAAGTGAGCAGTAACTACTCTCGACTCTTTTGTGATATGTTCTAGAGAGACGGGGCGACAGAGAAGTGAAAAGTACCTGCAACCCTGCTTTTGAATCTTTTGGGATATCGCCTCATAAAAAGGTGCATCAGATGATGGTATCAACTACTTTTTGGTTTTCAGAGAAATGCGTGTATCACCTCTTGAGGTTATACCTGAAACACGTTTGAGCGAGGTTGGAAGAGCCGCAGGCGACCAGCACCGTAATCTCCAAGATCAAGAGGATCTTGAGAAATTGCTAAATAATAACAACAACCGAAGGAGGGGGCAGGGCGAGGGGGGGCGGGGGGGGGGGGCGAGAAACGGCAACCTTTTGTGAAGTTTCGTCATAAAGCGTGTTACTTGTTGTCGTTTGCTTTCCGGTAAACCCCATCCCGAACATCATGGACGCGCGTAGTGCGGGGTTTCGGGAACTGAACTCAATGGCTGTGGCGCCGAAGTCACGTGGAAAAAAATCACACTTTTGTTTTTTCCATCGCTGCTGACTGTCGTGTGCCATTTATATTTTTTTCCAGACTGTACCTTATTTTGACGTCCAAGTGACTTGATACCCCTTGTTTTTTGGCACATGCACTCTTTTGTGGGCCCTCCACGTGCTTGCGGTTGGGAGGTCACTTTGTTCTAGATTTGCCTTATTTTGGCTTGCGAATGACCAGGTACACCTTTTTTGGCATCTGTCCTTTTTTTGTTGGCACACCAGGTGTTCGCGGTTTCGAGGTCAAGGGTGCCCGTGGTGAAGGCGTGTGCGCCGCCACGGCTGTGGCACGAGAGCGGCCGGCCTAGCATGGTCGACATCTGCGTGAACAATATGGTGGCTGTGCACAACACCCGCCTCGTCAGGACCTATACCGAGATGGTGAGATGTGCTTGGTTGGTGGTATGGCTGTATTGGCCCTTTTGGGGCCCTGTGTTTTTTCCGACCAAAAAAAAACGATGAGTGTGATTTAGCGAGGCGTTTAGGAAGAGCGTGGAAGGTCATGCCACGGTAGGGTTTGCGCTTTTTGGGCCAAACGTTTCTGCCCTGGGTGAGCTCCTCGAGTAAAGTGTGGAGCTATCGGTTAGTATGACAATGTTACGAGTGTACTTCGAAGTAGTTGTTTTGGGGCTAGTGTAGTGTAGTGCTGTAGCGCATATTCAGAATAGTTGGTCGGCTTGCGCGGACGAATGCCTTCGAAGTCTCTCTTGTTTCCGTAGGGTGAGGTACACAGCTTCTCGTGTTGGGAGCTCAGAAAATTGTTAGAATCTTGTGCACCACTGGCGCGGTATGGCTCCGATGCAGCGGTTCGAGTATCGTCTTGCTACAGGCGTCGTGTTGCACAGCTCCATGTGTTGTATTTCGACCTTATCTCCTACCCGAGCTGCCGGTCGGATTGCTTTGGAGGTTTCTGTTACAGCAACAAGAACTTCCTCCCAAACACTCCACTATACCTGGTATGCACTTGGAAGTAGTATTGCGTGTTTCTGCTGTTGACGGTTTAATGTGTTCAGAATCCCCTCTGCCCCAGATCCCCGACACATACCTGCCTCTTTCTCTCTGTAATACACGTTAGTCGTCACTTTGTCGGTTGTTTTGTTTTCGTACGTATACAGACCAACCTGTCCCGTGGTGCTGTTTTATGTATTATTCATAGTCGCGTATACGATACAGCAGCGCACCTACTGTGTATTGATACTAGTAGTTGCCTTCTAAAGATGATCGCTTCAGGAGCTCTATCCCTCACCGAAAAACTCATGTTGATACAAGGCAAAGTCTACGGTATTGTAGCATCATTGCAGTATCATACCCCCATTTTTCCCTGTTGGGTTCGAGCCACTCCCACGAGTGACTCTATACCTCACGGACAAACAAGACTCTCTATTAAAAGTTTTTTGGAAGGGGGGCGGGCGCGCCGTAGCTTTTCACTCTGGCACGCAGATTCTTACCGCGAATTTAGAAAAAAAGCGGCACGAAAAGCTCAAGACCGCGAAAAAACTTGCGGGGTCGCTTGTGCCAGTGACCCCGAGCCGCTGCAGCGAAGAAATGGCCCCCTACCGTACCCTCGCCCACTATTTTTAAGTCAAAATTGTATGCGCGACATGCGCAAGCAACCCCGACGAACAACCCCATGGCGTAGGTTATACATAAACTAATGGAATGCTTCGTAGTAGATTAGTAAAACACAACTGGGATTCCGCCAATAGCATGGCCTCCTACCGTACCCTTGCCCAATATTTTCAAGCTGAAATTGTATGCGCGGCATGCGCGACATGCGCAAGCGACCCCGACGAACAACCCCATGACGTAGGTTATACGTAGACTAATGGGATGCTTCGTATGAATAGTAGTTTAGTGAAGCACAACTGGGATTCCGCCAATAGCGGCTGCTCCGTCGGTTTAACACCCCTGCAGTCGGAAAATGTTTCAGGGGGTTTAGACGGGTCGGGTCCCTTCTCGCGGGTAGGGTGGGGTGAAGGTGGCCCGAGCCCACTCGACCCGTGAGATTTCCAACACCTCCTGGCCCGACCCGACTGGATCCGACTGGATCCGCGGGTTCTTGAAGTATGATGCCTTTTAACCCGACCCGCGGGCCGGGTCATGACCCATGAGAAACCGTGGAAATCTTTCGCCTCCAGTCTCCCACCGCACAGCAGCAGCGGTTTCGTAGTGGTGCGGATCAGACCGCCCATCGGTGTTCCCTGTTCTCTTGCTGTATACGCTTCGCTTTTGTGCTACCCGCCGTGTCTCTGTCTCTCTCCTGAATGGCAGCTCATCTCGACCCAACTACTCACTCTCTCATACTAGAATAGCCCCGCATAAGCATGCCTTCCAGCTATGTTAAGATCCGTTCCCGCTCCACAAACTCTCGATTTCCTACGTTCAATGTTACACTTTTGGCGTCGTTTTTTTCTCCTACCTCTATTGTCACACGCGTTTTTTTTATTGTTATTACCGCATCTATCTGCTGCTGCTTTACTCGCTTTTATTTTTCTGTCTCGGAATGCCGGCGTGATTCGACGCATTGTTGCACGGCCCCCGCTACAGCAAAGGCCTTGCTTGTACCTCGTTAAGATCGAAGAGTAATGTTTCGATTCTCGTTTTTTTTTCATGTCCTGCGACTCTTGCGTTCGGTGTTTCACCTGTGGAAAAGTTTTTTTTTCGACTTAAAAAAGCTTCTGTGCGAACACCCTAGTGTGCCAGGTATTACCGTAGTATACATGGTACGTCTATCCGCTGTTGGATGCATCGCTTTTTTTTTCTGCGTCGGAGCATCTCCGTGATTTCGGCGACTTATTGCAGGACCCTCGCTACAAGGCCTTGCTTGTACCTCGTTAAGAGCTAAAAGTAACTTTTCGCGTTTTTTGTTTTTTTCAAGTACCGCGACTCTTGCGTTCGGTGTGTTACCTTAGATGACTCGTTTTTTGAACAATTCTGCGCAAAGTCTCCTTTGTGCCAGGTATTGTTTGTACGTGTATTTACTGTTGGATGCTTAGCTCTTTTCCTGCCTTGGGATGTCGGCATGATTCGGTACATTTCTGCGGGACCCTCGCTAAAAGGCCTTGCTTGTACCTCGTTAAGAGCTAAAAGTAATGTTTCCATTCGCGTTTTTTTTTTTTTTTTTTTCAAGTACCGTGACTCGTTCGCGTTCCGTGTTTTACTGTGGACATTTGTTTTTCGACAACTACAAATCTTCTACGGGAACACTCTGATGTGCCAGGCATTACCGTAGTATATATGTCTATCTGCTGTTGGGTTGGTCACTTTTTTTTTCTGCGTTGGAACGTCGCCGTGATTTCGGCGAATTATGGCAGGACCCTCGCTACAAGGCCTTGCTGTACCTTGTCAAGAGCTGGGCTAAGGCCAGAGAGATCAACGACTCTTCAAAGGTACGCGTGGCGCCATGTGGCGTGTAAACGAGTGAAGTCTAGTTTATTATGTACGATATTAGCCTGCACCATGGTATGGGTTGTATTCGAGTGAAATAATAACGAGTGAGTAACAACGAGCGGAGCGCGATTCTAGAGTACGATTGGTGCCGGAAAATTAGGGGCGCCTTTCCTCATTTGGCATGCCGGAATCATAGTGTTATGCCCGATACCCTGCGACCTCCCCACACAGAGGAATCCATGTATTATTGGTATGTTGTGACCACTGAGACAACAGCACCAACCAGTGCAGCACAGCAGTATGTATGTACCAGCAGGGTTGGGTTGTGAATTGGGTTCCGTTCGGTTCGGTTGGGATGGGATAGGTTAGGTTGGGACGGGTTGAGTTGGGGCTTCCCCTGCTTGCCACCAACGCGGATTCCTATCGAGAGCCACGGCTTGTTGCAGTTGCCACGTTCAAGGTCGATACGAGCAGGGCAGTTTGTTTTCTTTTCTTTTTTCCGTGTGGTCGATTATGCAATAGTATGTTACTGTCGTGTTTTTTGCGTCGTCGTCTTCTAGCTTCTGCTAACGATTAATTTCCGCTGTTTTTTGCGTGCGGCTGTGCGATCGGGATGTTTCGCGCAAAAGTTGACGTGAGATACGAAATATAGCGGGGCTTTTCCCGGGTCATGACCCGGGACGGCGGGCCGGCTGGGGTCGGGTCGGATCAGGGGTGTTTGAAATCTCACGGGACGGGTCGGGTCGGGTCGGGTCGGATCAGGGGTGTTTGAAATCTCACGGGACGGGTCGGGTCAGGTCAGGAGAGTTTTTACTCTCGCGGGTGGGGACGGGTTATCCTGGCTTCACCTGACCCGTGAACAGCCCTGCAAATACCCACCAACGCGAGTTCCTAGCGATAGCTACAAGACGGCATGTTGCAATTGCCACCTTGTGTTCAGGACCAATAGGGCAGTTTCTTTTTTTGTTTTTATTTTTCGTGTGGTCGGTTATGTATTCGTACTGCATTGTCGGGTCTTGTGGCTAGATGGGGCAACCGTGTCGTCTCGTCTTGTGTTTCTGCGAAAAGATTATCAGGTATTCGTTGGTTTGTTTTTTGAGTGCGATGGTGAAGTGCCATCGGAATGTTTTTCGTACTTTTGGTGCGCGACTGTTGATTCTGCTCGGCAACGCTGTCTTTTTAATTTGCCGTTGACGCTGAAATGGCAGGGCACGCTAAGCTCTTACGGGTACTGCGTCACCGTGGTGCACTTTCTTATTCGGATCGGTGCTGTCCCGTGTCTCCTTAAGGTGAGATGTGATACTCATGAATTATTTTCGTTTTTCGTCCCGTTTTCGCCCTTGAGAAGCAAAAGTGACGAAAAAGAGGAGACGATTGGAAGCATCCTCGGTGTTGTGGTGTAAAATCGTCTCGATCCGGTTCCTGCCGGTATCATGTGCCTCGGTTCGAAAGCCCGGTTGCCTTTCTGCTGTCCGTCAATGTGTCGTTACGGTATGTTTTGCTTTGTTTTCATTTTCTGTTGTGTTTTGTTCTGTTCTGCAAGTATGTTTTGTTTTCCTATGACCACGGACTGTATTTTTATGGTTACGAGTTTATGTGAGACAAGAACAACAAACACTACAATAAAAACAACAACGACTACTACTACAACTACAAAACTACAACTACAAAACTACAACTACAACTACAACTACAACTACAACTACAACTGCAACAACAACCACTACAACCCCAACCGCCACCACAACAACAGAAACCACCACCTCCACCACGAAAGTGTTTGTCTGAGGATTGATATATAAGGGGTCAATGAACGACCTAATAAATTAATTTCCAGATCCGGAAAGACAATAATGCCATGAGCAACAACGCGGCGATTCCGTTTCCGACGTGGCCATAGTTTTGTAGTGTGAAAATGCCCCCATGTGGTTCCCCGCTCTGTGCGATATGCGTCTTTGATAGTATCATTCAACATTGTTGCTACACACGAATCCCCCCACCCATCTTTGCGCGCCGAGCCGCCGCCGCCGCCCAACCCCCCTGGGGTGTGCAAACGCCTCCATACCATCACCACAACCATGATACCCTCCACCACCTTAGCCTCACCGTCAACAACACGAAACAGCGACGACGACCACCACCACGTTAACGTTATCCACCACCACAACCGCCACCACCACCATCACCATCAGCGAAAACACGGCGTTTTCTTTTTTTAACGGGATCCCTCTAACAGGACCACCGGACCTTTGCGGGCGAAGGAGCCCTGAGCTCGGACCAAGCCTTGTTTGTCGAGGGGATTGATGTGTCCTTCCGGCGCCCTAGCGTCCTTCCTGGGCAGCCGCCGCACTCCCACAACACACCCACGCCCACATCAAGAACGCCTTCTGTCTCCAGCCAAGGGATGGATTCTCTCGATCCATTACCTAGGAAAGCCTCCCTACCAACATCGTCTGCCTCCTCAAACCAGGGGACGGAATCGCCCGATCCCCTACCTGAAAAAGCCACTGTACCGACAGCGCGTGCAGTCTCCAATCAGGGGATGGGTTCGCTGGATCCCCTCCCTAGGGCTGTCTCCCTGTCAACGGCGGGGGTGGCGTCCAACAAGGAGGGGGTGGATTCGGTTGATCCCCTTCAAGAGAAAGTTAACGAAAGCTCTTCCACGCCGACAGTTCCCGACAACGAGGGGACTGGTTCAAATGATCCCCTTCCGGAGAAAGCCGACGGAGATTTGGAAGGGAAGGAGGAGACGTTGTTGCCGGGGAATTGGGGGATTTGCGACCTATTGGCGGGATACTTCAGGTACTACGCGATGGAGTTCAACCATGCAACCGAGGTGTGTGGTCTGGGGGTTGGGGTTTCTTAGTGTATTTTACGCTTTTGAGTGGGGGTGGGGGTAGGGGTAGGGAGGGGTGGGAGGGGGGCGTTTCGTTTAGCGTTTTGTTTTGTTTAAAGGATGGCACGGTGTTCCCTTTCTTGTTATACGAATGTACGGTGGTTTGTGATCTCTTGGCGGTGTACTTGTGGGTACTACGCAGAGGAGGAGGAGTTCAACGATTCGACGGAGGCGGCTAGGGAGGGGGGCGTCCTTGTTTTTTTCTGTGTTACGTACTATTAATAGCATGTTTTTCTTGTTTCATGTATTTACTTCGTGTGTACCCTAAGTGTAGGCAGTAATAATCTGTTTTTCTGCTTGGTTTGGTTTTGTTGGGTATGGTTTTGTGTGTTTTGGTTGGAATGGGATCGGCTCGACTGCTCAACTGCTCGGCATTTGTTTTATTTCAGGTGGTTTCGCTGCGCCCCAGAGGCATCCTCAACAAGCTCCAAGTGTGGGGAAAGCCTAAGGTGAGCGAAAAAGCGTGAGCGAAACCGCGAGCCAAAGCGCGAGCCAAATCGCGAAACGTCAGCGAAAGCGAAAGCGTCAGTCTGAGCAAAAGCGCCAGCAAAAGCGCGAAGTGAAAAGTGACCCCCTGCCGTAGCCTTGACATTTTCGCCATACTCGGGTAAATACTCGGGTAAATACTCGGGTAGATACTCGGGTGGCCCAGAGTACACACCCTCCTAAGCAACTCGTCGAGGTTTTAGTAAGTACGTCATGTGTGAATCACGTCGAAATTACGGTAGTCGATACCCAGTTTTTGCAGGCTAGGTAAACGCCTACGCGGTATCATGCGTCGTTAGCGCGCTCGAGCACTGAACCCTTGCAAAACTGCAAAACATAGTCCACACTTGTTTTGTTTTTTTTTTGTCCCGTCCCTGTAGTACCTTCGTGCTTTTTTTTTCTTTTTTTTCTCCTTCTCCTTCTCTCCCTCCCTAGACGTAACTCAGTTCCAGGCTCACTAAGCGGGCTCTTTCTTCTCCCCCCTCTCCACTACGGTACGTTCTTTCATTGTTTTGGTGGCGAGAAGAATTCAGCCCTTTGTTCCCTCGTCGACTCGCATCGAATTGCACTGATCCCAAGCAAGTTGCCTCCGAAAACGAGAACAAGCATGCAGTTCTAAAGGGTTGGGATATTGGGGTTCTGCTAGGAAACCGCGGTTTGACGCCTTGACTGACTGCCTACACACTAATAATAGTATATTAAGGACAGGCCTTGACGCGCCCAAAGAGACAGGTCTACTGCTGTGGACCGCGATTTGACCCCTCGACCGACAGCCTCGTACTAAAACTGGTATGTTATATATGCGAAGAAGGCTTTGACGCGCCCGAAAAGACGGGTCACCTAGTTACCAGTTTGCTTGGTATGTTTTTTCCGGCACTCTCCTCATTTTATTGCTAATGACTTGATGCAGTGATTCCCTCCTGCAAGATTTCCTTCCGACTGAGAAAAATAGGGGGGTGAAACCCGGGGAACCCACTTGCATGTCCCCTGTTGTGTATTTTTTTAAACACGGGGAAACAACTCACACGTCCCCTGTTGTGTGATGCCAATGTGTGTGAATTCCGCGGATACGACTCACACGCCCCCTGTGTCTGTGGTATCATGCAACTGTACGCGGGCGATGGGAAAACATGGGCATGTATGTACGAAGCTGTGGCGCACGAGCATCGAAGACCCGTTCGAGACATTTGACAGCGTGGACCCGCATGACCTCGGGACGGTGCTATCGCGCCCGGGACAGGCAGCGCTTCTGAAGGAATGGAGGAGAGGGTGCGTTTTGAGAGTTTATCTAGTCCGCTGGTCTCCTTGTTGGTACTGCTGTCGCTGTTGTTGGCGTTGCTGCTGCTGCTTGTTGTGGCGTAAAATGGAGGACGGGGCCGGGGTTTAGAGGTAAGAGCTTGAAAATGTTTTCCGAGCGCTTTGTGCCCAAAACCTTGCAGTAGCACGTACTGTAGTTTGAGTCCTACTACGGTGTTTTGTTCATCTTTTTTTTTGGGGGGGGGGGAGCTCTTAAACCTGTTGAGGGTGTTTATTCCTTTCTTAACCCAGAAAGCGATATTGAGAACAACGAAAAATGAAGAATCCCGTAACCTATCTAGGTATTAAGAAACAAAAAATGTGGAAAAATAATGAAAAATTCCGACCATTTTGGGTTAAGGAGCAAAAAGTGCTATTGTTTATATTATAAAAAATGAAAATACACTCCAGCTGTGAGATCGAAGATTTCGTCGAAACTCATCTTTGCAAGCTGTGTGTGATACTCCGATCGCGCGTATTACAGGTTGTGTGTCCTCATTAAGGATATAGGTCGGCGACTCCCCTTGCAACTACAGTGTAGCTATCAGGGTCAACAGGATGATGTTAGTCAGTCTGTGCGCGGAAAATATAAAACCCGTTTCTGAGGGGGACAAAATCTGACAGCTGTGGAGTTTATATGTACCTTTGCCGTACGTAGCAGGGGTCGTTTGAGTCCCCCGAGGGGGCAGCCGTGAGCTTTTTTATGTGTTCCGTGCCGTTGTTTGTTGCTGCGCTCGGTGTTGATGTGATTATCATGCTGCTGCTACTGATGATGAGGGTGGTGGTGGTGGTGATGACGGCGATGCTTTGTCGGCGTCGAATTATGTGTTGCGGTGTTTTTGTGCGGTGTGCAGGCAGACGTAACCATGGCCAATGCGGGGTCAGCACGCGAGTTCCGTCAAACTAGCCAATCGCTTCGTCACTCGCCGTTTCATCCCCGCCTCTCCAATATAGAAGACCCACTGTTTTATACATAATAATTTTCATGTCACCTAACCCTTTAGTGTTTAGTGTCATCATCATGGTTCATTGCAGGCTTGGTGCCATTTATTACCATTGGTTAGGTTTTTGCCACGCTGTATTTTTGTTGATACTGCGTTTGACAGTGATCACTCGTGACACCTTACTAAAAGTGGGCGGCCGGTGTGTCACGCGGCTTGCAAAGTGTGTGTGGGTATCTACCCTAAGTTTGTCGAGCTCACGGTTGACCTTGCCAGAACATTTTTGTGGATCTGCATGCTTAGCAGAGTGCCCAATTTAAGATCCCCTCAGAAGGCCAGCCTATCGCTGTTATTCCCATGTCGCGCTTATCTATGGTTGGGTACCATCTAGAATTTCGTGTATGCCTTGAAAGCTTATACCGCTCTGCCCGGAATTATAAGAAACCTTTGGACCTTAATGTTGAAATGAATTGGTGCTAATATTTTCGAACCGAGTGGTAGGTTATACTATTGACGATACAAGGCGTGGCAAGCCGATTTCGCCGCTCTAAAGCCCGTCTTCTCTTGTCGTGGACCATCTTAATTAGCTCGGGTACCCCGTTGTAGACCTTGACCTTTTTGCCGCTGCAAAGTTTTTCCCATACTAATTCCAAGTAGTTTGTCCCACACAACGTGGCTGCCGTTCCTAAGGGGTTATGACTTTGAATCACACTCCTGGAAGTTGCGACTGAAAATATCCCGTCGCCGAGGAAAAAAATGTAGGACACGTACGCACGCACGCACGCTCGCCCTAACAAGCAAAAAGGAGGACTGGTACTTCGTACTCGTGGCGGCGACACTGCTGTCTGTTGTGTGTGTTCTACCGATCTGCAAATGCCAAATACCGTCCGGTGATGGATTCACATGGTGTTTGGCACTCATGGTTGAAGCCCGGAATATCCATGGACCAACACGCCTAAGAATGATATTTCGCAACGCACCATCTACGGAATGTTGTTGGGTTCTGTTCCCGACCCCCCCCCCCTCCTCACCCCCCCATATTGCCCTCTCTTTGTTTTTTTTTATGGCAGACATGCCCTCTTGGAAAAGGGGGGGCTTTCGGCCGTAGAAGCTCTGCTGACCCCGTCCGATGTCCCCGCGAAGAATAACGCAAAAAAAGGTTTCCGTCAGGGGGGTGGGGGTCGTCCCGAACGTGGTGGAGGTGGAGGAGGAGGAGGAGGAGGAAGAGGAGGAGGAGAAGGAGGAAGAGGAGGAGGAGGAGGAGGAGGCGGTCATCAGGGGGACACCCCCCAGCAAGACCATCGCGGGCCGCAGATGTGGGTATTTGCCTTGCATGCTTTATTTCGAATTTCGAGTGTGTTCGAGTTTGTATTATTTTACGCGCGTACGTACGCGAACTTGTCTGGTCCACACGGTGCCAAGAGATAAGGACCCTACGCGAGCTTGTTGGGTTCACTCGGCGCCAAGAGATAGGGACCCCTTTTTTTAGAGTTGGCTGAAGATGTGCGGTGCCTTGCCAGATGGTAATAGCCGCACTACAACGGGACCCCGACGTAGCCCGAGATAGTATTAATAGTGCGGTGCTCTGTTAGAAAAAGCCGTGACGATTGATTTTCACCGCACTAAACTGAGAGGTGGCACTGATGGGGAACACAATAACGCGAGACCCCGCCTGCAGTACCGATATATATAAACACAGGATATACATGATAAACTGATGCATTCCTTCCACAACTGTCAGATTTTTTCCTTTAAAGGATTTATTGTTTTTGCGCACAGATTGAGTTGCCCCGACCGTTTCCCCCTCCCCCCCCCCCCCCCCCTCTCCCCCTTGTTCAAACCCAGGCCCCCACGCCCTTAAAAACTCTGCCCTCTCCTCACCGGTTATTCGACTTACAGGATACACTTGATGAACTGATGCATTTTCTTCCACAGCTGTCAGATTTTGTCCCTCTCAAGAACGCATTTTATAGTTTCCGTGCACAGACTGACTAACATCACCCTGTTGACTCTGGTACAAGCTACACTGTAGTTCCAAGGGAAGTCGCCGACCTCTATCCTTAATGAGGACACACACCCAGTAATACGCGCGATCGGACTATCACACACAGCTCGCAAAGATGAGTTTCGACAAAATCTTCGATCTCACAGCTGGGTTGTATTTTTTATTCTTATAATGTTACCCTTGTGAGGTGTCGTCTTCTGAAAAGTGGCGATTACTGTCCACTCCAGTCGCGGGGGGGCTTTTTTGGACTTTTGAACGGCAGGGTTCCTTCGCTGATGAACGTTACCAGGCACATACAGTGGTTGAGGTGCGCCAACCATTGTTGTTTTTTTGGCCCTTCAAGGTTGCTGGCTTGATAAAACACTCTCATCCCCCCACCCTGACAAAACGGGTTTAGCTTGTAGGGAAGAAACATTTAAGGGGCTTTTTTTTTTTTGAGCAAACCCGTGTCGTAGGTATGCTAAACAACTCAATTTTGTGAAAAATAATGACGAAATCCCGACCAACATAACAGCTCACTTTTTAAAAAAGGCATTGACGAGATTTGTACAATTCCGACCAATATGGGTTAAGGAGCCCTGCCGTGCAGAAAACGTTATGGCCGAAAATTGCTGAGTCTATCGTAGCACTCGTCACCAATGCCTTTTGACGAAATCCCATTCCTGGTATGCCTAGCCAGGGGGGTTTACGAGTAGAGATTTTGACTTCGGGCGAGATACAGAGCTAGCTCCTCGTGCGAGGAGACCTGCTATCTGACAAGCATTATGCCCTTCCCGCCGCAGCGTATACTACCAGAGCTGTTCGTCAGGAACCCTGCCCCTAACCCTAACCCTTTGCTTTTTTCAGGCTCAACCAGATACAAGGCGGCGGAAGAGGTGCCGCTTCGAACCGTCACCCATGGCACCCAGGACAGGGGGGGCAAGCGCAGCGTCCCCCCCTACAGGTGGGGCCCAACGTCCGTGGAGGACCCCATCTAGCTCCTCATATCCAGGCGCCTCGCGTGGCTATGGCGCCGCTGCCGATGGGGATGGCACCAGCACCGGCAGGAGGTAGCTACCGAGAAGAGACAGCTCAGCTCCACCCTCTGGCGCCGGGAATACCTGCTGGAAATCGTGGAGCGGCTCCTGGTCATGTACCACTCCTGCTGCGCCCCGCGCCAGGTACATTGTTATGTTTTTTTGCCCCTTTTCCCATTTTTATATTTTTTTTTCGTGGTTTGTTGTTCTTCTCCCTCTCCCGAGCGGTTGTCGCCTGTCTGTCTTGAGAGAGCACGGCCTTGAGTGTGGCAGTCATTTTGATGTTACGTGAGAGCATCAGCACGGAGCAGCATACATGGTACCCGATGCTGTGCATGGCATCGACGACAACATAGCGGTATACCTGGTATGGGTACGAGAAAAATAATAACTACACCTGGCTCCCATGACGATCCAACCTGTTTCACTCACTACCGAAGAGTATATACTCCGGTAGATGACCGGATACCCCCAGAGCATATACTCGGGTAGATACTAGGGTACCCCCAGATTATATACTCGGGTAGATAAAGGGGTGCCCCCACAGTATATACTCGGGTAGGTCCCCGAATACCCCCAGAGTATATGTACTTGAGAGCCCCAGAGCATATTCTCGGGTAGATGCCCGGGCACGGCCAGAATGCGTTTCCTAGTAGGCACACCCTTGAAATAATTTGCTCCTCTGGCGTACCAAACTGTTTCGCGCTTTACAGGCTGCACTGACATTGGTCGATTTACCCTTTGCCTATTGTCAAGTGAGGAACAATACCCCCCCTAGGTCCCCTGCCGGCCCAAACTGTGCCATTGACTACCGTGGAGTATATACTCGGGTCGATACCCGAACACACCCAGAGGGTATACTCGGGTAGATACTAGGGTACCCTGAGGTTGGGTACCCTCATAGTATGTACTCGGGTAGATACCTGAGTACCCCCAGAGTATCTACTCGGGAAGATGCCCGGGTGCCCCCAGAGTATCTACTCGGGTAGATACCCGATACGCCCTGAGTATGTTCCCTAGCACGCTTGATTTCATTTGCTCCCCTGACGGGCCGCACCGTTTCGCTGTTGGACGTGACTGTACCATGTTTCCCTTTGCCCAGGGCAAGCTCCTCCGATGGTGATGACACAACCAAACCGAAACAACGGTACGGCGCTTGGCCAGCCGATGTTGCAACATCAGCAACTCGAGGAGATGCAGATTCAGCAGCAGCGACAGCAGCGGCGGCGGCGGCAGCAACCGCAACAGATACTGCAACATCAGCAAGTCGAGCAGAGGCAGATACAGCAGCAACAACAGCAGCAACAGCAGCAGCAGCGGCGGCGGCGGCGACAGCAACCGCAACAGCTTCAACAGCAACAGCCACAACAACAACGACGCCAACAACAGCAAAACCAACAACAACCACAACAACGGCAACAACAACAACAACAACAACAACAACAACAACAACAGCAACAACAGCAACAGCAGCAGCAGCAAAATCAACAACAGCAGCAGCAAAATCAACAACAACAGCAGCAAAATCAACAACAACGGCAACAACCACAACAACGGCAACAACCACAACAACGGCACCAACCGCAGCAACCACTGCTACTGCAGTACCCACCTCAGCAACAACAACATGCAGCGAATGGAGTTCACCACCATGCTGGCGGTTCGCAGAGGGGGCAAGGACGGCAACAAGGCCATGCAGAACACACAAACGAACCACAAACTGCAGCACACGGAGTTTCACCCGATCAGGATGTGAGGTCGGCGAGGGGGAGGGGGGGGGGGCAGGGCAGATCTCAGGGCGAGGGGGGACGGGGCAAAGGAGGGGGGGGGGGGGCGAAAACGAAGGAAAAGGGGGGGGCGGGGATCTGCGACGGAGGGTAGGGGTGGGGGTGGGGGGGAGGGGGGGGGCGGTGGGGGGGGAGGGAGGCCGTAGCAGGCTTTCGCAGAGTCGCGTCTGGGGGGAGGGCAGGGTAGGGGGTGAGAGGGAAGAGCAGGTTGTTGCAGGGTTCTTGTGGTGACCTAGCACGAAAGGGAGGGAAGAGAAGGCGGTGGAGAGGGAGGGGGGAGGAGGCGTCCTCCTTTGTTTTCTTTCTTTCGTTGGTATTTTGACAGTTGACCACGCATCCCTTTCGAGACGGAGCAGGAGGACCATCGCCAGGGGGGGTGTAGGTCTGGAGGGTAGGGGGTCGGGGGAGCGTAGCAGGCTGTTGCGGAGTTGTTGTGGTGCTAGCTTGTGATAATGAATCACGGATTCTCCATGGAACGTCCGGCGAGACTACTGACCTATTCGCTGACAACAGTTACGTTGGAGCCTGTCTTGTGGGCACGGACCGCATGAGGGCGACGAGCTAGCCTTTTCAGGATTGCACTCACGATTTTTGGGACAATATACGTGGAATTTTGTGTAGGTTCATTTCTGCCGCGGCGAAAGGGTTAGGGTGTGAACGTTCAAGAGTAATAGCAACTCAAAGCAAAGAAACAAAACGGAAGTCCAAAAAGAAGGGGCTGGTCATGACTGGAAGGGGTTTGTTCTTGGTTTTTTTTTTGTTCACCTGAATCCTTCACGAGGTCGTCAACTCCTTCCGGCAGAACGAACGCGCGATCAAAATATCGCACGCAGCTTGCAAATATGGACGTTCGCACGCAATTCTCAATCTAGAGAAGCTGAGGTGCTATTTTTTTGTATTCAAACCGAGGTGTATTTTTTTCATTTTTGGATCCACCGTGATTATGTTTATGGTGTGACGATGGAAGACGGGTGGACGATGGAGCTGGTCGATCGCTTTTGGCAGTGATGACAACGCAAATACGGTGGTTCTTCCCCTATCGTGCCGGTGTGTGCCAGCCTGCCTGCCATGAGGAACCACGATACGCACAATACCCCATCTGTTTTCTGTGCCTTTCTATCAGTACTCGGTCTTGATTACTCTGTTCCCTCGGTGTTAGTGGTGTTCTGTTTCCCCAGACGAGATAACAGTACCGGCACTATACAGGGCACCGGCACTTCGGGTGTAGTACCGATACTGGTATGACACCACCGGGGCATAGCGGGTTTCGGTTGAAGTGCCAAACGATGTCACCGGCACTTGACCGGGAGTTGGCACTATTCAATCGGCACTAGAGGGGGACCCCCACTGCTGCACAACAAGGCGGGAAATAAAAAGGCGCTTTGATGAAGTCGTTCTACGATAGCCCCCCCAACACCCTTTTCTTTAACGAAATCGCCGGCTTTGAAACCAGCTCCCGGCCGTATCTCCTGAAACACGGTGACCCTTGCCATCCCGACGGTCATCGTTCGATAGTCCATAGCAAACAAGAAAACATGTTTCGTATGAATTTTGTTTTTCCATGTCATCCTTCCTCGTGCAGCCATGAAACGTCCGCTAAAGAAAATCGCTGGTTTAATCAGGGGGGGCTATCGTAGAATCCGTCGATGGTTTTGGGAGATTCAGTGTTGCTGCGCTGACGCGTGCTACAATAGAGGTATACCTTTTTTTGGCGAAAACGGTATCTATCTGAATGACGGGACTGTCCTTAACACAAAAATACTATGGTCGGAAAAAAAGAAATATAATAGGCCATTTTTTTTTTCCATGGTTCTTGTGTACCTAGGCCATCGAAGATTTTTTATCCGGTGTACAAGTAGTGCGCAGATTTTTTTTTTTTTTCTAAATCAGTTTTTGACGAGAGGTCTTAAGCTCCCAAACTGTTGCAGCTCAGGAAAAAAAGCGGTGAACCTCTATCTTAGCACGCGTCGTGATCTTACTGGGAAACCCTGTGTATATTGAAAAAAGCGGTGAATCTCTATCTTAGCACGCGTCGTGATCTTACTGGGAAACCCTGTGTATATTGATGGTGTAATGATATGTGTAGTAGGCACGCGGGGGGGGGGGGGGGTACTCAGTTTGTGCATGGCGGTAGTCGTATGACCATAAACCCTCGCATCCCTACTATGCCGGGACGGAGCACGTCGGGTCTGCACCAACCACTGGAGGCAGACATTGCTTGCACCAAGCACAAAGCGCCGTGAGGTGTTCGGCGAGTCGCATGAAGAGTGAAGTGCATCCTTCCAAGAACCGCTCGTAAGACGGACTTCGGCACCTTGTGCCTACTTTCTTGCTTGGTTATGCCTATGGATACGTGCAGTACGGGGCGGCGGATTGTGGAGTTGGCCGTTGACCTAGGCGGTGATGACGAAGCAAGAATAAAAAGAAGGAAACAAAGACAGGCGTGCTGATTATTTGTGGAGGGCTCTCGTGGGGCGATTGATATTTTCGGTAAAAGCCGTGATGGTACCTCACATATTACGGAAAAGCAGAAAATGTGTCCGATAAAATGCCAAAGTTAGATATTGGTGATGCATCGATAGTAGGCGGGTGGATGAGGGAGGGAGCTGGCCGGTGGTCTAGGCAGGGATGACAACGCAAAATAAAACAAGACGGAAAAATACACAGCGTGCTGATGGCCTGGGGAGGGTCGGGGTGGCGACTGATGTTTTTGGTAGACCGTGAAGATTTTGATGGTGTAACGATGGTATATAGGAGGGGGGATTGAGGAACTGGCCGGTGGTCTAGACTTTTGTCGCTAGGTGCTATCGCTGGAGGGTTGGTAAAAGGTGACCATGTCAATGATGTCAATATTTTAGAAAAAATACCTATTTTTTTGGCGGGGGGGGGGGATTAGAAGAAGGGGGGGGGGGTGCTACTCGCCAGCGCAGCCACAACGTTAGTTTGGCGTTTAGTCATGCATTAAACAGAACACTTACATCTATCGGCACATCGGACTCCTTAACATTATTTTAGTGTTAGGTCGCACATTGGATACATCACGCACATCTGCGCGTCGTAGGAAACACCGTATAAGTCATCTAGATGTTATCAGGCATACTGTGGGTAGGCACTTGGTTAACCTTTTGCAAGTTGTTATCAAACGGACTAATACCCCTCTAACTCCTTAACAAAAAATGGCGTCGACGGCACATAGATCGTATGCCGGCCGTTGTGAGATGGTGCACAGGGTGTATGCCGTACTGATCCAAGCAAGGGAACGTGTGCTAGATGAAGAGCGCACGATTCCCACTCGGCAGCCTGAGATAAAAATGTATATCAGGGATATTCAACGTGATAAAAGATCATGCAGATCTTATGTACCAGGTATTATAGTCTATATATATGATGAAAATGAAAACACACTCCAGCTGTGAGATCGTAAGATTTCGTCGAAACTCGTCTTTGCAAGCTGTGTGTCTTATATATACCGCAGACAAATCTTCCCTCAACGATCTACCTGGTAGATCATGATTTAAGGATCTGATAGGTACGACGGTTCCTTCTAGTGCCAGCCGGGAGCGCCGGCTCTACAACGGAAAACCGGAAACTACTCCGCACGCTGCCACGAGTGGTTGTTCCCATGTTCCCATCGGTGCCGAGCGATTTCCCAGGCACTATGATATCGGGCAACCGGCATTGCAGCATAGGCCCGGCACCAAGAACCTCCCATTCGGGGTACGTCTCAGGTTCTTACTTGTGGCACCACCCATGAACAGCATCGATTCGAGCATAGACTATTATATAGGGTTTAGTGTAGCGCTCGCCGCTGAGCACGATTCCGTTGGTCCAAAAGTGAGGATCGTCATCATCAGTTTCTCCTCACATAGGGCAGTTTCTTTGTTAGCGGGCCTATGTGCTGTATAAGGGGATCCTATACTGCTGTGCTGGCACTGCGTTAAGGCTTTTCGAAGATTTGCTGAGGTTAGTTATGCAGCCCTTGCTGCCGGGCCCTAACCGTATGTCCAGGTGCCGCCGGACGCGTGTGGTACGATAGAGGTATACCGTTATTTGGCGAAAACGGTTTTCTGAATGGCGGGGCTCCTTTGAACCCAAAGTCTTCGGGAAAAAATAATGTATAGTCTAGTCTAATATGTCATTTTTTTTGCACGATTTTCTCGTTGTGTACCTATCTAGGCCCATGGGGATTTCTTCACCCAGCAGTGCTCAGCAGTTTTATTTTTCTTGAAAAAAAAGCAGTTTTGTGGGTTAAGACATGCCTTAACGCCTTTAGAGCCCCCGAATCCCTCCCTATACTAAATCCAAGTAATGTTGCCCCTAAAAACGGGCTTCCAGTTGTAAAGGGGTTAAGCTCCCAAATTGAGGAATCTCCGAAAAAAAAATGGTGAAACCTCCCCTCCCTATACTAAATACGAGTAGTTTTGTCCCTATAAACGGGTTTCCAGTTGTAAAGGGGTTAAGCTCCCAAATTGAGAAACCTCAGAAGAAAAGTGGTGAAACTTCTATCGTAGCACGCGTCACTTAATACTATTAATACTATGCTGTTCACTAATACCAGTATACTATACTGTTGTTAGTTGCTCTTCACGAGTCATGACCCGGCCCGTGACTTAGAGTCGGGTCGGGTCAGGGAGGTTGTCGAAATATCACGGTTCGGGCGGGGTCGCACTGACCCGATCCGATTCGATCCGCGAGAAGTGATCCCACCCGTCAAAAAAGCCCGGTGATTAATTAACATTCGCACCTCTACCATGTCCGGACATATTATATGGACCGTTTGGAGATAAATATGAATGAGAAAGGGCTCTTACATACATACCCTGTCAGAGGTTGGTGCTTGGAAGTAGATAGTCTGGTTTTTGGTCTCGTGTACGTGATGTCCGGTGGATAGCACCTTGAGGGGATAATATTATTACCAGAATGGTTCTCACGTTTCCGGGCATAGTGCGTAGATTTTCAAGGGTGCGCTTGGCATGGCATATACCCGGGTAGGTACCCACCCGCGGGTGTGATCGCAAAAACCAGGTTTGATACCCCGGGTTTCCCAGAGTATACGCCCGGTATACACACCGTTCGTTAGGGTGGTCTGACACTGTAGCCGTTCTTTCATGCTGCTATTGGTACGGTGGTGGTAGATGTGCGCGTTTTTTTCTTTCACTCGGGGAGCTCTATACCCCGAGCCAAAAACTGATTTTGAGGAAATTGAAAGCGCAATCCGTCGAGCAAACCCATGGCCCAGGTATACAAAGAGCGGTGATTCTGTGGTACGAGAGACTCGTTCTGCGGTGGTAGCCCCCCCCCCCCAACTTTTCTTTACAACGAAATCGCCGGTTTTGAAACCAACTCCCTCCCGGCCGTACCTCCTGAAATACGGTGTCCCTCGACACCCCGACGTCGTCGTTTTGATAGTACTACTACTGCTAGTTAGTGCTTGTAGTCCTTTGCAAACAACAAAAATATGGATTTTTTTTTTTTAATGGTACCCTTCCTCGTTCTAGCAGCCATGAAAACGCTCACTCGTTGAGGAAAACCGCTGGTTTTTTGGGGGGGGCTATTGTAGAATCAGTCGGAGAATGAAACCCCGGCGATTTTGGGCTATAATGTCCAAGGAGCCCCCGCCATTCGTGAACGAGAGTGCCAAAAAGTCTTGCTTTTTTTTATATCCGGGTTTTTGGGGTGGATTCAACATCCTCCGAAAGAAGGGCCCTTGCATTTCCGCGGTCAGAATGGTACCGGCAGTAGAGTTGTCTAGACTTTGGTTTTGTATTGAGATTCGGCGGACGGCATGCTGTTGTTAGGGGATGTTCGAGAAGCTCCCCCTTTTCCCGTGAGGAGATGAGCAAGGTGTATGCCTCCATACACCATCTATGACTTGTTTTTAGAACTATTTTTCATCGCCTATTATCGCCTATATTTCCCTTTTGGGACTCGAGAGGAGGAAAGGGACAACGAAAAACGACGGAGAACACAGGAGGAGCGAGAGCCACACTCCTTGATTTGGGACTGTTAGCCGTGGTGTTGAAAGCGTTTTACCACGCAAAGGGTGTTCCCAGGCAGGGGCGTGCAACGCGAGCGTTCTGGTACGACCGCGCGCTCATACAACTCGCAGAAGGTGGATGACACAGTTAGTTGTCCTTTTGTATCTTTTGGTTTTCTTTTCCTCTCTGGGTTCCCGAAAGGGGGTGGTGTATACCAGGAAGATGTCTCCACCGAGATGGGGCCTATTTATGGATCGCCTCTATGCTGTCACCGGTTACTGCTCAGTGTTGCTGGTGATGATGACGACGACGTTTTCTTGGGTTCCTTGTACATTTTCTGTGTGTTTTTATCGCGCGAGGTGCCAGCGGTTTTGGGGAAAGAAAAACGGCGCCTGTGGCATACTAGGAAGATAATACGGTGGCGCGGTAGGAAGAGCAAACGGTGGCAAACTAGGAAGAGCAAACGGTGTGGCAATGCCAACTCGAGGGGGGGAAGGGTGGCAAAACAACGAAGAGAAAACGGTGGCTAGTGAGAGAAAACGTTGACAAAATAGGAGTGAAAATCGATGGCAAGATGGGAGAGAAAAAAGCTGAAATAAATTTTAAGGCGTTGGGAAACAATTGGTCGGAAGAAAACGACGGTGGCAAACTCGGAGAAAAAAAATGGTGGCAAAATTGGAGGGACGAGCGGTGGCAAAATAGAAAGAATAGAGACCTGGTGGCAAAATAGGAGAAGAAGAAGGGGAAAGCGGTGCCAGGATGTGGGCAGGGAGAAACGGACGCGGAATATTCATTATCTATGGAGGGGAGGGTAAACGGGATTTTTCGCGGTTCAGGAGGTTTTCAAAGACCTGCGCCGCAGGTCGAGTCCGGTCGGGCCAGAAGCTGTTCGAATCTCACAGATCGGGTTGGGTCACCCTGACCCAACCCTACCCGCGAAAACCTATCCGAGCAGTGAAAAGCCCTGGACAATACGGTGGCAAAAAAGAATCGAAAGCGGTGGCAAGGTAGGAGGGGAAAACGGTGGCAAAATATTCACACGTTAGGAATACGAAACGGTCTCAAAATAGGAGGGGAAAGAGCGAGTAGTGAGTGCAAAACTAGGAGGATTTTACATCCAACTTCCTACACCTAGCAAAGCCACCGTTCCAGCGGCATACGCGACAAGTCCCGTCCGATCGGAATTCGGGCTTTCCTCCACAATTAACTGCGCCCAAGTGATCGATGTGAGGGCAGGAGGGAGGGGGGGTGAGAATGGAGTGGAGTTCTACAGGGAAATGGAAGGCGTGCATGGCTGCCGTTTCGTGCAAAAGTACGAATACATTCAGTGGTGTAGTGGTCTGTGTTTTAGTGAGATGTCCTGCTGTCGTCGCGGTTTATTTTACTACTCTGCTTGCACGTTGAAGCATATACTGGTGAGTAAAAAAGGCCTGTGTTTTATTATTTTTTTCGTGATTTTTTTTGTTGGTCCGTGGTTTGCTTATATTCTGGTTGCACCGTTGCATGGTATAATAGTGCATAACGCCTCGATGCTTTTCCAACTACAACTACCTCCTGTAAGGAGCCTATTAATAGTCTGCCTCGAACTGTTTTATCCTCGTAAAAGGATCGCAGGGCTAAAACGGTCAACCCCTTCCTTCAGAACTCAGAACTGCGGTCTCCTTTTTGATATTGATAGGGCTTTTCACCGGTCGTGACCCAACCTGCGGGTCGATCCAGGAGATTCCCGAATATCGCGGGTCGAGTCGGGTCGGGCCAGGAGGTAGGTGGCGTTCGAAGTTTTCGCAAGTCGGGTCAGGTCGGCGCAGGAGATTTTCAAATGTCAGGAGTCGGGTCAGGTCGCCCTGAACCGACTCGGCCCATTATGGCGCACCCGACCTCCTGTGAAAAGCCCTGTTTTTGGGAGAATCGAATTGGATATAGGGCATGCTCAGATACATGAAACATATAGTCTATGCAGTGGTGGTGCGTGGTGCGCACGATGTATGCACGGCAAATGTGGCGGCGCAATGAACTACTGTACAGTATACACAATAACTAACTATGTCCCCTTGATATATTATATATTATATGATATAGTCTATATAGACTACTGCGGTAGGTTCTCATATTTTTGTATGTTATACATGAATAATGAAGAAGATAGATCCCTAAAACGGTCCTCGTGTGTTATACGTATCTGTGTTTCCCGTCTCGCCTTGCGACGCCCCCGGGATTTCACGTTACCCGCAACCCGAAGGGGAACCTTGTATATATACTACTACTAACAGGGTATAATAAAGGTTAAGTTAATTAATAGGATACATTTTTTTTTTAGGATGGGATTTCTTTTTTTTTTGGTCGAGAAATCGTCAAAAACATTTCCGACCGAACATTTTTTCGCCCGCTTCTTAGTCGTCATTATTGGATAAAGGAAAATAGAGGCGCCGAACGTGAAACCTGATGTGGCTCCGCGTACGTACGTTCTGAGGATATGCGGGCGTTGTTGGTTTCGTGGGCTTTTTTTTTTGTGGTCATTTTTACCAAAAAAATATAAAATGAAAAAGGTAACGGTATAGTAGTCTAGTCTAGTCTTCTAGTCGATCGTCTAGTATACTGCAGTTTTTTTTCTCTAGTCTATAGACTATATATAAAATATGAAGAATAAAGGTCCCTAGAACGGACCTCGTGGACCTGATGATGATGCTCATGTAGTTTGGGTGTGGTTCCAGGATTCGTGCCCTACTTGGGTCCTAAAATGATCACGGAAGGAAAATGACGGTACAACATTATTATTGCGAGGGTTTGGGGGGGGGTGATCATAGCATCTCTCACCCCCATCGAATTGCTGGAGCCTTGGCCCTACCTACCAGGCCTTGAGATAAGAAGCAATCCTCGAGAAGAAGCGAAAAGAGGCAAAGCGATGCCTTCCGATATCGATTCCTCCTGTTTCCGTTGCCACACGCCCAGCGGCAATTTGGCAGGGTCTAGTAGTACAGTCGAAGTTATTACAGTGGTATAGTATTTATAGTAGTGTGGGACACACACCCTCTCTCAAAAGAGAAATTCTAGTAGCCTGATGTACCTGGTAGAGATCTACTGCTGCTGCTGCTGCTGCTGCTGCTGCTGGTTTCTTGTCGGAGAGGGCCGGCAACTGTATACCACTTTGTAAGAAAATATAAATTTTACGGAGGACGATAGTAAATAGGACCAAATATTGTTGGTAAAAATAGATGAATATATAGGTTTTTGTGTCCACCGTAGGTCCTATTTACTAGGGTCCCCCGTAATATATAATAGTATAATAGCATGATATTACGGAGGAAGATAGTAAATAGGACCAAATATTGTTGGTAAAAATAGATGAATATGTAGGTTTTTGTGTCCACCGTAGGTCCTATTTGCTAGGGTCCCCCGTAATATTAATACGAAGTAAACATTTAAAATCTCAATGTTGATGTCCACAGGCGGCTCATTTTGCCGGACAGCAGTCCCTACAATGGGACCCGAAGGGTGCGCCAGCTAGCGTTGGGCTGCGAAAGCAACTGAGTTAAATCGACACACGACGCGTATGAAAATACGTGGAAGTGCGGTGAGCTAAAGCTTTATTTTTCCCCATCCGCCGGAGGATGAAAAAAAGAAAAAAAAAAGCAGAGAGTTGTACCTGGTATATATCTATGCCAGTTAACGAGCTTACACGGCGTACGGACGCCGTATCGCTGTATGTACGAGTAGTCTATATATTTTTGTTGTTACCAGGTATGAGATGTGCATAAATACGGCAGCAGCCGTCGACAGCCGTCGACACAAAGTCAAACGCATTAGCCCAACGTCGATTTCCCGCCGCCCCCATCCCCCCCGCCGATTTCTTGTTTTCTCGGTAGTCGTTGTTTCGTGATTGTCGGGATTGGAAATTGGCGAAAAAAACGTTTTTGGTCGTTTATTTCCCGACACTGAAACTGTCGCTTTCCGAAACTTTCGTTTTCCGAAACGAAATCGTCTTCATCCGAGATCTGAGACTGTCATCTTCTGCGTCGTACCTCGCACGAAAATTCTGCACGAGTAGCTATATAATCTACTATTAATAGTACTCCGTACTGTGTGCTACAACACTGCTGTATACTACCCGTACTGCGCTGTGCTTGTATGTGCTGTATGCGCATCGTATACTACCAGGCAGCGCGGGTCGAGCAGCACACCATACGTACACCTCACGATGACATTGCCGTACGAGATGATATGCTAACCGCAAGCCACGATATCTTTCAATCGGCCAGCCTTTGCGCTTCACGATCGACTACGGTACTACCAATCGCATCCAACACACGCCTCATTCGGGGCCGATGTCTTGTCGGCTTCACCACCCTGAGCAATGGCGATAGCAGCAGGGGGTGCCAAATGTTACATGAGAGAGGCCGACACGACAACCATCACGACGATGATGGCGACGGCGTGCAAGGAGGGCAGTCTCAGCGATCTACGTGAACTGCTCGAAGCTGATGTTGGAGTCACCGCGTCAACGCTGAAGGTGCCTCAGGTTGCCGTGGACCAGGCAGCGGGCGCGGGACACACCGAGGTGGGGAAAAGAGGATCGTCGACCGATCGCTTTTTTAGTCCTACTTCTCGAATTTGCGTTTCCAAACAACACTTACTTGGTGCTCCACTTTCGCCCCACACACTTCTCTTACAGAATGCACTACAGCAGCAGTATCATGGTACTCGCATTTAAGATTGTGTGTATGGTTCGTATGAGCATGACCGTGCCTACTCAACCGCGAGTCTCTCGCCGCTCTCTTGGTTGCAATAATATCGGCGGTGCATGTATGTAACAACTGTATCATATGTTGCTGCTGTATGAGTACGTCGCAGGTTAGCTGACGCGACGTCGATTGCCGACAAGTATCGTTTGTCGACAGGTATCGTTCGTTGTCTTTAGACTACATGTTTTGGTATATATCGCACGCACCTGGTATTCATATTGCTGCACATGTCTTTTGTACTGCAGTATGTCGTCGGTACGCTGATGACGCGAAATCGATTGTATGCGTAAACGTGCTCGTTGTATCAGAGGTAGGCCCAACCTCCTGCACGTACGAAGCATCACACGTGTTATTACCTAAAGAGACAACCGTGCTGCATGTATAGACTAGACTAGTCTAGACTATACTGCTGTACGTGGTGCCCGTTCGTTGGTTAGTCGTTAAGCGCTCGAAACTAGGATGCCAGCATCACTTGCCTGCTGGATGCACGGTTTAGCACCCGAGACCAACCCTAGCACAGAGCTACGACACCGACCGGAATATGCCAGGGGTACACGTGATAAGAGCCAATACGAATCTCCACAGCAAATGCTCGTACGATACTCGATTCGGCCTGATAGGTGCTGGATTGTCTTTGGGAAAAAAGCGAGGGAGCGGTGCATCCAAGCGCGATAGGCTTGGAAATGGCCGCGGCGGCTGGCAAGGTGACGAATGTTTACCTTTGCGCGCGGTGGTATCGACTGGTCCGAGCAAGATTGCGTACCTTCCGAATATAGTAAGTGCCGGTATCGTAATGGCGCATCAGAATGGGACATCAGGACGAAGCATCTGAATGTATAGTCTATAGCATCGTAATGTAGCAACAGAATGAAGCACCAGAACCAGAATGTACCATCAGAATGGAGCATCAGATTGAAGCATCAGAATGGAGCGTTGGAGTGATGCATCAGAACCATAATAATGCACCATCAGACAGAATGGAGCATCAGATTGAAGCATCAGAATGGAGCGTTAGAGTGATGCATCAGAAAGGAACATCATAATGACTAATCAGAATGGAGCATCAGAATGGAGCATCAGAATGGAGCATCAACATGTATAATAACATCGAACACGTCTTGCCAGTCATCCCCTTTCATCCAATTTGGATTTTTTACCAACAACACCCTGATACTGAACACAAACACTCGGCACATCGAATATCGCAATCAAATACGCATCGAATATCGCCATCGAATATTGACCTATCGTTTATCGATATATTTCGAAGTACATAGTTATCGCACTCGATTATTGCGCGATACCCGTCTCCAATCTATGCATATGCCTGCAGATTGATACGCTGGAGTGGGCGCACGCGCGAGAAATACAATGTTTTGGGCCTGAGCTGATGGACGTCGCAGCTTGGCAAGGGAGGTATGACGATACAGTACGCAGGGGGGGCTCTCGCTCGGGATAGGTTCCGCGCTGGGTGCGCTCTCGGCGAAGCGCCCGTTCCTGGCGTTGATACACGCAGAAAAGACTGCATGCACCGTAGAAGCCACACATGGAATTTGCTCAAAAGTCACCCGCCAACCACCTTTCAAGAAATCGAACACAACAAAACCACTTCAGCAAGAAGCCTGTTGGGAATTGAATATGGCATATACAGCCATCAAGATAAATCTAGACAAATGTGGCTATATCAACCGTCTATCTGGTAGTCATGTAAACAGTACGAGGATTGAAAAAATGCCGAGCGTGCGTTCTGCGTGGTCCTTTCGTTGCGCTTCGGGCACACCCCCTTCCTCCCTCGGTAGCCTGGGTTGCTTCGTGTTCAGCGATGCTGCAATTAATTGTCGTTTCTATTCCCGAAGGAGTAGTTTAAGAGCTTAACTTCACTTTCCCGTCAGTCCCCCTGACATATCCGCACGCATGCATGCCTCTCCCCGCCCCCTTAATCATCCCCGCGGCGGTGCGATCACATCGACGTCGAAGACAGGCTCGCGGTGCTGAAATGGCTACACAAGAACAGAGAGGACGGGTGTGCGGCAAACGCGGTTCCGTGGGCCGCCAGAAGGTTGGAACATTCCATGTCGAGTGCTTTCTTTGTCAAAAACGTTTTTCCCACGGCAACAATTGAAAAAATATTTGAAGGACGTCAGCCGTGAGTTCGACGAATTTCGGGTCAATAGACTACTCATCTTTGCAAGCTGCGTTGTTGGTACGCGTATTATTATCGAGGCACGAGAAAACAAGGGTTTTGTATGTACGGAAGAAGTTTGGGGTTACTGCACGTTGACGAATGAGATCAACGCGGGTGGTTACTTGTACTTGTCCTGGTATAGCAAAGGGAACCTTGGATCAGTTTGTCTTGTTGCTGACTAGCAAGCGAAGCACGCAGAGAAGAGAGAGGCATCGTCAGCAAGACAAGGTCAAGGTGTGTTAGACTGGCTGGTTTCAGGTGCGTGATAGACTTGCTGATTTGCTTAGCTGCGACTGCTGCTGCTGTGAGGCTTCGCTGGGACTGCCGTACTTTTCTACGAAGTGTATGGGTGAGTTTTTTATATACCTGTTTCGTTTTTCCCACTATAGTCTAATGGTTAGTGTTGGTATTTTTACTTCATTCATTCAGGTGGGGAATTTTGAGCTAGATCAATTTCAGCTGCGAGGTTTGTGATGAATGAGTAAAAATAACGTGAGCATCCTAGCAAAATCCGCTGTGAGTTCGACCGATGGAGTGGAATTACTACAAAAGCTCGTACGTGCTTCCAGCTAATAATTGATCCCGAAAGCGTGGGAGGGAGGGGTTCGAACAGGTTAACCCTCGAATTATGGTACACTCTGGTACCAATATTATTCCTTCTGTGTGTATTTGGAATGTTGCCATTAACACTGACGAATCATAGCAACTTGCTATGTACCTTGGCATGAAGTGCGTACATAATATACAAAAGTTGCTTCCAGTAGCCATTGTTGATAAAGAAAAAAAATGTTGCATCTGTGAGAACGAGCGGCCGGTGTTTCGCGCAGCTTGCAAACTATCTACCCGTAAGTTATAGAACTCACGGCGCTGACGACGTAAAACGCGTCGGTTGACGGTGCGCTTCTTTCCTCTTGGCAGACTGAACACTCGTCCTATACGTCCGGCAAGGGAAGCCATCAAGGCGATCTACTCACACTCCGAAACTGTCGTATGAAGGCAGCCGTCAAAGACAGCCGTCAAGGACATCCTCTCACCAAAACCAGCATATTACGTCCAAACACCCACAGACGGGACTAGCATAAAGACCGTCAACCGACATATCTAACTCCCTCGTGACGGCCGTCAAGGACACCTCCCCACACTAAAAATAGCATAATAAGTCATCCGCCAATGATTGGACGGCCGTCAAGGACCCCCCCACGCACGAAAACTATCATAATGAGTATTTCCGTCGCCAGCCAGGCCAAACCTATACCGCCAACCGACGGGATGGCGAATGCATGTTCGTAAAAAACCGGGTTAGCCCCAGGGGGGAGGGTGCCCGCGCGATGGGTGGACGCTTGACGGGCAACTTCTAAGTCTTCATTTTTGCCCCAGTTTAAAGAGGTTCTTGGGGGGGGCGAGAGTTGCCATCGCCTTAACAACGTGGCAACAGCAACGACAACGACAACGCCAACGACAACGGCAACGACGAACGCACGACAAACCCTAATTGCTAATGATGTCAAAAACAACGACGAAATCCTACCGCTGGTCTGTTGGCAGTAAATCGTCCGTGTGCCCGTACTGCCACATCGATTGAAGCTAACCCGCGCAACGAAGCATGAGCAAACGACGCCCGCCCGTCAACGTTTGGCGGGCGCTTTCGTTTCCTTGTTCATTTTGCCTTTCCCCTCTAAAAACTCTAAAAACCCAATAGGGTAAACGTAGCATAGCGAAACGACCCCAGTGAACGTTGGTCAGCGCTTTCTGTTCCCTTTTTCGTTTATGCCAATGCTCAGGCTTGGTTTATGTCAATGCTCAAACATTTTTTGCGTTAATGCTCATAGTTCAGTATGCAATGCTCAAAGCGTATTTATGCCAATGTCCAAACTTTTTCGTTTTCCAGAATGTCAAATTTTATTTTCTCAATGCTCTAAGTTTTTTTTTATTCCAACAATGCTCAAACTTTGTTGATGACAATGCCCAAACTTCTATTTATTCCAGCGCTCAAACTTTGAGCCAATGCTCAAAGCTTATTTACGCTATTATTGCTCAAACTTTAGATATGCCAACGCTCGAAGTGTATTTACGCACGTGCTCAAAATGTAATTACGCCAGTGCTAAAACTTACTTATGCCAACGCTCAAATTTGTGCTCACCACCGACGCAGGGGGCGCTTGAAGGTTTTGCGGTGGCTGCGAAGCACCCTTGGGCAGGCATGCACGGCGGAGGGACTGGAAGCAGCGTCGACAGCAGGCCATCCAAAGGTTGTTGCTTGGCTTCTCCGCAACAGGTACTTTTTCCCCCCCTTGGCACAAAAGCTCTTAACAGAGAGGGGACGCGTCACCGGTAGCTCGGGCTGCTTCAAATGGGCAGCGCGGTGAAGTCGGCATTTGCTATCAACCCCCCCCCCCCCCCCTTGAAGGCCCACCAGGAACAAATTATAACTCATTGGCGCTGTCATCCACACACAGGCAAGAAGGTAGGCACAAGGTGCGGAAGTCCGCATTACGAGCGGTTCTTGGAAGGATGCAGTTCGCCCTTCATGCGACTCGCCGAACACTTCACGGCGCTTCGCGCTTGGTGCAATCAATGTCTGCCTGGTTGATTAAAACCCGAGACGTGCTCCGTCCCAGCATAGTACGGGTTCGAGGGCCTATGGTCATACGATCACAGCCATGCACAGACTGAGTGCACCCCCCCTTTGGAGGCCCAAAGAGGTAAACGTACCGCGATTATAACCTAAAAGTGTAGACGACGTGTGCTGCGATAGAGGCAATAAGGTATACCGTTTTTTAGCGAAAACGTTTGACCGTAACCCGATTATAAGCTAAAAGTGTAGACGACGTGTGCTGCGATAGAGGCAATAAGGTATACCTTTTTTCGGCGAAAACGTTTGACCGTAACCCGATTATAAGCTAAAAGTGTAGACGACGTGTGCTGTGATAGAGGCAATATGGTATACCTTTTTTGGCGAAAACGTGTGACCGTAACCCGATTATAAGCTGCAAGAGGTCAAAGACGACGTGTGCGGCGATAGAGGCAATAAGGTTTTTTTTTTTTGGCGAAAACGTTTGACCAAAGCTACGGTAGGGGGGTCCCATTCGAACTCCTTGTTTTTGGTGGCTCGGTATCACTCGCGCGAGTGCCCGGTTTCTTGGGATCATAGGCTATTGTGCTGTTTCTAATTTTTCGATATGAATCCTCAATGGGATGGTTAACTTCTTTTTGCGCCAAACTAACCACCTAACGCGTTTTTGTCAGAGAGGCACAGAGTCACTAGTGCGACTGGCTCAGACCAAGAAGTAAAAAAAAGGGGGGTACCCTCCTACTGTAGCCTTGATCGTTTTCTGAATGACCAGGTTCCTTAACCTGTTAACCCCACTATTATTAATGAAGGTAATAAGGTATACCTCTTGTTGGCTGGAACGCTTTTTTCTGAATGACGAGGTTCCTTAACCTATTAACCCCACTATTATTAATGGAGGTAATAAGTTATACCTCTTTTTGGCTGAAACGTTTTTTTTTCTGAAGACGAGGTTCCTTAACCTATTAACCCCACTATTATTAATGGAGGTAATAAGGGATACCTCTTTTTGGCTGAAACGTTTTTTTTTCTGAATGACAAGGTTCCTTGACCTATTAACCCCACTATTATCAATGGAAGTAATAAGATATACCTCTTTTTGGCTGAAACGATTTTTTCTGAATGACGAGGTTCCTTAACCTATTAACGCCACTATTATTAATGGAGGTAGTAAGATATACCTTTTTTTGGCTGAAACGCTTTTTTCTGAATGACCAGGTTCCTTAACCTATAAACCCCACTATTATAAATGGAGTTAATACCGTATACCTCTTTTTGGCTTGAACGTTTTTTTTTCTGAATGACGAGGTTCCTTAGCCTATTAACCCCAAATCGGCCGAGTCTCATTTATGGTTTGCCGTATGTTTCGCGCTACACCTAAGACGTGGGACGGATTGTTGATCGCCAACGGGTTACATACCACATGTTGTTTCGTTCGGTTGAGTATATAGTTCTCCAAGCTGACGAGCTTCAGACAAAAAAATGGCGCAAACCCTACCGTTACATGCGTCTGTATCCTACACGATTTCCGTGGTGAAGCCCAACCGGGGTTTAGTTGATGACTTTAACCTGGTGTAAATTCTGCGAAATTTTTGCAACAGAACCCCCAAGGTTTTGATACGAAGGAGGCTTTTCGGTGGTGTCCAGTCTGCAGCGGGTGGGGTGGATGGGTGCTAAGCTGGAAGCAGAGAAGAGTGAGCTAAGGCTTCGTGCACAGATTTCATCTGCCGGTTTCCCACGGCTCTCTTCAAAATTCTGGGAATCTCGAGAAGAATGATCGAATTTGAAGCTCATCACGCTGCACGTTCGATATTATGGGATGACAAAAAAAACGCTAAAATCTGGCGCTAATCCTGCGTTGTTGCCGCAACAGAACACAGGGTTTCAACTTGAAGGAAGCGATTGTCGGAGCCGCTTCCAACGGGCATGTGGACGTTCTGAGACTGCTTTTGTCTGAAGCTCGGGGGGAAGTAAGCCTGGGAGATATGCCGTTGTAGAGGGGGTACTCATTTGTTGTCTGCCTTAGTCATTTGGCCGTCAACCGTGCATCAGTTTCGAGGCGGAGCACCGTGCCTACGTCTAATAGAGACACCTCCAACGTTTTAGGAACTCCTTCTCGCTTTTGCCCCGGGATTGTGCTGAAATTTTAATGTCAGAGATATGTGTTTGGACCAAACGGCGCCCACTCAGTAACGGGGAGTGGCATATTTTTTTGGAGTGTGTAACAAGGTCAACACAATGGTGCAGTAGTAGCCACAACAATCAAGGACGCATGGTAAATATTTACAAAAAAAAAAGTGAGAACCGTGCCCGCGAACGGCAACCGCAAAAACGTTGAAAAAAATGCGTTTAAACAGGGGATAGAACACCGTCATCCCCTTACGGAAAAACCCACCAAAAAATGGATTTCCAGTATGTATGATGGCCTATCCCACCAGCTACATACATGCTATAACTTCCGTCGAACGGCAAGAATTCTCCGAACGGCGCATTACGAGCGCGAGCGTACGTGTAACGCACAGCATGCATCCCCGGCGTACCACGATACAGCAGTTGCCTTTGATCCCAAAGACGCCCAAGCCATGGAAAGAGGCAATAAACACCGCGTTTATTTCCTCACTTCACTAGGAAAAGGATAGGGTAAGGATAGGATAAGCTAAATATGTATGTATGCGTAGAAACTAGCCGGGCGCCCACGTGTTGGAGGTGCCTCCTGTTAGGAGCAGGAACGGCGCTCGGTCCCGAAAGGGGTGCGTGGTCAATGGTCAAATGACTAAGGCAAGCAAAAATACAAGCGCCCCCGCCTCTGCGATTCCCCCGAACCCCGAACCCCGACTCCAACGTGCTATGCATCTGGTGAGGGTAGCAGCAGCAACAGCAATCCAGGTGGGCGTTGACGTTGGCGGCTGAAAGGGGCTACACGGATTGTGTGGCGCTTCTTCGCGACGCTGGATGGACGGATGGACATGCTACCCCCGTGGGTGAGTCTTAGTGGTGCAGACGTGTTTGGTAGAGATGGATCTAATTATCAATATCGAGATAGTCATTTTGTTCATTTACAATGGTGGGTTTCCCGCTGGTTTCGACATGCGTTACATTTGGAGAAGCGGTCAAGCAATGGGGCGGTGAAGGGTGTAAGATTGACGAACTATCAAAAGTTACAATGTGGCCTTGTATGATTGGTTTGGGCTGGACACAATATGGACGGTACGGCACATGGGCAGGAAATATCGCTCGTTTTTACCGTCAAGTCACAGCTCAAGCTAAGCTTCAGAGCCCCAAAACGATTGGCGCTCGCAAGTTTGGAACCAACGCCATCATACTCGAGGTACATTCCGTACAATGCCGAGTTTAGGCCAAAAGCCCACGTCAGATGTGTCAGAAGCGCCGCCATACACGCGTCAAAAACTTCATACAAAATTCCATCAACTCTGGGCCCACCAAGCGCCCTGAGCCATCCTGATCGAAGGCTTCCACCAAACTATGACAGCAAAAAAAAACTACGCTAAGGGACAACCCGCATAGACTAGATGGTGTGCAGATTAACAATCTCACACCCGGCGTGCATTTAGCGCTCCCGTCTACTCACTGACAAGGCTCAGTCAAACCGTAAGACGACAACAAAAGCTAACCAAAACTCCTTCCACTCGCTGACGAGGCTCACCGCAACAAAAACCCACGAATGCAGGGATGATGCTGCCTGACAAGACCGACGAAGATATCGCCCCCCCAAGCGGCAACGACCGCACCTCGAGCCTGGCACCTTCGGACCTACAAGACGACGACAGCAGCAGTGTTGGTATGCTTCCCGCGGATGGACCATCTTTGGTAGTGAGCTGCGAACAGCGACAGTATGATTCCGACAAGGTTACTGGGTCAGGAAATTATATTTCGCCTCAACGACCGGTACCTGCGTCGCATCCTCTGGTGCCTCGTTGCGCCCAGGAAGCTGCGGGGGGCCGCTGTAACAGTGAGTTAGCTGAAAGTGTGGCGTTTCCGGAGCGAACGATGTCCACGGCGGCGGTGCTCGCTCCGGAGAAAAATCTGGGAAAATTATCGTTTAGGTCTCCGCTGAGCGGCGACAGCAACCACAACGGCAACGGCAGTATCGACACCGACAACCACAACCACGGCGACGACAACGAAAACGACAACAACGGGAACAACAACAACAACCCTAGCCACAACAACAACCACAACAGCGACTACAGCCGCACCAGCCACAAAAGGAACAGGGGAAACGATGGATTTGCTCTACCGTCAGAGTTGTTGAAGGATTATTGCAAGAGAGGAAACGGTGGGTGTGCTATAGCGCCGGAGACGTGGCATGGAGATGACGTGTTTGCTAGGGAAACGAAGGCGTGGGGAAAAAACGGGTTTGCTATAGCGCCGGAGGCGTGGCATGGGGATGACGGGTTTGCAAGAGCTACGGAGGCGTTGGATGCGGTGGAGAAGGTCAGGGTAAGAGACATTTGGACGCCGGCATCTGCGGTACCACTGTCATTCAGCGGTATCGGGGTGAGTACGTCGCGCCTTGGGAAATAACGATGGGCGTTGAGGCTTCGTCTTTTGTTACAAGAGATGCAGAGGTGGCACCGAATTCCTGTGAAGAACACTTGTGAAAAAGAAAAAGTCGTTCTACGATAGCCTCTTCCACTTTTCTTCAACGAAATCGCCGGTTTTGAAACCAGTTCCCGGCCGCAACTGCTGGAATACGGTATGGCTCCAAAACCCCGACGTCATCGTTCAATCGTCCTTTGCAAACAAGAAAATGAATGGAGATCTTTGCTTCACAGCTTATTTCCTCGTGTCTAGGAGCTATGAAACGTTCGTTAAAGAAATCGCCAGTTTTTGGGAGCGTCTATCGTAGAATCAGCCTAAATATGTTGTGTGAGAAAAGGTCCTTATGGCCGAACGTCGAAATCCAGAAGAAGCTCGAGGAAGGACTGAATGTCAACATACGTACCAGGTATGGCTCTTAAATTGCACACAATAACAATACCTTCCGCTTAGCAATTGAACGGATGATTCTACCTGCGGCGTGCTGTTGTCGCCGAAAACATGTTCCCTCCAGCCCAGCTCAAGAAAAACTATTTGTAGGCTCAACCTCGTGAGATAATACCGCCCAAGGTCATTCCTAACGAAGAAAACATAAATGCCGCGAACAGTGACAAAAAAAACGCGACATCTTTATGCGAACTGTGATTCTTGTCAAGACTCCTGACATTGAAAAGGTTTGAAGACATCCACCAGGAAAAAAAAACTGGCGCCACGACTCGTGACAACAAAAATCACGTCTGTTTTAGCAACCGCGACCTTCGCGCCAATATTTCGAAAAATTCAGGCATCGTGTTTTTCTGCGTTTGTTTGGAACGACCCTTCGTCTTCCACTAGACTTGCAGATCAGAGCTGTGACGCATTTTTTTTCTGGCGTGCGCAATAACATACGCTCACCTTTCCAACCGAAAAAAAACTTTCTCGTTTCAGGCGCGACTGAATCTGGGTGCGCTGCACAAAGAATCTCAAGACCCGGTCATATCCGCGTATATCAACGGCTTGGATCGGAGATTGAAGGCGTCCACCCTAGCTGTGCGACTAGCTCGACGAAAAAACGACGCCAACCCTAGGATTTTCACCCCCACCACCTACACCACGAAGGGCGGCACCGCAAAACCTATATTTGATCGGAGAAAGTTTCGGACCCGCGGCCTCAAATCGTTCCACCCTGTCGTTGTGGAGCCTCATGGGGTCGGGGTTGGGGTTGGGGTTGGGGTTGGGGCTGGGGTTCTTGGTCCCCGGCAACCGTTCCGGTCAACGTTTGAGTCGCCCACACATGTTGCTTCCCGCAGCGGTTCTGGTGCTGCTAGTTTCCCTGAATGGTTGCCGACAATTACAATACCGGCCTCGTTTTGCGACCAACGGCAGCAGCCGCAGCAACTGCCGCACTGGCAGCAGCAGCAGCGGCCGAAAAATCAGAAGCAGAAGCAGAAGCAGACGCAAAAGCAGCAGAATCTAAGCAGCAGAATCTCCAGCAGGACCAGCACCAACACCAACACCAATACCAGCACCAACCACGGCAAGGTCGATATAACCTTCGCATTGAAATGCAGGAGGGTCCAATCGCAGCGATTTGCCCAAGACCACCCACACGTCTCGACTGCAGCCGCACCAGGACGGCACCACCAACCTCGATAGGGGTTACGCTGGCGAGCGTTTTCACTGCAGAGACGAAGCAGAGAGCAGGAACGGCACCTGGACGTCCCCGGTGCCCTCCTGCCGGGTACTCCCGATCACGCCGATGGCTATTATTGCAAGCTTCCGCTCAAGAAGCGGGGCTCATTTGAGGGAAACAATGAGTCAGCTGCACACCTCGGAGGGGGGTTAGCAGCGGGTGCCGAAGCAGAGCGTGGGGATGGAACCTGGGCATCTCTGACCACCCCCATCCGGGCACTCCCGAACACACCGATGGCTGTTCTTACAGTCTTCCGCGCAAGAAGGGGGGGTCCTTTGTAGGAACCACGGGAATTTCTAGCAACATTTGGCGGGGCCTTTCGCATCGAAGGAAGAAGCAGAGGGCAGGGGCGGCACCTGGGCGTCCCCGGTCTTCTCCTTCCTAGTGCTCCCGACCACGCCTATTGCTACTATTGGAGGCTTCTGCGCACAAAGCAGGATTCGTTTGAACCAATCACCTCGGCAGTTAACTTCGAAAAGTATTGGAAATCAAGGCTTGGCCCACGTCGATTGCAAGCGTGCAGCAGTCCTGGCCTGCCCCTTTGTTTCCACAGCACGTTCTCCTTCGATAATTCTTTTTTTGAAAGCGAGTGCGGGTTCCTAGGAGTTTGTTCTTGGTTTTCTCCTACCGGGAAATGAAATGATGAAGCTAAAATCAAACAACGTCAGATTTCTTGAAAATGTTTGAAGCACCCCATTGCGACAAGCACGTTTTTTTTCTTCTCGAGGAATCATGAGGCGCCTTTGCCTACACGTCAGAAATCGCGAAGACACTTTGTTTAAGCAATAGTTCTTTTTAGTTCAAGTAATTTAGGAAGGACACCTCGTTGGCCAATAGTGAACACGATAGAGGTATACTTTTTTTTTGGCGAAAACGGTTTCTGAATGAGGGGCCTCCTTAACAAAAAAATACTATACTAATACTATCGTCGGAAAAAAATAAATAATAGGCCATTTTGTTTCGCGTGATTCTCGTTCTATGCCACGGCCGTGGGGTTTTTCATCCAGGACCATAGCAGTTTTCTTTTTCTCCAAATCAGTTTTTGGGACAGGTCTTAAGCTCCGAAAATTGATGAACCTCAGAAAACACAATGGTTGAGGCACCTCTATCGCCTTTCCCATCTACACAATTTCACGACGTCACAGGACACAGCGTTTTCACGACTCCTCCTTGACAACACAAAAAGAAAATGCCTACTGTAGTTCTCGACTTGATGTCAAATGCGAAGTTATGAGTGAAGCAAAGAACCTGGGATTTTTCCACAAGCTGCAAGAAAGGAAATGCGAGAATGCAAATGTGTACGGCATGAGGTTGAGGGCGTGGCCTGCTGTCAGCTCTCTGCTACTGCCGTGGACGACGCGCCCTACTCTCAGCTCGAGCTCCCGTCACCGCAAACGACGCGTACCGCTGCGACGCGTTGTATGCTGTAGATTCTCCCGTCGTAGGAGCATCCGCGAGATGCTTATTTCCTGTTCCGATTCAAATTTTGTTTCTGTTCAAATTATTCCCGCCGTGTTTCCGGTGTCGCCGTGATGCTGTGTGCTGTGGTGCTGCGTGCTTAAGACTCTGCTCTGTCTCTACTACCATATCGCCAAAAATATGACCCTTAGCAAACAATGCGCGGTTTCGACTACTTCGCGCACAGTATATATTACAAAGCATTGTGGGAATAAAATGTTAGTAGGTTCTACTTTCGAGGTAAACGACATACAAGAGTTGCACGGAAGGAAGCTTGCTGGGGCTATTTTTTGCTGTCGCCTTCTTGGCGATGATGTTCTTACATTACATTTATCTAACGTCTACCCCGTCGTCTAAAACTACTGAGAGAGGAACAAAACGGCGTTGGCACCGATGGCACCCGCGTGCATCACCCTGCCATGTACATCAATATGTCCACCGTCTAAAGCTAACCTCTCTATCTAGCCCTAAAATATCCGGACACTGTGAAGCATGCGTCATCGCAGCACTTTCAAGTGCCTGATTCCGGGCGCAGATCCCCCGTGCGCGCCGTGCGCTGGGCGTCCCGTCGAAGGTTATGGCTCGCAGAATATCTCCCTACCCTCCTCGCCGAGCCCGACAATGGCCTTATCGACGACTACTTCCCTATATATCTCTAAAACATCCAGACACACTAGAGTACGCCATCGCGCTGCAGTAACGATGCCCAGGGTGAGTTAAAGCCACAAACCAAGTAGGCTACCTTTAAACCACGATTGTTGCGGCTTCGATCAATAGAATCTACACAAAGCCCGAAACTGGGGGGTGGCTCCAAAATATTCCCGTCGAGTCGCGATTTAAATATCGAGCCTACATGGTCTCGATTGTCACATTCTTTTCCTCAAGGTTGTTATGTGAGCCTCCTGCATGGTCTTGATTGTCACATTCTATTCCTCAAGGTTGTTATGTGAGCCTCCTACATGGTCTTGATTATCACATTCTATTCCTCAAGGTTGTTATGTGAGCCTCCTACATGGTCTTGATTATCACATTCTTCTCCTCAAGGTTGTTATGCGAACCTCCTACATGGTCTTGATTGTCACATTCTATTCCTCAAGGTTGTTATGCCTCGCCGGGCCGCCCCCTTCCGTACCCGATAATGACCTTGTCGACGCCAACTTCCCCATCTAGCCCTAGCATATTTAGACAACACCACAGTATGTCATCGTGCTAACTTCAAAACGCCTATATCTGAAAGGAACTCCCCCACGCTCGGGCGCTCCAAGTCCCGCCGAAGGTTGTTACGGCTCGTTGATTCGCTCCCCGCTCCCCCCTCCACGCTCGGCGACAGGCCTGCTACCAAAGTTGGTGGTGCGGCATGTGACCGAGAATCAGGAGAAGAGCGAGTTGCCGCGCCCCATCCTTTCCTCGGAGCCTGAAGCATTCCCCATAGGCGTTCATCTCTTGCGAGCACCCCTCCCACCCGTGCTGCGCGCATTTGCCTGAGATGGTCGTGGCTAGCCTTGGCGGAAGAGACGGCTTTCCCCCACTCCGGTTCTTTCGGCGGACTAATCGATCACAGGACGTACGCAAAAGGAGGGGCGGTTGATAACCTCTTTAGCACTGCGCCCATTCTTCTTCTGGGAAACCGCTTGGAATTAGCGTAGGACGCTTTCCTTCAGTAGTAAGCGGGGTAAGAGGTTGCTATGGAGATAGAAAATGTCGCCTGTGCGGCCGAGGTTCGATGTATAATTCTTCTAGTAAGGGGGGAAGATGTTGTACGGTTACTATGCACGAGTGCACGTAATAGGGAAACGTATTTGTAGGAGTTGATGGAGCAACCAATTACGAGGAAGTGAACTATATTATTGACTGTTTCGGTTTAGAAGACGACGTACAGCTCACAGCTTGGGCCTGATTGGTTGACAACTCGCCGAGTGTCAGTTACTCAATACAGTGTGCATGCTTGAGCCAAATCGATTGATAAGTCACCGCGTGTGGAATACTGGATGACAAAGTGTACGCGTTTGAGCCCGATTCAGCAAATAACTCACCGTGTGTCTATTGCTGGTAATATGCCCTTGCTCAGCATCTGCCGCGGTCTCCTCCTCCATTTGCCGCTCCTATCCCTACCCGTACCACCGTCACCAGACATTGAAACCCTCCCCGAACCCGCCAACCTGCCCTTCGCGGATGATTGTGCCGACCCACCCCTTCCGCCCCCAACGCCCACTGCACCGCAAGTATTACA
Source organism: Undaria pinnatifida (assembly GCA_012845835.1). NCBI lineage: Eukaryota > Phaeophyceae > Laminariales > Alariaceae > Undaria > Undaria pinnatifida. The sequence goes on from JABAKD010000004.1 coordinate 11,573,761, forward strand.
TCGACAGGAAGCAGCCGTTCTGGTAGTGCAAGCCACCGCAGCCGTTGTAGAGCGGTTTGATTTTGACAAGACATGGTGGGCCGGGCTTTGACGGAGTGCTTGTATCGAACGCTCAGCCGGTGGAGACGGTGACTGCGATGGAGCCGACACGGCAATAAGTTTGCAGCGTTCGGTCGCTGAGATGCCGTCCAGCTGGGTGGGATGCTGGTGATCTTGGGGAAGGGTGGTGGAGGTATTGAGGGTGGTAGTGGGGGGGATGGCACCAGCTGAGTGGCTGCCATTGCCGCGATTGCCGATGTTGCGTTTTCTCGTCGTTGTCGTGGCAGTCTCCGAGGTTGTCGTCGTCGTTGCCCAGAGGTTGTTCTTGTGCTCGGAAGGTTTTCCCGCCAGGTTTCCTGTCGGGGAATTCAGGAGGGAGACGGCGGGAGGGGGGGGGGGGGGTGGACGCGTCTCCGTGGTAGAACGTACTTAGCCAAGCTAGGAAAGCACCGCCGGGGGGTCATGGCCCCCCTATTGCGCCCTCAAAGCCAACCAAAAACTCCCAACCAATCTACGCAGGGGGTTTCCACGGATATTTCAGCCGAGAGCTAGCTGTGTGATGCATGCTCACAGTCGGTGGCGAAACCCGCGGGCGGAGCCTAGGGGTACAGCAGGTAGCGAAAAAAATCGTGAAACCCAAACGGTATTCCAAATATTGCGTAAATCTTCAGCTGAGGTTTTTCCGTATCTGAGACACGAACTGGCCTAATGAAACTGCTAGAAAATGAAGCACCCGTCAATCGTAAGATGAACCATACTTGAGAGCGATCAAATCGGCTTGTCACACGCCTGTTCTAAAATCTACATGAGGCATGTTTTGAGATGAGCGCGGCGCCGAGATAAGAGCGGAGGCACTGGCCTGAACCTAGGGGCTCCTAAATCGGGTCACCCCCACCGTACCCCTATCGCAGAACGCATCTGAAAACCCGGAAGTCAATCAACCCGATATCCTTTGGTGTCATATTGGAAACAAAGTCGAAAGGCTCCACCGTTCCCGGGTCCAACCCTACACCCTTACTCCAACCCCAACTCTGACCTAACCCTAAGCCTACCGCTAACCCTACCGCTAACCCTAACCCTATTGTAGTCGTTTGCGAACACCTATTAATAGGTCCCGTGTTGGTGTATCCCCTATCGACCCGCCTAACCTTCTCTGGTGTCAAATTGCAAACAGAGTCGACGGGCTTCAGCGTTCCCGGGGTCAAGCTCCAGGGCGCGGCGATAGTCTGCATGCGCCGACGAAACGTTTCCGTTGAAGTACAGCGCGTGTCCTCTCGAAATGTAGTATGCGGAGACCTGTCGAAGGAGGCCAGCGCGAAGACATTGGACGATATTTACCATGTTAAGCCGTTTTAGCATTGTGCCCCCGTTGTGCGAACAACACGCTCGGAAGCATAGGTTATTAATAACAGGATGGGTTTAGGAATTGGGCTTTGGTCAGCGATGAATCAAGGGCCGTCGACAGTGCATACCTCCTCGAAAGATGGTTTACGTACGGAAAGCTGTGATATGTGGCCGGGGGTGGACATATTGGGTGGTGCTTGAACATAATACGGGTCTGGTTTACTGGATCTTGGAGTTTGTCAAATTTGTGTTAACAACAGTTCGTCGACATGCCATGGAATTGTTTAACATCCTTGCTTCGTTTTGCAATGTAGTGTCTCTATCTCGTAGGTTGTGATCACAAAGCGTGCATATCTATGGTGATGTAAAAATGGCATGGACTCTTGTGTGTGTTGGATGTCCATGGGCGGAAAGAACGACGCACGCACGCAAACACACAAACATGCAACGCGCTCACACACATGTGAACGGACTCTTGAGCAGCTAGAAAATGGCATGAACCCACAGCAGTAGCTTCGACGATGCAGTAGCAGCGTACTTGGTGCCAGTATCTACTGTTACGGGCGAACTACGGCTGTAGACGATGTAGTAATCAGGACCGGATTTACATGGCTGGCAACAACAGGGGAATGTATAGGGTTCCGTGTAAAGCGTGGGATCTAATTACTATGGCCCTCCGAAGTACTAGTATTCATAGTATGGCAGTACGGTATACCGGCGGTACACAGCAGTGTGGGTGCGTGTTCTTCGTATCAAACTGTTCTTGTGTCAGAATTGTGTGCAGAGAGCTGATACAGTACAGTGGTACGAGGCACCGGCAATCTTCGCAATGACATTATTTGCCGCTTTGCTGTACACGGCGCGCAGTATTTGGGCATTGAACTGTGTCAGCAGGACATCGGAAAAAAAAAAAAAACAGGTTCAATCAAGTAGTGTACACGGTGCAGAGGGCTACACCAACACGACACATCAGCAGCAGCAGTCGGTACTGCAGACAATTACAGCAGCGCGGTACGACACATCGGCAGCAGTCTAATGAGGCTCACTGCTGCACCATGCTCGACGCGGTGAGCGCACATGCACACAACAGGGTAAACACAACCTCAAAAGGTCTCCACAGTGTGCATGGTGCAGACCAGGAGACACAGAGCAGTACTTGTACTGCAGCAGCAATACGCCGCATCAGCAGTACACGGTGCAGAGAGCTACATCAATAGTACGGCATATCGGCAGCAATCTAGAATGCAGTGAGAGCGCATACAACGAGACACACAAGATGTCGACGATTGAAAATGAATTTAAATGAGCTTGCATTTTTCGTTTGAAATTTAAACATTTGAATTTTGAAACATACCCCACGGGAAAACGCCTACTGAACACTATAAAACCATCAGTAACCCTGTGCCCTGCGCCCTGTGCTTTGTGCGTTGCTTCGCCATTGATCTGAGCCTGAAGCGGTGCTGCTATTGTTCCACAGCAGCGCATACGCATGTGCGATGGCGATGAGGTGTGGCATGTGGCCGGGCATCGCCGCCGCCGCCACGCCGCAGGAAGCGGGTCGTCGAAACCCAAAATACATCGCCGTGTAGGACGGATCCCAGCATCCAGCACCACCAACAGCAGCAGCAACAGCATCACCACCACTGCCAACACCGCCTCCACCGCTGCCAACAGCAACACGAACACCAGTACCAACTACACCGGCAACAGCACTACCAGGGGTGCCCAGGGTGGTACAATAAATGGTAAAACCAATAGCGGGTACTCCTACAGCACAAGGGCTGCGGGGAGGAAGCCGCAGCGGCAACAGTTGGGACAGCAGCGGCTGGCGGGCAACGGGGAGGAGCTTGTCCGGACTGAGCTCAAAAAGCTGGAGCAACTCAAAGCGCTGTTGGTAGAAACAGCTCTGTGGCAACGTCTCGTCGAGGGACTTAAGTCCATCTTCCCGCAGTTAGGCCTGGCCTTCCCTGCTCCCGAAAAGGTGCCGACCTCAAAACTGCAACAACCATGCCCTACTATCAATCACTATTGTCAGGTATCGCTCCAACGTGGTTGCCGTTCTACACACTTTTGTCAAGAGGTTGCTTTTGATACCTGGTAGTCTAATAACAGCCAGTTTTAGTATGGACAGTTTCACTGGTGCGTCTTTTGCTGCTGCTTTTACTGTTGCTCCTGCCGCTGCTTGATGCTGCTGTTAATGCTCTTTTTACCGCTGATTTGCGCCGCTTCTGCTGTTTATGGCGACGCTGCTTATGTTGCTTCCGCTGCTACCATTGCCGTTACGGAGCCGTCAGGTTCTGGAAAACGGACTTAGCAGGAGCAAGGAGGCCGCGTTTTTGAGGGGTGGGAGTGGAGATTCTGCTGCGGTTGGGCGTGAATGCCGGACAACGGAAGCCGTGCAATTCGGTGGGGGTTCGGAAAAGCGACAGCAGCAGCAGCAGCACCAGCACCAGCAGCAGGCAAAGCACCAGCATCAAGGGGGGGAGAAGCCGGAGGAGGAGCAGCAGCAGGAGAAGGAGCAGCAGCAACAACAGCAATCGCAACAGCAACAGCAACACCAGCAACATCACCACCAACAACATCACCACCACCATGAGGTACTATCCGAACTGGTCTGCTATGGCGTCGGCAACTTCACCGAGAGCCACAGCTCAAGATACCAGCTAGCGTTAGCCCTATGTCTCCGTGACCTCCTATTCCCAGCAAGAAATAACAGCGCAACCCATCCCACGGCCTCCTATGAAGGTGCCCGCGAGGAGACGAACAGTAGCAAGGGCGATATCTGCACCGCGGGTGCTCAAAACGTTGACGCGTTGCAGCTACGATGCAGCGACGGGGTGGAGACGAGTCCAACTGATAAACGCTGCGAGAACTTGGAGTGTTCTGAGAAACCGGGGCGTTTTGAGAAGCGTTCCGACGAACATTATCAGAAAACGGAGCGGTGGCAGGGGGTTTCCACACCTGGACCCAAAATTCTCTTTTTTGACCCCATGATGGGCGAGGGCGAACAAACGATTCTTGCCGCACTGGGATGCGGTTTGCTTGAGAATGAGGAGGGGAAACGGAGTTGCTATGATGCGGACGGCGGGGTGGATGAGGGGAGAGGACGCGAGCGTTGCTGTGAGGTGGGGAAAGTTGGAAGGGGCGGTTATGGCGGTGGTGTGAAGGACGGAGGGGGGGGGGGGTGTTGCTGTGGTCTGGAGGGCGGAGCAGGTAAGGGGAGCGGGGGCGGGTGCTGCTGTGGTGTGGAGGCCGGGTCGCCGAAGGGGGGTGGGGACGGGGATATCGATGAGGGTCGGCGAAGACGAAGAAGACCGACGCTGTTCTTCATGCCGCACTGCCCGCAGCGGCTTTACAGCAACGTGCTCTGGGCTAACTGGTCCTCTTCCGGTAGGCGAATGGTGTAGGTCTGCTTGTGTGTGTCCTCTTTGATGGCCGATACTATCATTCGGTTGGGGTGTTCCTATGATGCCGATTGAATAGTTCCTGTTGCCGATATAGTGCCGGTGAAGTCGTTTGGCACGACTGGAACCCGCTATACTAGTATCAACATCGGTGTTAACCACTATAGTGCAGGCGTCCGGTACACTTACCCCAACCCAAACCCAACCCGAATCCTAAACCCCACCCGCACCCCCACCCCTCCCTCGCCCCCAACCCCAACCCCAACCCCAACTCCAACCCCAACATGGGACCGAATTCTACCCCCAATCCCACATCAAATCGCCACACCCATCCTTAACCCCACCGCCAACGCCACCCCCAACCCGACTCCCCACCCAACACCAACCGTAACCCCACCGCTATCACCTTCCTCTACCCCTGACCCCTTCTTGGTCAGGTCTAGGTTCGATCGTCATCCTTGGCAACAAACCAACCTCACACCAAGATCGAGCCGTCTCCATTCCCAATCCCAACCCCAACCCCACCCTCAACCCCAACCCCACCCCTAAGCCCCCCCCCTCCTCCCCTTCATCCCACTCCTACGCCTACCCCCTGTCAGGTTTAGGTTCGATCATCCCGGGTAACCAAGTATCCTCGTACGGGATCGAACCCTCTCCACCACCGCCCCCACCGACCCTACAAACTCCGTAATGCGGAACCTCTTCTACCCCAACACCTACCCCCAACCTCAACCCCCACCCCAACAAATACCCTAAACCACAATCCAACCCCACCCTCCTGTAATACCCCTACCCCAACCCTAACTAGAACCCTAACCCCAACGCCTGCCCCACCTCCAACCGCAACCCCAACGCCTACCCCCTGATAGGTTTTTATGTTCGACCATCACCCTGGGTACCAGAATGTCGTCGTACCGGGACCGAACACCCCCTACCCATACCCCGACCCCCACCCGCAACTCCAACCGTAACCTCAGTCCGAACCTCACCCTGACCCCGACCCCTCCAGCAACCCTTCCCCCTTGTGGGGTTAAGGTTTCAATCATCATCGCAGGTAACAAACTGTCCTGATCGAACCCTCTCCACCGCTACCCTTTCAGACCCAACAAGCATTTTTCTTCGCTAGGGGCAACTACCACCCCAACGCCCAGCCCCACTCCAAACCCTAACTCCACCCCGACCCAACCCCACCCCCAACCCCTAACCCTAACTCTGTCAGGTGTAGTTTCGATTATCATCCAGAGTAACAGAATTTCGTCGTACCGGGATCGAACACTCCCTACCCTACCCCCACCCCTAAACCCAGACGCAACCCTATCCCCACCCCAACCTCAGCCCCTGGACCTACCCCTGCCAGGTTTAGGTTCAATCGTCATCCTCGGTAGTGAGCTATCCCCGTACCGGGACCGAGCCCTCTCCACCACGTCCCTCTCCGACGCTACAAACTCCACCCTTCGATCGGGGCCACTACTACCCCACGCCCACCCCCACCCCCCTAACCCTAACCCTACCCCAACTCCAACCCCTACCTCAGCCCCAACCCCAGCTCAAACCCAAGCCCCAACCCCTTCCCCTACCTCCCACCTTAACGCCACCCCTACCCCCCCCTTGCCCCCTGCATGGTCAGGTCTAGGTCCGATCATCCTGGGTAACAAGCTATCATAATACGGGGATCAAATCCTCTCCACCCATCGCCTTCCTGAATCCAACAAACGTTTTTCTTTGCACGGGGCCACTTCTACCCCAACCCCACTCCCACTCCCACTCCCATCCCCACCCCCACCCCCACCCCCCACTCTAACGCTGACCCTAACCCCACCCCAACCCCAACCCCTCCTCCGACCTCTATCCTGCGTCAGTTTTATATTCGATGATCAGCTTGGGAAACAGAATGTCGTCGTACCGGGACCGACCACCCCTAGCCCTACGCCCACCCCCACCCCCAATCTTCACCTCAACCTCGTCCCTAACCCCATCTCCCAACCCTAGCCCCACGCCCAACCCCAACCCGTACCCCTACCCCGTGCCGGTTCGGTGATCATCTGGTTAGCAAACTATCTTCCCACCGGGATCAGAGTGTCTCTTACCACTGCCCTCTCAACCCCACCCCGTACCCCCGACCCCAACCCCAACCCCAACCCCTACTCAAAACCCCTACCCCCACCCCTACTCCCTGCAGTGTCAGGTCTAGATCCATCATCATCATCGTCCTTGTTAACGACCCTACCCCCGCCCAAAACCCTAACCCCAACGCCACTCCAACCCCTGTCCCCCGCCCCGTACATGGTCAGGTCTAGGTTCGGTCATCATATTGGGTAACAAACTATCCTCCTACCGGGATCGAACCCTCTCCACCACCGCCCTCTGCGACCCTACAAACTCCATCCTTCGCTTGGGGCCACTACTCGAAGACTTCGATTTAGTCCCCTACCAAGGGACGGACAAAAAAAAATGCTGGAAGAGGGATGTCGAGCGATTGCCCCGCTTAGAGAGAGCTTTTAATGATTTGACGCTGTCGTTTTCGAGCCCCGCAGCGCGAGCATCGCCCGAGGGGGTGATGGCTTTGCGAGACAGGCCGCAGGAGTTCGTAGAGGAGGTGGATGGGGAGCTGATTACGGGGCGAGTTGGGTTGCACGATGGTGCCGGTGTGTAAAGTTAACCCTGGCGACGCCTTTTAGCTCGCTTTTGGATTTTTTCTTTTTGTGCGTGAGGAGATGGGGCCGCAGGCCGTAGAGGAGGTGGATGAGGTTACAACACGGCTTGCGTCGCGCTAGGCTTTGACCCAGTAACTTTACATTTCTTTCTCAGAACGGACTTTTTCCCCGATATTTCTCGCATATGATACCTGATGTGCGTTCTATAGTTTTGATCGTAATTATGCGAGGTTAAAGCATATTTTTAGTAACAGATGGGCCCTTTTGGGGAAAATGATTTGAATCTGAAGTAGATTCGCATAAAAGTTGGACCCTTTTGGTTGAATATCATGCGAATTTGAAGTAGATTCCCATAAAAATTGGACGCTTTGGTGAAAAACATGCGAACGTTGCGATTGATAAACTAGCACAATATATAAATGCTTCGCTTATTGGATAATCTTCCTAGGTTGCACGGCGCCAGTGTTTAGCTCTGAGGACAGCACTGCGAGTTAGCGGACTATCTGTCGCCGACTAGTCGTTTAGTTGGCTAGGTGGCTTAGTTATTTTTTAATAGTCCCTTGCGATAAATGTTTCGTGTTTTGCAATATTTGACTGGTGCGATTGTGGCTCCCATTGTGTTTATAACCGTATTATTTTCGTTGTGTTTGTTATTGTGTTTGCCGCCCAGTAAAGGTGCAGTGTGTAGTATGAGCTTCAACGTTGATAGCTCAAACCCGGTGGTGCCAATGGGAGTATATCAGAACACCGTCGTAAAATCCCCCCTACTAATACCCTGCCGTAGCCTTGTGATCTTGGGACCCAGTCTACGGTACCATAAGGGTCCGGCCTTCCTTTTTTGGCAGTGGCTCGAGGTCAATCGCGCGAGCAATCCCTCTGTTCCTTGCGGTCTTGAGCTTCATTGGTGTTTTGAACTTGACGAGATCGATCCGCAACGGAATTGTAATCTACGCTGCGCCAAAACAATCACCTAGAATGCTTTTGTCCGTGAGGTACCGAGTCACTCGCGCGCGAGTATGATAGTATAATAGCATGATAGTATTACAGCTCGAGCCCGGTAGTGAAACTTGGGGTATATCAGAACCGTCGTAACATCCCCCCCACCGTAGCCTTCGAGCGAAATAACACCCACATAATATATTACAAGTACCAACAATACAGCTTGCGAAGATGAGCATTGACCCGAAAATCGTCGAACTCACGGCTGACGTCCTTCAAATATTTGTATGATGATAGTATTGGACAGCTCGAGCCCGGCACTAAAAAATGGGGTATAGCAAAACCGTCGTAACATCCCCACTGCCGTAGCCTTCGAGCGAAATAAATATTCGAGTCGTTCTACGATAGCCCCTTCCCCCCAACACCCTTTTCTTTAACAAAACCGCCGGTTTTGAAACCAGCTCCCGGCCGTATCTCCTGAAAAACAGTGCCTCTTGCCACCCCAGCGCCATTGTTAGATAGTACTGGTACTACTAGTCCTTTGCAAGCATGAGAAAAAATATATCATGAGAAAAAATATATATGGAGACCTTTTGACTTAAAAGCAACCTTCCTCATGTCGAGCAGCCATGAAACGTTCGTTGAAGAAAAGCGCTGGTTTTGGGGGGGGGCTATCGTAGAATCAGTCATTCCTAAAAAATAGAAGAAAACCGGCGAGGACCCTTGAGGCAAGAAAACTACAGTAGGCGACACTACTCTAGTTAAAAATCCCTTGTTTCCGGCCAGGCTGGAATTCTCGTGTAAGGCGCGATGTATGCCCTACCAGTACACTGTTTTCAATACGAAAGAGGCCATGTCCTTATTTTCGTCCAAAAAAAAAAAACTCGAGCCTGAAATTGTTAACTACCATTCTTTTTATTAATAAGTGCCGTCAGGTACTGTATGCACACACTTTAATTTAGTAAAACCTCTATTTTTCTACCTACTTCCCTGCCAGTACACTGTTTTCAGTACGAAAGAGGCCGTGTCCTTATTTTCGTCCAAAAAAAAAAAACTCGAGCCTGAAATTGTTAACTACCATTTTTTTATTAATAAGTGCCGTCAGGTACTGTATGCACACACTTTAATTTAGTAAAACCTCTCTTTTTCTACCTACTTCCCTGCCAGTACACTGTTTTCAGTACGAAAGAGGCCTTGTCCTTATTTTCGTCCAAAAAAAAAAACTCGAGCCTGAAATTGTTAACTACCATTCTTTTTATTAATAAGTGCCGTCAGGTACTGTATGCACACACTTTAATTTAGTAAAACCTCTCTTTTTCTACCTACTTCCGGCTTTGTGTTTCATATCGAGAAACGATTAAGTCCGCTGGTTTTCACGGGTCATGAGCCATGACCCGGCTCGTGGGCCAGGTTAAGAGGTTTAACAAAAATGCGGGTCGAGTTGAGTCGGGTCAAGAGGTGTTCGATCTCTCACGGGTTGGGTCGGATCAGGAAAATTGTTTTCAAACATCATGGGTCGGGTCGAATCGAATCGGATCGGGTCGGGTCGAATCGGATCGCAAGTATATGCCACCCATTATACACCCAACCTACTAATTTGCTGTCAAGTTCACCCGAAATTCACCGTCCTACTGAGGGAGATGAGAAGCCTGCAGGTGTGGACGCCTTGCGAAACAGACTACTTGGAGTTCGTATAGTAAGCGAGTGGGGAGCTGACTGCTGGGCGGGGTGGTTCGCCCAGTAGCGCCGGTGTTCAACAACCTTTACAACTTCACCAACGTTTTTGGCAACAAATGGTAAAAGGTTTATCTAACTCTGATGGAGCTGAGAGGGCATTTGCGAGACACGTCGCTCGAGTTCGTAGAGGAGGGGGACGGGGAGATCATCACGAGACAAGCTGTGTTTTGCCTCTTGTTTTCAAGGATGTGCTTAGTCGGGTACGTGACCTTGGTACTCGGGTATCTCACCTGGTTATCTTTGCCATACCCGGGTAGATATACCCGGGGACCCCGGGACCGCACTTGGTTACGTTGGTCATACCCCCGGGGTACCCCGGAGTATATACCCCTACTAAACCACCCTCTTGCATGTTTTTGTCACCTTCCAATTGTACGCGATGGCCGTGTCCAGCTCTTCCTTGGCCTCCACGAGCCGGCCTTGGTTGAAAAGCCGGTTACCCTGCAGATAGAGCGCGAAGGGGGGAGGTAGTATGTCTTCAGTAACATAATGAATTTACGGAGCTGTAAAACCTATACCTATCCAAACGTGTTCCTTGTCTGCAAAATGTGGGTGACAACATTACGAACTACCCAAAAATGCACAGCATCGACCACTGGTTAGGGGCTGACAGGACAAAATAGAGTTTTTATCCGAACTTTTTTTTACAGGGCCTTCGCGGAACACCAGACTTGGTTTGGGTAGAAAACCATAGAAATATATAAAATTCTTCGCCAACACCGAGAACGAGCTGGAAATCTGCAAATTTATGCTTTCATCTCGCCCTCAGACCGAGACCCGTTGAACCCCCACCTTGGGGTCAACTTAATTTCTCGCCCGCTCTCTTCGCGGGTCGAGTTCCCGGGCCTTCGCCTGACCTGTTCCCGCGCATGTGACTTCGAGGTCACGCGCCGCCGGCGAGCGCAGCGACCCCGAGATGAGCTCGTTTGGGCAGATCTTGCGGAGATGCTCGCTGCTGCGAGGAGATATTTTTCCAAATTATTATTATTACGTCAGCTGTGGGTTCGACAAATATAGGGTCAGATATAGTTGTTCGTTCGTTGCTGTTGTTAGTCCGGGAGCGAGTTCGCGACAAGGAACTCTGAGGAGGATTACGTCCGGGACGTTCGTAAGATTCGAGATAGCAAAACCCCTTATTTTTAGATGATGTACCGGTCAGTTCGTGTCCAAGGGTGTTCCGGGTCAAATTGTTGGGAAAATATATCATTGGTACGGGTTGATTCGAGACCTGTAGATTTCGCCCCACCCGTCTCGATATGTTTTTTGTGTTGACTTATAAAAGCATCCGAGCCCAGCACGTTGACTGACTGCTGCTCAGCTGTTGCTGCCTATGATACGAGTGCGTATCCACGGAGAGGCCCGCGCCGAGTGCGCTTCTCGTGGTCTGTAGGCCCGAGCCCACGCCAGCCGACTGTAGTCTGGCCTCGGAAAGATATGTTGCTGTTGCTGTTTGTTGTTGTTGCCGTTGTTATTGTTGTGAAAGAATAACCTATACCAACTGGAGGTGAGGATGGACAGGGAGGAGTCGCTGATGATACAGAGAAGAGCAGTGGCTGTCTTTACGTAGGGGTATAGCAAATGCACCCGTGTCCAGATACGAGGCTCATAAGCTGTGAATAGCCTTTGAACACAATGGTTGTGTGAAGGCTCTGTCTTCTATGCGAAGAGATGCAGAGGTGGCACCGAAGTGTCTGTTAAGATCGCTTGTGATAAGAAAGAAAAAGGGATAGTTTGGAAATGGCGCTTGAGGCCAAAGAGAGAAGAAGAAGAAGGGAAAGAAGGGAGAGTAGGGAGAGTTGGGACAATTGGGAGAGTGATCATGGTGGGTTGCATCACCACTTGATCATCACGGAACAATGCCCGTAGTCCGGTAGAATACCGGGACAACGGGACAACCTTAACATACTCAAATGTATGTTTAAATCTAGGTTCAACGTAAGATTCAACGTAAGATTCAACGTAAGGTTCAACTGCATATATATCTTATTCGTGCGTATAAACTGCTCGAATAGACTGCGCATTTAACTTAGATTTGAATCCAAGGTTCATACTCTCAACATGTTGTTCTCAAATTAACTCGCATAATCACGCCCATGGTCACAGCACAGGCTCCAGTCACTCTGGAGTGGAAGAATACCCCTGGGAGAAAACACACAAACAAGACCAAAAGCGGTACACGCATATGTCTCCGCCAGAAAAATGTAAAAAAGTGAAATCAGGAGTCAGCCTACGACGTGCCAGGTCCATACTGGTGCATACGTCTCACTACTCGCGCCTGAAGAACCGTCTACACCACATGCCACCCAGAAAAGACTACCACGAATATATTACACGTAGTACCAATCACTACGCATTCGCACGACAGACTCAAGTGAACTGGAAAAGAAAAGAAAGGAAAAGAAAATAAAAGAAAAGAAAAGAAAAGAAAAGAAAAGAAAAGAAAAGAAAAGAAAAGAAAAGAAAAGAAAAGAAAAGAAAAGAAAAGAAAAGAAAAGAAAAGAAAAGAAAAGAAACGAAAAGAAAAGAAAAGAAAAGAAAAGAAAAGAAAAGAAAAGAAAAGAAAGAAAAGAAAAGAAAAGAAAAGAAAAGAAAAGAAAAGAAAAGAAAAGAAAAGAAAAGAAAAGAAAAGAAAAGAAAAGAAAGAAAAGAAAAGAAAAGAAAAGAAAAGAAAAGAAAAGAAAAGAAAAGAAAAGAAAAGAAAAGAAAAGAAAAGAAAAGAAAAGAAAAGAAAGAAAAGAAAAGAAAAGAAAAGAAAAGAAAAGAAAAGAAAAGAAAAGAAAAGAAAAGAAAAGAAAAGAAAAGAAAGAAAGAAAAGAAAAGAAAAGAAAGAAAAGAAGAAAAGAAAAGAAAAGAAAAGAAAAGAAAAGAAAAGAAAAGAAAAGAAAAGAAAAGAAAAGAAAAGAAAAGAAAAGAAAAGAAAAGAACAGAAAAGAAAAGAAAAGAAAAGAAAAGAAAAGAAAAAAAAAAAAAAAAAAAAAAAAAAAAAAAAAAAAAAAAAAGAAAAGAACACCATACGAATAGACCCTAAGAACTGACTAAATACGGCATTGGGCTCATAGAGGGTGTCAACTGCATCAATGGCACTGGGAGGGAGAACGCAACAAGGCGAAGAAGTCAGGGCGGCCTTACGCTGGCCTGTGACGTCCATTGTAAAGCCCACAAACGTCAAGACGATGATATCCACACCCAGACTTCTTGGGCAGGACGCCCCCCCTCCCCCTTCCCCCCTCCCCGCCTCTCTCCCCCCTCCCCCTTCCCCCCTCCCCGCCTCCCCCTCCCCCCCCTTCCCCCCCCCCCTCGCCCCCCTCCGCCCCCCCTCCCCCCGGCCGCTTAGAGATGCCGACGTTAGATGGCGCTGCCGCGGCCTTTGCGTGTCGCTCTGCAGCTCTTCAGCTCTCCGCATCATGTAATTTTCTCATCAATGACTCTGCTCCCTCCGCTACCCGTCGAAACCATCTGTGCAGCCTTTCGCCGCCCTTCAAACTTCGTTCCAAAGGCCGGCATACGGCATATCCTCCTTTCGGTACACCATCCAGCCCTTCTCTTCTCCACCTGAGTAGCCCTTACCCCCAACAAGCTCCCCAAACATCACCTTCTGAGGCAGACGCTCCTCGCCCATAGGCGCTACGAATCCCGCAAACAATATCCTCCGTTTGCGCACTGTCGCCTCTATGCTCTCGGAAGCTGTCTTGGCAAGCGCGTCGGCGTACGAGAGGGTTTGGTCGTTGCGCTTCCGTTTCTGCCATCCGAGGCATTGGAGAAGCATAGAGTTGTGAACCCGTATGTCGACCGCTGACTACGCATCAGGCACGACGGCACGAGGCAACGTCGTTTTGTCCCCATCCAACTAATCGAATTTTCTGCTGCATGGATGCCACCTTGAATTTATGTAGCATGCCGCTCTTCGATTTGAAATACTCATGACCCAACTCGTCCGAAATTTGGACCCTTCTCAGAAACGAGCCTTAGAGGCATGACACTGGCAACAAACATCTGTGAAAGTGACTCATGAGAATGATATGGAAAAATTAGAAGTGACAAGGACAACGGAATGAAACGAGGCTGACAGAAACTATACTGATAGCAAAGCGTCGAAGAAATGATACTTGATAGTGTCTGCGGATTAAGACTGATAAAACGACGCGTGCTACGACAGAAGTGCACCACTTTTTGTCGGAGGTTTCCTCAATTTCGGAGCTTAAGACCTCTATAAGGCAGAACCTGATTTGGAAAAAAATAAAACTACTAGACTACCGGATGAATCATCCCATGGCCTAGGTATGCAACGAGAATCATGCGAAAAAATGGTCTATTATTTATTTATTTTCCGACGATTTAGCCCAGGTTAAGGATCCCCGTCATTCAGAAAACATTTCACACCAAAAAATGCTACCTCTATCGTAGCACAAGTCCGAAAAAAACAGCAAAATCCAAACCCTATCGTAGCACGCGTTGTCATACGTGGGCGGTGATAAGAACGCAAGAAGGTCTCGCTTTCGTCGGTTGTGATACGTAAGTCCCAAGGCAACAAACTCCAGGGTTTTTCACGGGCCATGAGTCATCACCTGGCCCACGTGCCGGGTTCGGAGGTTTCCGAAAAAATTCAGTGGGTCGAGTCGGATCGGGTCAGGAGGTGTTCTGCATGTATATCTCACGGATCGAGTCAGGTGGTATTCAACTCTCACGGGAGTCATCCCACGCTATTAATAGTGGTGCAGCAGAATATTCTAAGAATTTTCTGAGCTCCTCACAACGAGGATCTGGATATCATCATCTCATCATCACATCATCACATCATCACATCATCACATCATCACATCATCACATCATCACATCATGCCATCATCACATCATCACATTATCATCGCCAGAAGCATTGATTCGGAGGCTCTTGTTCGCACAATCCGACCACCATTTTTATGGGCTAGTCCTACAGCAAACAAAGCACGAAACATACTCGTAAAAGCATCAGCCTAACCGGCGGTTGCTCACTTGAGGACGTCAACCAAACAGAAACACAGAAACACCATATGACCCAAAATGTGCCGCCCCTACACCGTGGAATGACTCATCGTGAGCGGCTCGGGTCACCCTGTCCCCGTCCGACCCGCGAGATGCGGTCCGACTCTTGAAAATCCCTGATAAACTCATCTCCTTAATCTGGCGGATGGTCGAGGTGTAGCGTTCATATTCCCGGAGTTGCTACTGTCTGCGGCGGGGAGCCGCTTGTTCATACGCGGCGATTCGACGGGAGAGGCTTAATGGTACCCTGCCTGGGTGAGAGGCTCTGGCTGATCGCAACAGAAAGGCCCCATTTCTCCCAAACTATAGTATATACCAGCAAGTACGAACTAAAGCGACCACGAACGTTACTTGTATCAATAACGGATCAGATCCCACTCATGATCTGTGTATTTCAGCGCCGACAGCTCCCTAGTCTTCATTGTCTGCATGGCCTCTAGATAATGCTGACGGGTGAGAGTGGTATGATATGTATAACCTATCACACGTTTCCTGGGTGGGGTCTGTACCACACAGATCCTGCACAACATACCATGACGACAGATGTAGGATCTATATCATCTACATGATCTATAGTATCTGTATGATCCATACGATCTATAAGATCTATACGATCTACATGATTTACATGATCTACATGATCTACATGATCTACATGATCTATATGATCTACATGATCTATGTGATATATGCGATAAATATATGATCTAGATCGTGGTCTATCCGATGTGGAAGACAAAAAGAAGGAAAAGCTGCGTAATCAGAAGGTACCTTGCACCCAGCAAACAGTAAAAAGTTATGCTCGTATATACTATGTTGCTTGCCATCGGACATTATGCAATTTGAATATCACCCACAGCAGCAAAAAGACGACGAAACAAAGAACAAAAACCCCTCGTAGGGCACATGTAAAATCCACGACCACCAATTGTTTAAGCACAAACAGCAAGCCCAGGAATTAGGAACTGACCTTGAGATAGTAGGCCAGAGAAAGGCGTGTCTTGACCATCCAGTTCTTTGGGTCCACCTCCAAGGCGCGTTCATAATCGCGCACCGCCCTTTCCGCAAACCCGCCGCTGCGATAACAATCTCCCCTGGTCAACGTACAGTCGTGATGCCGCGTTAGTGCGGTACCCTTTAGTGCGGGGGCCCAGTTTAATGCGTTCAAAAGCGCTTATCGCTGGGGTAACAGTCTCCCCTGGCAAAAATTAAGGTTAAGGTTACCGTCGTAGTCCACCGTTAGCGCGGTACTCTGTAGCGGGGGGGGGGGGGGGCAATTTATTGCGGCTCGATATGGTTAAGGTTACTGTTGTGGTTCCGCTCCAGTGCGTACCCTGTAGCGCGGGGAGGGGCACCTTATTGCAGCGAGCAAAAAACTTGTTCCGTATTCGTGCGCCACCTTTTCCGCAAAGCCGTCGCCACCGTAATAGCCCCCCCCCCAGTTAAAATTAATGGTGAGTGGTTCCTCATTGGTGCGGTGCCCATTAGTGCGGAGGCCCAGTTTAGTGCGGTGCTTTTCGTTGCTGTCACGACCTTGTTCTATCCCGCGACTGTCGCAATATCATGTGGCAAGTAGCGGCACCGTTTGGGGGACCACGACGGTCATTTTTTTTTTCTGGGTCGCTACGATAGAGGTGCCTCAACCATTGTTGTTTTTTCTGGGGTTCCTCAATTTGAGAGCTTAAGACCTCTCCCAAAAACTGGCTTATTAGAGAAAGATGAAACTGCCATGATCCCGGATGAATAATCCCATATGGCCGAGTTGCAAAACGAGAATCACGCAGAAAAACTTGGCCTGTTTCCAACGATTTCGGTTATGTCAATATGGTAAGGAGCACCGTCATTCAGAACGCATTTCAGAAGAAAAGTGATGCCCCTACCGAAAGGGCAACGCGACGCACAATCCTATGGTCTAGGCAAACAAAACAAAAAATATACCAGGCATTGCGAATGACTAAAGAATTCCGACGATACTGTGGGTTAACGTTACAACTAGAAGGTCTTTTCTTTTACGAATTTACTTGAAGTTAGTATAGGGAGGGGTTTAGGGGTCCCGTCGTTCAGAAAGTATTTAGCCAAAAATCAAGGTTGCTACCTCTGGCGTAGCGCACGTGACGCTGCTGCTGTATCTGGAGACCCGATCGTTGTTGTTGTTCTTGTTCTTGTTCTTGTTGTTGTTGCTGCTGTTGGTGCCGTTGTTGTTGTTGTTGTTGTTGTTGTTGTTGTTGTTGTTGTTGTTGTTGTTGTCGTTGTTGTTGTTGTCGTTGTTGTTGTTGTCGTTGTCGTTGTTGTTGTTGTTGTTGTTGTTGTTGTTGTTGTTGTTGTTGTTGTGGTTGTTGTTGTTTTTGTTGTTTTTGTTGTTGTTGTTGTTGTTGTCGTTGTTGTTGTTGTTGTTGTTGTTGTTGTTGTTGTTGTTGTTGTTGTTGTTGTTGTTGTTGTTGTTGTTGTTGTTGTTTTTGTTGTTGTTGTTGTTGTTGTTGTTGTTGTTGTTGTTGTTGTTGTTGTTGTTTTTGTTGTTTTGTTGTCGGTGTTGTTGTTGTTGTTGTTTTTGTTGTTGTTGTTGTTGTTGTTGTTTTTGTTGCTGTTGTTGTTGTCGTCGTTGCTGTTGCTTGTTGTTGTTAATCTTTGGTTCACGTTCGGTTATTCTGCGTTGTGCGGATGATTGTGAGTGGTCGGCGCCAAAGCGCATGCTTTACATTGTTGGAAGGTAAACACCATAAAATAAGCAACATTATGGCAATTAACCGGGGCTGCAACATCGCCACTCACCTGTTCAAGAAAAACTTCGATTCCATGACCCCATGCGTGGCTCCGGCGAACGCCCGGTCTCCCTCAATAGCCAGGTCCAGCACCATCACCGCCTGGAGAGCGTATGTTTTGCAAGATAAATAAACGCGTTTTTATTGAAAAACTGGTGAAACACATACCTGGTATTTCTTTTTAGTTTACTTTGAAACAATACACCGTGGGGTGCCATACGACAATGGTGAATAGCTATTGATTGGAATAAACTGGGTCCGTGATATAATGCATTGTAGAACACTCGATGGCATGTTTCGGACAGAAGGTACGTATCTACGGAGATCGCGGGTTGTCTCGAGAAGTATCGAGAACATCGCCTCAGTTCCTTGTCGAACGATACTCTACTATTATTACGCTTGCCATCCGACAACGTATGTGCGGTAGGAGCTTCAACGATCGTCACTCAGAATATTCCCAAAATACCAAAAAAAAAACTCAGGAACAAAAGGGAATCTATGCACAAAATCTAACTCCCGCCTTCTATGACTACTTCCGGCTTAAGCTTTTTGTACGGCACCCCTTTTGTTGTTCGTTTTGCCCACTCCTTCTCAATACGTGCTATTATATCCTGTTCTTGTCTGTGTGATGTTTGAGACACGAGCTAAATGGCGACGAACGAGATACCGCAAACCCTGGGTGAGAGTGACCTGCTTAGCACCGACACCCTGCGTCCCCCCGCTGGGCCACCTCTACAACAATAACCACCCAAAAACATAATAACGACGTAAGACCAATCTTGCCAAAAAAAAAACACACATGCTAAAGACTCCCGACGGCGCGGCAAAAGCAGAGTCAAGCACCATCTTACCTTTCTGTATTCCCCGATCCCGAAGAGCTCCAATGCCCAGTCATTCAGGACAAGGCAGCGTTGCCGCGTGATGTAACTCGGCTCAATATATCCTTCCCCTTCCCTCTCACACACCCCGACCCTTTTTCCCCCTTCTCCCGTCCGGACCCTCTCCCCCTCCTCGCTGTCCTCTACCCCACCCCTCACCCCGCGCACGCTGGAAACGCCTCCTCGCGCCATATATTCTTCCGCTTGGAATCGGGAGATGTCGAGAGTGTAGTCTGGGTCTAAGCCGATGTAGGGGATCGCCTGCCGGAACTTCCGACGTAGAACTGTCTCTCCTAGTCTCTCGTTTCCGGCCTGATTGGATTTTTTATAAATTTATTTCGAATTACGTCAGCCGCTTGTTCGATCGGTTGAGAACTCGATGCTAATCTTCGCAAGCTACGTGACACGTCTTCGCCCGCGCGTTTTGTACAGATGTATTCCTCTTCGCACAGTAAAGGTTTTACAACGTGATTTCAAAAATACGTCAGCTGTGAGTTCGACGGGTTGAGATATCGATACTCAGCTTATGCACGCTGCGTGACACTACGAAGCGTGAAAATAATGTGTTGCGGTCGAGGTTTTGGGAAGTAGTGTGTATGGCCTGGCCCATGTTGGAACAAAGAATGGTTAATAGTCATCGTGACATCTTCAATCTGAGGGAATATCCAGGGCGATCGGGGTTGATGATTTTCGGTGAAGTTTACCGGTAGCGCCTGCGAATTGATCACCAGAACGATCCGAGTCACCACCACCACCACCACCACCACCACCACCACTATCACCACCACCACCACCACCACCACCACCACCACCACCACCACCACCACCACCACCACCAATAACCACCACGACCGCTGCTACAATCCCCACCGCCACCATCACCGCCACCACCATCACCGCCACCACCACTGCCAGGACGAAGTACGCAAAACAAAGTGCAAAGTATACGCGCTGGAATCAAATTCCCGGGACGTCCATGTGTGCCTTGCAATCAATGAAGCACACGCGTGCACTCACGATGGTTTCGATGCTCTCCTCCATTTCTTCCACGCTGATGACGACCCCCTCGCCGTCCACCTCTCGAACGCTGCCGCCTCCGTTGTTTAATCTGCCAAGCACACCGTGGGGAGCACAAAAAAGCAGTTTGAATACTTCCTCTGCATCATGAGAACAATTGTTATCCATGTTCGTAGAGACTTTTGATCGTGTTCGGTGTTTTTCTTTCTTTTTAATGAAGTCTTCGCCATTTCATGGGTTGAAACGGTCATAATTTTTCCTCAAACCTTCGCCAATTCCACCAGGTGGCGAGCGGACAGCGGCAACGGAATCAATAGGCCTGGATACATCCTTATTTCTCCCTCTATCTAGGGCTTTGCTCATGGAACAGAGCAAGTTATATGTTTTTCTCACGTAACGTAGTCGAGGTAACCATGCGGCTCGTCGAACTGTCGTAGAAGAGGAGAACGGAGGTTGTTGAGCAGGTTCCAGAGTCACGGCGCGGAGGCCCCTTCCGCAGTGGTCGCTCTATGGAGCGGGTATGTGCCTCTATAGTGCCAGCGGGAAATACCGTCCCTATGGAGGCAACCGGCACTACGCCGCATACTGCCACTACTGGTTTGCTTCATGTGCGGCGGAAATACCGGCACCACTACTGGTTTTCGCTATATGTGCAGCGAGATTTTAAACGCATTCTATTGGTCAACCGGCACTATGGAAGGACCACGGCTATGTTATCACCCTTCAACAAAACACCAAACATGTAGGCTATTTATTATAGGAAACCGGTCTTTTTGAGTGCGTGGAGGACTGTAGAGCCCCAAAACCCCTCCCTACACTGATTCAAAGCAAATTGTCCCCGAACACGGGTTTCCAGATGCAAAGGCGTTAACCCCTTTTAGGTTCTTCTTGCGCAACGTAGCGCATTTGTGAACTCGTTCAGAACTGTGATAACATAGTTGGAGACAAGACACTACTAGCAGACACTCCACGACCCTTTTCCGCTAGTAGTGAAAGGCTTAGGTTGCTGATCCAGAACGCGAGTAGCCCTTTCCTATTTAGGTACAAGTACTGCTGCGATAGAATCGTGCCGGTTTTGCACTGCAAACGTTTTTCGCTCAAAAATGGACGATTTTGATTCATGCTTCTCGCATACGTGTTTTGTGGGTTTTGAGAGTATATACTCGAATTTGTAGCACATTCCACATGAAAAAAAAAACTTTTTGGTGTACATTGTGCGCTTTTTTGCAAGACCCGTGGAAAATATCAAAACAAATCTTCGATTTTTTCCCCACACCTTGAGACACTGCCCGGTCTTCTGCTATCGACAAAACCCACATTCCAGAACACAACGGCGACTACTCTCTCCGCTCACCTCTCCCCTCACCAAGGCTACGGTGGGGTGAGGTGTAACCATTGTAACATGCATAGCCGTAGTCGTATGACCGTAGATCCTACTAATAGCACGCCCGCAATGCAGGGACGGAGCACGTCGGGTTTTCGCCGAGACCAGGCTAATCGACTATCTGTATGCCCGGCGTAGGGTGGCTCACGAGGAATGCACTGATCCAAAGGGGCCTCAACTCGAACATACCTGGTATCGAAGATTGGGACCGCCAATCATATCAATAGTTCTACTCTACCCTCTCCGTAGATTCTTTGCAGTCATAAACCAACACAGGCAGTCTTGGGCACAGTCATAAACCAACACGGGCAGACTTGTGCACAGGCAAAGCCCTGCGATAACGGGAAGGGCACTTTTGGGGGCATGTCTTTCCAGTCGCTCATGGCTGCTCGCGCGAGTGACCACCCCCTACTTACTGCTGCTGCTTTGTAAGCTTTGCGTTTTTTTTTGGTGATTTACTCTTTCGCGAAACACGCCGCCATCGAATCGTTGTTTCACACATACATGCCACGTTTAAAAGGGGCGCCATTTTTTTGTTCTGAGGCTCGTAACCTCATGAGGAGCTCCATACCCCCCACAAAAAACTCGACTCGCTGAGTAGACCGAGGATACCTTTACGTTTATTCTTGTGACGGCCAAGCCCATGGCCTAGGCATCACAAAAAACACTCTAGCATGGCCAAAAGCAAGAACAACGTTCCGGCTAGTTAGGGTTGAAGAGGCCCGTCACTCACCAAAAAAAAAAAATCGGTAACAGTCCAAAAGAAAGTGTTTGCCGCTATCGTGGTGATGCGGCTGCCAACTCTGCCAACTTTGCTCGGAATGAAAGCACGCCCTTTGGTGAACGCTCGCCTTTTGCTTTTTCTTTTTTTTTTCTTTTCGAGGTTCCTAACATCATGAGGAGGAAAGAAAAAAAGAAAAAAAAAAATGGAATGAAAGTACGTCCTAAGGCAAAAGGTGCTCGTATTAGTAGAAAATACGGTGAAGACTTCGCCATTTTTTTTTTCTTTTCTCATTTCCGAGGCTCATAACCTCATGAGGATAAAAAGAATGGAATGACAGCACGTCCTTCGGTAAAAGGTGCCGTATACGGTGAAGGTTCGCCGGGTTTTTTGGGTTGTTTTTTTTTTGCCGAGGCTCCTAGCATCACGAGGAAAAAAAAATAAGAATAAATTGAGCAAACTAAAAGTGCAACCATTTACTGGTTGTCAAACCCATCGCCTAGGTGTAAAGAACAGTAACGCATACCTGGTAGGTTGCAAAACAAGAATGGCATTTCCGACGATTGTGGGTGAACGCCTCAGCAACTGGAAACCCGCTTTTTGGGGGACTAACTACTTGGAATTAGTATAGGGGACATATTTTGGGGGCTCTACAGGGATTAAGGAGCCCCGTCACCCAGAAAACGCTTTTTTCGCCAAAAAGTGCTATGAATACCTCTATCGTAGCGCACACCGTAATGCCTCCATTCTCGTGGCCTTAGTCGCGACGGAGATCGAAAAACCCGCTTCACATCCCAGAAAACAGCGACTACCTTGCCACACCTGTTCTTGCTCGAAGCCACTCCCGGCACCTCCGTCTCTGCATCGCCCGAGCGGCTGCTTTCACTGTTGCCTGGTTCTGCTCCCACAGTCCCTTCCGATTCCTCGACACCACCACCACCACCACCACCACCACCACCACCACCTCTGCTGGTACTGCTGCCAAGCGCTCCGTTGACAATCCCTCTGGCAGAATTATCCCCGGCTGGTTCGACTATCCAGGTGGTAGCATGAACCGCTTCGGTGCCCTCGGAACTCGCTGCAGAACATTGCCAGGGCAGGGACAAAAACAAGCGTTTTCCCTCAGGTCCTTTCACATATATAGCCCAATATTCTCATTGTACGTCATCCCCAAAAACGACGAAGAATTACATGGCCCAGGGGTACTACTAAAAATACTGCTGGAAAGAATTAAAAAAAAATGACACAACGGTAAAGGGCACGATTTTTACTTTTTTTCTCCTAGGCTTTATACGAAAACCAAGTGGATCCCCGATGAATAAATATCACGTCTTAGGTTGAAAAAAAGGGGAAAAAAAGCAAAATAAAACGATTTTTTTACAGCGATACTGATATTAGGTGAAGGAGTCCCAAAAATCAGAAGATTTTTTTGGCGGGAAGTTGCTACCTCTGCCGTAGCAGGCGTCTTCCTTCCAACGATACCGGTATGGTGTTAATTCCGTATCACTCCGACGTTTTTTTTCCAATAAAAAGATCCAGCCCTATAGAAGCGCGTAAGGTAGGGGGGGAGGGGCGGAAACCCTACTGGAATACCGAGTTGAGGCCACTGAAAAAAAGACAGACACCAAACAATATATATATATTATCCTCCGGCGGATGGGGTGGGAAAAATAAAGCTTAAGCTCACCACACTTCCACGTACTCCCATACACGTCGTGTGTCATACTCGTATTATTTTAGCGAAGAGCAGAAAAATCAAAGAATTAAGATGCATGTCGGGTGAATATACGTATCGCGAAAAATAACCGAAAAGCACCGACGGACACGCTCGCGCGCGCGCGCGCGCGCGTGGCTCTCTAAGCCAGCTGCAAAATAGAAAAAAATCAGGCCGAATCGATTCATGGTGATCTCCACTCTTACCGTACGAGCCTTCTCTCGCGAAATCGAAAATCACCAAAAACCACTCGCGCCACATTGATTTTCGAGCATCTGTTGCTGTTTTTGGTAAAATTTTCGCGCAGAACGTACACGCCGCCATTAATATTTTTGGTACGTCGCCTCGAAAAGAAAACGTGGGTACCCTCCTTATCGTGACCTTTGTTTGGCCCTACGGCTGAGGGTGATCCTCCCCAATTCCGCAGCCTTTCGCTTCGGTGCTCTTGTTCTCCGTCCCTCTCCGCAGGCACCAACGCTAGCTGGCGGCCCCGGTGAAACAGACTAACTATCCACGAGATGTTGCACGTTCATTTTGGATGCGTAAACAGTCAGTTTTCTCTTTTTGCCCCTTCTCAGTTGCAGTAGCTTCAGAAAAAAATCACAAAAAAAACACGTGCATCCCTTCAGTTTGTTCGTTTGTTTTTTTCGTTTTTTAGCTAAACTACATTTGGTTGCTATGTTGGTGGCGTGTTCTGTTAAATGCATCGCACTTTTTTTCTTTTACCTTGGCTTGAGTCTTCGGCGTTCTTGTTCCCCATCTCTCTCCGCATGCGCCGAAGCTGGCTGGCGGCGCCGGCAAGAGCTCGGCGACCCACGTAGACGCCTTGGAAATGCCTGAAAGACGCCTCGTCGTAGTCTTGTAAGGCACCCACGAAGTCACACAGCCGCCTACGGGAGGAACATTTTTTACCCGGCGGGGCGTTGGGGGGGGGGGGGGAGGGGAAGTTCCTTTTTTCTTTGTTTTTGTTTGGGGGGGGCGGGGGGGAGAAGTGGGGCTGGGGGGGGCAGGAGGGGTGACAGAGAGATGTGGTCGTAGCTGTTGGTCGTGAAAGATAGCCTCGCGAGAAAACCGTCGGCCGCGGGAGAGGTATGCCCCACAGGCATGTTTATGTAACACGGACTTGATTATGCGATTATGCGAGTTAATGTGAGGACAACAACAACAACAACAACGTAAACAGTGTAAGCGTTGCCTGGTCTTTTCTTGATCTCCTTACCTCTTGCAGGTCGCTCTGACGAGGTGCACTTTCAAGTCATCTGGCGTCAGCACGGCGACTTGATTCAGAACCTGATCAGGGAAAAAGCACGACAGAAGAGGGACGTCAGGCGCAGTAGCTAGGGTATACGCACAAGAGAGGTCGGCGATTCCTCTGGATACACCCTGGGCTAACAGAGCAACTTTTTTTTTCGTTTTTCGAGGCCTTTCGTCGGTCCAGGTTCGTTCTGAGAACACACAAAAGGTAAACCAAGCAGTGATTGGTTTGTCTCGGAACCTTGACAAGTTGTCCAAGGCCTTCATCCAGACTAGAGGCCTTCCAAGGAAAGCCACACCACCAGGGCATGCAAGACTTCTGGGCGGTTGGTTCCTACCGAAGACAAAAAAATGAAAAGGTCAGGAACCGTGACAACAAAACAAAATATGACATTATTTGCGTGAAAACGTGATATTAGTCAGAAATCTGGACTTTGAATCGAGTTCTTTCTGGCATTTACCCCCCGTACAAGTTCTGGCATTTTCCCCCCGTAAAAGTTCTGGCATTTTACCCCCGTAAAAGTTCTGGCATTTTACCCCCGTAAAAGTTCTGGCATTTTCCCCCCGTAAAAGTTCTGGCATTTTCCACCCGTAAAAGTTCTGGCATTTTCCCCCCGTAAAAGTTCTGGCATTTTCCACCCGTAAAAGTTCTGGCATTTTCCACCCGTAAAAGTTCTGGCATTTTCCCCCCGTAAAAGTTCTGGAATTTTCCCCCCGTAAAAGTTCTGGCATTTTACCCCCGTAAAAGTTCTGGCATTTTACCCCCGTAAAAGTTCTGGCATTTTCCCCCCGTAAAAGTTCTGGAATTTTCCCCCCGTAAAAGTTCTGGCATTTTCCCCCCGTTAAAGTTCTGGCATTTTCCCCCCGTAAAAGTTCTGGCATTTTCCCCCCGGAAAAGTTCTGGAATTTTACCCCCGTAAAAGTTCTGGCATTTTACCCCCGTAAAAGTTCTGGCATTTTCCTCCCGTAAAAGTTCTGGAATTTTCCCCCCGGAAAAGTTCTGGAATTTTCCCCCCGTAAAAGTTCTGGCATTTTCCCCCCGTAAAAGTTCTGGAATTTTCCCCCCGTAATAGTGTGTTTTTTTGTTTTGAAAAAAACGTGACACATGTATGTACATAATCGTGACATTTTTTGTCACGATTCATGATTTTCGTTTTTTTTTTGCTTTGGTTAGGAACTGCCCTCATCATAGTAGTGATGTTCGTCCAATCCGATAATGTACGGCATGAGCCTCAATGTTGACCAACCACAAAGCTTTTTCCGAGACAGAAAAACAACCAATCGTTGTGCAGCCAACTCCCTAGGCTACTGCTACTGCAATTAGAGTCGTACTGCAATTAGAGTCATCCCACGGTAGGCGTTGCCCTTTTTCGGACCAAACCCGTTTCTGGCGTTCTGATTGGTTGACCTCGTCAATATAGGAACCAACGGTTCGCCCAACCATTTTACGAGTGTACCAGGTACTTGTTCTATTAATAGGACTATTAGTATGGTATACCAGTGAGGAACAAAGCATAGAAGTGTTGGTCGGACTGCGCGAGCGAATGCGTTCGAAGTCAGGTTTCGGGTGATGATGGATGATGTTGATGATGTTTGATGATGTTGATATTGACCTAGTTCCTCATGTTAGTAGCTCTGAAATTTCTCAGAATGTTCTGCACCCCCACCGTGGGATGAGTAAAAAAAAAAAAAAGGCACGAGGCCGGTGTATCACGCAGGGCCACAACAAGTCTTACGAGTCTTGCGTTGTACCGCTTGCCTGTATCGCTTTTCTGTCGTCCCCCGCTCCCGCTAGGTCGTTGGCCTTGGAGTGCAACGATTGCGCGTCTCCCAGACACCGCCTTCGGAACATTTGGACTTCCGGGTGCTCGGCCCAGATTAGCCTCGCCGTCTCCATGTCAGCGTTGCCGAGGCCCATCTGAAAACGAAAACAGTTATGTGCGTAGAAAATGTTGGGAACACATGATTGGAGGGATGATAACATGTATCATACGCCGGAAGGGTTGGAAGACAGAAGAATCCGTCGACACGCGCTGCGATAGAGGTAAATATGGTATACGGTTTTTTGGCAAATCCCACTTTTCCCTTGAACGACGGGGCGCTCCTTGACCCAAAACCATCGGGGAAAAACAAAACAAAATGCAATGCGATTTTTTTGTTTGTATCCCTAGGTCATGGACGGATTTTGTGGACTTCGTCGGGCTGCCATCTCAGTTTCGCCTACTACAGTACAAGGCAAAAAGTTTTTTGGGCGAGGTGTGGAACTCCTCTTGATGTTACGATCCTCGGAGAATGCATGGCGCACCTCTACACCACCGTACCACATGATGCGTAGAACCCTAACCCAGGACCAATATCTAGTTACACAGACCCTTGGAGACGTCATCCGACGGTAGTGGCCTGCTGTTTTCATTTTTAGGCCAAAATATTTCTGACGTCCTGATTGGTTGAGCTAATAAACGTGTAACTATCGGTTGAAGTCCAACCATTTTTCGAGAGAAGTGTTGGTCGGGTTGGGTTGCGCGAACGAATGTCTCCGAAGTACTCATCATGTCTGTTTCGGGTGATGGTGATGATGATGGATGATGGATGATGGATGATGGATGATGGATGATGGATGATGGATGATGGATGATGGATGATGGATGATGGATGATGGATGATAGATGATGGATGATATTGAGCTCCTCATGATAGGAGAGTTTAGAAACTTCTGCTGCGCCACAATCGCGGGAGGCCTAATCGCTGGCCCTCGCCGTTCCCCAGGCCCAGCGCGTCTTGTTTCCTAAGGCGCAGTCGTCGGCTGTCCTCCTCCTGCGAATGAGGACACACTCTATACTGACCTCCGTTATATCGCTCGGGTAATAAATTTGGACAACGGGAAAATTGTAGGAAGGCAAAATTGGAAAATTGGAAAATTGAAAATTGGAAAGATATTTACAACCAGTTCACGGGGCTCACAACCTAAATAAACCATGACCTCAGTTTGTGTCCTGTCTCTCACCATTCCCGCGGCCCAGCGTATCTTCGCTCGTAAGACGTAGTCATCGGCTGTTCCTCTCCTTCGCACGAGGACACACTCTATCGCGGCGATAGCCTCAATGAATCTCGCCAACTGAAAAAGAAAAGGCGATATATACGGCCACACAGGACGCGAATGGAAAAGGGAGAAGGGCGTTGGTGAGGGGTGGTGGTTTGCTGGGGACGAGGCCCTTGCTAATCCAGCTGCCGCCGAATACGCGCGTATTTCCTTTTCCCTCTTTGTTGCTGTATGCTTTCGGTTTCCCGTGGTTCCTTTTTTTTGTGCGATATTTGTGAGTTACCAACGTGGAAGCTCTTGCCGCGGCGCGTGATACAATAGTTATATACCGCTTTTGGGACGAAAATATTTTTTCATGAATTTGACGGGGGCTCCGTAGTCCGATCTCGTCGGAAATAGTCACATGTTTTTCTCCGTGTGAACATGTTTTTGTGCCTAGGGTGCGGGGTTGGTCGTCGACGGGTTTCGCATACGGTTTACTACTCCAAGTAAGTGTGGATGGGGCACATGGGGGCTATTATAGAGCTACTATTAATATAGACTAGTTTGTCAACGTGAAGAGCCTCAGCAAAAAAAGAAAATGCCGCACGGCAGGGGTGCTGCAGAAGATTCTAAGAATTTTCTGAGCTCTCCTAACATGAGGAGGAGTTTAATACCAACGTCATCACCATCATCAACAACGTCAACATCATCAACATCATCAACATCATCAACACCATCAACATCACCCGAACCGAAGCATGCCTCAGAAGACGCTCGTTCGCGCAACCCGACCAACACGTGTAGTCCAAAAACAAATATAGTCGTAAAGAACAAATTGTCACACTAACCGAGAGAATCCACGCCTGAGAAAGCTCAACCGCACTATAACAGAAGTGGAACCCCAACCGCATTATAAAGGAATGACTCCGAGACAGATAGTACAAACCTAGGCCAAGGCTTTGTAGTGTATCAGGAGTGTGCGGAGGCATTTAGCCTCGTCGACCCGATACACCATTCACACTAATCCAAGGTATTATCCAAGTTCCACATTCGAGAAAGACAGCACTATTTTACAGCGGGTACCCTGATTTAAGAGCCCCCCGAGATAAGAGCATTCGGGACTTGAGAGCGATCCAATCGGCCATGTCGCCCCATGCTTAAAGCCATACATCTCCCACCACAGATAAGCGCAATATGGCCATGTCACCCCATGCTTTAAGCCATACATATCCCACCACAGATAAGCGCAATATGTCGATAAGAGAAGCTGCTTCTCGGGTTGTCACGGGGGCGCTCTTAAGTCGGGGAGTCCACCGTATACCACCCAACGACAATAACTAAGTTCCATCTTCAAGGGAGACGCCACCGTATCAAACGGCAGTAAATTAATAGTGTTGTCCTTATTCTTGAACAATGTATCGGAGGCGTGTTGTTTTGGGGCTAAAAATACCCCTTCCTCCCTCCCTCCCTCCCGCCCTACTGCAGCATGGCTGTATATATGCCAATACGCATGTCGGTGCATGGTATTTTTCCGCTCCTATGCAGGTGGTAAGCACTACAATAGGGATCTTTGTAATAAGCCTTAGTTTGGGTAAGCTATTGGTTGACCTTTTGCAAGTGGTCAAACGGACTAATACCCCACCAATTCCTCAACAAATGGCGTCGTCGACAGACCATGGGTTTGTTGGGGTCATGAGTTCAAATCCCACCATCCACAACAGCAAACTTTTACAGACTTGCCCCATGTCGAACTTGAAAAATGCTCTCCCCGGTATACCCAAGAAACGAAACCGCTTGGATATTGGCAGGTCCGCCCGTATATCCGGCCGACCTACTATCCCGCCGTTTCAGGGGGGGAGAGTGTTATAAGGCTTAGTTTGGGTAAGCTATCGGTAAACTTTTTGCAAGTGGTCAAACCGATTAATACCCCACTAATTCCTTAACAACAAAACATACTAATAACTTAACGTCTTCCAGCAAGGCAGTGGTGTGCTAGCGCAGTATAGAGGGCACTATAACGGCCTGACCTAGGGGAGCCGCCTTATTCGTTCCAGGTTATGAGTGCAATGCCTTAATACCCCAGTCGCGCCAAGCGATGTTGACCGCCTTATGCGGGGACACCGCCGTACTCAGACCGCCTTATACCGGGACACCGCCTTACTCAGACCGCCTTATATCGGGACACCGCCTTACTCAGACCGCCTTGTATCGAGATACCGCCTTACTCAGACCGCCTTCTATCGGGACACCGCATTACTCAGACTGCCTTATACCGGGACACCGCCTTACTCAGACCGCCTTATACCGGTATACCGCCTTACTCAGACTCTCTTATACCGGGACACCGCCTTACTCAGACACTCTTATACCGGGACACCGCCTCACTCAGACCGCCTTATACCGGTATACCGCCTTACTCAGACCGCCTCATGTGAGGGACCCCCACCGTAACCTTGATTGAAGAGACGGTTGGAAAATGTACGGAGGGATTAGCAACGTCGACCGTACAGGCCTCCAAGCAAAACTTTATCCCACCGTTATTGAGGAAGTCTTCATTCAGTTCAAGAACCCCGACGAACAGAAAATGCTTTTGCCGAAAAAAATGCGATCCGTATGGTAGTAAGCGTCATTTTTTCACACGAGTAAAATTATTATACCAACCTTACCCAAAGCGATGGTTTTGGACTTGTGTACGGAGGCGTGTATGGAGGCGTTACACAGCTTATTTTAAGTCTAATGGCACCACCCCCCCCTTGAAAATCCGGAGCATGTGGTTTTAGTATGATACTGACCTTAACCAAAGCAACGGTTTTGCAGAAGTGTACGGAGGCGTTAGCCCCGTCCACCGTACACGCTTCCTCGAAGCATGCCAGGGCTGCCTCGTTATCGCCGCCGTCTAGCCATACCATGCCCTGGAACACGATCGATGTTGACATCAGAGGGCGCTTAGATTACACGATCACGAGCCGAGCTACGGTAATTAACAAGCGGAAAGCGCGAGGGCGAGAGATAGCAAAATTCGATGAAAATCGACGAGCATAAAAACTGAAAAGTGGAAATGCTGGTAATGCTGAACCCTATGCCCGATAAAAAGGAAGGTAAGTGCTAAGTGCAGGTACCGAGGGGAAGAAGGGAAGACATCTGTGACCATGACCATGACCATGACCACGACCATGACCATGACCTTGTCCAGAAGGTCGTTGAGGGCAAGTAAACCTCTCTCCGCGAGTTGAGCTCGAGAGTAAAAAGCGACGATTCAAAAAAACAAAAACATAAAGGGAGGGGGGGGCACCTCCAAGTTCACTATCGGGTATGAACAACTTGCGCGAACCGCCCTGTAAAACACTCAAAGCCGAGCGCGTGGCAACCAATCTGATGGCGGTGCTTTTCTCGAAGCCAAAAATTTATTAGACCAGCCTGTTTTTTTTTCTCAGTTTTCTTTTTTTTTTTCGTCCCCCGACGGATGGGGCAAAATAAAGCTTTAAGCTCAACGCACATGAGTAGGCCATCGCGCGAGAGGCCCTGAGCTGCTGAACAAAAGAGTCCCTAAGCTGACTATTAAATAGTATTAATACTATTATTGAATGACGCGTGCTACGATAGAGGCGCACCGACTTTTTTCTTAACACTACCCCTCACTTTCGGAGGCTAAGACCTGTCCTTCTTAACCCAAAAAACTAATTTGGACAAAAATAACACTCCGTATGAAAAAAAAACCAAGGACCATACAACGAGAATCAGGCAAAAAAAATGGCTCATTATTTTATTTTTCCCGACCACAGTATTTTTGTGTCAAGGAGCCCCGTCATTCAGAAACCGTTTTCGCCAAAAAAAGGTATACTTCTATTGTAGCACGCGTCTAGTATCCCCCTATCGTACCGTAACCTTGGAAAAAAAGTATTAACATCGGTGTAGCGATGCTAAAGGGCGGACATTTCTTAACATCGATATACTCCACACCTTACTGCACTACGATTAGTATCTGCCATAGTATGTTCGGCGATGGTAAAGGGCGGGCGTTTCTTAACATCGATATACTCCACACCTTCCTGCACTACGATTAGTATCTGCTATAGTATGTTCGGCGATGGTAAAGGGCGGGCGTTTCTTATCGCCGATCTACTACGCCTACTTGCACTGTCTGTGATATGCTTTGCGGTGCTGAAGGGCCGGCACTTCGTAAAGTCGATCTACTGCACCTACATCACCGCCTATGATATGTTTTGAGATGCTAAAGGACCGACATTTCGTAACATCGATGTCCTACGCGTACTGCCCTGTCGATGATGTATTTTTCGATGCGAAAGGATCCGGCGTTTCTTAACATCGATCTACCGCACCTACTTCATTGTCTGCAGCAGTATGCTTTGCGATGCCTAAGGACTGGTTCTTTTAAACGTCGATGTACGCCACCTACGACACTACCTATAGTACGATTTGCTATGCCAAAGGACTTGACATTTTTATCGTCGATCTACTCTACCTGCGGCACTCTCAAAGAATACAATTTTACAATTTTGCGACGCTAAAGAGGGCCAATATTTCTTATCATCGATCTAACCCACGTGCTGCACTTGTCTACAAATAAGTTTCTGCAATTGACACTCAAGCTGCACATTGTGGGAAGTGAAGCACAAGAAACAATCATATGGTTTGAGGTATGGCCGGGCGTGGTTTCATAGAAGACCAAGAGCCCTCCCAAGGCCCGAGGTATCCGTCGTACTGATTGGTTGAGCTCCTCGAGTGAGACGTTTCCGGCGTTTTGATTGGTTGGGCTCCTCGAGTGAGACATTTCCGGCGTTCTGATTGTTTGAGCTCCTCGAGTGAGAAACTACCGGTTGGCCGAAAACCTTTCCGAAAACGTTTGTTTCAGGACTAGCGCATATCATGGTAGAAGTTTTGGCTGGGCTGCGCTGATTGAACGCCTTCCAAGTCGTGCTTCGGGTGATGATGGATGATGGATGATGGATGATGCTGAGTTCCTCGTCTTAGAAGAGCTAATAGAATTATTAGAATATTCCGCCGTGCCCACCCCTACCATGGAATGACTCCTAAGAACGCTTGCTCGCTTACTAATAACTACCTGGTAGTGGTGTAGTTCAGCCAACTCATAGCCTTACAGCAGAGGTAACCTGACGCGAATAGGTTTCCTTTCGCACTTCCACACGCCCGGGCGCGACTTAGGCAGGAGGATCTTTCCACGAAACGTTCACCTTGGCCGGGATTTCCTTCGCTGATTATTGGTTTGAGGAAGCAATAAAATGGAGATCCGCAGTTCGGAAAAATCTACCTCCACAAATAGCACACAAACCAGAAAAAAAAAAGAAGCGAAAAGCGGCGCCGCCGGGTTTGTTGCCCGTTTCTGGCCGGTTTTTTGGGCGGCCCGTGTCGCGGTCAGGGTTAGGCTTACTATAGTTTTGGTTTCACTTTGTTGCCTTCTTTATGGATATTGTTTGAGAGGCGACGTTCAACCTCACGGGTGTGTTTTAGAGCGATAGACGGACTAAGGGGGGTACCCTGCTTTCCTCTGCCGGATTGGGGCCACGCGTGCAAGTGACTCCGTACCTTGGGCGCTGCAAACATTTCTTCAGGAGAATTTGTTTTTTGGCGCAGCGTAGCTTAACCGTTTCATGGCAGTTGGTCTACCGCAAAATATGGGGAAACAAGAAAATTTAAAGACCTCAAAGAAACGGAGGGGGGGGTCGCTTGCGCGAGTGACCCCGACCCACCGTAACAACATGCCCCCCCAAAAAGAAACTCCCTTACACGTAGTCTTGGTTGATGTTGGACCTCATGCTGCGAAAATGTCATGCTGCAACTATGTCAGACGGCAAAAATATCATAATTATAATGGTAAAAATAATGTGTTCTGCTACCCCCCCCCGCCCCCCCCAACTCACCCCTTCCACGTTAAAAACAAAACGCCCTTGCCTGGCTTAGGAGAACTTCTGCCAGCCGTTGACGCACTCGGAGGACCGATTTATCCATTCTTACGGCTAGCCGGAGACTGCCGACAGCGGTCCGAAAATCCTGCAGTAGTCGAAGTACCAGGCGGTACATGGTCACAGAGAAAAATCGCGGGGGTTACACATGGTGCAAGATAGGTTGGTCTAAGGCGAGCACTTCTAATTAACGTTCTACACGCTGGACGGAGATTTTTAAGGGCCGTCGGGGCGGAAGAACAAGATACTGTAGTTCTCGCTAGGGACTTGCGCTGGCGGGGGTTGGTGCATGTCGTCAACAGCTGTGTGTGTTAGTGGGAAGCGGGAAATTCTCGATCGATTCCAACCCAACTCAATTCAACCCAACCCAACCCAACCCAACCCAACCCAACCCAACCCAACCCAACCCAACCCAACCCAACCCAACCCAACCCAACCCAACCCACCCCAACCCCAACTCAACGCAACCCGACCCATCCCAACCCAACCCAACCCAACCGTATCCAACAAAAATTCCTTGCTGTGAATGGAAATTGGTGTGTGTGTACCAACATGTTTCTTTTGTTTTTTTAGGGAGACCCAGTCGTCGGGGAGGGGGCACGAATGAACACATCAGGCAAGCGAGGTTAAAAGGAGTCCCGTCTTTTTTTGCGCCGTAGGAAAGTAGAAGCTCGTCATGGAAATCCAAACGGGCCTGGCATAATCCTCGCCTTCTCGGCGAAAACATAGGGAACGTTGGAGCAATCTCCCGAATAAGTAGCGAACGGGTCTTACATGCAGCCCTATCCTTTAATATAGGCGGGACATTCGACGACCACTGGGGTACCTGTAATATTATCGATTTTAACGGGTCGTTCGCTCTCGTGAATCGGGTCGGGTCGGGTGAGGTCGAGTCGGGTCACGGTGATCAGGACCCGAACCGCGAGATATATCAGCCTCCTGAGTTGACCGATCCGACCCGTGAGAGTTTGAACACCTCCTAACCCCACTCGATCCGAACCGCGACATGAGGTAGGTGTTCTCACCCAAACCGCGGATGGGGTCCCACTCTTGTATACCAGGTATATCTGATGAATATGGATACCAAACGGTCCTTACATTTTCCTTTCAGAAAATGTAATAAAAGGAATGAAGGTTGTGAGTACGACCAGTTGAATGGTTGAAACTCAGCTTTCCTTCTAAAGTGGTGTACAGGAGACGGCGGGTTGACCCCATGACCCAACCGTTCCCACACTCAAAAGGTCCAGGTTGTTATTTTGGGGTGGCGATTGGGTGCGCTCCTATGTGCGTAAAAAACGGACACTACTACGATGTCGTCGTTTCACAATGGTGCTGCCGTCCGCACATTACCCCCCCCCCCCCACCCCCCTCTGTATTTTTTTTGGAGGCCACCATGATGGTTATCGAGTTAGATCATATTGTGCGGGGTGGAGTACTCGAACTCCTTACAAGGGGAATGATCGCATCACGTAGTATGAATATGGTAAGGCACCCACGAGGCAGTTACATAGTAATCCCATTGCTGTCTCTGGAGTGGCCATACAAGAAAACAAAGTAACTCATTGACGCTGTCATCCATACGCAAGAAAGTAGGCACAAGGTGCCGAAGCCCGTCTTACGAGCGGTTCTTGGAAAGATGCAGTTCACCCTTCACGCGACTCGCCGCACACCTCACGGCGCTTCGCGCTTGGTGCAAACAATGTCTGCCTGGTTGGTGAAAACCCGACGTGCTCCGTAGGGATGCGAGGGTCTATGGTCATACGACTACGGCCGTGCACAAACTGAGCACCCCCCCCCCCCTCCCCTCTTTTGCGGTGCTTTGCGCTTGGTGCAATCAGTGTCTGTCTGGTCGGTGAAAACCCGACGTGCTCTTTCCCGGCATTTCAGGGATGCGAGGATTTCTGGTCTTAAGACCACGGCCATGCACGATGCGACTGCCCCCTCCCCCAACCCGCATGCCTCTTTAGCAAAACCATCCTCGGAACAAAGAAGAAAAACCAAGGGAAAACGCCTTTTCATTGTTTCACAGCAGTAGTACTGCCGTCCGCACACCATATCCCCGCGTCCCCCGACCCCCGAACTCCCCTCTGGCAACATTATCTAGCAAACCTGCAGCCGGCGATGAACCTCCCCTCTCATTTCGTGCAGGTCCTTGTGGTTGGGGCACACGAACAGGGCGCGTTTAAGGGCTCCGGAAAGCTCCTCCAATTCCTTCAAAAACCGATCAAAAAGAAACACGCAGAGGTGCAGATGGAGTTAAAAAATTGTGCGCGCGCGCTTCCTTTTTTTGGTTTTCTTCCGGTTTTCTCGCTTCCCTTCGTCTGTGTTGGCATTAATTATGTTGCTCTTCCTTGCCTTGGGTTGGACTTGTCCTTGGCATGGGTTCGGGGGGAAGGGAGCATGAGAGCACCAGCACTCGCATATACCAGTGATGTACTGATCCCTCGATAGTACCGATACGTGCACTATAGAGGGAAATAACGGTACTATAATGGCAACCGGCACTACTCCTTACACTGCCACTTCTGTCTACTCCCATACGTGCCAAGCGATTTCACAGGCACCATAGCGGGCAGCTGGTACTACTCCACGCACACTGCCACTACTCGTTGTTCGCATACGTGCCAAGCGATTTCACAGGCACTATAGCGGGCAACCGGCACTACTCCCCATTGCTGGCACTACTCATTATTGTTTACATGCGTGTCAAGCGATTTCGCAGGCACTTAAGCGGGCAATCGGTAACACCCAACCGGCACTATACGTGGACATCTCCTGTTGTAGTACGTGTCTTCTCACGTAATATCGTACCATACCATATAATATCATATCGTACAGCATTGGTACCGTTCTCGGTGATGACAAGGGGCATATCTTCGACAATCATAGACACAGGCTGCTATACCGCTGGTTCTTGTCTTCGTTGTTAATGCTTCGATGTGTGTGTGTTCCCTCTTGCCCGGCAACGAAGCACCGAGGACAGCACCGGGCACCCCGAGCAGCACGTACCCAAGACGCACGACAGGATACGTGTGGTGGTTCTCCTATTTCCCAACAACGAAATATTTTTGGATCCGACGATAAACATCTGTTTGTTTTGTTTGTTTCCCCTGCCGTCATTTTTTTTCGGAGACAAACGACCAGCAACTGCTCGCAACTACTGGACGTTCCGCCCGTGGTCTGTTCGGTCTGTTGGGCGGCGACGTGTAGCCGTCCTTGCTGTTAGCGCTTTCGAGGGTGTCATCATTGGTCTAAGAGAGGTATGGGTGTGGTCAAAAGGGGGTAAACATGGTCAACAAGAGGTAATACATAAATGCTATATATTTGGGGGGGGGGCATACCCCCAAAGTTGTAGCCAACAGGAGGGGTTCATTGTCATTTTGCACCTTCTTGCGTCGCGGTCCCATTAGCCCCAATACCGTACCCGAAAAAAGAAATGGTGCGCGTGCTCGGCATGGGCTGCGGGTGACTCAAGACGCGTGCTACGGTAGAGGTTCACCAACCATTGTGTTTTATTTTTCAGGTTTTTCTCAGTTTGGGAGCTTAAGACCTCCCCCCCAAAAACCTGATCTGCAGAAAAAGTAAAATTGCTATGATCCCGGATGAAGATTCCCACGGCCTCGGTACACGACGAGAGTCCTTCAAAAAAGTGGCCTATTATTTATTTATTTTCCGACGATAGTATTAGTAGGTTAAGGAGCCCCGTCATTCAGGAACCATTCGGGACGAAAAAAGTATACCTCTATCGTGGCACGCGTCTTGTTTAGGCACTTTTATGAAGTTTAGGCACTTTTCGGCAATGGCGGACAGTTTTCCGCGGGCGTGGTTTCCTTGTACCACCCAAAATGGCTGAAAAACACGGGGGTACACACCCCGTTGGCCATTTTTTCCCCTTATCCTGATTGCCTCCGTTAGCGCAACGGTAATGAGACAAGGCTGCCTCGTTCCACGTATGATGAACACTTGCTTTGTGGCCAGGTTCGAACTATTGAAGTAAACCCTTCACGGTTAGTTGGGTAGCAACGAGACGAGGCTGTCTCATACCAGGAACATATTTTCAGCAGACCGCGTTATGCGTCCTCGGTGGTCAACGGTCCTCACCCACCGCCACCACTGCCGACAACTGTAGCCGCCGCTGCCGCTATCAGCTGATTGGTGCTGAAAAAAAATGAATTTGCTCGTAGAGTACGAGTGGTAACAAGGCAAGGCCCCGTTACACTTACGGTGTGGAAGCACGCTACGATAGAGGCTAAACGTTAGAGGTTAGACCCATCCCACAGCAGGGGTGCAGCAGGAGATTCTAAGAATTTTCTGAGCTCCCAACATGAGGAGGATGTCAATATCATCACCATCATCCATCATCCATCATCACCCAAGACACGACTTCGAAGGCGTTCACTCGCGCCATCCGGGCAACATTTCTATGCGCTGTTAATAGTCCCAATACATTCTTTTATCCGTAAAATGATGAGACTAACCGGTAGTTCCTCACTCGAGGAGGTCAACACCGCACTATATCAGAACCACAGAAACATTAGTAACCCAACAATTGCAACCCCTACCGCACTACACCGCACTATGGAGAGATATATCGCACTATAGAGGGATGACTCTCTTGCGCCGAGTTTCTTCTGAGGCTCGTTACTAGTGTAGGATAAACTGAACGTGCAGATCGATGAACAGACTCATGGTCTCTAGGTATGAAAAACGAAGACATAATGCTATCAGTGTTGCAAAAGAAAAAACGGTTTCATCATGAATTCCGACGACTTCATGAACAGGTTAAGGAGTCCCGTCGCTCACAAATATGATATACCGGCATGCTTCACCCATCATGTTCAATCTCTATCGTAGCGCGCGTCAGGTGGGCTGTTTTGTGCATACCTCGGTGGAAAACGATCCTGAACCACCACCATTGCGCTTCAGCCGCTGCCACTACTGCTGCCGTCATATCGCTCCTGTTCCCGCTCGCCAATGCGCGGATAAAAAAACTAAGAAAACGACACCTCGTGCAATACGACCCAACGCCATCTTATGTCATGCCTTTGGGGACAGCGGTCCCGATCCACCACCACTCCCATTGGCATTACAGCTACCGCCTGTGGTGTTGTCTTAATTTGAGACCAAACGCTATGAATAGCATGCATTATAACCAAAGTATACTAGTGGAGGGGGCAGTGAGGCAAGTCTGCCTAATATATCCGCAGTAGGCTTTTTTTATGCATACACACCTCGGTGGTCAACGCTCTTGAACCATCTCCACCTCTGCTGTTGTCGTCTCTCTCCAGCATCTTGCGCGTGTGCCGCAGTACGTCCTCCGCGCGTTGTTTGCTCTCGGGAAAAGCTGCCGACATGTCTCCCGACAGCAGGCCGCTTCCTGCCTACCATGATATCATATAATAACACGAAAAAGAACGCCCTGCGACGCGTTACAATTGACATGTTTTACTACGACGGCGATGAAAAGTAGGGGGCTGTCTCGAGTTTGTCCGTTGCGACCGCCCGCCGAAAAGAACGCTCAGACAAGTTGACGACAGTATCAACTATCAAGCATCCTGCTACGGTAGTGCCTTTAGCGACAGCCATACCGCCTTATAGCGTTGACATAACATATAGTATATCGTGTTGATATGCCATATCCGTACGGTGTTGAAACAGCATGTACGAAACATATGTATAGCACGCTGCTTTGCTCTCTGCATAACACGAAAAAGTAACTACAAATATATTGGGGGGGGGGGGGTTCTCCGTGTTTGTTGTAGAACGTGAATTTCAATGGGGCTTCTTCCAAACATGAGTTGCGTCCGGCATAAATCGTACCAGATACATAACAATAATCGCACAATTTTTAACCGTTGTTGTTGTTTTCACGTTAACTCGCGTAACCGGTCTTCTTCCCATCGCTATTCGATCCTTTCGGGAATAATCGGACATGTCACGGGCCCAGGATAAGCAGCCCTTGGCGTCGTAAACTGCTTTTGGTAGTTTTTTTTTTTCGTTTTTTTCGTTGCTTGCAGGCATTTGCTTCGACGGCGGCCCTTACTCGGCCGCCGGCGAAGCCCCTTTTGTATAATTTGTGATTTTTCTTCGTACCTCTGAAGGTGTTTTTGAGGGGTGACCGAGGTTGAAGCTCAAGCTGCACATCGTCGGATGTGAAAAAATAACAAAGCACCCGCCACATTATATTCAGCACAAGTGAAAGCTGCTTACCAAAAGCCACAAAAACACAGCACCTAGACCACTTTCTTTAAGCACGAACAAGGGGAAAACAAATGCTCACCAATGCCCGCGATTCTTCCACCGCCAACTTGTCCGGGTCAAACGAGCCAATGGACTGAGCCAGGGAGGGTGTTCGCGAAGAGACCGACGGTTCGCCCAACGACTGCTGACGTGCCGTTTTAGTGCTTCCCGGTAGGGAATACGACTGCTGTTGTGCCGCTTTAGTGCTGCCGGGTCGAGAATTCGACTGCTGCTGCTGTGCCGTTTTAGTGCTACCAGGCAGATGATACGGTTGATGATGTGCCGCTTTAGTGCTGTCATATGGAGAATGTGGAGAGCCCTTGCGCTGGGTATGAGGTGTAACTGTGCTACAAGATGACATTTCGTCGTCACCGGCTTTCGATGAAGAGATGGCGTTTCCGGCATGGTGGTAGGCGATGTCCGGTCGGATCGGGTGGTGTGGGGGTCGCTTAAACGCCATATTTTTTTCGCCCTCAAGATGTGCTGTGTCCGTTGAGAGCTGCGTTCTCCTTGATCAAAAGAGACACAAAGAAAATAACGACTAGCGTTTTACACTGGAAGATATTGTTTGGTGACTGATGGCTGATTGTTGACTAATGAACAGACGTCGCTGGCATGGCGGTTGATGTTCTCTGCTCGAATCGGATGTTTTGGTGGCCGGGCCACTTAGTTGTCCTCATGTCGCTGTCTCCGTTGACTGCACACCTACACACCCCTGATCAACCAAAGAGAGAGAGACGCAAGAAAAAGATAAACGGGCGTGCTTGAATTGGAATTGATGGGTTAAAATGGTCGATCGAGATTGAAGATTTGTAGCACGGGTGATTTGATGTGGTCGAGTCGTTGCCCTCAGAATGCCGTGTACCCGTTAGCTGTTGCGTTCTCCTCCAAACCAAAAGGGATGGAAAAAAAATGAACGGCGCTTAAGTAGGAATTCGAGTCGTTCTACGATAGCCCCCTTCCCCCCAACACCCTTTTCTTTAACGAAATCGCCGGTTTCAAAACCAGCGCTCTCCCGGTCGTATCTCCTGAAATACGATGTCCCTCGACACCCTCCCCGACGTCATCGATCGATAGGCCTTTGCACACAAGAGAATATATGAATACTTTGTCTTCGATTGTATCCTGCCTTGTGTCGAGCAGCTTCTGTGAAACGTTCGTTAGATAAAATCGCTGGATTTTTTGGGGGGGGTATCGTAGAACCAGTCATTGGTTGATTGTTCTGGTTGATTGAATGATGGTAGTTGGTTGGACTTAGAGGCGGGGTTGATTTGTTTTTACGGCTCGTTTCATGTTATTGGGCTCGTGAGCGGGAACGAATTAATAGATTGTTTGATTGATTTGATTGGTTGTTTTGATTGGTTGAACGATGGCGGATGACGGAACTTGGAAAGATGTCTTGTCTGTTTTGCGGCTCGTTTCATGCTGTTGGGCTCGTGAACGGGAACGAATTGGTTGATTGATTGATTGTTTTGATTGGTTGAACGGTGGTGGTTGATTGAACGTGGAGAGGGGGAGAGGGGTTTGGTTTGGTTTGGTTTGCGGGTCGTTTAAAGTTAGTGGGCTCGTAAACGGTAACGTCCCCCGCCATGGTCGACGACACTGTCCGCTCGAATCGGGATCGGAAGTTTCGGTGGCGGTGGCGTATTGTTTTCACTGCCTGCGATGTGCCGTACGCGTTAGCTGCGTCCTTCTTCATCAAAGGAGAGACACGAAAAAATATAAATGCATCTTGAACTGACAATGAGTGGATAGTGGTTAGATTCGTGAGAAACTGAAAAAGTTCATGGCACGGGTGATATCATGCGATCAAGCTCGTGTGTTTGTTTTCGTGCGCGTGTACGTGTGCTTATGCGCCTGTGTGCGTGCGTGCGTGTGTGTTTTGTCGTCACACGGAAGCGTTACTTTTACCCAGACGAGATCCGGCACACTCAGCGTCTTTACCGTTGGCTCTTCTGTATATTCCGTAGTGGTTCCGCTATAGTGCCGGTTGAGTAGTGCCGGTTGCCCGCTATAGTGCAATCGCTGGGCACAGATAGGAACAATCAGTAGTGGCAATATGCGGAGTAGTGCCGGTTGCTGCTATAGTGCCGGTATTTCCCTCCATAGTGCACATACCGGCACTATAATGGCAACCGGCACTACTGTTGGAAGAAACCCGTTAAGTGGAGGAGGAATGGGTGTCCTGTACAGTGCATAGCTTCAAAGTTGGGGGGCACCTCCTCTTTTTGCGGCCCCTCTGGTCCTATCACTCTGGGGAGTAACCCCCCTGTATTTTCCATGATATCACAAACCCCGTACCCACATAGCACGCGCGATCGAAGCACCACGCGCAGCTTGCAAAAGTGAGATTCGACGATTTTTTCCAACTCTGACAGCTGAAAGTGTAAAACGTGTCATGTACTAGATACCATGGTATTCGGGCAAAAGACGATTTCTCCATTTCTCACAGCTGAGGTATAAAACATTATACTATATACGCAGATGTACGGGCAAAACGGTTTACTCCACCTCTCACAGCTGAAGTGTAAAACATGTATCGGGTAGCAGTTACCCAGTTATACGGTCAAGGTGGTGTGATTAACTGCTGGCGCTTCTTTGCCTACTGTGGAAGAGAGTTGTGGTGCCGGATCGTGTGAGGGAATGGAGACAGCACCGGTTCTTTGTAGATTTCTTATTATTGGCGTGGAGCTATGAGAAGCTCGAGGAGACAGGACAGGAGGAGGAGTGAGAGCACGGTGGTGGGGTGAGGCTCACAGAGTTCGCTTCACCCCAGCATTGCTGCTGTGTTCTCTTCTGGAGCTTTACCTATGGAACGTACGAGGAACGTTCTCCTAGATGTTTTATATTCCCATGAGCGCCTAACGCGCTTACTTCTATCTATCTTGTCCAGAGGAGGAACGTGCCACTGCCGAGAACGTCCTTGTAGTATAAGCTAGCTAGATTCTACGGGTTATCTTCTCCACTAAGAATATCCCGTTGAAGAGAATTTTCTTGTGGCCAATAGACCATGACTCCGCGGGCTATCTTACCGAATCTATTGCCAGCTATGCTGATACTCTATTACACTTTGACGCACGATACGATAGGCCTGCACCCATTTTTCTGTGGGGGTTATCGAGTGAGGAGTCTCGTACCTGACCCCCAAATTGATCATGATCAAACTGAAAGTATCGTCTACCGCGATGATTATACTTAGTTCCATGGCCTAAGGATCGTCCCTAACACTGAAGTCTAAGCAATTAAACAATCAAACAATCAAATAATCGAAGTATTTTAAAAACAAGTGACCGACCTATATCTCTCATGAGGATCATATATATATATATATATATACCGCGCGCGAACAACCTTACGTAATTTTTGTGCAACTACTGCATATTAGCGAAACATAGATGTACTTCGCGCAGCTTGCACAGTTGAGTTTCAACCATTCAATCGGTCATACTCGCAACAGCTGACGTTTTTCAATTTTTATAAAAACATTTGAACAATCAAAGTACACTCGAGCTGTGAGATCGAATATTTTGTCGAAACTCATCTTTGCAAGCTGTGTGTGACACTCCGATCGCGCGCGGTACTGGGTGAGTGTCCTCGTTGAGGATATAGGTCACGGCGACCCCCTTTTAACTAGCATGTGTACCAGGATCAACACGGCGATGTTAATCAACCTGTGCACAGAAACTACAAGACCCGTCAACCTGTGCACAGAAACTACAAGACCCGTTTTGTACTTAATACTGTATCCGGCGGCTGTGGAACGCAAGTATATAGCGCTACACAGGGCAAGCCACAAACGATACTGTTGAAGGCTGTTCCTGCGTCGAGGAGTTTGTCGACCAGAACCATTTTCGCCAATACAAGGTGATACCTTTAGCGCAGCACGTGCGTTCTACGCCTGTTTTGGTATCTGCTCATTACCCGTCAAGTAGTTTGCAAGCAATTTTTGCTGATCCTAAGTTGGCTTGTTGATGGTATGGAGCACGACGCACGGTGATGGTACATGCAATTGTAGCTTTCTACGAAACGCCCGCAGTCGATGTTGAGTCTCATATCGCTGTCCCTGCTCGGTTGAGAATGCATTATGGTTTGTACGCAGCGTTTTGCGCGCTGATGCTTCTACCGCATCAATCCTACCCGGTCGTGTGGTTGTCGCACGAGGCAGAACGCTTGTACGAACCGCAGTGCCGTTGGGATATACTGCTAATATGCCAGCAGGCGGTACACGGTACATGTGCATGTCGCACATCAGTCAGTACGTGTCAAGAACGGACGAACGAGAAAAACTTGAATTGCATGCCCCACCTGAAGTGCTTCGCCGTGTCGACTTTTGTCGCAGAGAGCCAAACCCTTCTACACCATCATCTGCCGCGGTACTTGAGGGTCCACTGGAAAGCGCTCCTTCGACAGCAGTGCTGCGGTTGAGCGCGGTTAGGGTATCTATACTCGGTGGCAGGGTTGCCAGTGCGGTCGGGAAATCTCGCCGCATTTGTTTTTAAATTCTGAAACCGTTTCTGACAGTCCCGTGACGGGCTGCTATCTGTGGGGTTGGCAACGAGTGTATGTCTGATGA
This sequence comes from Undaria pinnatifida, assembly GCA_012845835.1. Classification (NCBI taxonomy): domain Eukaryota; class Phaeophyceae; order Laminariales; family Alariaceae; genus Undaria; species Undaria pinnatifida. The sequence continues at coordinate 11,618,404 of JABAKD010000004.1, forward strand.
ATGAGACTCGTGTCAGCATGACATCCACCCAAAGACAAAGGTGTTTCATGCTATCGGCTATCGAGCCATCGAATACAGAGAGCGCGGCACTCCGTAAACCCCGTACGTCGTAAACCCCGTACGCGCGGCTTCACGGCGTTGTTCCCATATCTTGTCCCCGTCCCCATCATGACAGCCATGCTCGTAAAAAAAGTTGGACCCACTGTTGCGTTTCGCGATACGAAGCTCTGCTTGCTTGCTACACATGTGTAGCAGTACAGCTATCACGTCTGTAGTAGTAGCTGTAGTGCCGGCTCCCTCTCTTCACGCCCGACATATAAACCAGTAGTCTAATATAGCAGTGGTATTGATAGGAACATCCTACAAGTATTATATAGTACAGTCAGTCGCGGGCCCTCTAGCCTATATAGGACACACTGATTTCGGCCCCAGCCATGACGGTACCGGATATATCGTAACGGGTTGTTCGTGGCCGAACACCAACAGTAGTGTTTCTTATGCGGAGCTTCTGATACTTTTCGCTCCGAATGCTGCTGCTTGATGGTTCATGCTTCTCATGTGTTGGGATAATTCGAGTACCACGGTGTTCATTACGCTCATTTATTAATTAAATAATAATAATTGTTAGGAAAAAGCGAGCATGAATTTTAAATGATAAATTATTCCTTACCTCGCAGGTAGGGGCCTTGCATACGTAGCATCGCCTGGGGTAGCCTCAGCCTCGATGTAAAATAGGAAAAATAATCTAATCCCCACCCCATTTTTTCCGCTGGAGTATTGCTGCTCGCTGTGCTTTCGTGCTCTCGTGTGCTCGATGGATTGCCGAGCCTCACCTCTCTAGCGCACGGTAATATCTTCTTCGGATTCGAGATTTTGTCCTGGTTAGAAAACTCGTCAATTGGGTTAGATGGATGGTTGACTGACAGATGAATGACATTCCCTGCGATACGACACGGGGTATCATATCGTATGTATAATATACGCTGCCTAGCAACCCCGTGTACGAGGTACTCCAATATCACGATCTATAGACTATCATGGAGAAGATCATCTATAAAAACAGATCCTGTAGACTATACTGCCGTTTTGAGGTGTATTGCAGGATTTGCATTATTTGTGGAGTACTGACCCAACTCGGGAAGCATGTGCTAGATCATGCAGATCGCACGGCTCCCACCCGGCAACATGAGTTAGACGTACATATCTTCCTGAAATATCTAGATCATTAACAACTGGGGATATATCATATAGATAACCTGTCTGAGGTGTGCAAACAGTCAATCGCATAATTTAATGGATCTGTGCGTTGTGTTATAAGGCTTAGTTTGGGTAAGCTATTGGTTGACCTTTTGCAAGTGGTCAAACGGACTATTAATAATACCCCACTAATTTCCTTAACAAATGGCGTCGTCGACAGATCATGGGTTTTTGGGTCGTGGGTTCAAGTCCCACGTCCAGCACAATGAAACCTTTTTAGGCTTTTTCCCATGGCGAGCTTGAAAAATACTCTCCTCGGTATACCCAGGAAATGACACCGCTTGGATAATTGACAGGTCCGCCCGTATATCCGGCCGACCTGCTATCCCGCCGTTGCGGGGGGGAAGAGTGTTATAAGGCTTAGTTTGGGTAAGCTACGATTGGTTAACCTTGTGCAAGTGGTCAAACGGACTAATACCCCACTAATTGATCATGAGTGTTGGCTACATGCACTACACCACTACTACTACTATCGTACGTGTAGATCATTTTCGACTTGAACATAGAGACAGAGATATGGTCGAGCGGTCGGTATACTGTTTTGATGAGTATATCTTTGACTTCGATCGGTCAGTATACTGCTTTGATCAGTATATATTTGACTTCATATTAGTGAACAGCCACCAGTATATATAGACTACTGAACTGCATCGGCATACTGGGCGCGATTGTCTTGACTTCAGGGACTTGATATCTTGAGCAAATATTTATATATGTCAATTTTTTTAGACTTTTCCCGGGTTTACTCGCCGAGCTCAGCGAGCATGACCGCGAGACTGCCCAGATGGCGGCAGGTGACATGTGCGGAGGCATCGTCGCGAGCGCGTGGCAGTCGGGGCCCTGAGGCGGAAGTTAACAGTCGCGGCAAAACAATGTAACCGTTTGAGCAGTGTTAGCCGAAACAGAAACTAAACCCTAAAGCGAAAATACATTAGAACGACACAACAAGCGAACGACCTCCCGTAAAGTTTGTCCAACTGTGTATTAACAACCATATCGTAGGTTTAATTCACGAACAACGTATCATAAATGGAATATAGATGTACCACGCAGCTTGCAAAGTTGAGCTTCAACCATTCAACCTGTCGTACTCCACAGCTGACGTTTTTCATTGTTTTATAAACCTGCAGTCGCAGCGTTCTGCCAACATGATTCTCGAACTCCGTAGCAAATATTTCACATGTCATCTACATCCTACATCTATGTCGCCTTAATATGACGCGGAGGGTGAATGTAGTGCAAACCTGCGCTGGATAAAGTCAGATCAACCGGCACCGTAATCTACAGCCTACGCAGGTGAAATAGACCAGAGATCTATCTGCAATGAAACACATATCACAACCAGGGATCTTGACGAGCTGTCCGATATGGGAAATGTTTCACGTCGACCCGACACACCGGGGATCATTTAGCTGTGCCCATATTTCGTTTCTTTTTAGGGATCTTGACGAGCTGTCCGATGTGGGAAATGTTTCACGTCGACCCGACACACCAGGGATCATTTAGCTGTGCCCAGATTTCGTTTCTTGCCCCGGGCTTTGGCCGTACGACGGTGTTTTCTATATAATAGCTTGCAGACGTCTAGATTCCATTGTCCATTCCAGCAAAACAGGGCTGCCCCGGGTTAAAAGCGCCTCGTGAAACCGGAATTTCACCGTTGTCATCTTAGATTGGATATCCTCCAAGCTTTAGTATATAAACGTGACAAGGCGTGCGAACAAGCCGATTTGGCCAGCCTTCAGTCCCGAATGCAAAAACAGGGCGCTGTTGAACCGGGGAACGTACTCTGTAGCAGTAGTCAGGTAGGCGGGCACGTTTAATCGGACTTCCGCAGCAGAGAACCCCAGTAAACCCGGGAATCACGGTTGTGGGTAGACGGCGTGGTGGGTGGGTGGGTGGGTGGGTGGGTGGTTGACGACGACAAACCTGACCCTCTCTGACCCCTGAATGCAGAGAAATATCAGGACATAACATGTTTTTCATGGAAGCCAGTCAACTACGCACAATGCACCAGATCAGCAATATTGTCACAGCGTCATCAGATCATCAAAAGACTTTCAGACGCGCAGACATGGACGCCAAAACACCACATCCTGCCAACACATGGAAACTCGAATCGATTTTTTCAAGGGTTAAACGCGCCACCTTCCTCCAAGCAGGCCACATCGCCCCCCAAACCCCATGAGCTCGCACCAGCTCGCCAGCGGTAAGAGCAGGAAGCCTGGCGAACACCCTAGCCCGCCATTTACCCATCCGCGATAGAACAGGTTCGCAAAAACCAGGAGCGCTGTTCACCAAGAAGGATACAACATGCTCGTGTGTGGCTGGACCGAACTTCGTCCAGAACACGCCGCCATTCACCCGACAAAAAAAAAGGGAGGCTTAACGCAGGGAGGTGACTAGTACCACAAAATCGTACTCCTTTCCCCCCCTCCCCGCCCCCCCAGATTCCTCCACCCCCCCTCTCCACCAAAACAAAATCCCCCCCCCCCCCCCCCCCCCCCTCTCGTTTGTCGTGTGAAAAATGTCTAGATGGCATCTAGATGCCATCGAAGTCGATGCCAATATCGTCTTCGGCGCCATCCCCTTCCATGGCAAGATCCACCGCGGTTTCGTTGATTCGTGCGTGCTCCGGTAGCTCTCCGTACTGCTTCAAGTTACGAGCCTCGTCCGCGTTGTAACGGTGGATGATGTCTACCTGTTTAAGTTGATTTGAGGGCACGATAAGATAGACGAAAAATACGTCAGAATTCATCCAAAGGACGGCGTTTTTTTTCAACTTCTACAAAAATACATGAAAAACAACAAAACCGTTCCTTAAAAAAGGGAGAGCGTTCAAGTTCTCTCTCCTCCCCCCTTTCCCTCTCACTCCCGACTCTTTGCTCGGTGCATCGGCGACTGCGCTGTGTCAGCATGTCTTTCTCTGTCTCCCCCTCTCTATATCTCCCCCCATCCCCCTCCCTCCCCCTCCCTCCCCCCCCTCCCGTTCCACCCCTCTGCCCATTTTCTCCCCTCCTCTCCCTCTGCTCTTGTCTCCCCCCGCCCCCCCCCCCCTACGCATGAAACGAGTCCACCCCCCCCCCTGGTATTGCGGACGTGCGAGGGTCAATGGTATAAAACTACGGCTACGAAAAGTAATGAGTACACCTAGTACACCCCCCTCCCTTGCCTTGTCGTACTGGTAGTCCCTCTTTCCGACGAGGACGATGTTTCTAGCGTTCACCCAGACTCCCCCACGCACTCTTTTCCCTTCCCCCCTCTCCGTCCCTGCTTCCTCTCTCCCCCCCCCTCTCCCTTCCTCCCTCCCTCTCCCCCTCTCCAACCACCCGCCCCCCCCCACCTGCCCTTCTCTTTCCTCTCTCTCCTTACCTTGTCATCCTGGTAGTCCCTCTTTCCGACGAGGACGATGTCTCCGGCGCTCACCCAGACTTTCTTACGCATCTTCCCCCGGATGTGCCCCAACCTAGTAACGCCGTCGTAACAGTAGCACTCCGCTCGACCGTTCCCCAGCATGCGCACCACCTGGAACAGCAGTCACAGCCCACCACGGCGAATCAGACTCAGTCACGAATTGCATGGGGTTATCGCTTAAGGCCGCCGTTAACGGCACGACAAGCAGATATAGAACGTGTGCCAAACTTTCCCAAATATCGGTGAGTTTCGTCACATGTCTATAATATATTTATGCGCACCACTGGGAACAGCATTAACAGCCAAATATGTCAGGAGACGGCACTTCCAGCCCTTGACAGACGGCAAATTTACCGTGACTGACGCCAAACTACTAGGTTTTAGTGTGGAAAGCTTGGTTTAGCACCCTGGACCGCTGGACGTTTCCCCTTGATTGACCGCCTCCTGACAACCTTGCTCACAGCCCACGAACACGAAACATCCACCAATAGCATGACGCGGGCGTTTGAGATAGCGTTCGCGATCAGAGCAGGTCAGAGAAAGGCATAGCCAGGCAGCGCGGGGCAGGGCAGAGCAGACAGTTCTGACTGGAGCAGCGAAGCGGCAAATAGGAGTTCCCATTGGGAACAAGGCTGTTTCATACATGAACGTGCAGGTTGCTTGCCTGTGCGTACTCTTGCCCAGCCTCCTTGAACTCAAGCTCGCGCTTGGTTTCCTCGTTCTCGTTCTTTCCCCTCCGACGGTTCTTACCGCCCTTTCCTGAAAACGAAACCGTATAATAACACGCCTATAACCGTCAGATCTAAATAAATAAAAGGGATGATATCCATGCAACGCCTCGCAATAGTTATACAGATCAAGGGTTGCATAAAACGAGCACGAAGCCGCCCGACGGTTCTTACTGCCCTTTCCTGCTAATGAAACGGCAACATCAGGGCCGTGAGTTGGCTAGGGACTTGAAAGTTAAGTTACGAAGTTCCTTGGTAATTTGCTGAGGTCTGGGCGTTTTCTCCAAATTTTCAGTGGAAGTGTCTAAGTGCTCGTTTTCGGGTGCTTCAGATTGCAACACCATCTTGCACATATAGTAGTGCAACACCTTTTGGTCATTTTCTATCTTGCACGTTCGCCTGCACCAAAAAACCGACCCCTACTCTTTGGGGAGTTTGAGGTCGGCAGGGGCGGTCGCCCAACACGTCGCCTGTTTTGGTGGCGTTTTTCCTAAAAAGTAACCCGGTCGGCCGAAAAAACCAGGGCTTTTCACGGGTCGGGTCAAATCTCGCGGGTCGGGTCGGGTCGGGTCGGGTCAGCTGACCCGACCCGCGAGATTTTCGAGACGTCTTGACCCGACCCGACCCGACCCGCGAGATTTTGAAAACCTCTTGACCCGACCCGACCCGCGAGATTTTCGAGACGTCTTGACCCGACCCGACCCGACCCGACCCGACCCGCGAGATTTTGAAATCGTCCTGACCCGACCCGACCCGACCCGCGACAATCCGGGTGACCCGCGAGATTCGGGTCGTCTGGCGGGTCACGTTAACTCGACCCGTGACATTTCTCACGGGTCAGAGTCAAAAAGTCACGGGTCAAAGCATGTATACCTCGGTCGGTTGGTTGGTCCTTGGTCCCTCGTACTTTTCCCAGTATGTCGTGTTCTCTGCGTTTTTTACCGGCAATGTTTGCAGCTGATTATTATGTCATGTGGTGTGCGCGCGAGAAATAGGAAAGAAACCGCAACCCACGTGCATGGACATGCCCGTACCGTTAGACCACCGGGTCGACCCGACGAGCGACCCGACGAGCGAGCTAGTTATAAGTTACAAGTGCAATCTCCGGCCCCGGCAAGCAGCCTAGCTGAGCCGCCTCCGACAGCAAGCCCACAACTGGAGCGGCGGTGGATCTGTCAGCAGGGGCTGCGATCCGCGAGGATGCGTTGTCTGCTGCTGGTGCTTGCTGCTGCCAGGGTGCTGCTGCTGCTGCTGCTGCTTCGACAACGGCTGCTCTTCTTGCTTGTTTACGTTTGGTCACATTTCGTACGAACTGGTATGATAATTCTCGAGCTAGCTACTACTACTGCTGTATCTATCTTCTATCTGTGCAGTCTCCAGCCCCGGCAAGCAGCCTAGCTGAGCCGCCTCCGGCAGCAAGCCCACAACTGGGGCGGTGGGTCTGTCAGCAGGGGCTGCGATTCGCGAGAATCCGGGGTCTGCTGCTGGTGCTTGCTGCTGCCAGTGCTGCTGCTGCTGCTATTGGAGCTAACGAACAGCTGCTGCTTCGACGACGACTGCCCTTCCTTGCCTTTTTACGTTTGGTCACATTTCGTACTGGTATGACCGTAATATTACTGATGTTGTTACGGCTTCAGTAGGTACGGGATTCGCGTCACACTGCTGTATGCCTTGGTACGAGTAGCTAGGGGTACTGCCTGGTGATTGTTCTGCACGCTGTGATGACATATGATCGGAGCATCGGCACGAGGGAGGCAGGAAGCCGAAATGTTTGTACCTAGTATTTTATTGGCGGACCCGCGGGCCCGACCCGCGGGGCGCCTGCACAGCATCAACGTGGCTCTCAGCTGTAAGTTTGAAAAAGGCGGATCCGCCGGCTAGATCCGCGGGTTTGACCCGCGGGTCAGCCCAAAACAACTCACGGGTCATTATGGCTTGACCCGCGAAGTGACCCGTATCTCGCGGGTCATGACCCGATCCGACCCGCGAGATTTTGAAAACCTCTTGACCCGACCCGACCCGACCCGCGAGATTTTGAAGCCTTTTGACCCGACCCGACCCGACCCGCGAGATTTTGAAAACATCTTGACCCGACCCGACCCGACCCGTAAGATTTTAAAACGTAATGACCCGACCCGACCCGACCCGCGAGATTTTGAAACTCCCTTGACCCGACCCGCGGGTCGGGTCATGACCCGTGAAAAGCCCTGGAAAAAACAGCCGTGAGCCTTGAATCGCGAGGCAATGGTGTGCATCGGATATTTTGCTGAGATGGTGTTGCAAATAGGGCATCTCCTCCTTTCACACGATATATACCAGCTGGTATATTATAAAAATAAAAATACACTCCAGCTGTGAGAAAAATTTGTCGCAACTTATCTTTGCAAGCTGTGTGTGATACTCCGATCGCGCGTACTACTGGCTGTGTGCCCTCATTAAGGATTTAGGTCGGCGACTCCCCTTGCAACTGCAGCAGTGTAGCTTGTACCAGGGCCAACAGGGTGATGTTACGAAGTCAGTCTGTACGCGGAAACTACAAAACCCGCTTTCTAGGTATACCAGCTGGTACATATACACCGTTTAGTATACAGCAGTATGCAACACCAGTTAATATGAAGAATCTCTTATTTCTGGCCAGGCTGGAAATATTACGTAAGGCAGGGCGTGACCTAGACTACTGCTGTGTTCAGTACAAAAGAGGCCATGTTCTGATGTTCGTCGAAAACTCGCCCTGAAACGTCAAATTCTTAAACGCTACCTGGTACAAGTACTCGTATCAGGTATCGCGTACTGCTGTAAACCAGTAGGTGCCGCACGGTCCTGTATGGTATCATACGTTTTGACGAGCATTGTCACGGCATTTAGACAACACGCAGCATACTACTAATAGTACGAGTCGCACTGTGTACTATTATACGCTTACGAACGGCAGCCGAAGAAGGGAGAAACAAAACAGAAACTCCCCTGCGACCTGCCTTCGGGAGATGGGACGTTGAGACACGCCCGGCAACTGTTGTTGCGCAGGCTTGAGGCACGAGCGCGGTTTTTAAAGGCGTTTGGACGGAGGCCTTTTCTTCTCACAAGTACTTGTACCACACGCCTGTACGTACGTAGACCAGGTGCCACGGGTGCATTGTATGCGTATCGTACTCTCGAGTGAGCTTCACGGAGTACTCGGTAAGACATAATAGGATAGTGGCAGAGGGCTTCAGCCAGGTAATCTAGAAGGCACACGTTCAACTTCGGCTTCGGTCCTGGGCCGATTAGAACTGAACCCGCGTATACCGCTGTATCTGAGGACAAAATACTTGAAATTAGTTATGGGTACTTTTCGCAGTGAAAAGGGAGCAGAAAAAGCAAGCGACTTGTTTGAAATTCAAAGAAAAATCGCAAAATCGAATGCCTCCACGTACACATAAAAACAAAGTGATGGCGACGTTGCGCGTCTTGGTCTTGATTTACGTGTGAAATGAGAGAACCCCGAGAAAAAATAGCTGGTTGCCATGCATCCTGCTTTCCGGCTGAAGCAAAACAACCCCACCGTCAAAGCACGCGCGCTCAGGACTGGGCCGACAGGAGGACGGGTCGGATAAACCTGCAATGGGATAGAAGACATGAGCCATCTAGTCTCTGGGCTGTGCTGTGGTCGTCCTGTAGATGACAGCATAAACAAACGGCATTCGTGTGTAACCGGCTGGTCAGGTGCCCTTTCCCTCTCTCCGCAATAGTGGATGTCCCTCTATAATGCCGATTTAATAATGCCCACAGTCGTTACAGTGCCGGTAAAATCGCACGGCAAATCTGGAAAACAATATAATCTAGAACAAGCATTGGTACTGTACGCAAGAGTGCCGGTGTCCTGTATACTGCCTGTATTGCTGGCTGGCACATAACGGAGAGCAGCAACTACGACAACCCTCGAAGCGGTGCTTACTTACCCTTGTTCTTAGGCATGGTGGTTCTCGCCGCTCCCAACGCTCGCTAGACTCGTAGGACTCTCTGGAGGTTCAGAGGTCAACGTGGGCTCTCCTGGTCCTAACTCGTGCTTGCAGCGGGTGGGAGGGATGACGATCCCCTGCCCTCAGAACTTGGGTATGTCCTTGGTGAGATGGCCACGAGTGGTGTCAAGAGTTGACCTTTCGATTTTTCGCTTTTTCGAGATTTTTCAACGATTTTCAAAATCGACCATTTTTACGGCGAACACAGAATTGAAAATATTCTGCATTTAATACTGTTTTCTGTAGTTTTGGGTGGAAATGAGAAATAGCTGCTGAAAATCGGTCAGTTTCTGTCGATATTTGGGGTCTGTCCCCTGTATCCCACGGAGGCGTGTCTATTTGTGGTTGGTGGTAGCTTGACCTCCCTGCGTAGAGGTCAGTCTCGGTAGTCTTTCGGGTAACCCCCCCCAAGCAACGTCACCATGGTGAGTGCACGCCGGAGAAGTAGCTTGCTGTGCGTACAACGAGTGTGATCAACGGGCTATGCTTGTGTTGGCCGCAGAAGTTTGCGGTTTTTGAAAGTGCATGGATTGTACGTGGGGAACATATTGATGGCCTTTGCTGGTTCACAGCTTCCTCGAGGATGAGCCACACGCTGGTCGGGAACTGAGCACGCCGTAATGCCGGACGATTATGGCTCGTAGTGTAGTCACCCTCGCTTGAAGTGTGCATCGGCTAACGCATTTTCCAGTTGAACAGAGGGTCAGCTCTGAAGCAATCGAGTAGTGGACCGTGTGAGAGTTTGCAGGGTTTCGGCATTGCTCTCATCCTTCACGTGTAGCCATCGCATCGCGGAGCTTGCGGGTGGCTCAGGCTGCCTGCGGTCCCGGACTGCTGAACCAGCGGAGCTGTGTGGTTGGAGCTGCCGGGGAGAGGCGTGGGATGCTCTGGCGCGCGGGAGATCGTGAGAGATGCCGCTGGCCGTGCTCGGCTTCTGAGCTTATGCGTCTTCTGGGCATCTGCAATCCATCCATCACTACCTCTCTGTCTGATACTGCTAACTTTTGACTGCGTTGTAGTAAAGCCCAACTCCGACGTCGTATTCGACGACAGCAGCAGCGTTCTGTGGGGCTACTGCTGCTGCCCAGCACAGCCAATTCTCCCATTTTGCAAGCACAGTAAGATGGCAGTACATAGCAGAGTGTTGCTTGGCCCGCCAGAAGCAACAACACGGCCTCTTCCATATTTCCAGCGATCTGTAGCTTCTGCCCAAGAGCTCGCCACTAGCTACTACCTGGTAGTCAATAGTATTGCACCAGCAAGCAGAGCGGAATCGCGACGAGGGTTCACTTGCCGCTGCGATGGACGTTGTTTTTCACGTTGTTCGGCGTTTATGCAGTATCTGGCAAAGGTGATGTGTTTTGCCCCCGAGTACTGCTGCTGTGCCATTAATAGGGCGCCTTGATATAGGGGAGGTCCATGTATAGGGGCTTTAACCCCTTTACAACTGGAAACCCGTGTTGGGGAACAAAAATACTTGGATTTAGTATAGGGAGGGGTTCGGGGGCTGTAAAGGGGTTACCCCTACTAATAGGTTGTTGTACCCTAGGTTCGATCGTACCACAGGCTGAAAGACGTCAGTGGACCGCACTGTCTGCTGCCCTTTTATACGACACCTGTCAAAAAACTCTCTTTATCGGCCCCTGTCACTGGTCAACCGCTAGACCGCCTGCGGCCAACATTTGTAGCTCGACACCTCGTGCCCCCTCCCTCTTCCTGCCGCCTGTGTGTGTTTGGCATCGCTTGCAGTGTAGGGCAGGTCCTTACATTATGTTTCGACGGTATCGTAAGGGAACGCTCTTGGCCCTGGACGGACAGCCGCTTTGCCCTTGGCGGACCCCCATCCGCCAAGGAACTAACTCTCTCCACTACAACCACCGTAGTCTATTTTTGTCTAAAAGGGGCTTTTTTGATGATAGACAAAACCAAACCGCCTTAGATAGACCTTCAGCCAACAAGCCGTCCAGGAACTCCCTATACTTGGGACGGTATACTATGCCTCACGAAGCCTTGACGGACCAAAATCACTTGTAGACCACCTCAGATATGCCTGCATTGTCATAGCTTCCCGCTGAACATCCCCGCTCCCATCTCTCTTCCCGCCTATCGTTAATGGTTTCCTGTGCTCGGACAGCCGTCAAGAAACTCCGCCACACTTCATACATTTACGAGTAGTCTAACGAGGCCTTGGCCGGCTCAAGTGATACCTGGTGCCAGTACCAGATACCGCCTGTGGTAGTCATGACCCTGACGCACGTATATTGACCGCCTTAGTTGAGCCATACCTGGCACTTGGTATCATGCAGCCAACATTTTTCTAAACGTCCCCCCTCCCCTTTTCCTTTCACCTTCATGACTTTGTTTTCTGTTTTTGGAACACTTCGTTGATTTGTCCAGGGTCGCGGCCCTAAGAAGCACATGAAGCGTCTTAACGCGCCCAAGCACTGGCTGCTGGGCAAGATGGAGGGCATCTGGGCCCCCAAGGTCAGAGAGCTACTTATCAAACCTTTTGGGACTCGAGAGGGACAAAATCAAGAAGCGTTGCAAAACCTGGTGGTTTCCGTTCTAGTCTGGGTTCTATAATACTTGTAGGCGTTTTTGCGCTCGCCTGATGACTGATTGCTGCTTCTGTTCTGCGATGACAGCGCTTGAAACGAGAGGATTGATGGTCAGCTGCTGTAACTCATTCCAAGACTTTCGTTTGTTCATCGGTACAATTTTGCTGCTGTTGGACTGCTTCTTACTGGTATATGGCGGGCGGTTGGGTTGTTTTTGCCTCACTTTCGCGAACCCCTTCGTACGGCAACTATCGACTTGGGTTGGCCTGTTCTCTTGTAGCCCCGTGGGCGTAGCTTTTTTTGTATGTGGGCACAAACAAGTACTGGAATAGGGGCACTACTGTATTCGGATGGACATCATGTGATGAGTGCAACAGCCAACAACAGGCTCTCGACAGACCTCGATAATGCCTCCTTTAATTAACAAACGTCACCCTGGCCGAGCTCTCGCGGTCAACTCTGTACTGTAGCTGCTGAACGAGGAGTGCTTGCCTCTGGTCATAATCATCCGCAAGCGCACTTGCACAGGTTGTGCCTGTCTCTGGTTATATCAATTATCTGTTACCGCCTGCAAGCCAACCCAATCCTCCCACCAAACCCAACCCGACTTGTTTTTGCTTTTGCCTTGAAGCCAACCCAATCCCTCTACAGAACCCAACCCAACTTAATCCCTCTTGCTTGTGTTTTTCTATGGCCAGCCCTCTCCCGGACCCCACTTGAACCGGGAGTGCTTGCCCCTGGTGATCATCATCCGCAACCGGCTGAAGTACGCTCTCACCATGTCCGAGGCTAACATGATCTGCATGCAGAAGCTCATCAAGGTACACGCATGAATTACATTGCGCACGAAGCTAAGGGGTAGGGGAGGATCATTAGGAGACTTGCGAGGCTTTGCATACCTGGTGATTGTTTTCCCAATGATGTGCATGCAGAAGCTCACAACAATATGATACTTGCATATACTCAGCAAGGGGGAGAATCGTGGACTAGTGGGACTGTTTGTACTAATGATGCTGCTGTCACACCAAACCGAAATTAGCGATTGTAAGTTAGTTTTTGTCGGAGGGGGGAATCATGGCGCTGCCTGATGACAGATGATTGTTTCAGGTTGTTCACCGGTTACTAATTTCCTCCCAGACATGATCGACCACGTCGAGAGCGAGCATGCCCAAATAGTTCGTAATTTCGGCTGGTCCGCACTCCCTTTACATGTCGATGTACGGATTGAACTTGTCGGTGTGCGTTGGCTACTGCTGCTGCGCAATTGTATGGATTGGGGGGGTCGTGAGACCGCGTGACTGTCGTACACGACCGATAGCGTTTGTCGCTAGACTGCTCGACTACTACAGCTGCACAGATGTGTAGATTGGGACATAACTAGAAGGGTTCAATGAGCTCGGCCATCACTTGTCTCTGTCGTGTGCTTGCTTCTCTGCATAAGGCGATTTTATTGCATGGTGTTCATTTTGTGCCTGGTTTCTATCCCTGCTCACTCTATGTTTTGTGCGTCGTTTCGTAGGGTTTCTCGTTTTTATGTGGCGTGTGTGCATGCATGCAGGTGGACCACAATACGTGCACTGACCTTGATGTCCCCGCTCCCCCTGCTCTCTCTTGTGCGGCGTTTGGCTCTGGTCTCCGTTTATTGTGGCCTGTTTTTCTGCTTATCTAGGTGGACGGCAAGGTCCGCACTGACGTTAACTTCCCCGCCGGTTTCATGGGTGAGCCAGCAGGATTACTACTCAATATTCAACAAGACGGAGGGTACCTTACCGCTTTTTCGACAACATGGTTGACATACTCTTTAAGTTATATATGCCCTAGCCCTTACCTTAACCCAATGAAACGCAACAACCAACCAATATACGGTAAAACTCCCTTCGTCTCGTACACAGTGTGCGTCAACCATGTTGTCGAAAAAGTGTTGAAGCTCTACTGACAAGACGAGTTTTTGAATGCGTCAATAGGAACCATTGGCGAGCCAATAGGACTATGGCAATAGTCACTAAAGCTAGTCATCAATTCGTCACTACGAACCATGGGTGAGCTAATGGGAATAATAGTCAATGGTCATTAAGACGCGTCAATGGATGCGTCAATGGGAACCTTGAGTGAGCCGATTTTGGGTTGATAGGTTAAGGAGGCCCGTCGCTCGGAAATTGGTTCCGCCAAAAAACGGTATACCTCTATCGCACTCATGTCCACTACAGCAGCCACTACAGCAGTAGGGGTCCCCAGCTATGGCGGCGGTGTGGTATAGTGAACAGTATAAGCGCCTTTTGGAGGGAAGCCACCTTATTATTCCGCGTTAGGAGTACTCAAGTGCAGTTCCCCTGTCGCGCCAAGCGATTTGGACCGCCTTATATCGGGATACCGCGGTACTAGCCCTTACTTACACCGCCTTATTGAGGAACCCCTGCTGTGCGTCAATAGGAACGTTTGGGCTGTTGAGCGTTGGCTCGTCGAGTTTTAACAGGTTTTTTGCTTGTTGACATTGGAAAAAAGAAATCCCACTCTAGTTCCTAATGTTCAGTGGCAAGAAACGTTACCGCAATCACACGAAGGGTAAATTGAGCGCCGAAAGGAAATGGGTGAGAAACTGTAATTGCCCAGGTATTTCGTGTGGTCGTGCCTTGCTGTGCAAACATTGTAATCGATCTGCAGGTTGTCCTGTAATAACAAATGTTCGCACCACTCCAGGAGACGCATGTGTGGACAAAACATCTGATCACCATCTTTCGTATGAGGGGACCGCTCGCTCGGGCTGATTACGTTGTTGATAGTTTTGGGCTTACAGGCTGATTACGTTGTTGATAGTTTTGGGCTTACTTCACCCAATATAGGTTGGGCACGTATATGTCAGGTAGATTCCTTCGTCCTGTGATTACAAATCTATGCACCACTCCAGAAGGTGTACGTGTGGAGGAAACACCTGATCACCATCTTTCGTATGAGGACGACTTTTCTAATGCTTTTAACATCGGACGGAAATGCAAGGAACGTGTTAGTTTTGAATCCTATAATCGGTGTTTACCTGGTACGTTTTACGGGTAGAATAGTGAGTGTTTTTTTGCAAGTATGACTTTATCGCTAGCCGGTATTGCAGTCCGTGCTGACGAAGAATTCCAAAAGTTTCGAGCACCACAGCGTTACACTTATATTGCGAATGCAATAGAGTTTAATCGACATACGACGTGGATGAAAATACGTGGAGGTGTGGTGAGCTACGTATGAGAAGCCTGAGGCAATCCGAGTATGGTCATTGCTTCACGCTTTTGGCCTCACAGCTTCCTGCGTTGCAGTTCGAACACGTGTCCTACACCAGCAGCTCGCATTGCTTCGTGCGGGCGATGCTGTATTCGGCAGGTTTTTTGGCCTTTTTTTCGCGTCTCAAATTCCAAAGGGATTGAGATTTCCCTTTTGTTGCTACTGTAAGTGCGCTATTAATACGTACCTGGTGGTCCGGTTCGTTTGTGGTGGGTGTTCTTCACTGTATCATACATACAAGTGACGGGGTCATAATATCTTGGGGGGGGGCAACAAAAACTTGCGCAAAGGCGCCTATTGATACTGCTGTGTTTGTGCACAGTTTACCGTGAGTAGACGGCTGAAGAAATGAATCGACCCTTCTTACGATCAACGTAAGGTACGCACCGTAGCAGGGAGGGAACAGGAGTGCTTTCTATGCATCTCAGTCCCTGAATGGAGAGGACCTGGGGGAAAAGGGCCAATATGATATATCAGATGGATGGGATGAAAGAAAACAGAAAACACGCGTGTGATGCGCGCGCACAAGTCCTGTAATTACAAATCTATGCACCACTCCGGAAGGCGTATGTGTGGAGAAAACACCTGATCACCATCTTTCGTATGAGGACGGATTTTTGTATCTTGTTTTTCGTCATCTATTTTGTTGTCAACTTTTGCACTCAACGGTTAATTTTGCATTGGTTTTTGTAATGGCAGTTTCGCTTTTTTTTTTGGCAATATCTCGCTCCTACTTGAATGCCTTAACGGCCATGAGGTTACTGTTGCCAGACTGTCACACTACAGTTGTGGTGACGTTCAAGTCCATGTTACCGTCTTGCTGGACGTGTCCCCTGACTACGAATCTATGCACCACTCCAGACGGCGTACGTGTGGAGAAACACCTGATCACCATCTTTCGTATGAGGACCGATATTTACCAGTTTCCAGTTTGACTGAATTAACCCTTCATTGGACCCGCGTATACCGACCAAATAAGTACGAACGACTTGACTACAGTAGAAACGACTTGAAGCTAAGCGTGTATGAACATGCTGCGCTCGCGTTCTGCTTTCCCCCCGCCATTGCAGCTCTGACGCGGCCAGCGCCTCTATACCAGAAACCCGGGCTGCTAGGTGTTAGTCGTCCTAAAAAAGAACCGTAGTTGTCCCTCAATAGTGCCGGTATGTGCACTATAGAGGGAGATACCTGCGCTATAATGGCAACCGGCATTGCTCCGCACACTGCCACTACTGGATGTTTTAATCGTGCTTACCGACGTCACAGGCACTGTAGCGGGTGACCAGCTCCTTTCTTCCCTGTAGTCCCCAAGGATTCACTGACAGTGAACTTTGTCGCAACGTGTTTCCGATCAGGACACTCGTTTCTCCGTTGTTGTACGTTGCTGTCATTTCGGCAGAGGTGTTCACATGTCTTCGCCCCGTCTGAAGCTTTCGAGCCTCGGTAAGGTCAGGATCTAGATCATATAGATCATCTACAGCACATGCCGTATCTACCGTTATGAAATCTTGTGCAGGATCTGTTTCTGTAGAATACAGATCCAACCCTGGGAACTTTGCTCGATCATGCAGATCATGCAGCCCCCACGCGTTAACATGAGCTAATATTTATGGACCACACAGTATGTTCCCTGGATTATCTAGATCGTCAAATGGGGATCGGCGATCTGTATGAGGCGTGGAAAGTTCTACAACGGGGTGAACTCGTTTAGGAATGCACAAAAGGTGGTGCCGAAAGTTCCCGACTACAGCACCTCTAGGCCACAAGAAGTAGGCTGGGCTGATGGTGTAGACGGTTTTGAAGTGCTGCGGAGGGAAATGCGCGCCACGTGTGGGAAGTGCGAAGATTCTGGCACCTCTGTTGCACGCTCTTTGGATTGTACAGAGAGTCGGGGTGACCGCTCTTGCCGCTCTATGGACGCCTGTGCCTGGATCCCAAAGTTTGTTTTGTTATTGCTTGTTACTTATTGTAGTACGTAGACGGTGAGCGTAAGAACAGTCCTGTGATTACAAATCTATGCACCACTCCAGAAGGCGCACGTGTGGAGAAAACACCTGATCACCATCTTTCGTATGAGGACCGCTTTCTTCGTCGACATTTTATCGTAAAAGATTTTGTGTCATGCTGTTTTGTTTAGAGATTGTACTGGTGTTTTCTAGGGTGTTTCGTGTTTTCCTGTACTGCGAAAGAAGCAATTTTCCCCATCGCGTTGGCGTGGCCAGCGGCAGCGTGATGTGATATTAAAACGCTTGTGTCTGGGTCCCACACTTTGTTTTTTCAAGCTTGTTGTATGTCGTACGTATGCGGTGAGCGTGAAAAAAGTCCTGTGATTACAAAATCTATGCACCACTCCAGAAGGCGCACGTGTGGAGAAAACACCTGATCACCATCTTTCGTATGAGGACCGCTCGCTTCGTTGATATTTTGTGGTTAAGAGTATTTGTGTTTTGCTGTGCTCTTTGAGACTATACTGGTGTTGTTTAGAATGAGTATGGTTTCCTGCGCAGCGTAAGAGGCAATTCTCCCCATCGTACCGGCGAGGGTAGCGGCAGCGTGACGTGATATGTGACGTGAATAATTTATACGCCACTTTTGTTTGTTTGCCCTGTCCGTTGAAGTTTCGAAAGGTAAACAACAGCTGCGTATTTACTGCGCTTGTCTCTGCCCTTGTACCCTTCGATCGGTATCGCGAGTTGTGATGCCGTTGTGCGGACATGGTGCAGATGGGGAACAGCACGCCAACGCTTATCGTTGGCGCTGCATTGTGCTGTTGATCCTCTTGGGACCCCGCAAAGCGCCATCGAATGGCTATTGGTGTATAGCGTAAGCGCGAAGCAGCATGAGTAGTGAGGGTCATGCATGCGTGCATGCCGCACGGCTCCTTGGATGGCGATTCGGACCGTGAACGAACCAACCCCCTTTGCCGGCAACCCGCCTTGCTTCTTGTAATGAACGTGCCATCGTCGAGTAAACTCGTTGGTTAATGTTTTCCCCCCGTGGAGTCTTAACTGGGTTCATCAATACCAGTAGAGCTGTTTGCTTAAATCTCCCGCCGTTCTCTCGTTTTTCTCCCGCCCTTCGATCGGTGTTGCGTGATGTGATCCCCTCGAGCAGACGTCGTGCAGATCCAAAAGTCGGGCGACCTGTTTCGGCTTCTGTACAACACCAAGGGGCGCTTCGTGCTCCACCGGATCTCGGAGGAGGAGAGCAAGTTCAAGCTCTGCCGTGTTAACAAGGTGGAGATGTCCAAGAACAAGATCCCCTACCTGGTGACCCACGACGGCCGCACCATCCGTTACCCGGACCCCCTGATCAAGGTCAGCGAACGCACCGCCTACGTACAATACGAGACCTGTCTGTGTTGCGGATGCGATACATGCTGGTTTTATTGGTTTATTCTGCGTGCCTGTTCGTTTTTCTGTTTCTTTTTTCTTGGTGCGCGTTTGTGTACGTTGATAGCTTGCTATAAGTTTCTAGGGGATGTACGTTTCTAGAGTCTCCGTTGTCGTTCGTCTATTTTGGCCGTTTTTATTTGACGAGCCGGTTTTTTTTTTTTTTTTTTGGCGGTTTTCTACTTGTGCGAGTCAGAAGTTTTCTTGGGTCCGGCATGGATGACCGTAAATATATATGAGAGTTGGTCATACACACTGTTTTGCCCTCTTTTGTGGTTGTTTTTGTTGCAACCCTGTTCACCCATTGATGGAAACCGCCATTTTGTTGCCCTTGTGTCTTGAAGGTGAACGACACGATCAAGATCGACCTGGAGAGCGGCAAGCCGATCGAGACCATCAAGTTCGAGATCGGCAACGTCTGCATGATCGCTCGCGGACGTAACGCCGGCCGCGTCGGCATCATGCAGCACATCGAGAGGTAAGCTCACGACAGATATGATCTCCCTTTCACGAGGCAAATATTTCTGCTAAAGAATATCCGGATCTTGATATGTAGATAACGTCCATGTTATCGAGTTGTCAAAACGATCTGCGTGGCCGCCCGCGGACGCAACACCGGTCGTGTCGGCATCATGCAGTTTATGGAGAGGTGTGGTCGTAATATATATTATCCTCATTTCGTTATCTTGATTTCCCAAATCTCAAGACCTTGCAGAAATATCTTGTTTACATACTTTTCCGGGAAGATGTTGGCCTTGGACGCTTACAGGGTAGATCTTGATGTTGAATATTTTAGGGAAGGTGTTGACCTCAAATCTTGCAGAAATGATATTGATTTTTTCAAGGAAGTCCGATCTTGATATGTAGATAACGTCCATGTTATCGAGTTGTCAAAACGATCTGCGTGGCCGCCCGCGGACGCAACACCGGTCGTGTCGGCATCATGTTCATCGAGAGGTGTGGTCGTAATATATCTTATCCTCATTTCGCGATCTTGATTTTCCAATTCTCCAAGACCTTGCAGAAATATCTTGTTTACATACTTTTCCGGGAAGATGTTGGCCTTGGACGCTTACAGGGTAAATCTTGATGTTGATTATTTTAGGGAAGGTGTTGATCTCAAATCTTGCAGGAAATATATTGATTTTTTCAAGGAAATCCGTTGTGTTGGAAGTTTCCGGCTAGATCTTGATGCTGAATATTTTTAGGAAGAATCTAGATTTTGGATATTTCAGGAAAGTTCTGTACAAGCTGGCCCAGCCTAGACCGTGTCAAAACAGGAGATCGGCCACGCACCGCCCAATTTTATGTCAGGAAAGGTCTACGAGCTGGCCCAGCCTAGACGGTGTCGAAACAGGAGATCGGCCACGCACCGCCCAATTTCAATCAGTTGCACACGAAAAATTGACCGGGCGTTGTACATGCACCAACCGTGCAAGCACCAATCGAGATGAACCTTGCCGGGCTTTTGTTTTCTCATTTTTCTCATTCTCTTTTTGAGTGACATGACCGAAAATGCAGCCCCAATCATGGTATCATGACGCGGCTGACACAATGTTTGCTATCCAGGTACGCAGGCTATCATCATACTTCGCGGTTGTCCCTGTTTGCGAATATTTATCACGGTTTTTGGTTGACTCTTGTTTTTTACATATTCCGTTCTGGCCGCTTTGCTTTGCTTTTGACCAGGCACCCCGGGTCGTTCGACATCGTGTCGGTGAAGGACGGAGCAGGGCACGTGTTCGCCACCCGGCTGCAAAACATCTTCTCGATGGGACACGGCACCAGGGCCATGGTAAGCTTAACCTCTTTACCTGGTACGGTACAGGGTAGCACTGCACCCACGTTACTTGAACCCCTATGGGACTGCACTCGCGTATTTCGGGACTAACTACTTGGAATTTGTGTCGGAATTATTTTGCAGCTGTACCAGTAGAAAAGCCAAGGTTGAATGTTGCTTTGGGTAAACCCGCTGAACATCGCTTAACTAGCTCTGGATGGTGTGACACCACGTACCTTTTTTTCGTACGTCTGAACATATCAGGTACCTCTTTTTCGTATGTCATTTCGGTACAAGATGCCTTTTTTTCTTACGTCAAAGATATAATCAATATAATGGTAATTCCATGTGTTTGTTTTGACAACCGAGGGAGACCTCTCATTCATGAAGAGTCACGATGGTTTAGCTGTAATTGTTGTTTGGCGTTCCGGTATCAGGTTTTCTACTACGCTGCTACACGTAACAATGCCGATTGTGGTTGGTATCATTCTAGCTTATTTAGTTGCCCTCTTGTGTTTGTTTGACTGCAGGTGTCCCTCCCCAAGGGCAAGGGCGTCAAGCTCACTATCCTCGAGGAGAGGGCCGCAAAGGCCAAGAAGGCGCTAAACAACTGAGACCACCACCTTTCACAGGGCAATGACGGTCACGGCGCCATTCATGTAGCGCTGTTGTTCAAGCCGTCCTTTTGGATGGTGATGGCGTCATTTAGTGCCGGTGTTGTCTTGTTTGGGGTTATTGGCGTGTTACGCCGCTGCTGTTGTCTTTCGTTCTCTTTTTTGAGGAGGGGAAGGGGAGCCGGGACTTCTGAGGGGTTACTGAGAAAAAATAAAAATTGAGAAAAAACAAGCTACAGTTTTGCCCTTGACCAGTAATGGTATCTATCCCCGGCTCATGATCTAGGTCGTGTTGCCGGGTGGGAGGGAACCGCATGATCCTCAGGATTATATCGCTTTAATCCTGTGTTAACTCTTAACGAGACAGATCCTGTCAATCGTCTCACCGACACATGTGAACATGTACGTGATCTAGATCTAAGTGGTAATTTCTGTTACATCCATGTGGTCTTGTGTCTGATGATGTTTTGTTTATACAAGCCACTATGCACCGCCTGGGGGCGATGGCGCTCCTCTGACTTCTCCCCGAGAAAGATGACAAGCTACCTGGTACCGTATACCTGGTATATATTATGTGAGGTCATGTTACATGCCATACAGTTGTGCCTTGACTGCACCTTCCCGCCGTCCTGATATGTTTGTTTTGTAGTGCGACTCAAGAAAGTGTAATGAAGGTTGCGGGCAGCATCTGTGTGTTGTTAAAAAATCTTACGTCTGCCTTAGGTTTTTTGCGGCGATCTGGTTTGTCCGTGACCTGCGTGTATTGCGCACGACTATGTTGTATGTTGACTATGCTGTCGTTTTGTTGGTTAGCCTTAGCGGGTCATACTCTCAAGTCACATCTAAATGTTAGACCTGCTCTCTTCAGAGCACTCTCCTGTCGATAACGCGGGGGGGAGGGAGGTCGAATGCTCTGACTTCTGACGATACAACCATCACCACTTTCTGCCCGAGAAACACATACGGGCACGTGTTTCTTTTCACGCCAATCGACGTTGAAGGCAACCACTACAATAATGTCGATGGACATGTGGACACGGACACAACAATAATCGCAAAGACCCTACAAAAATGGATAGACCAACACAGTTTACTCCGAATCGCTATCGTATTACTCCGGAGTATTTGTTGTGCTTTAATGCACACAAGACAAGGCAAGCCCTACCCGATGTGTTCGGTGGCAGTGCCGGGCCCGAGAGCTGCCTTTGTCGTTGCGATACATCTGAAACTAGCTTTTCGTGGTGACGAGAGCGCTCTCGGGATACTCGGCCATGCACGTACTGGCGACCACTTTTTTTTGCATTATTATTATTATCTTCCGGTTGATGGGGAAGAATAAAGCTTTAGCTCACCACACTTCCACGTATTTTTATACAAAAATTGTATTTTGAAGGGCAGACCCCCGACCATTGCCTTCAGAGGGTTATTTCTCTGAATTTACTTTCGAGGGGCATAGGATAGCGACATAAAAGTCTCAACCAGACCAAGTGTTAAGTTGTGTCCGCTTTGCTCTTTTGCAATTAAAGGCCCTCGGATAATCGATGCTCGGATTTTGATTCTCCTTGCGGGACACCCTACAAGGTAAACATTACATGGTGGAGGTATTTTTTCACCCTATGGTACTGACCCTCACGAAGTTTCAGCTTATTTAGGACCGCCTGTGTCCAGTTGTGGTTCATTTAGTAGGCAGTGCGTGAGCCTCCTTGGATTTTCCATGCTCAGATATTAAAGGCAGCGTTTAGGTTATGTCATGGGATCATCCCCGACCAACGTGCATCCTGTACTTCAGCGGCGATCAACGACAAAGGCGTGCTGTTCCCTAGTGAACAGTTTTTTTACTGCGAGATTAGACGAGGAACTTGCCATGGTCAACTTCAGCAACAGCGTAGCGTAGATCCTGCAAGGTCCGTACTAAAGAGTGCACAGTATCTACGGGTCTTTTTCAATGCGCCATGGGTCCGTGGACATGAACCCTCCTGTAGCCTTCAGAGCAAGGCTTGAGACCTTGATATATATATGTGGCAGCTTGAGTACAGTTTAGGCACTTATTTAGACGGGTGAGTATAGCCTGGGAGAATTTTGTATTGTAGCCCTAGTCGCTGAGGACGGGAGCACGAATTCTCCATCCTAATTTTTTAAGAGTCTCTCGAAAAGGGAGCCTGGTCATCTTACTGGATTGGATACTGTTTGTGGGCCCCTATACTTTTACCATGTGCAACAATACCAGTGCTATATACCAAAAAGGGAGCCTGGTGCTCTTACTGGATTGAAAACTGTTTGTGGGCCTGTACTTCTACCATGTGCAACAATACCAGTACTATACCAAAAAGGGAGCCTGGTGCTCGTACTGGATTGAATACTGTTTGTGGGCCTATACTTTTACCATGTGCAACTATACCAATACTATACCAAAAAGGGAGCCTGGTGCTCTTGCTGGATTGAATACTGTTTGTGGGCCTATACTTTCACGTGTGCAACAATACCAGTACAACTATACCAAAAAGGGAGCCTGGTGCTCATACTGAATTGAATATTGTTTGTGGGCCTAGTCTATACTTTCACCATGTGCAACAATAATACCAGTACTATACCAAAAAGGGAGCCTGGTGCTCTTGCTGGATTGAATACTGTTTGTGGGCCTATACTTTCACGTGTGCAAGAATACCAGTACAACTATACCAAAAAGGGAGCCTGGTGCTCATGCTGGATTGAATACTGTTTGTGGGCCTAGTCTATACTTTTACCATGTGCAACAATAATACCAGTACTATACCAGGAGACGACGACACCTTACCTGCCGATCATGAGATGCGGGATAAAGCAGGTTCAACGGCCCCTCAAAAACATCAGCGCGCCTTTTGGGGTCCATATAATTTGGCGACCGAAAAACACCGAGAGCGACCTTGCCAACAGCTTGTTGGAAGAGCGTGCTGCAGAAAGAGAATGACCAATAATGCTACGCGCGCGTATTGCGCAGCTCCTTACTTCGCTGTCATCGTTTTGTGTGTATATTTTCTCCCTTTATACTCCCAAAGAGGCCAACGCTTTCCACTGCAATACGATAACACCAGCAATTAATTGTTATATTCTGCGTAAAGCTGGTTTAACTGCTCCGCCAAGAAATGCGACAGGCAGGCAAGACAAAAACGCAGTTATGCATCTTAGAAACTCCAGCATACTGGGGAATTTCGTTGCTCTCGAATGAAATGCATTCGCGTGGTTTTCTTTTCGCCTGTGTGTATGCCCGGAGAGAGTGGAGGCCGGTCACAAAATTACCTAACAACCGACAACAAATCATTATCATCTTTCGTGTACATACATGCGTACGGGTTTTGCGTGTACACAAGGACGAGTAGTGCGCCCTTTCTCACGTACAAACCGTGCCCTCCAGTGGTATACCACTGGGGAATTCCCGCCGAAAAATCACACAGCCATGTCTACGGCAGCACAAGTTTTAAACTTGATCTTGCTGCGGGCTGTGGGCGTCAGGGGACATCCTGGCTCCATCTCCGGATTTCTTCGTGCATGCCTCTACTTCCAAATATGCTACGTATGTATGTAGTCTACGCATAATCTATGTCGTGTGGCCGGGTATGACGGTCTGTGGTTGAATCTCACGAAACCCGCGACTGACGAACGACGCATTTCCGCCGAAGAATCACGCAACAGCCACCACCACGTCTACGACCGTAGGCAGACATATATTATGCTTGGTGTGGATGAATAGGTACGTGTGCTGTCCTGCAGCGCCAGCACCATTGGGATGCTTTCCCCCCGATGTGTCCTATTTGAAAAAAAAAAACGTTCAAGTTGGTGGTGCATGACGTGCGTGGTGTAGGTAGGTATTGCATGACGTGCGCGGTGTCAGTAGGCATACAACAAGTATTTATTTATCGTTCGTGGTGTGATCATCGTGGATCACGCCGCACGAACCCGCGACCGGCGTACACCATGATGGACGGCACAAGGGTACATATTAAAACGATGATATTCATCAACACGGACGGGGGTCACAAACTGAATTTCCGTTTGTGAGACTTCAGGCTGAAGCCTGGACAATTATTTTTGGTATTTTTGCCCTCCGACAATATAGCGTACATGCCGTTCCGATGTAAATCGAATATCCTTCCATAAAGCAGCAGTATCTATGACCTTTTGTCAACCCTATCTTCATTGGTTGTCCTCTTTCCGTCCTCTTTATGTTTTTCGCAAATTACACCCGTACTGCCAATCAGAACGCGGCATCGCCAGCAAGCATGCAGCACAGCACAGGGCAATCAGCTCTGCATAATACGTCGCTCTTGGCACTATCAAATCACTAGTTGCACCAAATCATGGGCCTCTTCTTTCTGCCCCATTCACATTTTGTTGTATTCTTGCGCAAGCGTAGCGCGCGGCGTCAGCCGCCCGCGGAGCCGAGCCCTTGTAACCATAACAGTAATACTGGACAGTTCCTCGGCTGAGGGGCCCACGTCAATCCGAAATATTGTGGCCAAAACTTGAAAGCTTTTGGTTCAAAAGTGACCAGGTAACCTGCTTTAGGTTATTTATTGCCCATAATAATAGTCTAAGGTACGTGTACAGCTGATACCATTAGTTTTATTGTTTCTAAAGTTGATCACCCTGGCAACATCCATGGGGGAAGTCATTGTATTCAAAGGACAGTACATCTGTAAAAACGAGCGGCCGGTGTATCACGCAGCTTGCAAGGATGAGTATCGACCCTCAGGATTTATCGAATTAACAGCTAGCTGACGTATTTAAAATCGTTTCACAAAATAATACGGGGCATTCCCTCGGTTCGGGACCCCCGTCAGCGACAAAATATTGTGGCCAAAAAGTAAAAGTGCCACGTACCACCCCTGCCTACATCATCGCAGAGAAGCAGCATACTTTCTGTCCCGTCCTCACGGCTGCTGCGCATGCAACCACTTCTACCATCGATCGAAGGCAGCAGCAAAAGTTCCTATCTCTAATGTCTCCGATCCGTGCGTCGGACAGATCATACCAGGTCTCCATTATGATCTAGCAGCATGTCTTCCAGGGCAGATATTACTCCTGGACCACATGATCTGCATGGCCTATAGATCATGTTGCAGCGTGGGAGCCGTGTGATCTGCACGATCTATTGCAGCATATGATTCCTGGGTTGGATCTGTACAGCATAGATCCTGCACAGAATATAATGTCGACAGGTGATGCAGGGTCTACCAGGTAGATGATATACTTCGAAGTGTACGATCTAGATCGTGATCAGTCGCATGCGTGAAGCGATTTAATGCTATGGTCTAAATATATCGTCAACGATCATCGACCGAGCCACATAGTAGTCTTGGAATCCCTGACCGAAAATTCGTATTCTCGTGAACCGCTATCCTTCGCACGAGGTCTTACACCCCCGTAGCACACGCTTTCGAAGATATCACACCCGCGTTCCACATGAGTTTCGGCGAAATTCTTGGTGTCTCAGCTGGTGTCTTTTATATTACATAAAAAAGCGAACAACCGCGTAGGCTCGTCCGTCTTCCTCCAAGGCTGACGCGCAATCGATATCATAGCAAGCCAAAATACACTAGTGGCACGATCATCAGGTGTACTATGAAGAAAACGCCATTAACAGTACAACGTCAAACCCGCACGTACTTATAACATGGTAAATGTTGAAGGAAACAAGACTGGCGGCACTCAGTTGTCGACACAAAAATCCAACCAAAACGAACATCGTTGAACAGAAGTAAGATCGAAACTCAGCCGCCGCCGTAAATATCCAGCCAACAAACAACTTGCTTTATATTGACCACACGCAATTTGCTTACGAGCTGCTGTTTCGTCCTCCCCAGCTCTCTCCATCAGACACAACCAATTATTGAACCAACCGACGAAACACCAACAGACGCAGCAAGCGCTGGTTGCGGTTGACGCCGCCAAGAAAAAAACGAAAATTTCCTGAATAACGAAAATACATCATCGCTTTCTTTCACTCTCAAACCTTATCGGTCTTCCAGCGCTCCCCTCGCCGAGTGCGCCCTCCCGTCCTGCCCCCCACCCCCCCCTACTTCCGCCCCCCCCCCACCCCCCGCGTCAACACCGCCACCACCACCGCCACCGCCCCTATGCCGTCCTTGGGCCGCCGCCCCCGCCCCCCTCCTCACAAAAAAAAGCCTCGCTAGCCAACCTCCAAACCCCGCCAGCCATCCCGCTACAAGCCCCCCCCTACCCCGCCCCTCCCCCGCCCCCGCCCCTCTCCTCACGAAAAAAAGCCTCGCTAACCACCCTCCAAACCCCGCTAGCCATCCCGCCACAAGTCCCCCTCGACCTCCGCCTCCTCCCCTCCCCTCCTCCGCCCTCGGTCCCATCCTCCTTTTGACGAGCCAAGTCACTGTGCGCACTATTTTGACGACGGCATAGAGCAGGGCCGCCCATGTAAGGGGTTCGTCTATCCCCGGGGGTGATAAAGGGTGGGGGGGGGGGGGAGGGGGGAGGGCTCGCCGTGGGACCGCTCTCGGGAGATCGCCTGGTGATGAAAAACAAACGACGTTACAGCGAAACGCACGCAGAAAATAGCGTAGGGCGACGGGACGAGGATGCGAGACTCTTAAACGTAGAGGGCGGTAAACGGCGGTAAACGGCGGAGACAGGGAGCAGCAGCAGCAGTAGCAGCAGCAGCCTAAAGAAAACGATTTTTAGGCTGCTAGGGTTTCGCTGCAAACAGAAGATGATTTCTTCTGTATTACACGAAAGACAGCCCCCACCCGCCCTCCCGCCCCGGGAAGTTCTTTTTCGAGCCGATTTAGTTGCAAACCACGACGCGTGCGTCTGTGATATGGGGTGCACACACTTTTTGTTCTGACGCTCGTCCTCATTTGAGGAGCTCGATACTTGTACTGACTTACAAAAAAAAACGAACGCGTGCAATCCCATGGTCTATAGTCTATTAATAAGTACATTAGAGAATAACTTCGACGTACAGCCTAGTTCACGTGAAAAACCCAAATTGTATTCCCCGGCGAATGTCCACGCCGTTTTTTCGATTCAGACCGTGAAATTTTGCACACGTCTCCTATGTGCCATTGCGAACACCTCACCTGCCGTTTGTTTTTTTTTTTCGTCTGATTTTTCGTCAATTGATATTTTTTGGGAAATGTGGCCCACCTTAGACCAAACTTTTTCGGCAAAAAAAAAAAAAAAAACGGAGGTCAGGCCTTGGGATAGGCATGTCGATAACGTGTGCAAAATTTCAGGGTCTATCTCTCAAAAACGGCGTAGACATGTTGACTCTTGTGCGTAAAAATGATTAAGATACGTTTTTTCCTTCGAAATAACTTGGTTATAGTGTGGGATCCAGTTTTTCGCTAGACTCTGTTTCATGGTGAACACAGGCAGGTCAAATCTTCGATTCTTTGCGCGAAATTTTCTACAGACATGCCTTAAGAGTATCTCCAGCTGGTTCGTGCAAAATGCGGCGCATTTTTTTTTCTCGCCTCCGCTTGGAAAAAAACTGAATATGACTGAAGAATATGAAGGCCTGTCATTGGTCGATACGAGTTTTGCTCCCAGAGACAGCCCGAGGCCGTTAAAAAGAAACTGGCCGTGTCACCCTCTTACCCTCTTTTATTGGTAGTGGGCGCCAGTATGATACCAAATGTGTACCCTTTGACTGGATATTGCGAGCGGCATTCGCCGAGGAGAGACTATGTTTTTTTACGTGAACCAGCCTGTATCATACACCATTGTACTACACAAGGGATATTCCACACGATGCTGCCTGCGCACCAGGTACACGGTAGTTCCTCAGCTGGTTCCCGAGTCCTGTAAAAATCAGAAAAAAAAGGTAATAAAAGGAAGTGTTCCATTTCTGCCGTAGCGCGCACTACGAGGGATGTACGGCACACACAACGAAAAAATTATTTCGGAAAGACTCAAGTCCGGATATTTCCATACACGAATCGCATGACTGCTGTTGTGGTCGTTGTGGTCTTGACAGTCTCCCCGTCTTGTCGAGAACGCCAGCTTGGAAAAAAAACTCGTGGGTCGAGTCGGGTCGCGTCAGGAGGTGTTCGAAATCTGACGGGTCGCGTCGGGTCGGGTCGGGAGGTTTACAAGCATCACGGGTCGGGCCGGGTCACCCTGACCCGATCCGACCCTCGAGCGGTGATCTGACCCGTTAAAAAAACCTTGGAAATTCGTGCAAGGGGCTGTGTTTATCTTGCGCGATATATGAGTACAGAATCATGACGTATTATCGGGGAGCCAAACACATCGAAGAAGCTTTACAAAAGCAGTACGACAACGAAAACACGAAACATCGTCCTGCGTCTGGCCATGACGCGCTCTTCAGAGTTAGCGCTATATAGGGTTAGAGACAGTGTAAGGAGGCGTCCCCGTTGGGGACGCAGGGTGTCCGTGTTGGGTAGGGTCGCCCTCCTCCACAGCTCACGGTATCCCACACACTGCTCCAATATTCCCGTGTCAGCATGACACAGAAAGGACACGCCAAAATAACACCAAAGCACTGATCGAATCCGAACATGCTTCATTTCCCACAAAGCATCACCCATATTCCCGATCACCTAGAGAGCTTTGACACGGGAGTATTCTACAGTTAGTTCATGGAATGACTGACTTCATGTCGTGGATTTTAATAGCTTACTCATCTACGTAGATCGCTCTATACTCCGTAGCATTAGGGTGATAGGTGTGGATTAAAGCCATAGGCACACGGCCAGGGACTAACAGCGAGGCGAACCCGTGCTATATAGAGGCATTAAGGTATTAAGGTATACCCCTTTTTCGCTGAAACATTTTCTGAATTGACAGGGCTTTACAACCCAAAGTCGCCGGAATCTTAGTATTGTTTCGCAATATGTTCCATTGTACGAAGTATACCTACTATAATAGACAATGGGATTTGTTGATCGGTTAGATCGTTTATTGATTCTCCACATGAGTGTTTGCGGGAGGTACATACATACATATATACATACATACATACATACATACATACATACATACATACATACATAAATACATACACACATAGAGAGAGATAGATAAAGACCTCCTAAAGTGAGCAGGATCACAAACAAAACGGTGATATATCATTTATCATTACTATTAACACTGACGAAGAAAAACAACGTACGACCGTCGGATGAAGTACGTACAGTGTAGCAGTTGCTATATACCATTAATATACCATTATTACGATTAATAACATTTAGTTGTTCATGTTCACCCTGGCAACATCCATAGAACCCATAAATATATTTTCAAATAATAATAATAATAATAATAAGAATAATAATAATGATGATGATGATAATAATAATAATAATAATAATAATAATAATAATAATAATAATAATAATAATAATAATAATAATAATAACAATAATAATAATAATAATAATAATAATAATAATAATAATAATAATAATAATAATAATAATAATAATAATAATAATAATAATAATAATAATAATAATAATAATAATACATCCGTGAAAACGAGCCGCCGGTGTATCACGCAGCTTGCAAAGACGAGTGTATGTATCGACCCTAAAATTATCGACCTGACAGCTGACGCATTTGTAATAACTATTGTACATAAAATGGTGCACATCTACCGCGAAAAGCGTCGGTGGCCGTTGGAATAAAAAACGGCCATAGGGTTAAGATCAGGGGTACTTTGATCTAGGGTTAGGGTCCGATACGGAATCGTACTGCAAGCACATCTCGTAGCGTTGTGCAAATAAGCAAAACTGAGGCTAGAGCTGGCTCACGAAGGCAGTTTTTGCACCGCAGAAAACTGATTGCGGGGGCACATATCGCACCTGTCTCGAGGCTCAACCAAGCCGCCAAGCTCTCGGGCGAAGGTCCTCCCCGATACCTCGACAGCAGGTGCCCGTTCTTGAAAATAAGCAGCTGGGGGAAGGTGTGCAGATGGTACTGCACGGAAAAACTGGCCAGACGGGAAAAGGACGTTGCGGCCACGTCCAACTTACATAAATACAAGACAAGACGGGTTTCAAAAACATAAATCCATAAAAAATGGAGCGGAACGGAAGGATCAACCTGATCTGCACGGCCTATAGATGATGTTGCCGGATGTCATCCATATTATCTGCCCGACCTAGTACATATTTCCTCGTACTGTGGACCTGTACTGCACAGATCCTGCAAACCATGTCATACCGACAGATGTAGGATTTATATGATCCACATGATTTATATTATCTAGATCTTGATCTGTCAGAGGCGTGAACGACTTGTACGAATAGTCATGGTTTTCCATAAGATCCATCACACGCGAGGGGGACAGCAGAACTTGCTGATCTCCAGACCCGAGGAGCTCAATCTCTCAACTGCAACATGGCTTCTAAATTCATTCCCGCAATCCGACCAACACACCTTCTATGCGCGCTAATCCTACAACAAATGTACTTGGAATCGATCATACTAACCGATAGTTGTACAATGGTTGTGGAGCTCAACCGGTCAGAAACGTTTGGCCCAAAAACTGCAACCCCCACCGTGGTATAACTCCTCACCTTAAAAAAGCGTGCGCGTCAGCCTTCACCACCCATGCGCGGGGGTAGGCCGGAACGACCGCCTTCAGAACATTCTCCATCTCCGCGCTGAAAAAGTCACCCTGAAGGACAAACGATCCATTTTTACCAGAATAAATAAAACCATGTCAGATCATATCCGAGTACATCAGACGGCACATTGGACGGTGTTATATCAACGTAACATCATGCTTCGAAATATCATATCATACCAGTATCATATTATATCACCTCATAGCATATCATATCGTACTGTACCGTACAACACATCATATCGCATTATACCATACCGTATCACACCACATATTTTTATGGTAAAACAGCATCCCAAATCCCACATATACCTCAAAAACAGTTTCCAAAAAACACAAAACACACTTTTAAAAACATTCCCAAGGAAACAAAAGCTTGACCTAGCTCATTGTCCTCGTCGCCACCATTGCCACAACCACCACCACCACCACCCCGATCCCCCTCAGCCTCTAAATATTCCACACGTCGGACCGATCACGGATTCCAACTTGATGCTCTAGATCTTCTAAGGAAGCTCTGTATCGTCTAGCTCATGCTAAAGCGTGGGAGCCGTACGATCTGTATGCTCTAGCACATGTTTCCTGGGTTGGATCTGTACTCTATAGATATAAATCCTACACAGCATCTCATAACGGCAGGTAGAGGATCAACTGCTGTAAATGATCGATACGATCTACAGTATCTAGATCATGATCTGTCCACGGTGGGAAACATTCAAAACCCCAAAAACCCAACACTAGCTTCGAACAAACGCACCTTCAAAAACAAAAAAATTCCCAAGAACACATCGTCCTGTCCTAGCTCATCATCCTCATCCTTATCGCCACCGCCACCACCATCACCACCACCATCACCACCATCACCACCTCGACCTCGCTCAGCCTTCCTCGCCGCTGCTTCCTTTCTCCTTCGCAAGTTCTCCGCCTCTTTAGCCGCGAGGGCTTCAGGGTCTACTTCTGTGAACACCTGCGGAGGCATGGAGAGGGGAGGGTACTCAGTTTGCGCATGCCCGTAGTCATATGACCATAGACTGCGGACAAAACGAGGGGTGAGGCGAAGACTATATGGGGGGGGGAGCAGAGCAGTGGAGGGGAGGGGCGAGAGGAGGGGCGGAGCGGTAGGGGCGTGGCGGGGAGCATACCAGAACGGGGTGGGGGGAAGAGCATACGAGTGGGGGGGGCGGCAGAGGTGGAGCGCCGCCCGTGTGTAAATATATTGTAAAAAAGGCACGACATCAGTCGTCGACGTGCAGTGGGCTATATCACTGAGCAAAAACCAGGCGCTATAGGACAGAATAAACCAAAATTGAGGGACTAAACCGTCCACATTTACGTGTACCGAATCGAGCCGAGTTACAAAACTGATCCATTACACCGAGCATTAAACCTACCGCTCTGGGACCGAATAACAAAACCACGTACTAAACGACCAAAAGTATTTAAACCGAACTAAACCTAGTATTAAAATTGCAATAGCCAAACCGAAGCATTAAACCGATTTATTGTAAGGCCGAAAGCGCGAGAGCGCGAGTCGGCGAAATTCGATGCAAACCGACGAACAAAACAAGCTGAAAAGTGGGAATGCTGAACCCTATGCGCGATAAAAATAGGCAAGTACCGGCGGGAGAGAAGGGAAGACACCTGTGACCACGCACGGCTTGTCCACAAGGTCGCTGAGGGTGAAAACTCTCACGAGTTGAGCAGGAAAGCGATGATACAATGAAATAGAAATAAAACTACCCCGAATCAATAACCCGAGCCATTAAACTCAACTTACTACTGATGTAGTACAGTAGGGAACCCGATTTAAGAGCGTCCACAACAAGAGAAAACGTACTTAAGATCGATCGAATCGGCTTGTCACGTTTTAATAGCGCTACCACTGGTCTGTTCCGAGGTACTCTTCCTAGCTGTGTACGTACACTACACGGCGGTACTGGTATTAAAGACATGACTCACCAACTGTTGCGGATGGATCTCCGCGAGAGAATAGTGAGGGGAAGCACCTGCGAAGTTAAAGGAGCGGAGGTCATGGGCATAACGCGATATCACACGGCACGTTAGGACAGGACAGGACAGGACAGGACAGGCCAGGACAGGACAGGACAGCACAGGACAGCACAGCACAGCACAGCACAGCACAGCAGAGCACAGCACAGCACAGCACAGCACAGCACAGCACAGCGAAGCACAGCACAGCGCAGCGCAGTGCAGCACGGCACGGCACGGCACGGCAAGGAACAACACGGCAAGGAACAGCACGGCACAGTGGGCGATAGTAAAGCGCTGTGCGCTAGCAACACAGCACACACATCGCACAACAGCACAGCACAGCACCATACTACAGCACAGGCCAGGGAAGCACAATCCCATCCCACCCGACCCCGGCACTGCGCCATGACACCACTACCCATCCCATCCACTCCACTCCATTCCAGCACTACACCATGGTATCACTGCCCATCCCATCCCATTCGATCCCACCCCGTCCCGTCCCACCTCAGTCAACTCCATCCCACCCCATCCCATCTGATCCCAAGCCATGCCATCTGATGCCATCTGATTCCATCTGATGCCATCTGATGCCATCTGATGCCATCTGATGCCATCTGATCCCATCCCACCCCATTCTCTCCCATCCATCGAATACAAACCATGGTACCACCGCCCATCCCATTCCATCGCATACACTACACCATGGGATTAGTGCCTACTGCGTGCTTACATCGATCAACGCTGGTCCCCAGCCTCCTGAGGGTTTGATTGGTGGCTTCGTGGATGGAGCACTGCGGCTCCTCCCCCGTTCTCTCCTCCTCCTCGGCTACACCAAACGCCACACAATGCGCGACGAACTCCCTCGCTATCCTAGCCTCCTCCCTGCAAACAGAACGGGGACACGGGGGTAAAACGCCGAGATGCACACGGACGGACAGACAGCAGACAGGCGGACAGACAGCATGCATACGTTAACATTTTCGTGACGTGACTATACTATAGCACTAGCATCACCACACACCATCTCGCATTCTTTCTTCAAACCTGCTGCCGCCCCCATTCTAGCCCCCGCCCCCGCCCCCCCCAGTCCCCTCACAACCCCCACCACCCCTTTTGTACCACGGATCGAACCGCGCTCTTTCTCAAAACCCGCCGTCCACCCCCCCCACCCCCCACCGGCCTCTATGCCGCAAAGATGACAGTCTTGCCCAGCCACCATACCCCCCCAACACACTTATACCCGTAAAAAAATGCCAGTCCCGCCCAGCCACCGTAACCCCCCCCCCCACAAGCACCCCCACCTATGCCGCAGATGTGACAGTTCCGCCCAGCCAACATACCCCCCGTCCCCGCCTGCCGCTTTCTGGTCCGAAGACGCTCCCCAGTCACGAAAGGGGTACCACCAGGGGACGCTCCCACGCCCAGTAGCTGCAGCCTCCGCCAGGGTAATACGTGCCGCTGCCACCACCGCGACGGCAACAACTGTAAGTGTGAGGATAGATGGAGGCGTTCTTCTGTTTAGGTTGTTGCTGTACCACTGCTGTCGTCGCGGCCGTAACGCTAACCTGCACGTCCTACTATTAGTTGTTGGAGGCGGGGTTGGCATCGGGGTTGGCGTCGTAGAAGCCGTAGATTGCAGAGATTTCGCTGAAGTCTTGGGCCGTAACGCTAACCTGCACGTCCTACTATTAGTTGTTGGAGGCGGGGTTGGCATCGGGGTTGGCGTCGTAGAAGCCGTAGATTGCAGAGATTTCGCTGAAGTCTTGGACTTCTTGGAGCTCGTAGATGTTGTAGCAACAATAGAACTTGCAGGTTTGGTCGGAACCGTAGAAGTCGCACATTTCGTAGCAATCGTTGACATTGCACGTTTGGTGGAATTCATTGGAGATGTACATGCGGTAGAAGTCGTAGAACCCGTAGAAATTGTAGATTGCGTGGAATTCGCTGCAGTCGTAGAGCTCGTGCAAGCCGTCGACTTCGTAGGTGTAGAAGCGGTAGAAGTCCTACTTGTAGGTCGCGGCGAAGTCGTTGCCTTGACAGCTTTCCTGGAGATATGGGAGGCCGGTTGACTGCCGTTCTCTGCTATTGCCGCTGTGTGAGGCCATACGGAGGGGGAAAGGGGTTGGGGCGGGGGGTATATACAATACCAGGTTTGTACAAACTCCCAGATATTGTTGAATCACGAAAAGTGCACTCCCAGCTCGCAGCTCAGCCCCGCTGCGATAGCTCGGCAGGTCAGCGCAGCGCCGTGCGGTGCCATGCCTTGCCCCGCGGTGCGGTGCTGTGCCGTGCCGTGCAGCGCTGTGCTTTCTTTCGTACATACAGCAGTAGTACCAGGTATCATGCGAAGTACCAGGCACCAGGTACCGGTGTGTACGTGTGTGCTCGTCTTTTTGCTTTCTTCATTTGATGGTCCTCCCTTGGTCGTCTTCGTGTTTCTCTTTTGGGCCCTTCTTTTTTGTCGCAATTTACACACCCTACTGCCGATCAAAATGTTAACGTTCATCGTCAACATGCACACAGCACAACACAGGGCAACCAGCTCTGCACAAGTAGTTCTTCGCACTATCAATTCGCTAGATGAACCCAATCATGGGCCTCTTCTCTGCCCCCTTCACATTTACTTGTATTTTTATTCTTCGTTGCGCGGGGTAGCGGATGGCGTCAGCCGCCCGCGGAGGGGAGCCCTTGTAGATTTGGCTAACAAAAGTGAAATATTTCGGCGGGCAAAGCAACACAGGCGTACTGCAGAAGAACGGTTTAATGTGAAGAACACACACACACACTGCTGTGAAAACAGAAAACACGAAACACTTTTATATTGGGGCGATCGGTTTCGACTCTTAACTACTCTACCGTTTTTACAACAGTTCGTATTAGGTCGGGCTTCTACCGTACGTATCATTAGGCGTGCAAATCGTTCCGCCTAGGTTGGATAAAGCCCACGCGCAATGCACGGCCAGGCGTTGAGATGACACAGCATCTCCGCTGAGTGCTGGGTGCGTTACCCGATGCCTGCATCACCATCAGCAGACGCACGCAATAGCGAATATATATTACACTGCTGTGGATATGTTTACTGTCTTGGGAAAGTCGCCCTCAATACTGCGCGAGACAACCAATAAAACTACCCCTCACCTCTTCCTGACGACCGTTTCCCTCCCATCGTGTCAAACCGTTTCCCCTCAAGTCCGTAGACCAGGGGGCGATCGCCTCGCATTCTACTCTCCACTCTTGCCTCGCGCTGCGCTGGTCCGTGGTGTCGCAGGGAGGCTCTTCGCTCAGTGTGGAACCAAAACCATCCCCTTTTTAAAAACGCCTTCATACAAAGCTATGAACTCCATTTTGGGTAGAAGAACAATCCTGCTGAGAGGGGAGCACTTTTTACCGTTGACCAGAGCGCAGCAAGCGAGGCACCGAACCTCGGACATATTTTCAACACCAAGGTAAGTGTCCGAGATACCTCTAGCTCGGGAGCGCTGGCGGTATTTCCTGGAATCGATTCGCTCCGTGCCCGTAAAAGTTTTGTTCTCAGACTGGGATTTGTTTTTCGGCAGGCTATGCCGTGCACTGCATCCGCTTTGTTCCCGCCGGCCACAACCCACTGTGCTCCATGACGAGGTATCAAGCAACACGACTTGAGCTCGGCACTGACCACACACCCCTCTAGTATAGGTCGCGTATGGTTGGGAACTTTCTTGGGCTAGAGAGAGACAGAGCTGTGTCCCGCTCGAAAGTTCGCTGGACCAAACTTGATGTTCCGCAATTGATTCCGCTGCATAAATAGTCCTCTCACATTGGGACACGGTTCATTATTATTGCCCAGCTGCAGACAATATATCTTGCCTGTGATACTCATTTCAAGTAGTCTGTCCTCAAAACGCGGGTTTGGCTCTGAGGGCTTCAACAGGCAGGTAGATGATACTGCTGTCTGTGTGTAGCTCCACACGCACTTGGGTCGTACATCAATAGATCAACCGGTAAATCTGACTGTCACCAGCTTGCAGGGGGTGACGCTAGCCAGCGTACATGTTTGGTGGGGCTATTGTTTTGCTCTCCGTTGAGACTTGAGCTCGCACCAACTGCGTGTTTTTTCGATTGTGTTTAGCGTTCGTTGTTGGATGAAGTATGCCGGTTGACGGCACTCTTGCCTCTTGACGGACAGCCGTCGAAGAGCTCTCCATTGTTGAAACCTAGTATATCAAGTCAAAGAGTCCATGACGGGACAAAACTATGAATTGACCGTCAACCCACATCCTCGATCTTTGCCGAGTGATACTCGTGGTACGCTCTGAGGTGGTACGTATACCTCGCATGTACAACAGCAACGAGCAACAGACTATCATACTTATATCATACCTGGTACCAGGTAGCTCTCCTCGAAACTCGTAACAGCTTCGTAGAGAGCTTAGTACAAAGCAATATAGGTCTGATACATATCTTATATTATGCGATACGTGCATCAACACTCCCTTCAATACACCAACATTCAATGTTCAAGGTGCTCATGTACCTATCGTGGGTATTCCCTGTACAAATATCATACGCATGAAATCGATTAATCGAATATTCCCAATTCCACTGATAAACTTCTCAAACTGTCAACCTCAACCTTGCCCTTTTCGTATTTTGGCGTCGGGCGTCGTATTCTATCATTCATGCACAAGGGTTCTGCGGCTGACGCCGAACGCTCGATGAAGCGAGTTCTGTGCCTTGACCCTTGATTCTTCATACATACCTGGTACGTGTGGTAGCCGCCAGCTGGCAGTGGCAGGGCGTGCGCGGACAGACAAAAAGCGAGCTGCGCCACCAGTAGAGCTCTACCACACCGGTTCAGGAAGCCCTCGTTGGTGCAAGTTTTGTTCACCAACGACTTTTTTAGTACCCACCCCCTGATCCCACCCGGACCTGATCCTAGCAATACCAACCCTCGGGGGTGCAGAAGTATAATCAGCCCTCTATAGGAGCCGCAGGAGCCGCCGGAGGCGGAAAGCGCGAAGCGCTAACCGTCACCTCACGAATTGGTCGGGTTGTTGATCCTTGTGTTGATTATTTTTTGCCCCGCATCGATTTTATATGATGTGTGTTGGTGCGCAGTAACTCGCACCAACGTGAGTGTCCCGAACATTTTTCGGGGCTCTACAGGACACCCATGTAATTATGAAACGGGGTAATAAGAAATAGAAGGCCGATATTTACGGGAAATTAAGAAATCCTGGAGACGTTTAACTGAATTTTGTCGTGCGAAGTACGCTGCCTCCCGCACATAATAAACCTAGGCTGGCCTGTTTCTTGTTTTGGTATGTAGACATCCTGTTATGTGGTGCCATGTAGCACTGGGCAGTGCGTTGTCCTCATATGCCCAGGTTCTGAAGCGAACGCCAACCCCTTGCAGCGATACACATCATTTGACATTTCCAACCATTTTACCCCGGTGATGTCATTGGGGGGCTCTTTGACCGCTACTATAGTATTTCGTATGAGTTAGGGTTAGGGTTAGGGTTAGTTCCATGTTTTAAAAAAATACTATGAGCACCGCTGGTAGGGACAGCTCACGCTATCGCTATAGTGGGATCCGAAGGACGCGCCAGCTAGCGTTGGGTTGCGAAAGCAACTGAGTTAAATCGACACACGACGCCTATGAAAATACGTGGAAGTGTGGTGAGCTTTATTTTTTCCCCATCCGCCGGAGGATAAAAAGACGAAAAAAACTATACTCGTAATGTAAGACACCCACCCTTTGGAACCCAGGTGCAGCGGTGAACTATTAACAACCGTGCACAGCATCGGACAGATCACCATCTAGATCCTGTAGATCATATAGATCACGTAGATCCCATGTTTTTTGTCATGCTGTATTGTGCAGGGGCTGTGTAGTACAGATCCAACCCAAGAAACATGTGCTAGATCACACAGATCATACAGATCATAAGGCAGCATGATATATAGCACATGCAGATCATACATATATCTGCCCTGGGAGACATATAGCTTGTCACTAGGGGTCTGACCTGTCTGACGTGTGGAACCGTGGTGTAGGGTGGGTGATCTGCAGTACGAAACGAACAGAGCATCATACCGCCACCGCACGTGTTGTGCAACTCCTTCCAGTGCAAACATGAGCTAAATAATGCAAGGACGACTCTGCAAGTACACTCTGCAGGTTTAGGCCGACTACATGCAGGGCGGCTCTACAAACCAAACTCTGTAGGAGATTCATTGTGTGCTGGTTTTAGTCGTTTGCTTTTTGCTGTGAGAAACCCCCTATTTTGGTGGATCAGGTCCGGTGGGACCAGGGTGTGCTCGTGGGCCGTTCCGGTTTGCAAATGATGTACCCGGATCAGTTTGGAGGGCTCAGGTCCGGGTGGGAGCATGGCTCCAAATAGGAGCAGGGCCTAAGCCTGCAGAGTTTTATTTGCAGAGCCGTCCTGCATTTAGGTTTCCTCTGGGGATAGGGGTTCGGGTTCGGGTAAGCGCCAGGTTGCTGTAATACGCCTGACCGATGGCGTAATCGTCGTTGCTTTGGTTTATCTTCTCCTGTAAGTAAGCGCCGTAGAAGGGAAATAACATCAGCATATCACTGTGTTGTCGTTTCGGCTCTGTCGTTTTGCCTGGGCCCCTGAGGGGTGTCTCCGGTGGTGTAGCAGGTGAATCTCGTGCCTGCTACATTATATTTGGTGCGTTTAAACCCCCTTGAGTGCGTGCTCGCACTGGTAAGGGCTTTTTCTTGTGTGAAAATTGACGAACGAAAAGCGCGAGAGCGTGAGAGAGCAAAAATCCATCAAAGTCGACGAGCAGTGGGAATGGTGAACCCTGTGCGCGATGAATATGAAGGCACGTACCGGGGGGGAAAGGGAAGGCGCCTGTGTCTACGGCTTGGCTTGTCCAGAAGGTCGCGGAGGGTAAAACCTCGTATACATCCGAGTTGAACTCGGAAGGTAAAGTGATAGTTGAACCAAATGAACGACAACAGTCTCAGCATTGCTTTATCGGCATGCTGTCCTCCCATCATACGGAGTATCCTTTTATCGCCGTGCCATCATATCATCGAGTCATCATTCGAGGTGTCAACAACGGCATCATGTCACCGTTTTCCGTAGTACCATTATGTCATTGTATCACTATACCATCGTACATCAAATCCTCATATCATCGTATCAGTTTAATAGAACCATAACGCATATCATCGTATCAGTTTAATAGAACCATAACGTCAGCATATCGTCATTCCATCATTCGAAGTACCAGATATCATACTTGGAAGCATTATCGTATCATCATGCCATCGTAGTATCGAAGATCGAATATAAAATACAGAATTTATAGTTATCGAACACCTGGTACCGAATATCAAATATCAAAAGACCGAACACCTGGTATCAACCTTCAGCATTCAGCAGCAACGCATTTGTCGCGTGTGTTTTCTTGCTCGTTTTTGTGTAGGGTATTTGCGCGCACCACCCACCTGGCTCTTCCTGGCAGTCAAAGGACACTCACACCTGGCATAATCCAACGCACATATTCCACTGCCAGCCAACGGATATCGTTCGCGCACGAGTCACCGCTACTGCTGTAGCATGAGCTCTGTTGATGGAGTCGTAGAAGCGACGCCTACTAATGGGTCTGGTGGCAAGAGGTCTGCAGCAGCAGCAGCAGCTGCTACCGCGCCGTCTAGTCCTACTCGAAGCGCCTCTTCTGCTTCTTCTGCGCGTAGCTCTCCGGTTAAGCGTAGAAGGGGGCCGTCCATCACAGGTGAGCGGGGTGTGTGGGTGTGTGCGTGAGTGGATGGGTGGGTGGGTCCGTGGATGGGTGGGGATGGGTGAGGATGGGTGGGTAGGGTGTGCTGTGTGGATGGGTTAGTGAGTGGGTGGGTGGGTGGGTGGGTGGGTGGTTTTCTGCTGTGTGTAGTGGCGTGTCTGTGTGGGTGATTGATTGAAGTCTCTTGCTTGCTTGTGTATTTGCTCGGTTGCTTTGTTGTGTGTTGGTTTGTTGATTTATGATGTTGATTTACTGGTTTAAGGATACAGTTTAGTGACTGATGACCTCTCTCTGTCCCATGACGTGTTCCTCAAACGCCGTGTGTGACCTAATGCCGTGCTCGATAGAACATCATACTTGATATGAACGCCACGTCTGATCGAACACCTTACCTCCCCGCGTGTCATGTGTCGCGTGTCGCGTGTGACTTCCTCCAACCTCGGCGCTGCTCAGCGGAGGACCTGAAAGTCCCCGACCTGAGCTTGGACCAGGTCGGATACCTAAACCTCACCACGCACTCTGCTAACTTCTTAGCGGACCCCCTCGACCTCAAGGTGCGATCGACGCCCTGGTAAACGTCCGACTATCACGGTGTCATAAATGTGTTGTCGTGGTTGCGACTACTTCAGAAGCTCGAATGGTTTAGCTGGCTCTGCTGCTGCTTTTAACGTGGTTTGTACATAGAGTGTGGGGGTGCTAGATCAAGTTTATTGAACGGAAGCTTTTAGATGTAGTTTTGGTTAAACGGCGCTGTCATTTGATTTTCTCTCTGTTCAATGAAGTGCTTGGGTCAAGCTGGTGCTGTCGTTTGATTCCTCTTTTTACCGAGGCGTTTCGCAGGCTACCTTGAGGTCGGGGCGGGGGGATGCAAGCTTGGTTTCGCCTCAACCGTCGACGGGCGTGCTACCGAAGAATTGCGCTTGAACAGATTGTCTACATGCGTTGAAGCTCGTTGGTTCAGGTTCCGCCGCATTGGCTCAGGTTACACCGCATTTTTTTTGTGTAATGTACCTACCACATGTCTACTATTAATCGTAGTCCTTGGCTTGATACTTTATCTCAGCTCGGGTACCATACAGACCCACGAACATCGACATGTGTAGTCTACTCACCCAGCGCATTGTGCGTGTCTGTTAGGCTTACTTTTTCGTTTTATCGTTTTGTTTTGTGTGTTTATCCCGCACGTGCTGCAGTGGGGCGAAGAGGACCCCGAGAAGAGGGGACCCGTCATGGTCACCACCCGCCACCCTACCCAGAGAAACGCCATCGGGGCTCATAGTGGAAGCTACTGCGTCTACAAGGTGAACATACCAAATGCTGAGTATTCGTGTTCGTTCCTACATGGGAAGTACCGTTCTATTTTGGCACCGTTTCGGGGGTTTTATATCAAATTAAAGAAGATACTACGCCCTGACGTTTTTTGTGGTATAAAGTAGAAATATACCTCAGCCGTGAGGTGGAATAATTGGAAACTGGCGAAAGGGACTGCTGATTTCGTCCCCGCCATTCCCACTACGTGCATTTCTTTCAGGCTCTGGCTGTGGCTTGCGGAAAGCTGGACGCTAATTACCTCCCCAAGCTCGCGGCGACGCGACCGGTGTGCGAGATTGGTCCCTTCCCCGCCTGGTCCGATCCTTCGAAGATAGGGACGATGGACCCCTGGGGTCACCTCGTCACGGATGTGAGCGCGGTTTCAGGGTGAGGGTAAAGGTTAGGGTTAGAGCGGGACTTAGACGCATGCTAAGCTAGAGGTGCACATTTTTCTTTCTCTAGTGCTTCCTCACTTGATAAGGTACTCTACACCCCCACCTAAAAACAGATTCGGAGAAAAATAAAAATAAGATGCTATTGTGCTGTATCGTAGCCGATTAACCATTTCGATGGCCTAGGGTATGCGACGAAAAATAGTTCCGAGACAAAGATGATTTTTTTTCCCGACGAATTCTGGGTTAAGGAGCCGTTGCTATCTGGAAGAAAAAAAAACAGCCAAAAAAAATTATACTTGTGTCGTAGCACGCGTCCAACATTAGTTGTTCAGGTAGGCGGTAGGATTAAGGTTCGAGGTTGGGGCTGTTCGAGATCGGCCCCGTCTCCACGTGGTCCGACCGCTCTAATATCGGGACCATGAGCCCCTGGGGTCACCTCGTCACGGATACGAGAGCGTTGTGGCTAGCGCTAGGGTGGGAGTTAGGGTTATGCTGAGGGTGGAGGTTGCCGTTGGGGTTGGAGTAGGGTTCGGGTGAGGTCAAGCTTGGTTTGGGTAGGACTACCGCAGGGTTGGGATCTGGTGTGGGGGATTGATTCTCTACTTTTCTAAGGTGGCCCGACCCGTTCAATAGTAGTGAGACAACGAACCGCTGGAGTCACCTCGTCACGAGTTTGAGAGGGTTAGGGTTCGGGTTACGGTGAGGTTGGGAGTTTGTGCTTGGGTGGGGGTTAGGGGGATAGGGTAGGGTTGGGAAGGGTTAGGGTAGGGTTGGATTTAAGCTAGGGGGGGCGTTAGGGTGAGTGGGAGGGTTTTGGTTAGGAGTGGGGGTCAGGGTCAGGAGTTTAGGTTTGCGCTAGGTTGGGGCTAGGGGAGGGTTGGGGTTGGGATTCGCGTTGGATTGAAGTAGGTTTAGCGTTTGTGTTCGCGTTAGCCTTAGCCTTTGCCTTTGCCTTTGCTTTTGCCTTAGCTTTAGCCTTGGCCTTGGCCTTGGCCTTGGCCTTGACGTTTTCCCTCGTAGTGATGAGTGCTATCCACAGTTGATACCGCTACTGAATTGTGCCAACCCCTCCTCCCCCCCTCCCATCCCAATATATAT
Source organism: Undaria pinnatifida (assembly GCA_012845835.1). Lineage (NCBI taxonomy): Eukaryota > Phaeophyceae > Laminariales > Alariaceae > Undaria > Undaria pinnatifida. Next base: position 11,662,563 of record JABAKD010000004.1, read on the forward strand.
ACGAAGTATATGATAGTTAGCCTCGGATGGCACCGACGTTGGAAAACATTATATGTATATTGGGGTTGGCGTTGGTTGGCAATGACGCTGTAAAGCATGCCAATCATTGCGTGAGCTAGACAACCAGGGTACTGTTTTTTTTTTTTTTTTTGGCGGTCACCAGGATGGTTCTCGAGAAAGACCATATTGTGCGGGGTGAACCCCAACTCCGCGCAAGGGGAATGATCGCATCATGTAGTGTGAATATGGTAAGGCACCCACGAGGCAGTTACATAGCCATACCCATTGCTGTCTCTGAAGTGGCCACATCAGAAAACAGAGTTATTTCTCATTGGCGCTGTAATCCATAAGCAAGAATGTAGGCACAAGTTACCGAAATCCGTCTTACGAGCGGTTCTTGGAAGGATGCAGTTCACCCTTCATGCGACTCGCCGAACACTTCACGGCCCTTCGCGCTTGGTGCAATGTCTGCCTGGTTGGTGAAAACCGACGTGCTCCGTTCCGGCATAGTAGGGATGCGAGGGTCCATGGTCATACGACTACGGCCATGCACAAACTGAGTACACCCCCCCCCCCCCCCCCCCCACCCCCTCCCAACCCTCTCCTTCTCTCTTTCCTACCCATGAAAAAAGGCAAAACAAAGTAAATGAAAACGATATCGAATTGGATTGCCGCCCGCGCTGCTGTCCTGCTGTCCTGCTGTTCTACTGCCGCCCCGGCATCTCCCCGTACACATCGCACAACGCATGAGGATTCTTGGGGTGTAGTTCCGCGTCTTCTACTTGTTATTTTTGTTGATCGTTTTCGTTTTCCTCTCATCATGATTTATATACTTAAGTAGTAATGAACTTGCGTTTATTGTCTACATTTTGATTCATTTTCGTGTTGTGTTTGGTTTTAGTTTTCCTCCACAGCTTGATATTTGTCTGCGTTATCATTAAGAGCTTAAATTTCGCACCAGGTAGTCTTGTTCATTCATATTCGTTTTTCTTGGTTTTCCTTTTTTTTCTCGTCATATTCTTGCACTTTTATTTTTCGTTCTTCGTTTAACTTCATTGCTTTATTGCCTTTCGTTTCGTTAACTTTTGGTCCTTGTTTTTGTCGTCATTTGCAACTCACTCTTTTTGCTTGATTTTTCGTTCTCCGTCCGTCTGCCGGTTGTTCTTTTTTTTCGTTTCATTTTCATTGTTTGGTATGTATTTTCTCGGGTTGTGTGCAGGTATTCAGCCCGTGGCTGAACAAGGGCTTCGACGTGCGCCCGACTATTGCCGTGACGAAGGCGCACATCGATCTTCCTGAGGTCAGAGAGGCCGTCAGGGTCGGAAGGCTCAAGCCAGATGGCAAGGTGCTGAGCAAGGAGGGACAGAGCTTCATCACTAAGGTAACCCATAGTTCGCAATCCGCCGGTTGCTGTTGCCACCGCGTTTCGATGTACGGTGCTAAGGCAAACCCAGCACAGGTATCTTTACTGTTTGTCTATAGCTGCATGACCAAGGTACGTAGCCCACTGGTTAACTCGCCAACACCAACGCCGACATCAACGCCAACACTACTCCTAACGCCAACGCCAACACTAATGCCAACACCAACACCAACACCAATACTATCGCCAACACCTACACACCAACACCAACGCCAACACCAACATCACAGCTAACGCCTATACGTAATTACGCCAACACCACTGCTGAAGCCTGATAGCAACGTGCTGGGCAAGGGCGGGCGGAGGCTCACTACCGAGATAATCCATGGTCCCGCGGGTACCTCTTTCCGAGCCCAGGTATATACAACCACCGAACCGTTGAGACGAACACGGTCTCGAGCCCGTCTGCATCTTGTCCTTCGGATGTAGAAATTGTTCAGGGCTTTTTGCGGGTCGATTCGCTTCCTGCGGGTCGGGCAGGAATAGGGCGATCCGACCCGACCCATGATAGTTAAAAAGCTCCTGACCCGACCCGGCCCGACCCGGCCCGACCGGACCGGACCTGTGACATTTCGAACACCCAAACCAACTCGGCTCACTCGGTTTTGATATCGTCTTGCGGGTAGGGTCATGATCCGTGAAAACCGTGGGAATTCTATCTATGTCTCGAATTAGTACTTCGTATGAATTTATTTGCCTTGTTTATGCTAAAGTACCACTTCGTAACCGAATCCGTGGCATGCGGTGGAGTCCGTGTGTCGTCTGCCGAAGATCGCCATGCCCTTCGGAGTGGCTCCGAGTAGGTGTCCCGTTTTCGTTTTCTAATTCCGTTCCCGGGTCCGATTTCGATTCCGTTTCCGATTGATTTTTCTAGTGGGTTTCTGACTATTTGTCCGTTTCTTGCGGCTCAGTGTGCGGTGGAGCCTGTGTGGCACCTGCCGGAGATTGCGCGGCGGTTTGGAGTGGATGAAGTACAGCTCAGGGAAACCTTATTCAAGGAGACCAACATGATGTATCCCGAGCTCGTCACCAGGGAAGACCTCAAGGTGATTGTTGTTGTTGTTGTTGTTGTTGGTGTTGGTGTTGGTGTTGGTGTTGGTGTTGGTGTTGGTGTTGTTGTTGTTGTTGTTGTTGTTGTTGTTGTTGTCGTCGTTGTTGTCGTTGTTGTTGTTGCTGCTGCTGCTGCTGTTGCTGTTTTTGTTGGGGGTTGGTGTTGTTGTTTGTGTTGGCGATGGTGGTGGTGATTGTGGTGGTTGTTGGTGTTGTTGGTGTTGTTGGTGTTGCTTTTTTTGTATCATGAAAATGCATCAACAGTACAAGTAATAGAATATTGGCAATACTAAATGATGGTGACGGAGCGACGTTGATCGCGTTAGGTGTTCCTCCCGCCAATCGGAGGGCTGACGATCTACATCTTCGGAGACCCTGCCTTGATACCGGACGAAGACGTGCCCCTGACCGTCAGGGTGCACGACGAGTGCAACGGCTCAGACGTCTTTGGAAGGTATGATATCAAAACCATGTCTAGGGAGGACTTATCAAAACCATGTCTAGGGAGGCGGACTAATTTACTATTTAATCAAGTGTTTTGGTGGGGGGGGCTGTAGTCGTCGTGTCATGGTTAGCCGTATCTGTTTTTTCTGGAGTTTGGTCGGTGCAATCAATATCAACATGTTTTGTTGGAGAGGTGTAATCGTCGTATCACGCCTGACCGTGACTGGTTTTCCTGAAAGAATATGGCCGGTGCAATCAATCTCAACATTTTTGGTTTTGTTTGTGCTGAGCACAGCAGTCTGTCTACTGCCACATTGGTTCCTAAAAATACGCTATCCACTCTTTGTTCCACTATAACCCCTCTACTTGTTGCCTGTAATCTGTGACGTGTTCATGTTTTGTTTCTGATTGGGCGTCAAATCGGCCGGTCCAGTGACATCTGTACGTGCCGTCCTTACCTCACGCACGCCATTGAGGAGTGCATTCGAGCGGCGCAGGGGGGGGGGACAGGGGTCTGCATCTACTACCGCAAGGAGGTGATATTGTTATTGCTGTTGATTTGATTGGTTGATTGGTTGGTTCGGTAGGTTTTTATGTGTCTCTTCGGTTGGCTGGTCGATGTAGATGGATTGACGTCGCTCTTCTCAATTGGGTGGTTGGTTGGTTGGTTGACTGGCTGATTGGTTGGTTGGTGGGCTGATTGGATGGACGGTTGATTGGTTGGCTGATCGGTTGGTTGGTTGATTGGTTTGGTTGGTTGGTTGCTTGACTGGCTGATTGGTTGGTTGGTGGGCTGATTGGATGGTTGGTTGGTGGGCTGATTGGATGGTTGGTTGGTTGGTTGATTGGTTGGCTGATTGGATGTTTGGTTGATTGGTTGGTTGACTGGCTGATTGGTTAATTGGTTTGGTTGGTTTGGTTGGTTGATTGGTTTGGTTGGTTGATTGGTTGACTGGTTGGTTGAATGGCTGATGGTGGGTTGATTGGATGGTTTTTTGGGCGATTGGATGGTTATTTGGGCGGATTGGTTGGTTGATTGGTTGGTCTGGTTGGTTGGTTGGTGTGCTGATTGGTTGATTGGTTGGCTGATCGGTTGGTTGGTTGATGGGTTGGGTTGGTTGGTTGGTTGGTTGGTTGGGTGATTGGTTGGTTGATTGGTGCCTGGTACCACCTTAGAGAGTTATTCGTGTGTTGGATGGATTGATTGATTTTTTGTGTGGTTAGTTGGTGGGTTGGTTGATTGGCCTTCCGAAGATTGGAAACGTAATGTTTCTATTGCACTGATTATCTGATTGATATTGTTGGGTTGCTTGACCGATCCATTGGTTGTTTGTTTGCTTGAATGGTGTTTTTGTGTACTTGATTGGCCGGTCATTCGATGGGTTGCATGCGCTTCATTTTTTTTACAAGTGCTTTAGGTAGGTGTTAGGTTACGCGTATGATCTCCGTATGGTGGGTGATCCGCGTCGTCTTGCGGAAATCTTCGATGTATCACCTGTGCGTACATACTTCGACGGCTTTATGTGTCCAGCATATACTCATCGTAATGATATGTCCCTGCGCCAAGCAACCAACGACGTCAGGAGACGACACTTTTACCCCGAGGCGGACGGCGTCAAGGAAAATGCCTTGACGGATGTGCCTTAGCGGCCAAAGACGGGGGTGGCACTTTTACCCCTGGACGGACGGCGTCAAGGAAAATGCTTGACGGATGTGCCTTGACGGCAAAACCGGGGACGGCACTTCTACCCCTAGTCAGACGGCGTCAAGGCAAATGCTTGACAAACGTGCCTTGGCGGCAAAAACCGGGGACGGCACTTTCATCTCTCGACAGACGGCGTCAAGGCCTTTTGCCTGGACGGACGTGCCTTGACGGAAAAAACCGGGGACATGAAGCAAAAAAAAACAAACTTTTTTTGGCACCAAGGACAATTTGACGATGTATGCCCCCCGTAATTACCGCGGTGGTTTGAGTTACCCACTTCCCACTTTAATCACCTGTCATTACCGACGTGTACACTGATACCTGATTTGAAACACACCAGCGGGTGTTCCTAGCGAGAGCTGCCCTATAGTGTATAATGTACGTGTTGCGTGTGTTGTATGTGCTGTATGCGCTGAATGTGGTATGACGCTTGCGCTTTGTGTATGTACTGTATGCAGGGGCGATCTCTGGGGGAAGTGACTAAGTACCTGGTGTACAACATGCGCAAGAGGCAGAAGGGTGGGGACTCTGCGGAGCATTACTTCGACTGCACGGAGCAGGTGCGGCTCTCCAGCTTTGTTTTGTTTTGTTTTGCCTGCGTGCCTGTCTGCTTGCTCATCTGGGTGTCGGCCTTGTTGCGTGTTTGCGTGATTGTCTGCCTACGCATCTTCGTGTTTGCGTGGTTGTTGCCTGCTTGTCTACTTGCTTATTCTCTTGCTCATCTGCTCGAGTATCTGCTTGCTTGTCGACCTGCGTTCTCCTCTTGCTTATCTCCGTGCTCGTTTGCTTGCTTATCTGTTTGCCTGCCTGCTTGTCCGCTCGCTTCTCTGCTTGCTTTTATGTTTTTTTTTTGTCTGCTTGCTTGTCCGCTTGCTTTTCTGCTGGCTTGTCTGCTTGCCTGTTTGCTTGCCTGCACACCTGCACAGGTCGCGGGAATCCAAGACACGCGGTTTCAGTCAATGATGCCCGACCCGCTCCACTGGCTGGGGGTAACCAAAATCCACCGGTTCATCTCCATGAGCGATATGAAGTACGACGCCATTGTATCAACAGTGAGTACCTCTTTAGGGCCCCGGTCTTTTTGATCGCGTCAAGGCCTCTTTTGGCCTTACTATGCTGGTTGCAGTGTGGGCGGCGAGTGCCGTGTTGCAGTGTTTAGTACGTGTTGTCATGTTACCACGTTGTCATGTGACCGCGCGGTCGTGTTCGTGTTGATATGTCACCTTACCTCTTTCTCGTTACACCCAGGGCATCAAGATCGTCGAGCGAGTGGAGATCCCGCCAGACCTTGTCCCTAAGGATGCGCAGGTGATGTACTTACATACATAGCGCCCGGTTGCTTAGTGCCGTTTGCCCGCTATAGTGCATGTGAAATCGCTTGGCACAGATGGGAACAGCAAGGGTTGGCAGTATGCGGAGTAGTGCCGGTTTCCGCTACAGTGCCAATTCTTCCCTCTATAGTGCACACACCGGCACTATAGACGGACCACTACTGTACCTAAATATTTGGCAAAGTACAACGCAAAACGGCACGTATGATTGTTTTTTCGCGGGGGGTACGGTTCCCATGGAGTATCCCATGAGATAGTCGTTCCCGTGGGATATTCACGATGGTGTCTGTGGTTTTCTGATGGGATGAAATGGGATGCCATGTTATGTCCCGGTTGGTATGTGTATCCCGTAGAATATGTGGGATCCCACTATATTCCATGTGACCCCGCATTTCTCAGGGAATATTCTGGTATGAAGGGGTGTTCGTTGGGGCAAGTATCGCACGGTATTGTCGTACGACTTTTGGTTGTTGCTGCCGCTGTTGGTGTTGGTGTTGGTGTTGGTGTTGGTGGTGTTGGTGTTGGTGTTGGTGTTGGTGTTGGTGTCGTTGTCGTTGTTGTTGTTGTTGTCGTTGTTATTGTTGTTGTCGTTGTTGTTGTTGTTGTTGTTGTTGTTGTTGTTGTTGTTGTTGTTGTTGTTATTATTGTTTTAGTGTTGTGTATGCCGTTGTTGTGTTGCATGCTGGGTTGGCTTGGCTCCTGTTTTGATCCCTCATCCCTGTATGTTCCTTCTTGTTCTGGTCCTTGGTCTTGCCCTTGTTGCCTCTCGCAACAGGTAGAGATAACGGCCAAGGTCTTCGGCGGGTACCACGGCGGAGCCGGCTACGACAAGGTGAGTTTGTTTTTGTTTTTGGTTCTTTCTTGCATGTTTTGGTTTGTATTTGTGTTGTATTTTCTTTTCATTTGTTCTTATTTTCGTCTTTGCACACAAGCGTTTTTTGTTAATTTTTTCGTTTCGGCTTTTAAAAAATTAAGCAGTTTCTTGTTTTTTTTTTGGCATTGCATTCACTTTAGTTGCCTTTTTTTTTCATTTGCAACTTTGTTTCTTTTTTCATGGGACAGGTTTCCGAGGAGACCCTGAAGAACACTATGGGCAGGGGCTACGATTACGCCAACAAGAAGGATGGAGAAAAGGGAGACGCATCCGAACATAACAACAACGGCGATGAAAAAACGGCGGAAGGGTAGCCAGAAATAGCTTTTTGCACCAGCGCTAGCACCGCGGAATAGGAAGGGGGGAGGGAACAGGAGACAAGGGAAGAGATAATAGTTCGAAGAAATCTCCCAGCTATGGGGGGATACTGGCATATATACGCAGCTTCCTGCGTGGGTTTCCAGACCTACGAGGCGTATTTCGGCAGGCAGGAAGACGGAGTGGAACAAAAGCAAGGGCAAACGAAGAAACGAAGAGCGGGCAGAAGAAAGGCATAGCGACAGCAGCAACGATGATGACAATGGCTACGACGATAACGACAGCATTTTTTATTTTTTGGTCCTCTGGCGGATGGGTAAATATATACATACTTCGAAGTGTATATTTATATATTATATTATGCTCATCACTCTTTCACGCTTGTGTGGTGTGTCAATGTCACTCGATTACCTAAACATCGGTGCGCAATCTGCCGAAACCTATGGCTGCCGCGGCAATGAATGCGGCAACGACTTTTTTTGCAGTCCTCACGAGCGCTGCGTGAGAGACGGGAGGGAGGGGGCAGGAAAGGTAGGCGAAAGAGCGAGGCTTTGGTTTTAACGACAGCAAAGCGTTATCCGCGGACTAAACAAACGTAATATCTTCGCTTGGGGAAGTATTGGTAATGTGGTTTCCATAAGTAAAAATATCAAAAGATGGGGATCAAGATCCTATAGGTAGTATATTGGTGCTGCTACGGTAGTTTTCGGGCCCGAAAAGGCGTGTTTCGGCTGGGATTAAACAGCCTCGCCGGAAATTGTGATTCTGCTGTGGTTCTCGAGACATCCAAATAGTGGTTTGGCAGGGCTGAATATCCGTGTCGAGGAGGTGTATAGTGCAGTTTTCGAGATGTCAAATGATTTTTTCGGCCGCGTCACTCAATATGTGGGGGGGGGGTCACGTGCAGGCTACAATAGGTCTGCCTCGATGTTGCACTTGTACATGAAGCGCCTGTTGTGCGGTAATTTTTGTTTTTTTGTTACTGCTGCGTTGTGAATATTTTTGTTTTGTTGTTATTGTCTGGGTCATTGGGACCCTTTTGATTGTCAATCGGGACCCTTTCGATAGCCGATTGAGACCGTTTCAAATGTTTCGATTATCCACCGGGGCCCTTCCGATCGGGAAGATTTCGACCACCAGTCGGTCCAAATACTTGTTATAATCAATCAAGACCCTTTCGTTATCGATCGGGACCCTTTCGTTCATCGAATGGGGCCCTTTCGATCATCGATCGGTAACGTAAAAATGATCGATCGGGACCCTATCACCGATCGGGACGCTTTCGATTTTCGACCGGGGCTCTTTCAATAGTCGATCGGGAACCTTTCGACCACTGGACGGAACTCTTTCTTGTCATTTTTTTGATCGGAACCGCCTCGATTACTGCCTCGGACCCTTTCGATCAACCACCGGTCGGAACCCTTTCAGGTATGGTTCCGATCGGGACCCTCTCGATCATCGATTGTAACCCTTTGGATCACCGGTCGGGGCCCTTTCGCCTATCAATCGGAATCATTTCAATAACAATCGGGACCCTTTCGATCATCGATCGGGACTACTATCGATTGGAAACTCTTACGCCTTTCTGTCACCGATCAGAACCCTTTTTTTCAAGACCCGTCGGGATCTGTTTGATGGTCGATCGAGATCATTCTGAATTACGATCGGGAACATTTCAAGCCTTGATGGGAACCCGATTGGGACCCTTTTGATAATCGATTGGGACCCTTTCGATCATTACTCGGGGCCCTTTTGGTCATCAATCGGGACCCTAACTTCGACTATCGATCGGGACCGATTCAAATGCGAGCGTCCCGAGGCGCCATCGCTGTTGTAGCCCGTGCGTTGTCGCCAGATTGAAAACGGACCGGGAGCAAACTGGATTAGTTTGGCGGTGTGCGTTCGAAGACAGGGACTGATGGGAAACCACAGAGATTGGTGTTGATGTCGGGGGCCGTCATGGTATCTCTTCGCGGGTTTCCTACTCATATGTAGGCATTTATTAAAAACCTGGGATGGTCCCGATATATGATCACTCTGCATTTATTTCTCTGCGTCATTGATCGTGGTCCACCTACTTAGCCGGCTTTACAGCGATGCTGCCCCCGGCAAGTTCAGAGGTGTAGGTTTGAGTGGCCCCTTCTTTGCGTGGATTGTGCTGTTGCCAAATATATGGCCAATCGTTGACACATCGGACAGGCCTAATCCCTGTCCATAGTCTATGTAGTTCAGGGCTGAGGTATCCTTGGTCTATATAACATGCATGGTCTATGGTTCATGTGGGGTGGGAAAACGTGGATGATCTGTATGATCTGACACGTTTTTCCTGGGCTGGATCTATCTATACTGCGCAGATTCTGCACAATATTTCATAACGGCAGAAGATGCAGGATCTATATTGTGATCTATGTGATCTAGATCGTGATCTATCTGTCTGATGTGTGTGCAATCGTTTTAGGTGACATTACTGGTGACCTCTCCGTGTATGATAGCTCCGGTAAAGTAATTGCTTCTTCTATGGGTGTTGATTTATTTTCGAATATACTTTGATCTTTTGTTTGTTGTGCCATGCTTTAGCACTTCTTGGTTGCTGTGGGTATATTTATTTCGTGTCGCTTAAAGGTGTTTTTAGTTTATAATAGGGGCTGTTTGGACGAACGCTTGAAGATTTTCGGCGAAGGTCGCTTGAAGGTACTCTCTACAATGGTGGCTTTTGAACGTACCGTGGAACAACGATCATTTGGACGAACGCTTGAAGGTACTTTTTGCGACGATCGCTTGAACGAAATTTGCAATGGATGATGGTAGTTTGGACGGGCGCTTGAAGGAATGATGCAATGGTCGCTTGAAGGTACGCTTTGCAAGTATGGCTATTAGGACGACCGCTTGGAGGTGCCCTGCGATGATGGCTGTTTTGAACTATAGGCAGTTTGTTTCTGCGAGGATAATGCTCGCCCTGGTTACAATGGAGACCCTCTACAACGAACGATTTTGCTTGAACGAATGACTGCAGGGAAATAGAAACACTGACATGGTGGGTGTTTATACCCTTTGAACAGATCCCATCTTCAAATATACCTGGTATATGTGCGCGCAAGGTCCGGGTGATGCAGATTGCACCAGGTAAACTTTATGTAGATTGCGCAGATCATACAGATCAGGAATACATATTTCCCGGAAAATTTCGATATATCATGAGCTGGGATCTGATATGTCTGATGTGTGGATGGTCAGTCCACCACCAGTCGACCCCCACCCAGTGCATATTTTCGCGTTAAAATTCCTCGTTTCTTGCCCTTTCGGGATGTTTCGAGCATGTATGTCTCTATCTCGCAACCACAGGCTCACGATAGATTATAAGCTACCAGGTATGCAACACACATTAAAATGCAAGAAAGTAACAACGGCGACAACATCAACAACGACAACACATCGTGACCATGTGCCATAACAGTGACTAAAGAAAGGCTGCTGTCACAGCTACATACAGGTGGGGGGGGTTGTGGGACAAAAATAGCACTATTGGTGGTGTATGTACCAAGTACTATTTTTGGAGGTCGGACGGACAAGCACCCCCAAGAGCTTCACCAGTCAACACACGGGGCGACTCGGGGGAGGTGGACACCCGTACCCCTAGCAGTCTACCGCCATTTTTGGCGGAGGAGGGGGGGAGGAGGGGCTGGAAAACAGTGATAGCCCGGGCAAACAAATGATAAACGTACGACAAGACACCTACCCTCGTCCCCGCCTCTACCAGCCGAGCGCAATACAACAGAAACGGGGGAGGGGGGTGGGGGGTACAACAGAAATACCCCTAGCGAAAAAAAATGATTTACTAACGATAGAAACCTCAAAGACAGTTCGTGCCCGCAGTCTTCTGATTTCGTGCACGGCATATACATAGGGCGATTCGGACGAGAGCGTTGATCCAAGACTCCACACCGATGTACGTATTGCAGCGCACACAAGAGAGTAGAGGGAGGGATGGCGCTCCCGCTCTCTTTTACCGAGGTCGGCGATCGCCCATCATCGTAGCACGGGGGCTGCTTGGGTCCAGTGGCGCAAGAAAAACATAGCGACTCGAGAAAAAAACGACCAAAACAACAAATTTTACATAAAACAACCAAAACATGAAGATGCCCATCCCAAGAGCATGCCTCCAAAAGAGAGGCACGAAAAAAAACGCCTAGAATGTATGCCCAGAACTAAAATGCCTAGAAAAAGAGTCCCCCCCAAAAAACGTCCCAAAATACGCCACCAGTACTGTTTACCGAGGGGGTAGGAACCACCGGGCGCAAGCAGCAGCACCAACTGAAAGCCTCAAAAGGAAGCGCATGTGCTGGCATGGAGCAGAAGGGGGGGGGCGCAGTAGTGGCAGCAACAGCAACAACAGCCGGTCGCAGCAGCCGCAGAAGCCGAAGCAACAACAGCAACAGCAGCACCAGGACCAAGAACCAGCAGAAACAGTAGTAGCACAGGCGGCAGCAACAGCGGCAGCAGAAGCAGAGGTAGCAGCAGCAACAGCCAGGAGTGTAGACCATACACAACGTCTTGCTCGAAACTCCCAAAAAACTCCCGACCAGCGGGACGCGTGAGCATCTCCCCCGCCCGTCGGAGCCCCCCCCTCCACCAAACACCAATACAGCAGCAACTCATCGCATGGCGAGAGAGGACAGGGGAGAGGGAGGGGCGGGGGGAATGCAGCCCTCGCCCCAGTCTTTTCGCAAACTTAGACAAATCGAAACAAAAACAGAACCTTGTCAAGCCCTCTTGACTCGACAGCCAAACGGTAGACACAGACTCAACTCTCCGTGCTATAAATCGCGACCCCGCCCCCCCCCCTCCTAGCACGCCATATACGCCACTCGCCCAACCACTCAGCCGCGCCCGCCCAGCGAAAAAAAAACACACATTAACAATGTTGCCCATCAACCCACCCGCCCACCCACCTAGCAAAAACACTTTTTTTTTTGTCTATTAACGCTACCCACCCAGCAAAATACTTGTTCTGTCCACCAATGCTATACCGGGTACCCACCAACAGCAACAGCAACATCACTTTCTCTCTTGGTCAACAATCCTTCAGGGAGTTCCAGCAACGTCGACAAATGCGTCGCTGCCAGATGCGGGATCGGCGCTGTTTCCTCCCCCTGCGTCGACTGACATGGTGTAGTCGTAGTCTATGGTGGGCACCACCGACTGGATAAACTTGAGAAATATGAACAGATACTGGTCCACCCGCGCCTCTCTTCCGCCCTTGGTAAGGTTTTCCAGCATTATCTTCATCGTAGAGGCGTGCTGCGCGAAGGAGAAGGGGGGGGGGGGGGGGCCCACAGTTACAAAAAACAAAGCGAAACATGTTCATTAAATAGTAAGGGCGTGCTGATTGGGGGGGGGGGGGGGGGGGGGGGGGGGGCAGTGTACCGATAGGATAAAATCGTTAAACCATAACAGGTACTGGTCCACCCGCGCCTCTCTCCCGCACTTTGTGAGGTCTCCCGGCATTAATTACGCGTGCTGCGTGCGGGGGGGGGGGGGGGGGGGGGGGGGCGAGGGGCGAGTGATGGATACAAAAAAACAAAAAACGAAAACGAATAAATAAAAGGCGTGCTGAGTGGTCGGGAGGGTACCGATCTGGCTAAAATGGAGAAACGATGAGCAGGTACTGCCTCCCCCCGTGCCTCTCTTCCGCTCTTCATGAGGCTTTCCATACTTATTTTCGTTGTACAGGCCTGTTGACTTGGGGAGTGGGCGACGGTCAACAAAACACATTTTTTTTTTAATTAGTATAGCTGTGTACAGATTGAGGGGGCGAGCGACGGCGAAAAAGATGAAATCACGCCATACAACAAAAAGGTCTCTTTCCAGCCTTTGGTCAGGTTTCTCAGCAAAAATTTCATTGTAGAGGCGTGCTGCGCGAAAAGGGAAGGGGGAGAGTGGGTGGGCGACCGTAATGTACGGAGAAAAAACCAACACAAACGGCAAAAACCTTGCCCAAATTTGGCCCAAATCATGGCCGTACCTGACACCTGTGTCACTTTCCACATTTACCAGAGCCCAAATACTGCCCTAACTTCGCCGAAATCATGGTCTCAACCAGGGAACACACTCCCAGAAAGGCCAAAACGAAAAAAAAAAAGAAAAACGAGCGTTGTGATTTTCGTGCGAATCCGAAAAAGTGACGTTTTTGTTCAACTTGTGTTTGGCTTGGCTTTAGAAACCCCCCTGCCTGGTTCCTAAAAAAACAAAGCGTGAGTACGGTTTTTTTTCTTTTTGTGCGCCCCTGTCTTACCTTAACATGGTGAACCAAGGCGAGATGGGAGTGAAGATGGGCTCGCCCAAACGCTACCCCAGAGTCATTGTATCGCAGGGGACACACATATGTCCCAGGGAACCTAACCGCATGTTACTAGCTTCAATATTCGGTCTAAACCTTGCCAACGTCTACACAATTATAGCTCAACCCCCACACACCGAGTAGAGGCCAAAACGGTGCCGAAAGCATGGCCTTACCTTGCAAGGGTGGACCGAGGCGTGGTGGGAGGAGAGGTGGGGGTGTGGCTCCATGGTAACCGTTTGCCTGGCGTAGTCCTGCATGACATCTTCAAACACCTCCTCAGTAGTCAGGGGCTGTCCCGACTTTTTCAATACAAAAACACGCACGAAATGCGACAACATACGAAGACACAAAAAAAAACAGGAACGTTCACGACTTGGTCCCGCTGCGACAAAATAGTTGACGGTCCCACACACTGTCTTCATTCCGAGTTTTTTCCGAGAAAGTTCCCTGGCGGTCGGGGTAATGTTGTGAATGTTTTCCGAGAACCTTCCCTGAAGGAATTATAGTGAGAAACTTCCCCCGCCGTCAGGGTAATTTTTGAGATATTTTCCAGAGAAAATCCCCAGGAGGTCGGGGGTAACTTCCAAGAGATTTTTCCTGAGAAACTTCCCTGGCGGTCAGGGTAAGTTTCGTGATGTTTTTAGGAGAAACTTCCCGGGAGGTCGGGGTAACTTTCCCAGAGATTATTTCCGGAGAAAATTCCCTGGCGGTCGGAGTAACGTTTGCGATAATTTTCGAGAAACTTCCCAGGAGGTCGGGGTAACTTTCCTAGAGATTTTCCCGAGAAACTCCCCAGGCGGTCGAGGTAAGCCTTACTGTGTTAACGTCAAGTATATCGCCTGGCCTATCCCCGCATGAAAATTCCTCGACCACCGTTACGGAGGAACATAGTAAATAGGCCCCTCGATACAGACAAAAAAAACTACCAGGGATGTTCGTCTGTTTCCACTACCACCTTTGGTCCTGAAAACTTCAGCACGTTCCTCCGGAATACGACAAAAAACGCACGATGTAGTAACAGCAAAAGCACGACAGAAAAACACAAACAAAAAACAGCATCAGGCACGAAAAAAAAAACGAACGATCTAGTAAAAGCAAAAGCACGACAAAAAAAAAAACAAACAACAGCATCAGGCATATGTACACGTACGTGCCAGATATGTATACATACGTGAATAAAAAAGCAAATGCATAGACTATATATATTATAAAAATTAAAATACACTCCAGCTGTGAGATCGAATATTTTGTCGAAACTCATCTTTGCAAGCTGTGTGTGATACTCCGATCGCGCGTATTACGGGTTGTGTGTCCTCATTAAGGATATAGGTCGGCGACTCCCCTTACAACTACAGTGTAGCTATCAGGGTCAACAGGATGATTTTAGTCAGTCTGTGCGCGGAAACTATAAAACCCGTTTCTGAGGGCGACAACATCTGACAGCTGTGGAAGGAAATGCGTCAGTGTATCAAGTGAATCCTGTAAGCCGAATATCCGGTGAGGGGAGGGCGGAGTTTTTAAGGACGTGGGGACCTGATTTTGATCAAAAGGGGGGCGGGAGGGGGGGAGGGGGGGGAGGGGATGGGTGAGGCAGGTCAATTTGTGCGTGGAAACTATGAATCCTTCTTGTGGGGGAGGGGGGGGGAATGTGGCGGGGGGGGGCGGGGGGGAAGGGCTTTAGGTCATATAGATGTAGGGGTTCGCTATACGCGTGGTGCTAGGTCTAGGCGATGGTGCGGGTGGTGGGGAAGGAGGGGGCGTTGGGGGCGGGGGTGGGTGGGAATTGCAGCAGCGGCATGGACGGCTCTAAAAAGATAACGAGGCGATATCAGGGCGTGGCAAGTGTTTATTACTCTGGCGGATTTCGATACTAGGTGGGGCGTTTAAGCGAGAGGAAGCGAGGAAAAAAAAAAAAAAAAAAAAAAAAAAAATGGGGCGGGGGCAACATTGTGTGTGATCCTCCGATCGCGCGTATTAATTATATATGTAGGGGCTTGCTATACGCGCGGTGCTGGGTCTAGGCGGTCGTGCGGGGTGTGGGGAAGGAGGGGGCGTTGGAGGGGGGGAGGGGGGATGAATGAAAGCTACGTCATGGATGGCTAGAAAGATAATGACGTGATATCAATTGCTTAGAAGTGTTTATTACTCTGGCCGATTCGATTGTAAGTGGGGCGTTTGAACGAACTGGGTGGGGAACAAAGGGGGGGGGGGGGGGGAGGGCGGAGATAAGTTGGAGCTACGGCATGGATGGCTAGATGGATAATGAGATGACATCAGCTGGCTGGTAGTGTTTACTACTCTGGCAGATTTTGATTTCAGGTGGGGAGTTTGAACAAGAGGGATCGGGGGCGGGGGGCGGGGGGGCGAGCATTTCAATATGTGTGCGGAAACTATAAACCCTTAACAGGGGACGAATCTGACGGTTGCAACAAGAAGACACCCCTTTATATCACCCGCCTGGTGATGTTTATTTTTCTAGAAGGTTTGATGTTACATGTAGTATGCAACCCAGTTCTTAGGTGTAGTAACAACGTGTTAAAAGCTTCATCATTTGTTATTGTACATGGATCGAAAGATAGGATATTTCAATCGATAGGTACAATCATATAGATACCATTATTTTCTGACATCGCAAATTATAAGAAAGAGGTACATATTGCCAAATACAGCAGGCGAGGTGATGTGGTCATGCAATGTCACCGCCATTGAAAACGAAAGGGAGAGATGCGAATCGTTATATATGCGTACGAAGTGTGTACGATTTGGCCCGGCCTTGACCAAACGGTTGATCGTCGTCAACCATTTTCTTTAATTAACGCGTGTCACGATAGAGGTATTAGGGTATACCCCTTTTTTGCAAATCTATTTCCTTAACGCCTCTACAACTGTAAAGTCTTTCCTGTTTTACACCATATACAACATTAACTTCTCATATACGTAGCTAGGGCATGGTTGCGCTTTCAGTCTACACTAATAGTAAGTCACTTTTTGGGTGAGGTATAGAGTACTTTATCGAGTAAGCCACCACCCCCGAAAGGCAAGAAAGAGCCAGTGCACCTCTAAAATACCGTAGCATATGGCTTTCGGGGGGGGGTCGCGCTTGTAGCCAACGTGTTTCTCAAAGGCGAGGCTCCTCAAACAATTTTTTTCTTCTTTTTGGCGGGGGGGGGCTTCAGAGGGGGAAAAAAAAGGTCGACAAAGGATTGCCTTGTTATCGTGTCTTTTCTGTGGTTTGTTTGCCGTAGAGCCTTCTCTACCCCCCCCCCCCTCCCCCGCCACACCGGCGGCACGCGACAGGTTTTTGATGAATGGTTTGCCTTGTTGTAGGGTCTGCGTTTCCTTCAACTGCTTTTCCTCGCGTTTTCCTGGCTCCATAGCCAGGCCGTTAGAGGTGTGGGAGTGGGTTTTGAGGACCCGCATCTTCGACTCATGGTCTAGTTCGTAGAACCGGAGTTTCTTCAAATCTCCCATATTTCTGCATATACATGCTCGCGCCACGATACCAGCGCGCTGACACGATGTTTTATCGCTGTGCACGGACCCAACAGGGCTAACATGCTAAACCCAACATGCTTGATGCAGCAACACACGACAGACAAAAAAACAGTAGAAGTATAGCATCAATATTAATAGTAGTATAATACTAGTATAATAGTAGAGGTTCACCCCCCAGTAAGGCGGCAGTGGGCCAGCGCACTATGACCGCCTTGTTGGGGGAACCCGCACTATTCACTCCAGGTTATGAGTGCGATTCCCCAGTGGCGCCAAGCGATCTTAACCGCCTTGTATCGGTATACCGCCTTGCTCAGACCGCCTTGTTGGGGGAACCCGCACTATTCACTCCAGGGTATGAGTGCGATTACCCAGTGGCGCCAAGCGATCTTAACCGCCTTATATCGGGATACCGCCTTACTCAGACCGCTTTGTTGGGGGACAGCAGTGGCAATAGCGGTATACCCCTTTTTGGCCACAACATTGTCTAAATGGACGGGGTTCCTTAAAAAAAAAATCAAAAGTCGTTTTTCGGAATGTCACTCATCGTTTTTCTCTTCCCCCAAATTTGTATGATTCCTGTACCAAGGGGCCACGAGTTTTGTTCACATTGCAATGGTTGCACTTTCAGTTTTGCTCGAAATTGTTTCTTTTTTTTTTTTTCCTGTGACGCACAGAAGAGCTCATCAGGTGTGAGGAGCCTGACGTGTGAAGCCTCACCTTCACGCCTTTACAATTGGAAATCTTTTTTGGGGCCTCAGCAAAAACAGACGTGCACCCCAAGGATAGCCATGTGTCGTGATCCGTCCCTATATATTGCCGGTATGTGCACTGTAGAGGGAAATGTCGGCACTATAGCGGAATATCGGCAATATAGCGTCATATCGGAACTATAACGGTATATCGGCACTATATCGGAATATCGGTACTATCGCGGAATATCGGAACTATAGCGGTATATCGGCACTATATCGGAATATCGGCACTGTAGCGGCATATCAGCACTATAGCGGAATACCGGCACTATAGCGGCAACTACTACTACTACTACTACTCCGCATACTGCCACTACTTGTTGTTCCCATGTGCGCCAAGCGATTTTACCGGCACCATACGGGGCAACCGGCACTACGCGACCGGCATTATGAGGGAACCTTGACTGAAAAAATGCGTTTCGAATATGTGTTGAGCAAGATACGTACATACCTCGTCGTATCCGAAAAGCCACATTCTGGGAGTCTGGTGGTGCTTGTCGTAGGTGATGCTGAGATCATACGTTCGGGTGGGGAGGATGGAGTCTTCCGGTTCCTGCGCCGTCAAGTAGGACCCTCCTGCCTGCACGGTTGCCTACAGGCAAGCAAGTAAACACGTAGGCAAAACATAAAAGTTGATCCTTTCGGGACTGCAAAAAATATCCTACTCTAATTCCAAGTAAGTTGCCCCCCCCCAAAAAAACGAGGGGTCTAATGGGGTCAAGCAAGTGAACAACACAAACGTAATCGAAGTGGAACTTAAGCTATAACTAAGTGAGTGAAACAAAAAAAAAAGTGAGAAAGTAGGTGAATACGTTCGGGTGGGCAAGACGTAGAGTTCTGCTTTCCTGTGCCGTCAAGGTTGATCCTCCCGCTTGAAACGTAGCCTGCAAGCAAGCAAAAAAAGTCACTAAGGTAAGCAGGTACAGTTCCAAGTTGATTCGCTTTTTTTCCTCCTCCCTTTAATTATTTGCTCCTTGGCCATCTTCCAATCCTCCCTTCCTCTCTGTTTTTATTTTTTTTTTCCTGCTATTCTTCCTTCCCCCCTTCCTCCCCCCTGCCCCCCCCCTCCCCTTCCCTCCCTCCCTTTCCCCCTCTCCCCCCCGCCCTCCCTCCTTTCCAATAGCCTGCCCGTCCCCTCTCCCCTCCCGCCCCCCCCGCCCCCCCCCCCTCCCTCTCTCCTTTCGACTACTCTCCTTATCTATCTCCCCCCTCCCCCCCTTGCCCCACCTTCCCGCCCAACCACCACTCACCTCATCTCCCTCCATCAAGTTATCTTCAACATAGCTATCCAAATCAGGGCATCCTTCATCCTCGCCCGCCCCCGAAACAATCCCTCCATCTCCGCTTGAAACCTCATCCAAACTCCTGCCCAGGCCTAACCCACTGGCTCCTAACAACGACCCTCCTCCTGCCGTTGACGCCTGCGGGTGGGGCGTGGGGAAAATGATGGAGGCGGTATGTGGGTGGGGGGGGGGGGGTATACCTATTTCACGCATAGCCGTAGTCTTTAACGTCTTCCCAACCAGAAACGCTCTTCAGGAACAAATTGACTTGGACTTAGTATAGAGAGGGACTTTGGGGCTCTAAAGGGGATAATACCATAGACCCTCACGTCCTTACAACGCCGGGACAGAGCACGTCGGGTTTTCGCCGACCAGGCCGACATCGCGTGCACCAAGGGGGGGGGGGAAATGGGGGTCGGGATTGGTTCTTTGTCGCCCGAGCGCTGGTGAAAAAAGTATATTGCTAGTTCTTTACCTGGGCTGGCGACGTGAAGTGGGACTCTACAAGCTGGATGGCACCAAGTCCAGCCGCGATCCCATCTGGCCGTCAAGAAACAAGACGGGAGGCAAGGCGAAGGCGAAGGCGAAGGCGGTTGCCGAGAGGGGGGGGGGGGAAGACGAAAGGGCGACAGCGAGGGTGGGGGTGGTGTAATCATGGTATCACTATTATTCCATTTGTCATCTGATGAATGTACAGCGCTTGGGTCGGATCGTATCATACCATCCACATACAACAAAAAAAAAGGAAAATTCCGAATCCGATTACCTCAAGACAAGGAAGATCTATGGTATCAATCCGACCACAACGCCCGACCAAAACTGACCAATTCTGTCAGCCCCCTCGTGAAAGCTCTACCGTACCATGCACGACCGTAGTCCGCAGGGCCATTGACCCTCCCAGCTTGGTGGGGGGCAAGGGGGGGGGGGGGGGGGGGGGGATACGGAGAAGGACAATGACGCATGCTATGGCAACTGAGGTATACCTACATTTTCTGAGATGGGGGGCACGGGGCGGCAGGGAAGGGGGTGGGGGGGACAGGACGGTAGCGGGCGTGCGCGTGCGGGGGGGTAATCACTGCCATCCATGGCCGTGGTCTGTCAGACCTAGACCCTCGTATCCCTACCATGCCAGGACGTAAAACGCCCTGATTCGATCGACCAGGCCGGCATTGCTTGCACCAAGCACGACGAGGGGGGGGGGGGGGGGGGGGGGTGAGGAGAATAACACAGAGCGGTCAACAATTGTGAAAGAGGGGGGGGGGGGGAAGCTTCGGCTTTTTTCGAAGTTCACGCAAAGCTAAACACCCTAGAAAGACAAAAAGCCACCGATCATCCCCTCCGACCATCACCGGACGATGAGTGGCCCCATCACCTGCACGAAAACACTAACGCGAATGCTATGAACTCCTCTACCCATCCTCCAAAGGTATCCTAGCCCATTTGCCGCTAGCGCCCCCCCCGCAAAGCTTCATCCTTCCCCTCTCCAACGGTAAACTCTGTAACCCTAAGCCGCCGTTGAAAGTATCCTGAGCCGTCCACAACCCAAACCCCTTAGTAGTCCACACATCTTCATCTTTCGCCCCCCTCCCCCCCTTAAAACGCCTCCCTTAAAACCCTAGTCCTAACTGCTAACCCAAAAAATTCCAACCCGCACTCCAGAGGTATCGCGACCCTAGCCCCCGCCCTACTTTGGTCCGTCGCCCCGCCCCGCCTCGCCCCGCCCCGCCTCGCCCCGCCCCCCTTCACCCCCCCCTCGTGCTTACCCTAACCCTAAGCCTTACCCTTCCCCAATGTATATCCAAACCCGCCAAGATCTCACCTTGATCTGTCGCCCCATCCCCTCCCATCAAACGTCTGCCCCCTCCTAGCTGCAACTCCTCATCCTCATCATCCTCCTCCCCCCCTCTGCCTGGGCGAGCCCATTCCGCCCTAGAGGGGTCCGCAACAACGTGGGGCTCTACCCAAGCGTCCTCAGCACTGGTTGACCCGTCAGCAGGATCCTCTCCGATCATTATCTGGGTTGACAATTGTGCGGGGAAAAAAAAAACTAGGCATCACGTACATCCTCCAGAGGTCCTCACGTAGAAACGTGCGCAGATCGCACAGATCGCACCAGATACTCGTGCCATGCGCTTACATGCCACGCCCTATGGTCACTACTGCGGAAACAAACACAGACCATTCAGATCATGTAGTTCAATTCCTTTGAAAGTTGCAGATAATATGTAGATTAGTGCACATGATTTGTACGACAAATACGGTGGTCTCATCCGCCCGACACGTTAAATAGCAATAGTTCCTCTTCTCGTTTTCGCCCAAGTACTCTCTCTCACCTCGATACGATGGCATACATGATCTGTATGGTGGAAATGATCTGTATGATCTGCTCAGTGATCTAATACGTGGGATATGTGTAAATAATTTGTATGATATGTACAGTGGAAATGATCAGTATGATCTGTATAGTGGAAACGATTTGTGTGATATGTACAATTATCTGATCTGTTTGACGCGTCAATAATTCCTGTGCTCACATCAACATACGTACAGAGGACGAAAACCCGTGAAGATGATACGTATCATCTGCCCCGTGAAAACGATCTGTACGATTCGTACATACATGTGATCTGTTCTACGCGCCAATACCGGTAAGTCCGGTCCTCGGTATAACCAACGTTCGGATATACGATAAGTATTCATCAAAACGAAAACAGCATAGCATGTGCGACCTATCTCGGGAAAACGATGTGTATCATCTGTCCCATGAAAACGATCTGTATGACATACACTGATCTCATCTCCCCCTTGCGTCAGATACTTCCTCTCCTCGGTATCCCTCACCTCGTTATCGCCCACGTATTCTCCTTCGAGGGCCTTGGCTCTACGGTGGCACGGCACTGTCCGGATCGCATACAGACAGCCAGCGCGCAAAATACAAGAACACGACGACAACAAAAACATGCACCAGGTACAACTCACTCAATGACACGAATTGCAAAAGACAGCACCTCAATCATATCATACAAACAGTGGTCGAGGAACAAGCAAAGACAGTTGACATGCAAGAGGAGGAGGACGAGGAGGAAAAAGGGTTAACCCCGCGCGCAAACCAACGCTACGGCTGGGGGGTCATGTTGTTGGGGGCCTCTTTCTCCAGCGGGTCGGTTATGTTGTACGGGGCCTATTCTGTCATTGGGTCGGGTTAACTCGCGCGAGTGACCCCCTCCTCTCCCTGTACACTATGAAGGTTTCGCGACTTGTTTTCTTGCGATATGACACCACGACCGAATGGTTAGCTACGCCGCGCCAAACGCTTTGCCCGAAGCGTTTTTTTTCGGCGAGGTACAGAGTCACTGGGGCGATTGGCCGACACCCGGCAGTGAAACATAGGGTGCACCCCCTTTTGCGCATCACACAGATCAGCAGATCAGATCCCCCCTGACCATGATGGACGTATTTCACGGCAGACAGATCCCTGACAGATCCCTGTGGTCTGGAAGTTCTGCACGATAAACAGACCGCGTTGCCGGGTGAAAAGCCGGGTGGCTTCAATAATCTAGCACATGTTTCCTACCAGGTGGTACTTATTACACATACCCTGTACAACATAAACATAATAAAATGTGTAGTGATCTATATGATCTATATGATCTACATGATATGTATGATCTATATGATCTACATGATATGTATGGTCTATATGATCTACATGATATGTATGATCTATATGATCTACATGATATGTATGATCTAGATCGTGATCTGTCCATGTGTGTAACTGTGGCAAAATGCTCTTCGATCCGTGAGACCGTAGCGTACTTCCCGCTCACCGTTTCTTGTGACAAGGAACTGCTTGCTCTTGTCGGGCAGGCAGTCCTTTGCCTTCGAAGGGTCGCCCGATTCCCTGAAAAAAACACAAGAAAAAATCCGAACAAACACCATGCAAGCCCCGCAAAAAAAAGCGAACGGGACAGTGAGGTTCACGTCCTACAAGCGCGTGACATACGGCCGTGCAAGCATAATCCAAACCCCACGAGAAGAACAACAGTGATAATGAGGTTCATATCCCAGAAATGCATCAAATGAATCCGGGCAAGCACCATGCAAACCCCGAAAAAAAAAAGCGAACGGACAAGCAGTGAGACTCACGTCCTACAAGCGCGTGACATACGGGCGTGCAAGCGTAATCCAAACCCAGCGAGAAAAACAACCTTGACAACGGGTCTAATGTCCCAGAAATAATCCAATAGATCCGGGCAAGCACGATGCAAACCCCGAAAAAAAAAAAAAAAAAAAAAAGCGAACGGGACGGTGAGACTCACGTCCCGGAAACATACTCTGTACCACATAACGCGTAAAACCCCGCAGTAAACGCCGCCAAAAACGCGAACGAGGAAATGACGCTCACGTCACAGCAACGAATAATAGATTGAATATGAAACGGCCGTTGGATTGTGAATCAGAGTTACTAACTGTTGGATATCGTATCGAGAAAATCGGTAGGCAGCAGTATACACCCTGCTACGGCTCACCATGCCCACGTGGGGCTGTACAATGTGTAGTGTACCGCACATTATATGGGTAACCATTATCACGTGAGGCAACATAGTAAGTTGGCAATACCAGGTACCGCATTGGTACGGCTCACCATGTCCACGTCGGCCTGAATGATAATGTGAAGCGTAATGTACAGGAACAGGTACCGCATTGTAACGGCTCATCAATGTCCTCGCGAGGCAGAATAATGCGTAGTACTCAGTACCAGATGTAGCAGTGTAACGACTCACCAATCCACATGGGACTGATTAATGCGCAGTGTACAGCACCAGGAGACGCAAGTTAACGGCCCACCGTGTCTATGTGGAGCTATTGATTTATTTCGCACTGTACAGTGCCAGGTACCGCACTGTAACGGCTCACCGTATTAATGTGGAGCTACTTAGTTCGCACGGTACAGTGCCAGGTACCGCACTGTAACGGCTCACCATGCCCACGTACGCTGAATAACGTCGAGTGTAATGTATAGTACCAGGTACCGCATTGTAACGGCTTACCATCTCCACGTGGGGTCGTACAATGTGTAGTGTGACTGCTCACCATGTCCACGTGGGGCACTTGAAGACGAGCTGTTCACCGGCCTCAACGAATTCCTCCGGCGTCAGCACTCCCCTCGTCAAAAACGCCGATGTCCTTCGAGCCGGCGTAACCGTTTCTCGAATCCTCTTCGCGAGGGACAGCATAGTACCGCGTTCCTGCGACTGCTACAACAAGAAATAAACAGAATTAAGTAAGATATATACAATAAATAATGGCATGTCTAGATTAAGCACATACCTACCTGGGATACGCATTAAGGGGGGTAAGTCAAGTATTAGTTGACGGATCAGGGTGAACAAATACGTGAAAAGTATCGGTCCATTAATTTTTTTCATGAGCAAGCCTCTCGTCAAAAACGCCGAAGTCTTTCGAGCCAGCGTAACCGTTTTTCTCGTTGTCTTCGCCAGGGATAGCATCGTAACGCCTTCCTGGCAAAAAACACACAATTACCGATACAATAAGATGAGCCGATCCCGCGAAATGAAACAATTATGCCAGTTCTTATACAGTTGGATTTGTCAGTCGAAAACGTCCGTTTTTGACTGACAAACCCGACCGTGGAAGAACAAGCAAAATTGCCTCATTTGCGCCGGACCGGCTCGTCTTGTTGTAACTGTAATTGTGTGATGTTTGTCAAGGAGGCGTTACGATGCTACCCCTGGCGAAGAGAACACGAAATTCTCGTTCTCTTTGCTAGGGACAGCATCGTAAGGGCCCGTCCGTCCAATGATAGAAAAAAACGGAAAGAGAACGAAAGATCCTTTCGCTTTCTTACAAAAAACATTTTCATTCCAAGCGACACCCAAAAACATCTGAAAAAAAACAAACTGAAAGTTATTGATCTTCCACGCTGAAACTCGTGGTGCAACTTGACAGAATAATTCAACCGCCACAGCACACCGATTCGCGGCGAATGCACCCAACGACACAGCTGAACACACCCAACTCGCACACCCGAGGCACCCCAGAGAGTAGGCGGTGCTCATGGCCCAACCCGCTCCCCCGGGAGTGCTATACTGTAGAAGTTGTGTTTTGGTCACGGTTGGTTGTCGGCAGCCGTTGGATTATCGAGTGACATCCTCATCGAAAAATATATCGCCACAGCCACGTCCCGACTCTCTGGTTTCTTGCATAGCCACCGCTTGGACATACCTTACCCATATATGCTGGGTTCGACGGCGGACAAGCACCGTGGCAGCCTCACGCCCTACCCCAGCCACCGTGGGCATGCGAACCGGTCACCCTGTGTTCCTCTTCGCGCTGTTTAGCCCATGTTTCGTAAATTTTGACCCCATTTCGTTTGTGTTGAATGGTTTTGGGATTAAAAAAAACGAGAAAGCAAGACGAATTTATCGGGATCTTTACTGCTAGTTTCTCTATCTGACCAGTGAAACTCGGCTTTTCATTAATTCTTCTTTTCGTTTTCATTTTCGTTTTTTTTCTTTGTTTGGACTGGCCCCAACGCCTTCCTGACAAAAATCACACAATTACCGTTACAGTAAGATGAGCCGGTCCGGCGAAATGACGCAATTAGGCCGGTTCTTATACAGTCGGATTTGTCAGTCGAAAGCGTCCGTTTTCGACTGACAAACCCGACTGCAGAAGAACAAGCCAAATTAACTCATTTTCGCCGGACCGGTTCATCTTGTTGTAACTGAAATTGTGTTGCCGGACCGGTTCATCTTGTTGTAACTGAAATTGTGTTGTTGTTGTTGTTGTTGTTGTTGTTGTTGTTGTTGTTGTTGTTGTTGTTGTTGTTGTTGTTGTTGTTGTTGTTGTTGTTGTTGTTGTTGTTGTTGTTGTTGTTGTTGTTGTTGTTGTTGTTGTTGTTGTTGTTGTTGTTGTTGTTGTTGTTGTTGTTGTTGCTGTTGTTGTTGTTGTTGTTGTTGTTGTTGTTGTTGTTGTTGCTGTTGTTGTTGTTGTTGTTGTTGTTGTTGTTGTCAGAAAGGCGCTGCGATGCTGCCCCTGGCGAAGAGAGTAAGAGAAACGGTCACGCCGGCTCGAACGATTTCGTCGGTTTTGACGAGGGGCGTGCTCATGAAAATATTTAATAGACCAATACTTATCCCATATTTAATCCATCCTGACTCGAAAGAGTCAATCGAGAACGTGTTTTCGAACCCATCGCATCGCTCATCCCACCACAACGCACACACGCCCACACACCCATAACAGGTACTTACTACACGGTAATACCATACAACAGCGCTGACGCTGGCTTGGTTGCGATCACTGCTGCTGGTTCTCGCCACAAGTCAGCGTGGCGCATTCCTAGCTCCGCCAGCCAGCACCGTGTATCATACGATGGCAGCAGCGCGCGGTATCGATGTCATTTTCCAACAACGGCAACGCTTGCCATAGCTTTGGCGGCTCTCGGCTGAGTGCAACGCCGCGAACGCAGCTTCGGTGGCTTTCGGCCAAGTCCAAGGACACCAACTCGATCGGACGAGGCTTCGTCGCGCGCGAAGCACGCGTTGCTCGCGGAAAACGCACGGAGCACGGAGCTTATAAACAAAGCGGCGGCAAGTGTGTCGTGTTGGACGTGAGCAGCCCCACCAGCTCCTGCCACGTCGAACCAGACGAGAAGAAGCTTATAAACGACTTTCGACTGTCATGTAACAATACTCCCTCGCACCAACCGCCTCCAGAAAGAGCACAAAAACTATGAAATCGACTCAATTGACGATAACGAGAAGGCCCAGAAGACTTCAGTCGAAAAGGGCCGTTTTCGACTGACGGAATCCGACTGGATAGGAAGTGGCCTTAGACCAATAGACTAGGGCTGCGAGGTCGCCGGACTTTGCGGCGATTGAAAACTGTTACAGCAAAGAGGTAGGGGGGGCTTCGTAAAAAAAAATGAGGAAAAAAAATGCCTTCGGGAAAAAAGTCCCCGGGGAGTGATGTTCCGAAATACGTAGTCTGGCCACCCCCACAACAGACGATAATATCGCACAAATCTCCGCCACCGAGAACCTCCGGCGCAATAGCCCGTCGTGTCTGGCCTCAACAGCATCTACGAGCAAGAAGGTAAGAAGCAAAGGACGGATGACACTTGGGGATGCTTGCACCCTTCCTCAGGGGGTGGTCACGATGATGACAAGGATGATGACTCCAGAGATGAAGACCCCTCTGAGACCAAACGACAGGGTCAGGCGGGTGGGGCATAATTAAATACCGCAGATTCACGTATGTTCACCTGGGGTGACACGGCTTTTTGTGTTTTGTCCCCCAGTGGACAGCGAATAAATTCGAGTCCCCGGGGATAGCCATCCGGGGATAGCCAAGAGGTAGGGGGCACTCCGTCGAAACAAAAGAAAACACCTTGCTCCCCGGGGACAACACAACGTTTTTACCACTTTTAGGCCAATTTGGGGGGAGGGTACATGGGACATGGGGCGGGGACAACGCAGAGGATATGGCGGTAGCTGAAGGACGAGCTAAGCCAACCGCTTGCAACTGACTCTGGTAGTTACTACAATTCGGGCCACCACAAGCGAGTCAGTTACTCTGCAGTTACGAAGGCGCACGATCCCGCAAATTACCGCACGCAATTGACGGCAATACCTAGCCAACTAATCACTAGTCGGCGATGTATACAGTATGCGACACCAGTAAAAATTCTCTTGTTTAAGGCCAGGCTGGAAGCCATACGTAAGGCAGGCTGTGTCCTACACTATTGCCGGTACAAAAGAGGCCATGTTTTTATCTCCGTAAAAAACTCTATTAATAGCCTGAAATTCTTAGCTACCAAAATCTTAAGCGCTGCTGAGTATTGTACAGCTGTAAAGTAGTCCTCCAAATTACAGCGCTATGTTCCCTGAACACGTAGGGCAAGAAGAAAAACATACCTGGTACCAGGTACAGTACACATATCGTAGTAGCGTCAGGCATATCTTTCACTCTTGACCTAGGGACACCTAACGTCCGCATCAGTACCAATGGATACTGATACCATAACAGAGTACATGGCGTACCTACCATGTTACCACTGCATTCGTTTTCGGCAAAACCCACTTGAAATTAGAGTTGAACAGCTCTAGCAGCAGAAAAAACCGGGATCCTGGCCCAGTTCAGTTTTTTGCACTTGGGAAAGGTGCTTGTTCAACACTGACATCAGTATAAACAGCATCGGAGCTTTTTGTACGTACATGTAAAATGTGCACTTTTTGGTTTTCAGGCATACCGTTCTCCGGCGGCCGAGGTTTTTTTTTCGCGCTTTCGGCCGCGGGGCAAGCAAGGGGTCCGTCGGTACATTACGACGCACGTCTGGATCCCGGCAGAGCTCCGTGGCGCGTGTTCTGAGCATTCGAAGTCGCTGAGCTGGCTATTTGGTCAAGGGGTTGCGTTCCGCCTCGCCGAGCCGAGTATGGCAACGGAAAACCCCACAGGTGTTTGATATTTTAGAAAAACCCGCTCCGCTTTCCCGGCCGCTATATAACACCATCAGTCCATTTTTTAAATATATTCTCACCGTCTCTACCGTCTCCTACGACGCAGCAGCAACAGCAGCAGCGGCACTCTTCGGTGGCAGCCACGGACGGTGCTTCTGTGTGTCAATTTGTATGCGCATAATTCAACGCGTCCGCTGCGCAACGATGTACACCATATCTTAACACGAACCAAACACACAAAATACAGATACACGAGTATTCAGTCAGCTTGCTTTGGGCCTATTCTTCTTATTTCCTTGCGTCGCTCTTGTTGAAATAATATCACACGACTCCGAAGGAAAAAATTGTAATATACCAAAAGTGGAACGCCTGTGTTTCCCCTTTTAGACTTGCGACGCCTCCGAGATATTAAGCAAACCCTATTTTGAAGGCGAGCTTGCAGATATATATATATATGAAGATGTACGGCACACGAGAAGACATCGATTGGCGAGGACTAGTTTTCGTGTCGGCCTTAACGCTCCTCGTCCTTCGTTTTCCGTTGCATACCTGGCTGTGAACGCGTACGGGGGGGCTAAGAGACAAGCGAGAAGTAGGCACGACATTTGATTTTAGGTGGCATTCTCGAGCTGTTCTTCGAATCTTGATAGGAAGAGGTTGATCAAACAAAAAAGGGGAAAGCGTTTCAAAATTGGCATTAAGTTTTAAAGAAACGAATACCGCTTTTGAGAGACAAGGTGTACCCAGCTATATCAGTAGCTGCATCCCGAGCTCGGGCACTGTGCGAGGACGAGCACAAAAACAAACATGTTCGAGTACGAGAACGCACGCTCTGTCTGGCAGCTCGATCAGCTGAGCAGCACTGCAGTGCCGGTACGTAACACACCAGTATGCCGTAGTTTCTTGGGCTTTGTTTAACAGATGGTTTTTCGATTTTTGGTTTTTGACAAAGCCTGGCTCGTGGGCCTTAAACGTGGAAAATACACCCCATACTCGATACTAGGCGTTTTCTTTAGTTTGGGTGCAGGTTTCGACAAAGAGTGAGCATGAATGAAGCAACAAGCATTTTGTCCGAGTGCGAATCGCCTTCAGAGACGGGCTACACGCGGCCATTATAGCTGCAGCTCGAGCACGAGCACGTATCAGTTGTATACGAAGTATACGTTCGAATACAGTCGTTCACGAGTATTGTGCCTAGCTAATTGTGCCAAGCGCCTACGATTATAGCGGCTTGCGGGTACGTACGAGTATAACGTACTATTGAACATGTTGCTGCATAAAAATAGGAGTGTGCAGCGAGCCATTCGATGGCTATCTCTTCGCGGACAGCAACTCGGGCGCGTACTGAGGCAGCGTGCAAGTCGCCGTGCTGCACATAACCGACACGACGCTCAGTGACCTTAGCGGATGCCGATGATAGTTAGCGACCAAAACCACTGGCCTTGCCATGTCCGGCGCCAGCCTCCGCGTGCCTGTTGTTAGACTGCGCTCAATCTACAAGAAGCAGAATTAAGTGAGTATAAGCCGGTCCTTGAGTTCAATCCCCATTGCATTGAGATTTGGAATATATTTGCAAAGAAAAAAAAAATGAAACAAAGGATCAACGCCTAGCAGCGTGGGTAAGCACAATTCGACGCGAGTCAACGAGGGAAGAAAACGTTGAATTATCCTCGTGATAAAAATGTAGGCACGTACCGTAGTGGGGAGGGGGGAGGAGGGCCCGCAATGTGACCCCAGACCTGAGTTACTACTGGGAGGGAGGGTGAGAGTAGTGCGAGAATAATAAACGTGCTGGAAAAACAACAACAGCAGCAGCAAACAGCGGCCTTATATCGTAGCAATGGGCGACTTCAATGAAATGGCAGCCCCGACGTTTCGCCTCAAACGCCGTCAGCGCGACGCTCCGAGGTCAGACTACCTATAGTCGGTCTGCAACGCTCAGATCTAGAGACAGAGAGAAGCTGGCTCCGTGCGCGCATCTCCGTGACTACATAGAAATCACGCAGCAGACAGCAGTCAGTCGGCGTGCTACCTCCAGATACCGGGTACAGCAGTACTTGACTCAGTCGGAATGTCAAATTAAACGCACTCGATACGTCTCTGCTTGGTCAGGCTATGATAAAGTTCTAGAGGGTCAGAGCTCAGCGCCGGGATTTCGCGTATACCCGTAATATACCAGGTGTAGATTTATCGATATGATATCATAAATGCATACTACCAGGCAGGGTTATATATACTCGCGGCGTGCGGCGGTGCGCTGGCGCACCTTTCTTGCGAAAAATTCCGCTTCGCGCATCATGTGCCGGAGCTAACGTGCGGCTTGCCGCACCTCCGTTCTTCAGTGCCGCACCTATTTTCGCCGCAGGCGGGAAAACCTGCGGCGAAAAAAGGTGTGCGGCCCTCTTCGCCGAAGGTTAAAAAAAAAAATGAGTCCGTTTTCGCCGTATTATCGTAGGCGACTTTTTTTTTTAAGCACTCATTTCGCCGTAGGTGTTTTTTTGGGGGGGTTCGTTTCGCCGCAGGCGATTCTTTTTTTGGGTCCGTTTCGCCCTGCGCGGGCCCTCCGGGGGCCCCTGGCGGGGGGGCGCACCGAGCCTTCGGCATGTGGTGCGGAGCCGTACCAAGGCCTCAGGCCCGCGGTGCGCGAAACAAGGCCTCCGGCCCTTGGTGCGGTTTGCGCACCACGGGCCGGAAGCCTAAGTATTAACCTGCCTGCTATACATACCAAGTGTACCAATACATGCTTGTTTCTCTTGAAAATTTAATCAAAATTTGAAGCCCGGAATCGGGTTCGCATAAAAAATGGCAACGGAACGTACTCCAGTAATGATAGGCTGTACTACTAATACTTGTCTGGGACTGTTGTCAGTGCTTCACATATCATACGGCACGCGTAGCGTAGACTACCAGGTACCTAGTATAATTTTAGGAGTGTCGCGTGTATCTTCTTTTTTTTTCTTCAACCTCCGGCGGATGGGGGAAAAAAAAAGCTTGAGCTCATCACACTTCCACGTATTTTCATACGCGTCGTGTGTCGATTTAACTCGCGTGTATCATTTTTCATTCTGTGCCCTGTCGAATAGAATAAATCGAACTGCTGCCCTAACCCACCGATGCGGAGCACTTACTTTCCTGTAATCTCAGCCTGCCTTCCTCACTACTGATCCCGGTTTTTTCCCAAATGGCTTGTCGCGAACACCGACTTATGTCGTTCGAGTTGCGTATTTCTTACCAGGTGCCTCGCTGAAAAATCTCATCCCGCCTTTGTTCGTATTATTTCAAGTTCTTAGCAGATGGGCGTCTTGTAGAACTAAGTACCAATTCGATGCGGCTGGCCGGTAAGGCTTCCGTGCCCCTGCCGGCGGGTTTTCCACAGTTTTTCTGGCGGGCCTGCTGGCGGGCCTTTCGTTTCTTTGGGGATATAGTCTGCAAATGCTTCATCAGCTGCTGCTGCCGTTCGTTTTTTCCCCCCTAGCCGCCACTGCTCACAACGTCAACTGATTTCGTGTCGTACTTGGTGCTGAATTTTCACCGCTATACCACAGCGCTGTCGCCGAAGTTTCCAACGCCACCGCCAGCCCCGTCGCCGCCGCCGCCGCCGCCGCGGCCGCAGCCGCTGCTGCTGTTGGTGTCTATACTAAGTAAGATTTTTGAAGATGAAAAATCGGCCGTGGTCATGACCTCGCCTAGCCTATCTTCCTTGCTACATACTCGTTTCATGGCGGAATGTCTATGCGTGGGGAGCATGGGAGGGAGGGAGCTGGCTGTGATGATGGCACTAGTGCTCTCTCTGACTGGGCACCTTAGGGGAAGGCGCTTAAATGTTGGCTGCGGAGGTCGCCGTTGCTGCAGCAACGTATCGCGCGAACCCGCATCGTTTGTTTCGGATCGCCCAACACAGCTACAGCTTCGAGTAGTTAGCTACACCAAGACAGCAGGCAAATCACACATATATCAAGAAGTATTCGCATATTGTTGAACATGGCCGGTCACCCATCGACCAGTCAGAGCATTTTCCAAGAAGATGTGGAAATGCCTGGTAAGCTACAGCAGCATCATATCACCATAATTTATCTGGGCCGTCCTTGCAGCAGTAGTATCACAAATACATACCTTCATTCCTACACCCGGATCAATTACATTGCAGTATAGCTGCATGCCCTATCTGCCTGCCGTAAGGATGCGGGCGAACGCACGGGGGTGCAAGCTGAATAAAAAACATCCGCCTCTTGCGTCACCCTTCCTCCGAAGGGGAACCTTGTGCTGCTGTGCCGTATAACACGGAAGAAAGACACCCCGGTGATACGAACAATTTAGACTTTTAAAAATATTATCACCGGGTGTGCTCTTGTAGGGGGAGTGTGCTATTTAACGCATCGCCGGTGATACACAACATGCATGGGAGCCCGGCAGCTAGGGGGGGTGCTAACGTCGGGGTGTGCTAACGGTATCAACGATTGCTATGGAGCGTTAAGAGACCTCGGCTAGCTTGCAGATGGTGCGATAACAAGGGGGTGTGATAGCAAGGGATTCGACCACAAAGGGGGCAATACTGATGACACGGGGAGTGGTAACAAGGGGTGTGCTACGTAACATGTGAGAGGTTTGGTCTGAAACCAGCTTGCTTTCCCATTCCCACGCAATGCCGGTGACGGTAAGGCCTACGCTTGGACCCGGCACCACGCGGTTTCGCGCCGCGCAGCGAAGAGCATGTTGGGCATGCCCTTCTCGCTGGAGGCGGGGAAACTATTCGAGGCACATTTTTTTCGTTTCGCATCTCTGTAGGGGGTGTGGTACTCAACGTATCCCCGGCGTTAAAGTAACGGTCGAAAAACGAACCAGGAAACATGTCACCGGGTGCGCTCATGTGGGGGGTATTATCTAAGGGGGGGGCGTTTTCTTTCGTGTTAGACGGCGTCCTCTCTGCTGCTGCTGCTGCTGCATTGAACGGCAAAACCTATCGCAAGGGCGATTCCAAGCGGAACAGGAGATCTTGATTCTTGAATTACTCTCGACCCTCCACACGAAACGCCATAATTACGTAAGTACGTACACTATTAATAGCTTGCCCGAGCAACCTGCGGAGTATCCGTCGTGCTGACGTCTCGTATGCCTGATAATATCGCAAAATACACGCAAACCTTGAGGTCTTCTTGGGTGACTCTCCACTATTACAATAATAACAACAACAATAATGATAATAATAATAATAATAATAATAATGATAATGATGATAATAATAATGATAATAATAATAATAATAATAATAATAATAATCATAATGATGATAACAACGATAATAATGATAATAATGACTACTTCGAAGTAATAACAGGGTTCCCCTCCGGGAAGTGCCTAAGGGAGTGGCGCAAGAACGAAATCCAAACATCCAACATCTGACTGTCTCTGGGCAAATAAGATGTATCTGGTGGTAGTGAAAACTATGTTCTTGTCCGCAGC
The DNA here is from genome assembly GCA_012845835.1 of Undaria pinnatifida. Taxonomy (NCBI): domain Eukaryota; class Phaeophyceae; order Laminariales; family Alariaceae; genus Undaria; species Undaria pinnatifida. The sequence goes on from JABAKD010000004.1 coordinate 11,696,526, forward strand.
TCGAGAAGCGGAGGGTGGGGAGGCGCCCCCCCGGGTACGGTTCGCTCTCTCGCCGTCGTGGTGGAGAACCGTAAATAAGTGGTAATCCCATCAGTACGTACGTGTCCAGCGCCAGTACTCGTACGATGGGGACTTTTTATACGGGCGACTCTTATGCAGTGAATTTTGCGTGGTCAAAAATAAAAGGACGAATAGGTGGATTTTCAACCGGCGAAAAAACATATCAGCAGTTGTTCCGTGCGCCGTCTTTCTATCGTGGTTTTGATGTTTTTTCTTTGTTTCCTGTTGTTTCGTATGGAAATCAGCAATTTCAGAATAGATAGGCACTCTTCGTGTCTTGTTGAGCCAGATATTAAACTCAACGACGAGTGATACACGCCAGGATGGGCAATCATCCCCCTTCACCGCCAGTTCGTTGCAGAGAGTGCGCGGAATGAGGAACTGTAGGGCTTCTATTGTCGCTGAGACAGAGAAGCCCTATCTCATGGAGCATCAGCGCCTATATCCACTGCTGTTTGCTTCTTAGATTCATGAAAAAATACGCTGGATGTGTGTCGTCCGATTTAAAATCGTCCCCTCGTGGAGACGAAAGTAACTCGCCTCAGCATAGCGAGGACTCGCCACGCGCACATACATGATGTATCTTACTACTGCTGCTGTGCGGCAAGGTTGTACACGTAGCGTTGTGCTGTCCTCATGTTATCTGGTCCCTGTCACTTGTGGTGTGAACATAATCTCCGACCCATAACATTACCCCTCTGTTATGTACGTAAAAACACTCTGTCTACTTGGACGTAAATGTAAGGATGGGTTGGTATATAAATTACATCAGAAAGTTTCCTATATTACTGCCCGAATTGGCGCGATCTATGGACATGCAATGGAGATGCGCACGAAGTGGCAGCACAGCGGAAATATGGGGTATGGTGGGGTAACAAATGGCACGCTCCGATCAAAGAATCAGCTTCTACAACAGCAGCCACACGCGCATAGAGTTGCACGCTTTTGATGCTTGGGGGCTGGACCGCTGCTGGGCGGCAGGATCGTAGCGTCGTGCCATCAGCGCCTATATCCACTGCTGTTTGCTTTTTATAGTCAAGCAAAATTACGCTGGATTGTTTTGATCGTCGTCCGATTCAAAGTCGTCCCCTCGTGGAGACGAAAGCAACTCGCCTCAGCATAGCGAGGACTCGCCACGCGCATGTACATGCTGTATCCCACTACTGCTGCCGTGCGGTAGGGTTGTACACGTAGCGTTGTGCCGTCCTCATGTTTAGTACTGTACCTGTCATCTGTGGCGTGAGCAAATTCTCCGACACAAAAAAATCGTACCCCTTTGGTATGTAGTACGAAAAATACTGCCTTTTTGGACGTAAATGTAAGTATGGGTTTGTAAATCAATTACTATCAAAAATATTCCTATATTACCGACCAAATTGGCGCAATCTACGGACATGCAATTGAGATGCGCCCGAAGCGGCAGCACACCAGAAATATGGGGTATGGTGGCGTGACAAATGCCACGCTCCGATGAAATAATCAGCTAATACAACAGCAGCCACACGCGCACACAGTTAGTTGCAGGCTGCTGCTGCTAGGGGGCTGGACTGCTGCTGGGCGGCAGGATCGTAGCGTGGTGCTCTGTGCAAAAAGGGGGAAAGAAACGTGTACCCTCTACGAGCAGAAAACCCCGGTTTGCATCAAAATTTTACGTACGGGATGCAGAAACCCGATCCCCGGGGGTGTTTCGGAAACCCGGGGATTTGCCTCAAGTGTGCCCAAGGCCAAAAAAGTTTAAAAGGCTAGGCTTGCCATGCGCGACACACAGCACGGATCGCGCCCAAACCTCCAGCAACGTGAGCCCGACGAATTGTGCCCACACCACCCGACGTTTGGGACAAAGGTGCGAGCACGAAGAGATGTACCCGAAGGGAAAAAAAAATCACAATTATACATACACATATGATGGACCCTCCACAAGAATCGGCAAAATTACGTACGTATCATACGCGCTCTCTCGAGCAACCTGGGAGTATCAATCGATTCTTATGCTACGAAAGTGAAGCAAATTCAACATTTTCACGAAGACAAAATCAAAAATCAAATACCAGGTATCAAACGAGATGGAACGATCCCTTCCGGCAAAAGAATTGGAGGCGGCACCCGTGTCGTGTAGTATGAGGGCGTGAACAGGAGAATTGAACATGGGTGTTGCCTCAGGCGTGCATTCCATGGAACGAACAATCTGGGAGATCGAAACGAGCTCACAGCACCCAGGCTGCTCATGGCATCGCTTCGTACTCATGGACTCGTGCTCCAGGCTCGTGCTGTACCAGCACAGCACTCAGAAAGTATTTCGATACCTCGTAAGGTAGTGGACCCTCTATAGCGCTGGCATGTGCCCGCCGGGAATATCGGTACTATATAAGAAACACGCACTACCACGTATCTGCCACCATCCGGTGTCGCCAAGCGTTCCAAGCGATTTAAAAGGCACTATATCGGGAAACCTGCACTATGCAACCAGCGCTATAGAGGGACCACACGTGGTCGTTGTTGCAGTTTGCGGTTGCCTTCCTGGAGCGTATTTTTGTCGGAAAAAATAAAGTTTGAAGTTTCCTTTTAGAGGTATACGACCAGGTTGTGTAGCTAGAGCGCACTGCAAAGCAGACGATCTCACCTTCTCTCTTGTAGAAGTCAACCCTGACTTGTCAGCGGACGCGCTCGCGTAGCAAAACCGGGCTTTCGCTGTGTACAAGTCCCAGTGCTGAGCGCGGCCTTGGTAGCGGAGATTGTGTAGCCGTTTTCTCCCCCGTTTTTATACCGCCTCCTGGAAAATGTACAGCCCCCTGATGACCAAAAAAATTTATCACGTTCGGTAGTTCGGAAGCTCATTGCTGATACAACTGCCTGCTGTGCGGTTAGAGGAGCTGCGATGAGGCCTCTTCTGAGACGCGCGAGGGACTCATGGTGTCTCAACAGCTCAGGGCGATGGCCGAGACCGTCGCAGGGTTACCACCCGTCGACAACCATTGTCAGGTGAGGCTTTGGCGACTGCTTTGTGCTTTTTGACAGACCAGCGGTATGATCTTTTGATCCATATGGTACGATTGATACCGCTATGGACGAAAATATAATGACTTTTTATATCCAAATTAATATAAAAAATGTCATTATTTTTTGGTCCTAGTATAATTTAAACATAAGAAACACGATTTATTCATGTTATCATATAAACTGTTGTTATATATTGGTCAGAGTGGTTTCTAGAATCAAACCGGCAGCTGGTGCTGCTTTTTCGTACACGCTAGTAGTAGCACACTGCTGCTGTATCATTTTTTTATTTTTTTTTTGCTTCACACACCAGCACACACATCTACATTCCAGCTTCAGGACAAGCCGTGATCACAGGTGTCGTCCCTTCTTTCCCCCGGTTCTTGCCTTCAATTTTTATCGCGCATAGGGTTCCGCAATCCCACTGCTCGTGGATTTTTCATCGAGTGTTGCTAACTCACGCTCTCGCGCTTTCCGCAAATCAATTTGTGCGCAAGAAAAAGCCGCCACGAATTTACACGAGTATGCACTCGGGGGGATTCGAACTCACGAAACTGACCTATACCAGGCTCGAGGACAACCTGACACGCCACAGGGGCGACCGGCTGTATCAATACCCATCAGTGACACCCTATGCCATCACAGCCCGCAGATATGACGAGAGCTTTCGCTTTATCGTAAGAGGTGGTTACCTCAACAACGGCAGAAGTCAAAGCTCGACGCGACACAGCGCGCAGATCATCTCGCGCCATGCCACCTACTTGTATCGTGTATTACCGGGTAGCTTCTTTTTTTAGGCTTGTGCGCGTACGTGGCGTGTTGCCACTCACTTGACCAGGATCACAGGAAGGCTATTCGCTAAGCCCTATTTGAAGCTCGATACGTGGCCGTGCCGCCTGCGCCCACCACCCGACGAGAAGCGTAACCGTAACCCTTGCGATGTATGGGTTGGCTTGTGCTGGGATGCTGTTGCTTGTGAAAGCTCTACAGCCGTAGGTTGACTCGGCCGGCTCGGATGCTGTGCTTAGACAGGTTGATTCGGGCGGATCGGGACGCTGCTACTGCTGCGGTTTGGAAGACTCTCGTAGGTTGATTGAGCCGCTTACTCGCATAAGACATTGAAGATATTGCTGCTGTATCATAGCCAACCACACCAACCTGTGTGTGTGCTGTCTTCACAATACACCGTTTTATCGTTCTTTCTATCATACCCAACGACAGTTTTTTCTTTTTTTTTTTCCTTTTTTTTTCCTTTTTTTATGGTCTATGTTTTGTTATGTTCTCGTTGTTGTTGTTGTTGTTGTTGTTGTTGTTGTTGTTGTTGTTGTTGTTGTTGTTGTTGTTGTTGTTGTTGTTGTTGTTGTTGTTGTTGTTGTTGTTGTTGTTGTTGTTGTTGTTGTTGTTGTTGTTGTTGTTGTTGTTGTTGTTGTTGTTGTTGTTGTTGTTGTCGTTGTGGTTGTTGTGGTTGTTGTGGTTGTGGTTGTGGTTGTGGTTGTGGTTGTTGTTGTTGTTCTCACGTCAACTCGCATAATCAAATCCGTGGTCACAGGACAGGCTCCAGTCACTCTGGAGCTGAGGAATACCCCAGGGAAAAAGCACAAACCAAAGGTACCCGGTACCAGTACGCTATCATTTCACTTGCTTTACCTTGATGAATTGCGATTGTTTGGTTACTCGTGTTTCACAGTCTGTGACGACGGAATTTGCATCTCTATTCGTACGCACTACACACACATCAGTACACCCAGTGTCCGTGCTGATTCTTCATCCTAGAGAGATACGATACATTCTGTTTTCTGTGGTCACAGAGCTTGTGAGACAGAGCAAACCAAACAGTCGCCATTCATGAAGGTAAAGCAAGTACAATGATAGCGTACTACCAGGTATCTGTAGTGGAGTGCCGTTATAAGGCTTAGTTTGGGTAAGGGCCCGAATTAACGAGGAACTTGCAAAATCGAATTTCGATTTTTTTTTTTGAAAAAAATCGAATTTGGAGCTGAAAAAAAAAAAAAATTGAAAAAAAACCGATTTCGTTCTTAACGAAGAATGAGCACGGGGACCCACCACGGGGAATTAAAGGCCGTAACGCAACCAATGTGCGGAAAACCATAGGTGAGGCATAGCTCAAATTTCAAAATTAGCGTGACGGCGGGCGAGCCTCTACACTCGCAGAGCAGCCGCGCGACATGCGTCCTCCTCGGCGTAGGGCATCCCGGCGCCGGGCTGAATTGGCAGCGCTCACGGAGCATGTTATCCGCTTGCTGGATCTGTTGGAGCAGCTGGATGACCTAGACGACGAGGAAGAAGTAGACGACCTCGACATGGACGAGCAACTCATCATGCAGACCGGTATCAAGAGACGCAAGACATTGCTTGTACGTAAACGCCGCACTTGGGCGGATTACACCAGGCCGATGCTCGGAGATGAAACGTTCCCAGAACGCTTTCGCATGGAGCACGCTGACTTTATGGTGTTGGTGGAGCTGCTTCGCCCATCCCTTCAACGAGACGCCAGGATGGGGGCCCTGCGAAATGGTGCAATTCCCGTGGAGTATCAGCTGGGGGTGACGTTGCGATGGTTAGCTGGGGCGGCGATTTGGGAGGGCGTCGATGGGCACGTCATGGCAAAGAGCACGACATACGCTATCGTGCACCGCGTGATCGCCGCGTTGTGTGCCTGTCCTCAGCTGGCCTGCAAATGGCCGGAAGGCGAGGATGCCCTTCGGTCTGCCCGTAGTTTCAGGAAGCGGAGCGAGAACGACGTAATCAGGAGAGCTGTTGGAGCAATGGATGGGCTCTTTGTCCGTTTGATGAAGCCGATCAAGCGCGACCATGGCGCGTCTCACAGCTTCTTCTCTGGACACAAGAAAGGGCACGGCATGAACCTTCAGGTGTGCAAGCGAGGTCCTCCGCTTTGTGTTGCTTTGTTTGATGTACCTATGATATAGAGCAGTGTATGACCCGTGTGTATACGAAGCAAGTTTTGTTGTACAACAGCAGTGGTGGTCCCTCTATAATGCAGATTGACTAGACCCGGTTGCCCGCTATGGTGCCGCATGAAATTAAATCGCGCGTACCGGTACAAAAACAAACACTAGTTAGGAAAACTGCCGGTTGCTGGTATAGTGCCGATGTTTTGCACTGACACGCACAATGCCGGCAACAATACGGTACCGGGTACCTCTTACTGTTGCAGCAACGATTTTTATCACATTCGCAATCCATTTTTGTTTACACCGACGCATCATACGTACGCGCAAGCGCGTCGCCCCGCCGACGGCTGACGCCGCTTTTATCCCTCGCGCAAGGAAGAATGCAACATATGCACGTCAAGGGTCAAGGGGGCAGAAAGAATAGGCCAATGATTTCGTGGGACTAGCGAATTGATACTGCCTAGAGATCCTTCTGCACACCTATTCATAGCTGCCCTGTTCTGTGCACCGCTGTGCTGTGTGATTGTTGGCGATATCACATGCTGATCCGCACTGCGGGTGTAAAAGTTGGGAGGGGGAAAAAAAGTAGGGACGGGGAGAGGACAACGAACTTTGACAACAGCTACGAGACGAATAGACAACACGTACATTCCGGCACGTGGTACGTGGTACTTCGCGTGGGATACCTGGCGCTGCGGTATGTTCCGGAACAAAGCACAGCGCAGCATGAAACAACACCGCACCGCAGAGCAAGGCGCGGCGCCACACGTCGCTGCGCTGCTGTGAGGTATATTTAGCTGCGGGCTGAGTGGACCTGGGGGTGCTTCTTGCTTGTTACGCAACAGGCCCAGTATTTCGCCAGGCTCCATATGAATGAGAGTAACAAGAGCAAATCATTCAACACCGTACGCGCGATCGGAGTACGGCGCACAGCTTGCAAGAATGGGTTTCGGCGAAATCTTTAACCTACAAGATGGAGTGTATTTTTTTATTTTTGTAATGTACGTGTGAAATTTGGCCTGTTTTTCCGGGGTGGGGGGGGGTCTAGTTGCACTCCGGGGCGATTGGGGCCTGTCCCGTCCCGACGGACTACATCATGGGAGTTAATGAGACAACAACATGACGCCGTCTCAAACACGTTTGGTTCATGCCATGAAATTAACCCCCACGTATTCGAATCACCTCAACACAGGCCATCTGCGACGCGGAGTACAGGATCATTGCCTACACCATGAACTGCCCGGGCAGTCAAAACGATCGGACTGCTTTCAAGTTTTCAGGCTTCCACAAGCTTCTCGAGTCCATCCCCGACGGCTACTACATTCTGGGCGACGCTGCGTACCCCGCCTCCGACAAGGTTCTCGTCCCCTTCCCCGGTACGAAGCTGTCCGCGTCTCAGGACGCATACAACTTCTACCAATCGCAGTGCAGGATGGCCATCGAGCAGACATTCGGCATCCTGGTGAGTTTTTGTAGCGTATGGTATTTCTTCTAACAGCAGGCAGGTCCACCCATTTGATGCTTACACTCCCGCATAACTAATGCAGCGGAATGACTGTTTACTTGTCGTCGCCGTAACTTTCGACATCGGCACCACCGGCAGTTGCTGGCGAGTGAACTGCTGTTGGAAAAGGGATGTAGATTGTAGACGGCGTATTAATAGCTCGTGTCAGCTGTTCTCACACAAGACGGAAAACACACGGGCTCAAGTTGCACCTCTTAGGGTCCGCCTGACCGCGAGTCTTCTGCGCCTTTAAAGTCTACGCCGTATCCTGTCCTGTGCCGCGGCACTTGAGGATGCAACCACCGCCCGTCTCACCTTGCCCAGCGCACCCAACTCTTTGCGTTTCATTCGTGAAGGTGAGGAGGTGGGGGATTCTGTCTCGCCCGATTGAGGTCAGGCTTCGCCGCTTCACCCAAGTGGTCGACTGCGTGATCCGGCTGCACAACTTCTGCCGACAGCGCAAGATCCCCGTGCCCGAGAGGAACACCGGGGTGACGCTCCCCAGGGAGGTCACTTTCAACGAGAACGGCGACCTTACAGGCGAATACTTCGAACCCGAACCCCTCCGGACTGGCCGCCCGACAACCGACCAGGCGCAGCTGTCCCAACCGAGGGAGGCCATTCGCACGAGGCTGGAAATTTTGGGGATTAATCGGCCAATCCGCAACAAGGACCGCAATGCTTCGCGGGAGTCATTGTGAAGTAACGATTTCGCTGGGGAAAACTTCTCCTTGGGGATGGGGAACGGGGGGGGGGGGGGGGGGGGGGAAATGGCGGGGGGGCGACGCCAACTTCGTCCGTACAAGGTTGCGTGCATGTTTCGTCACCGTGATGCTTTCCGCATGTATTCGATTGTTTAGGGAGGGGGGGGCGGTCTGGGGCATAACGCTCGGAAATGTTGGGTTTATGCTTCGCTGGGCTTGTTGTATGTCGGCCTTGTTTTGTTTTGGTCGGCGACAGTGTTCGTCGTAAATATCCTACCCGTGTTGATACGTTCGTATGTTGGTAAGGCGTGCACGTTTCCTAACCGTGCTGCTTTCCGCATGTATTCGATTGTTTAGGGAGGGGGGGCGGCCTGGGGCATAATGCTCGGAATTATCGGATTTATGTTTCGCTAGGCTTTTCCTATGTAGTCCTTTTTTTGTTTTGATCGGCGACAGTGTTCGTCGTCAACATCCTACCCGTGTTGATTCGTTGGTATGTTGTTGGTGAGGGGGGCGATGGTTGGTGCAGCGTCAACCACAACGTCAATGTTCAGCAGATTGTATTATATTTTTCAGGGGTACTTGCCGGTGGAACGAACGTTGACATCGCGGCCAGCAGCTTTTTGTTGGCCTATTTCGAGGCATGCTTGTACTGCGCGCCCGTAAGCCTGTCGCACTTCCTTCCGTGTACAAGAGGCGGATAAACGAGGAACTTGCAATATCGTATTTCGATTTTTTTTTATAGAATTTATTTTAATTTCCATCTGATTGGTCAAGAAATGAATCACGAAGCAGGCATTCTCAGAATTATTACGAAAAATCAAATTCAACAAAGAAGTAAAAAAAGACTTTCTCGGTCGAATTTAGTCGAAAATCAAAATTGAATTTAGGGAGTTTGTCCACGTAGACATGGCTTGTTCTGTGTAACCGAAGCCGGCCACGCGAATTGGTGCCATGTCGTCGGCTGATTGAGAGGCCAGAAGCCAACATTGCGAGAGGTAGGCACACCGGAGCAGCCGCAGCGCGGCCTCCGAAGGTCCTTCGCACAGCGTAGACCGCCTGCGACGCTTCGAAAACAACCGAGACCGCCGCAAACCCAGTTTTTCGTCGCCCTGCACCTCGAAAGTTACACGACCAACTACCACATGATGACTTCGCTCAGAAGTTCGACCGCTATATCCCCGTCGCTGCTGCCCGTGTCGGGCGGCGGGGTGGCGCCAGCCCATCCAAGAGACACCTAGAGCCATAGCCTCCAAGCCGCTGCCGGCCAACAGGATCTGCGGCTAGCCGCGGCGCTCCGGGGAGGACGCGAGCCATCGCTCGCCTCGGTCGTTGCCCACGGGTGTTCGTTGACCCTTTTGCGTTTTTTGAATTTTTTTATTTCTTAGAACGCACTGCGCCGTTCCTTGATAAGAACCAAAGTTGAATTTTTCGTGTTTTTTTCATGAAATTAAAAAAAAAAAAAAAACGAAATTCGGGCCGTCACACAAAAACAAAAATAATTTTCTAACCCAGCAGGCACCATAACGTTTGGATGGAACCGGACGTCCCAACCATACCACAGACCAAGCCCACAAAGCCTCGCTTGTCCAAATACTCAGAAATAACAGACACGACAAGCAGACCACCCCCACCGCCCACTCGCGCGACGATTTCATACAAGTACTGCCCGGCCGTCGCTGGAAACACCGGAAAAAAAATCGCTAAAAAAAACAATAAAACACAAACACATAACATCCCCTACTTTTTGTTCAGTGGAGTGTAGCAGGACTCTAAACCCAAATGCAGCAGAAACAATCACAATTCGAACAAAGTACGTTTTTCAGACAGCCAGGACTTTTGTTTACTCCCACGGCAGGTTCAGAACAAGAGCTTCACACAACCGTCATTGGGCCGTCGCCGAAAATGAATTTATTTGTCAACAGTGCGTTGGCACCGATCCGACTAAAACCCTGGTAGTAAAGGCTGTAGTACCGACACGGGTTACAACAAGCCCGACAATATTCCCAGTCCACCCGGCATGAACACCTCCACCCGCACCCGGCGCGAGGATTCCGCACAGGCCTAAATCCATGACACAATCGCAGGGCATTGGAGGTCAAATTCACACCACAGTTACGGCAAGCCATACAAAAATGGTTTTGCAACAGGCACGACATAAGGAAACCCCCCGCGGCCGCTTCCGGAACGAATGTCTACGTAAGTACCACCCGGTCGTCGCGGTCAATGCCGGTGTCGAAAACACGCCAATAAAGACGCACACACTGACGACGACTTAATAAGCACTTTCACGCAAGCTCGTCACAACAATGACCTTGACTTGTTCCTCCGAAACGCCGCCCTGTCACCCTCCTCCTCCCCCACCCCGAACCCAAAACATCACATAACGACACAGGACAAGAAGCCCTCGCATCAGGCACGTCACGTACTGCCCAAAACCACGAATGCCATACGGCACCCCCGACAATAAAGAACTGAATTGTACGGAAGTCCAGTCCTTCGCGGAAATGGCACGACATAATCATACCCCCACTACCAACCCCCCGATAATAAAAGACGGAAAATAACAGCATGGCACGCGGTGGTAGAAGTCCGGCGATACTCCGCGAGGGGTCATGCCGCGGTAAAAAAACAACACAGGTAGCGCTAGGATAGAGCATCAAACCGACAGCCTTCCGACATACACGACAAACATAATTCGCTCGCCTAGTCCTTCTTCCGCATCCTCTCGCGAGCCTCCGCCAACTTCTCGATTGCATCCGCGAGCAGTTCCTTTCCTACTTCACGCACGCAGGGGGGACATTCCGGGTCCATACCCTGAACGTGTTTTGAAAGTCTTTCGACGGCCGCCATGAGGGCTTCCACTTCCTCAAGTTTGGTTCTGTAATGCTCCGCCTTAGCGCTCGCCAATTTCATCTCGGCTTCCTCGTGCTCCATCGACGCCGTTTCTAACGCCTTCGCAATCCGCGCCTTCTCCATTGCTTGCGTCGAATCGATAGCGGCCATTATGGCGTTCCTGGCCTCACGCCTCTTCTGCAAGTCCTCTAAGTGTTGCCTCCTGCTGGCCTCGAACGCCGACGTCTTGTTCTTGCGCTTTGCGGAGCTAGACCCGCCGGTGCGTTCGGTCTTCACTCCTCCTCCCGCGTGGCGCGACCCACCTTCTCCGGGTGCCGATCCTCCACCAGGGGGGGGCGACCCACCTTTTACGTAGGATGCCGATCCTGAACCGACGGGGGGCGACCCACCTCCTCCGGATGCCGACCCTGAACCGGCGGGGGGCGACCCACCTTCTCCGGATGCCGACCCTCCACCGACGGGTGGCGAGTCTCCACCGACGGGCGATGATTCTCCACCGACGGGTGAGGATCCCCCGTACTCTGGCGGCAAGCTGCCTGTACCGGTCGCACATCCTCCGCCCCCGGACGACGATCCTCCGCCACCGGATGACGATGCTCCGCCCCCGGACGACAACGCTCCGCCCCTGGATGACGACGCTCCGCCTCCGGGTGGCGGTCCTCCTCCCTGGGATGTGGATGGTATGCCTGTGCGACGCGACTGCATCGTTGATCGCGTGCCCGTGTTTCCAGGGACGCTGCTGATGGCCCCTGGGTGGCCGTCGGGGAAAACAGCGTGGGCAACACCGCTTCCAGTTCCCCTCAAGGACATGAGGTCGTTGTAGATGATGGTAGCCACTTTCCCCCCGCAGAAATTCCACGTGTGGCTGGCGTCTTCCCGCGCCACGCCGTCGCCACCATCCCCCGCGGGTTTGACGTTGGCGCCTTCCCCGCCGCTCTTGTTTTCGTTCGCCTGCATTGCCTGGGCGATGGTTTAACAAAGGCAAAGGGTTCGGAGAGGGCGTGGGGCGGGTGGAGGGGCGGGGGGGGCGGGGGGATGGGAGGGGGGCAATGGGGGTCGGTAAGTGTAGGTACGCGGTATTTTGTTGTTGATGCCGTGAAAAAAGTACGGAAAGTTCCACTCATGTAATTATCGGATGAACGGCGTAGTGCGTGTTAGAGTAAAAACACAGGAAGAGGGTCAACGAACACCGGTGGGCAACGACCTAGCCGAGCGCTAACCGTTCACCCCAGACGACTTAGTACGTTTGCGCTAAGCACAACGCGGAGTACACGAAAGTATCGGGTCTGAGTCTGAACGGTGGACCGACAGCCAATCGCGGCCGTGGGTGCCAACCCGCGCGCATCGCGCGGGTGTCGTGTGTCTGTGTCAGCCTACTGCATCTCTGTACTTTCGCCACCTGCGCGAACGAAGCACGAGCGTACCGGAGGGCATTCCTGCCGCAAACGCGAAACCGGAACACTCACGGTATGGCCAGCCTTGATCTCGCGAAACCAAGGTAGGATGTGCGTTTCAAGCTCTCTGTAGTCCGGCTCCCCGTCCTCCAGCCTGTCAAGCGCGTGAAGTAACGCCGTCCCCGTGCCCACGAGGTCTAACCCCTGCAGTCCGCTACGCAAAGACAACGGAGCTGTTGAATCGTTCTGGTGATCGTTCGGCAATGATATGCCGTTGCCGTTCGAGTCTTTCCAACCTGGGTTGGCCATTGCCCTAGCGGCCTTAGCCACGAAAACGTGCCGCGCCCCGACAGCCTTCCGGTCTATCTGGTCGCGGGTGGGTGCGTTGTTGGCGGCCTCAAACAGGCTGAACATGTGGTCGCAGTTCATGACGCATAACAACCGGCAGTGGAAACTTTGTTTGGGAAGTTTCACCTTCGCCAGCAAGCCCTTCACATCCGGCTTCGGCGCTGGCGTCTTCCTCACAGGTGTTATCCCGGTGGGAGTGTCCTCCCACTCAGGGGCGTCCTCGTTGTGGTACCGCCATGACGCGCGACCAGACAGAGCGTCTGCTAGGTCCTTCTTCGACGCCGACGACAACGACTTCAGCAGCCTATTGGGGCCCCATCGAAGACCGCTCCTCCCCCCGATCCTGATGGCTTCTCCCCTAAGGTCTTTCAGTTTCCATCGATGATAGTTGGGGATTGTCGTGCGTCGTGACGCACTTGTTCGTGGAGGAGTTGCGGTTGATGCAGAGGTACTTGTGCCTTGTGCGTAGCGTGACGCACTTGTTCGTGGAGGAGTTGCGGTTGATGCAGAGGTACTTGTGCCTTGTGCGTAGCTGGGTGCCGTGGGGCTGCTCTGGGCGTTGCCTGCACCGATGGGCGTCGTCCCTGCGTTGCTGGGTTCCGTGGTGCTGCGCGGTCCGGTGCTAGATTGTCGGGATGTGCCCTGTCCATTGTGTTGGGGTAGTGGCATGGGGTTCGAGGCGAAGGGAGGGCGTGGTCGGCGTTGACGCGAAGGGTGCTCATGAGAGGGGACGCGACATAGGGCATTTCGATGTCGATTTGACTCTCTTCATCACTGGATATGTTTGCGTCAATCTTCATCCTGCCCGGGAGCATGATGGATCACTTGCGTGTTTTTGTCGTTTTTGTTGTGGAGCGCGAATAAAACAGCCGCAGGACATCAACAGCGCAAACGTTTGAAAGAGGTTGGCGGCTCAGATGAAATATATCTGACCCGAGGCGCAGCGCCAATATGGTGTTGGGGTAATCTGCCGGGGCTCTGCGCCCCACCGCGTCGTTAGTGTATGGAGCAGGTGTTGGGAAGTAACGCAAGGCAGCGCGGACCGCATCCTTGCTCTTTGATTGTTATGTACAATTACAAAAAATACAAACAACAAAACAAACAAATAAGCAAATACGACGTAGACAGGTCTTGCGTCCTTTCGTCAAGTCGGCCTGTGATTTTACGTGGCTCACATATATAGGGTCTGTCTAAAGGAAGCAACCATTTCGCGACAAAAATAACAGAAAAAAAAAGCAGAAGTAAGCAATAGCCGAGTTTCATTGGTCAGGTAGGATAAACTGGCAGTAGAGATGCCGATAAACCCGTGGTGCTTTTCATTTTTGTCCATCCGAAAACCATGAAATTATGAAAACGGGGTCAATTAATCGAAACATGGAATACACAGCGCAAAGAGGGACATAGGGTGACATGTACAAGAGCAGCAGGGATGGGGCGTGTGTATACCATTCTCTCGGACCATGAATTCAAAACTGTGTAGATACGGTATTCCTCTATGCCTCGTGGACGTCCGTCTACGGCGTGCAAGATGATGATGCCTACTCTATGAATTTCTCCTACGCTGTGCTGGAGTCAACTTCGACGGGGGCGAGTATTGCAGTTAAGGGCAAAGAACCTCACCTCCGTTCGAGTGAAAACGACGTCTGCGCTGCGTCGGCTGCTTAGTGAGAAGTCCTCGTCGTCCGATGTGTTATCCCCGGGGATGTACGTTTCCCCCACTTCAAACTCCTGTGGGAGATGGAGGGATTGTGCGGCATAAATAATTTACGTCAGCCATGGTACCGACAAGTTCCAGTGAGGGAGCGACGTTGGGTTTCGCGTGACGAAAACTACGCGATCATGAATCGAGGGGGCCATCGACACAAGGCAGTTACGGAATCGGGAGTCTTACTTTCGTGAGTGCTTTTCCGGTTACCGGTCGGCTTCACGGTAACGGACGTTTCGTTGACATCGACGTTACGCACCGAGTGGTTGGTGTCGATGGGTGGTCCAGTGTTGATGGCGTCCGCCAAGCTCGAACAGTCTTGACGGTGTCCAGGGGCAGAACGAGCGCCCGCTGCTTGCGGGGTAGTTCCGGGCTGACGAAGAGCCCCAAAAACGGACAGACGACGCGGAAAAATGAAATCAACATACATGAGTCGTGATGATGTACGCAGCGCGTTAGTGCTGTTTCTCTAGGGCAGGTGTTTTTAGCTGCGCACCCGGTTGGCGGTGTGGTCGCACCTTGAGCCGCCCGAGTGACGGAATCTACCACAAACAGCTAACCGAGTAACGGCGGTTTGGCTCTTACTTGTTGTCAAACACAGAATCCCTGGGAGAGTTGCGGCAGCAATAGGCAGCAAGAGGTGCCGCGAATGATTTCCTACCAACGCACATAAGGTACGATTGGGAAAAGTGTACGCCCGCGTGATTCATGCCGTCATTTCGGCAACGTCATTGTAATGTACACAAAGAAGCTCGATGCTCCGCCAGTTGTTCAAGTTAGAGCAGAGTTGCGCACCGAGTCGCCGACGTCGAGAAGTGGTTCAGCATCGACGGCATCGTTCAAGCTCCAAGAGTCGGACACGCCCGCCTTCGTTAACTGCGCGTCCATCTCAGGCGGAGTGGTTCCGGGCTGACGAAGGATCCCAAATACAGGAAGCAATGAAAAACCAAGCGCACGCATCATAATTTGGCATATGTTATGTGTGACGAGGATTGTATTTGTCGAGGGAAGGGCTGGAGCTGCATCCTCGTGCGACCGACCATGTTCGGTGGAACAAGTACATAACCACGTGAAATAAATAACCGCCGAACTGTGGGGTTATTATTCTTTTTTTGAAACACACAATCGTTGGGAAAGTTACAGCAGGACGGAGTGGTATGGGTGGGAGCAGTACCAGTCGACACGGCGACAATTGCCAAAACAACGCACACAGGGGACGATCGGGAAATCTTTTGGCGTAAACAAAACAAGTCGAGAGGGGACAGGGCGCAAGTCTTCTCGGGATGGGTACGGAGAAAACGATGGAAGACCGTACGAGACTGGACCCTATAAACGAGGATGGTTACCAATGACCGGGTCGGAGAGGACGGGACCGGGTGTTAAAATCCCCGACGGTACGGCACGGTCCGTGTACGATGGGTTAATTGACGGTGATGTTGAACACGCGGCGATGACGGCGACAGTCGGGCCCGACGTATGTTGGCGAGTTTGTTCAGTGGGCCAGGAAGACAATAAAAAATACATATGTATGAACAGCGGTGCGGGATTACAGGATTAATTGTACGTAAGGGACGGTACGTCATATGCCTTTTCTCACGACGGGCTCCGTACGGTACGGTACAACGGGTCGGATTGGTTTGACGGGACGGGGTACCAAGAGTTCGCAGTAGGTAATGTCGTCGACAGGCGGGACCAAGGGACGGGACCAATTGGATGACGGTCTGGCCATCCCCTCATGTCCCGCCGCTTCGGTCGTACCGCTGCGTGAACATGCCGTGAAAAGCATTGAAAATGATCGGCCAATCCGATTTCCTCGTGATAAGTTTTTACAGGTTGTATGTTGGAGTTCCTGTACTGTTACAACGTCGGGGCCAGGTGGGGGTCTTGACGCAATTTTTCGGCTCAGGCGAAGCGATACACGACTACGTACAACAATTACAATATTACAGGGAGGTCACGTACCGAGTCGACGACGTCGATAAGTGGTGCAGTATCGACGGAGTCCTTCAAGGTCCAAGAGTCCGACACGCCGGCCTGAACAGACTGCGGGGCCGCTGCCTGTGGAATGGTTCCGGCGTGACAAAGGAGCGACAAACACGCGCAGAACGGTAAAAAACAACAACAGTACACTGGCGCGTTATACGATACCAGGTGTTATGACATGTATGACGATTCATAGTGCTGTAGTGTTTCTTTCCCTTTCTTTCCCCCTTGCATGCCCATTTTGGCTCATGCTCGGGGTATGTTTCTATCTCCCGAGCTTTGGCTCCCCTTTTTATTTATTTATTTGTTTGTTTTTGTCTTGGTTTCTTTCGTTGTTTCTCTCTTTTACAAGGTATTTTGGTTTAATGAGAAGAACACAAAGGGGGGAGGGGGGGAAACAGGAGGAGTAGAAGGAAAGCCGTCCAAGGGAGTGGGGGCAGGGGGGGCAACAGGAGGAATAGAAGGGAGACCGCGGTGGACGAAGGCAGGAAGGAGATGGCAGACAGGGTAGCAAGGTACCAGGCCGACTAGTAGGTACGTAGCACTTTTCTTCTTTTCCTGGGGTATTTTTTGTTTCCCCTTTGTTCCCTCCTTGCGTGTCCAGGTTTTTGGCTCGTGTTCGGATTCTTATTTTGGTTTTACTTTACTTTATTTTTTTTTTTTTTATTTTTTTTATTTTATTATGTTTCTTTTCCCAGCATTGGCTCTCCTTTCCGGTTGGGTTGTTTCTTCGATTTCCCCTTCATTTTGTTTGTTTCATTTTTGTTTTATTTTTATCTTTGTTTTTATTTGTTTTCTTATTATTATTTTTTTTTGTTTTTGTTTTTGTTTATTTCGTATTCTCTCTTCCAATGTATTTCTGTTGCTGACGTATGTATGTTGTGCCTGTCGTACCCAGTACTTGGGCATGACATTGCGTTGTCGAATGCATTACGATGCATTATCTCTGCGTCGTAGCTTGTGACCACAGAGCTGATCTTTCTAGGGTGAAGAATCAGTACGGACGCTGGGTGTGCTGGAATAGGAGGAGTAGAAGAACGGTTTAATGTGAAGAACACACACACAGTGTCTCCACATGAGTCGAATTGGACCAGCGTGTGCCGGAATATCCATAGGGTCGGCGTACAATGAAAGCCAAACCGTCAAGCAACCGCGGGCGGTCGTCTTTTTCATAGTGTTTTCAAACACACAATCCTTCGGAACAGGTGAAAAGAGTTGCAGCGAGAGCCGTGGCAAGAGGTGCCACGATAGCGCTCCCATCAACACAAACAGCAGTGGACGATTTTCGTACGATAAATATTAAGAATAGACTGCTGTACCTGTTACGCACAGACGGGAGGGGCGATTTCCTTCTAATAAAATACAATGCTGTCGTACCTGGCATTAATTTCGACTTTGTATGTTGAACTTTATGTAGCAAGAAAAACACAACAGCATGGAGGATTTTTGAGAAAGGGGGTTTCGCCGAGGTCCTGCACCGTGTCCTACAATAGCGTTGATGGTACTAACCGTGCCGAAAACGCCAACTGGCGACGGCGTGCTGACGTCGCCCGTCAAGCTCCAGGAGTCCTGTACATGTTCCCGATTAGACAGCGCGACCGCTGGTTGCCCCTGGCGAGTATCCAAAACCAAGAAAGCCAAAACGTTACGAAAGATTCCAGACACAACGGGGTACGTCGTTGTACGACTCGTAGAACATATTGGACTTTCAGTACCCGAAGACAACATGACAAAAAAGCTTCACGGGAAAAAATACTTGGAATTAATATACGTAGCGTTTGACCGGCGTCGGAAAAGGCTGCCTGGGAGTGTAGCACAACACGGTCTTTTCCAGCTGTATGCGTAAACATCTACGCCCAAGGTGTGAGGACGAGGCAGTACACAATCAACACAGACACCATACTACTCTGTTACCTGTCACACATCCATGCACACAGCGCGTACGCTACGCCAGGTACATGATCGTCGCGGACAAGAGCGCTGTGCTGCTGCTGAGGCAGCCATCGACGACAAACAAACGAGGTTCAACCCACCTTTCGCAGATGCCCTTGGCTATCGGTCGACACGCCAGGTACAGGTTCGTGCGGCGCGGACAAAGGAGGGGTAGCTGATACAAGAATCCGGGGCTGTTGCTCGTCTCTGCGGTGTTGGTATTGGTGGTCGTTGCGATGGTTTTGCTCGTGGTGTACGTGCAGCTGCTGCTGCTGCTGCTGCTGCTGCTGCTGCTGCTGCTGCTGCTGCTGCTGCTGCTGCTGCTGCTGCTGCTGCTGCTGTGCCTGCGCTGACAGACGATCCTCCTGTGCTAGATGCTGGGTGCGATGCTGCGGCTGGTAGAGCCGTTTCCCTTCTATATTCATGTGGTCCATGCTTGTGCTCTCGGGCCTTTGTAGCAGTGGCTGATCTGCCCTGTTGTGGCCTCGGACCCAGCGCGGCCCAACCTGTAGTCAATCGGGTCTTCGTGCATGCATCTACGTCGCTACGAACTCCTCAAATTCAACTCGCAAATTCGATGAAAATTCGACAAAGAAGTCTTTTTGGACTTCTTTGTCGAATTCGATTTTTCGAATTTCACTCGTCCACAAATGCAAAAAGCCTGCATGGTGATTTATTTTTTGACCAATCAGATGCAAATTCGATTTTTTTCAAAAAAAAAAATCGAAATTCGATTGTGCAAGTTCCTCGTTAATATGGGCCCTAAGCTATTGGTTAACCTTTTGCAAGTGGTCAAACGGACTAATACCCCACTGATACCTTAACAAATGGCGTCGTCGACAGACCATGGGTTTTTTGGATCGTGGGTTCGAATCCCACATCCGCCTATAATAAACTTTTTCAGACTTTTCCCACGTCGAACTTGAACAATACCCTTCCTGGTATCCCCAGGAAATGAAACGGCTAGCAAATTGACAGGTCGACAGGTCCGCCCGTATATCCGGCCGACCTGCTATCCCGCCGACCTGCTATCCCGCCGACCTGCTATCCCACCGTTTCAGGGGGGGAGAGTGGTACAAGGCTTAGTTTTGGTTAGCTATTGGTTAACCTTTTGCAAGTGGTCAAACGGACGAATACCCCACTATTACCTCAACAGTGCCCCCCGTACTTGAGCTCCATCATAGGGTTGTATATCTTGCAAAAATGAGGCAATTTAGCCTCATTTTTACGAGGTGTGGGGGAATCCATAGCCTCATTTTGTTTGTTTCCATCAGCCGCATCGTCGATCCCCTTTCCAATTCTGGATGTTTCGTTGACATCCTTTGATTGCCATGTGATTTGCATCTACGACTATTCAGGGTGGTCTAATGTCCAGGCGCGAGTAGTGAGACGTACGCACCAGTATGGACCTGGCACATCGTAGGCTGACTCCCGATTTCACTTTTACATGTTTCTGGCGGAGGCGTGAATTGCGTCAGTTGTGATGTATGCGTGTACCTTGTACCTCCTTTGTTTTTGTTATTGTTTTTCCCTGGGGTATTCCTCAGCTCCAGAGTGACTGGAGTCTGTCCTGTGACCACGGACTTGATGATGCGAGTCAATGTGAGAACAACAATGTAATGGAGTGCCCTCCGTAGAAGGATCGTTCGTAGATTCGACTTGAAACCATGTCATGGTTGAGGTGAAACCACGTGATATTAGATGTCACATTCACGTCACGGCCATCATAGATGGGCGATAATGTAGGTAACGATGATCGGACAGGCAGGACGCCCCTCATCTCACTTCCTGTACTACCCTGCCTTACGCTGCCTAGCCCTGTTATGTCTGTGTTTTAGCATTCTATTTAGGGAAATAATGCATATTAAGCTTCGAGCCTTGCCGCGAGCCATGAGAAGAGACTGCCGAAGACATCGAAACTCATGAGGGATACGCTTCCCAACACCGACCAGCCACGCACCCCCCACTCGGAGCACTGTGACAGTAGTACCGGGTTGTTGTTGTTGTTGTTGTTGTTGTTGTTGTTGTTGTTGTTGTTGTTGTTGTTGTTGTTGCTGTTGCTGTTGTTGTATTAATATTAATCGTTGTTGTTCTCACATTAACTCGCATAATCAAGTCTGTGGTCACAGGACAGGCTCCAGTTACTCTGGAGCCGAGGAACACCCCAGGGAAAAAACACAAACCAAAGGTGGTACACGCACCGGGTACGAGAACACAAGACAAGCCAGACCACAAAAAAAATAGAGGAAATGAAGAAGCAAAACGAAACAGAACAACCGACAGGAGTTCTGAGAGTACCTTACCGCTTTTTCGACATGGTTGTCACACTCTTTAGATTATATGTACATTCCCTGGGGTATTCCTCATCTCCAGAGTGACTGGAGCCTGTCCTGTGACCACGGATTATGATTATGCGAGTTAATGTGAGAACAGCAACAACATATACCCAAACCCTAACCCAATGAAACGCAACAACCAATCATTGTACTGTGAAACCCCCTTCGTCTAGTACACAGTGTGCTTCAACCATGTTGTTGAAAAAGTGGTACCGTAAGCTCTACTGGATGGAGGGGTGTCCTGAAGCAGGAAGAATGTGATGCAAGTAAGTGAAGAACCAGTATCCGCCTTGAAATCAAAAGTGGTAAGCTCTGGTTGTGCTGACTTGGTTGTCTGAAGCAGGAAGAATGTGATGCAAGCGAAGAACCAGTATCCGCCTTGAAATTCTACGACTCTAATCGCTGTGTGCAGTGGTGGTCTCCCTATAGAGCTATAAGTCGTGCCGGCTTTTCTCACATTTACTCGCATGGTCAGGTCCGTGGTCGTAGGACAGCAGACAGGCTCCAGTCACTCTTGTTGTTGTTGTTGTTGTTGTTGTTGTCGTCGTCGTCTTCATATTAAACATGTTCTTTCTACCCAGGGGCATCATCAGTACACCCACAGCAGTCCGTGCTGATTCTTCATCCTAGAGAGATAGACATTCTGTGGTGACGACGACTCCTGTGAAACAGAGTACTGGTACACCAACCAGTCGCAATTCGTCAAGGTGAAGCAAGTGAAGTGCTAGCGTACCGGGTGTGTGTGTGTGTGTTCTTCACATTAAACCGTTCTTCTACTCGTCGACATCCAGCACACCCAGTGTCCGTACTGATTCTTCACCCTAGAAAGATCAGCTCTGTGGTCACAAGCTACGACACAGAGATAATGCATCGTAATGCATTCGACAACGCAATGTCATGCCCTAGTACTGGGTACGACAGGCACAACATACATACGTCAGCAACAGAAATACATCGGGTACGAGAACACAACAAAACAAGCCAGACCACAAAAAGAGAGAAAAAAAGGGGGGAAAAAAATAAATAAAAAAATAAAAAAATAACAGAGCAAAGCAAACGACAGGTGTTCAGAAGGATGTGATGCAAGAAGATCGGAAAGGAAAGGAAAGGCTGCAATTGCCAGAGGAACACGTCGCTGAAGAGGAACAGATACCACGGGCCAAACAACACGAAGAAGATAACTGGTGTTGCACGGACCGTGAATTCGTCGAACACACAGCTGACGTCCTTTGAATCAAATGTGTTATTATAAAAAGCAACACGAAGAAGATAACTGCTGCTGTTATACGGACAACAACACGAAGAAGAGAAAGAAGATACGGGCATAAGGCATAATAGGGCATAATAGGGCATAATAGGGCATAACAAGGCATAGTAAAGCGGGTGCGGAGGGAAATAAGGGAGCAAAAAAAAGAAAAAAGGAAAAAAAAGAAGAAAAAAAGAAAGGACGACAGCAGGTCATTACTGTCGCTTTCGCGCTCCCCCCATTGAACCCAACGAAAACTCTGGACGTGAAGAATACCAGACGGAAGAATGCCCCAGGAACAGAGAAACTACTGTTGTTGTTGTTGTTTTTGTTGTTGTTGTTGTTGTTGTTGTTGTTGTTCTCACATTAACTCGCATAATCAAGTCCGTGGTCACAGGACAGGCTCCAGTCACTCTGGAGCTGAGGGATACCCCAGGGAAAACACACACACAACCCAAGGTGGTACACGCATATATCACAGCTGGCGCAATTCATGCCTCCACCAGAAAAATCGGGAGTCAGTCTACGATGTGCCAGGTCCATGCCGGTGCATACGTCTCACTACTCACGCCTGGAGAACCAAATATTCCGATGGCCACCCAAGCAAGACTACCACGTATATATTACACGTAGTATCTATCACTACGCATACGCACGACAGGCATGAGTCAATTGGAGAAAAAGAAACAAAGAAAAGAAAAGAAGATAAAGAAAAGGCAAGAAAAGAGAAGAAAAACGTACAGAAGTACGAGTAACAACACAAACAAACGCGTACAAGGTTTTTGCGCTGATGCGCAACGCTTAACCCATCTCCAACTCCTTTTGTTTTTTCCCTACCTTAACTCCAAGTGTTCTGCCGTGTTATCCCCATGTGGCGTGTGCGGTGCTAACAGGATTAAGTCAGCGCGATTCCAAGACCATCGGGCAATGGAAGCGTCGGTCGAATCGAATTTACTGTTTGGTCGTGATGCTATCATAGCCTCAATTTAATACCTGGTACCTGACAACTACGTACGTACGTAACAGGGCTGACGGCTGACGCCAGAACGCAAAATTGAACAGAATGCGACGTCAACGCTTATAGCTAACTATCAAGGGGAAAAATGGAGGCGCGTTCTACGCTAACGTCAGTGTAACGGCTCCGCAATTTCTCTTCTCCTGTATAATGCCTTATTGGCCTTGTTCATTATTGTTGAACATAGGTGTCCTGTACTGCGCTATTCGGACCATCTGGCGCGTTTGGTGATTGATTAATTGACTGATTGATTGATTGATTGATGACAAGACGACGAAGACACCAGACAGCTATTCACACCGCGGACATATCATGATCTAGATCGCAAAGATCACATAGATCATCTACAGATCATATGGTACATCTACAGCACATGCCGTATCTGTCGTTGTGAGATGTTGTACTGGATCTGGATCTGTAGAGTACAGATCTGACCCAGGAACTATGTGCTCGATCATGCAGATCATACGACTCCCACCGGGCAACATTAGCTAGATCATACAGATATTGCCTGAAACATCTTGGTCATCAACTGGGGGTCGGTGATGATCTGCCCGAGGTGTGCAGCTATTCGTATAGAAGACGATCAGTTACTTTTTGTTGTTAATAGCAGCGGTGACGCTGCTATTAACAGGAGGCGGACACGTGTTGTGCTGAGCGTCGGCTTGTCGGCGCGGTTTTTTTATCATGTACTTATCACGCGCGCTCTTGGCTGGTGATAATTTCGTTCAAGCAGCGGCTTCTCAAATCGCCCTCTGCCAATCAACTTGTACGTCCATGGTACCTGGTACAGCACAATGGTCTCTTCTTGATAGCCATGCAGCTTTGATGGTATCAGTACAGCAGCAGTAGATTACCAGCGCCACTCCCGCGTCCTGCTGAGGGCGTGTTAGGTGTTTTCCCGGAGGGACACACTTGCATGATTGTGTTGGATAATGGCTTGGCTTGACGACGAGTGCATAGCTGATGGTTTTACTGCTGTATATTTATACCACGTTTCCAACCTACCCGATAGCATATCATCGTTCTGACGGTGGTTCGTCAACATGTATCACATGTAGTACTGTATGCCCACAATTACCTGCTAATTCTAAATTATTTTCCTCCGAAGACATGGGTGCTGTTCTAAAAGCAAGCGTCAAGCGCTGGCGCATACTTCGAGTATACCAGGTATACTGCTGTTGCAGGCTGCTGAAAAGCGCGAGGGTGCGTTAGCAATAAAAAACGATCCAATCGACGAGTACAGGATGGACCACACTCGAGTCTCCCAATCATGCCATGATGCCATGACCATGGCACAAAGTTAAGCCCTCGGTGGCATTTTTTTTTTTTTTTTCCATCCCATTTATTTTCCTCGCACTGCTCTCGCGCTCCCTCCCAGTAGTAACTCAGATCCGGGGTCACATAGCGGGCCCTCCTCCCCCCTCCCCACTACGGTGCGCGTTTTCGTTTTTATCGCGAGAAGAATTCAGCATCTTCCTCCCTCGACTCGCGTCGAATCGTGCCTACCCACGCTGCTAGGCGCTCTCAACTGCTGATGATCCTTTTTTTTGCAGGATTCTAGCACATATATGAGTAGGATAAATCTCCTGTTGACCTGGGAATGCTTCACTTCCTGGGGAGTTGCCTGCTGCAGAGTACAGGGCAGCTTATAAGAAATAGCGTGCTGAGCAAGACAGGCTGACGTTTACGGGGAAAAAAGGAGAAATTCGGGGGGCCGTTGTGCTGGAGTTCGTGTAGAACGCATCCTGTCCCAAAGAAGAAATCCGGCGTGAGGCAGCTTTCCTGTTTCTTGTCAGGTGTCCTGTACTCTGTATGGTAAGCAGTGGCGGCGTTTTTGTTGCCGGCGATTCCCCGAAAGTAGCCCCCCCCGCAAAGTTGCCCGTACGTGCGAGGTTTTTTAGATTTGCACGTAAATTCAATAGTAGCGATTTATGTATGGCGGCTCCCTATGTGCAGGTCTGCACGAAACGACGGTTGCGCCGCCCAAACCAACCCGACCCCAGACCCGACCCTAACCCTAACCCTAACCCCAACCCCAACCCTAACCTCAACCCTAACCTTTGGGGGGGTCGAGGTGTGCTCTCGAGGTCGGCAGGGGCAGTATTGGGTTTACATGCAAATCTGAAGACCTTGCACGTACGTGCAGTTAAACGCCTGGTGCGAAAATAGCCCTCTGTTTTTAGTTCGCATTTATGACGTCGGTTGCTGATATTTTCTACGCTTCTTTCTCAACAAAGATGTCACGTAGCGAAGATGACATGTTTGATCATTAATGTATACTTGGTACGACGAAACGATTGCCACTGTTACGGTATCGCAGTCTACCTTCGGGCATGCTTCTTATTCTGATGACGTAGTGTGATGATGCCGGTTCTGCTGTACCTGGTATGGTGTAACATCTTTTGTTGTTTTTGTTGTTGTTGTTGTTGTTGTTGTTGTAAATCTTCGCTTCTGCTCTCCAAGTCAAAGCCTTCGTATGCACATATCACAAGAGGATTTACCCTAAGCGACCTTCTGGACAACAAGCTTTTTCCGTGGTCACAGGTGTGTTCCCGTCTTCCCCCCTTCACTCAACCGATTCCTCGGAAGGGGTTGAACTTTGTGGGCCAAGCATTTCGGACGTTCTGACGTTCTGATTGGTTGAACTCCTCAAGCGGGGAACTATTGGTCAGCACAGTTGGGTACCCGATTTAAGAGCACCCGATTTAAGAGCATTCGGGAGTTAGCGGGCCAACTCGGTGCATGTCCCGCCACACTAAATGCTATACATTTCCCAATACATACTTTGTAGTAGAGCACTGTGTAGTTAAGAGTGCGTGTTTCGCCTTGCTTATCACGGGGCCCTCTTGAATCGGGGTACCCAGGGGTACCCACTGCTGTATGACAATTTTACGAGCAGATAGTGTTTAGGACTACAAATTAATACCTGGTAGAGAATAGGAATTGGTCATCGGGCTGCGCAAGCGAATGCCTTCGAAGTCAGGTTTCGGGTGATGATGGATGATGTTGATGGATGATGTTGGTATTGAGCTATTCTCTCCTCATGATAGAAGCTCATTTAGAATTTTTCTGAACCCCGAGCGTGGGATGAGCCACTTGCCTTCATTTTCATCGCCCAATAGTGTTCGACAATCCCACTTGTCAGCTTGCTATGCTAGGTCGATTTTCGTCGAATTTGGTCAACCCAGGCTCTCGCGCTTCCCGCTCGTCAAATTTGCAAGATCAAGTCCCCTCGAGCTCGACTGTGCACTCGGTGAGACTTGGAACCACTACTTTTTCTTGAGCGGGGACGAGATTCTCATACTAGTATTAGTAATATTACTCCATCGGGGACGGCGGTGGTACGAGTACGCGACTAAGACTCTAGTCCCTGAGTACAGGCACATCGCATCTTCTGTATTTCAAGTAGACATACTGTTACCATGCACTACTACGGCTATCAGGTACCAGTGCATGAGTACAGCAATACCATGTATCAGAGGTTTCTCGGCACCGGGCGGGGTGAGAAGCTACTAGTCGTATTGAAAAAAAATGCGCGATCGAAGTAGCACACGCGCAGCTTGCAATTGTAGTTTTGATTCATTTTTTTTTTCGATGTCACGGCTGAAGTGTCATGTTAAGTTTTTCTAGTACTGTACTGCTGGTGTATACCTGGTTGCGGGTATTTGCTATTAGTAATATATTGTAGATCGTCAAGAGCAGCTGTCTACATCAATAGCAAAGTTATTTTAAGCCAAGTATCTTTTTAGGCACGACTTTCGCCCGACTCATAAGAAAACCACCCAATAAATGATGTCTCCCACCAAAAGCAGTGTAGAACACTCCCTCCCTAAGATAACACCAGTTGCCTGTATCACATTATCATATTTTACCTGTGGCCCGAAACAAGAAGGCGGTGTCGCGTAGTTTTGTACTATGAGAGTATGCATGTTTCACTGGGGACCCGAGATTGAAAAAATCAGTCATGAGGGTCAAATGTGCCAGTGTTACTATCGTTTGTGGTGTAATATTAGTTTTGGCCCGTCGACGCCTCTTCGGAATTACCACACTACAGCAGCAGCGGTGTTGCAGCAGTAGACGATGCCATGGTAAGAAAAAAGTGTTTGCCCATGGGCTGCCTGTCGTCTCTGCTGGAGGGTTTAGGGTTTGGTATTGTATGTGCGTTGTGTGGATACTGTGGTACCGGGAGGTTGGTTTTGTCTGCTGAATGCCGTTCGGACGTCGATGATCATGATGAGATTAGTTTCAGGACGTGTTGAACCTGCAGCAGTACCTTTCTACCCAACCCCACCGGCATCCTTGCACGCCCAGCTTCTTCTGAAACGCTCGACCAGTAGGAATTTTCCTGGATTTTTCCATCACGGTCGAGTCATCCCGCGCTAGGCGTGCAGCAGATTCTAAGAATTTTCTGAGCTCCTAACATAAGAAGCAATGTACATCGCTCGAAAAATGGCTTCGAAGACATTTCCTTCGCGCAACCCCACCAACATATCTATGCCTTGAAGTCGTAAGACAAGTGTACTCGTAAAGTCTTCATACTTGACCGATAAATCCACAGCATTTGGGGAGTTCCATCGGTCAGAAGCGTTTTTCGCCCAAGGTGCAACCTGTACCGTGGGGTGGTCCCTGCAGACAGCATCATTGCAGCAGTGCGTACCACTTGACTCTTATCCCTTTCGTGACTTCATTACCAGTATAGTACAGCGACAAAGCAAAGTTTAAGCGCTCTCTACCGTGGTGTGAGCGCGCGGCACACGAGCAAGCAGTGCAAGTAGTGCGCGTGCTTTGCAGGCACTTGCGTTGGGGAGTTCCGACCGTAAGTTCGTCGTCAGCAAATAGCAGGCCGGGTTTTTGTGTCGTGTGAAGGATGATACCTGCAATCGTCCGTTTTGTTTGCGTAATTTGTTTTCTCCTCTGAAGTCCCCAAAGGGTTCTCACCCTTTTGACTGTGCGTAGAAGGAAATAATCAGGGTTTTTTCATGGTCGGATCACTTCTCGTGGGTCGGACCGGAACACGGTGACCTGCCCCGACCCGGCCGGTGAGATTTGAACACTTCCTGACCGGACCCGGGCTGACTCACGACGTTTCGATCACCCTCTGACGCGACTCGAGCTGACTCATGACATTTCGATCACCTACTGACCGGACCCGGGCTGCCTCACGACGTTTCGATCACCCTCTGACGCGACTCGAGCTAACCCATGACATTTCGATCACCTCCTGACCGGACCCGGGCTGCCTCACGACGTTTCGATCACCCTCTGACGCGACTCGAGCTAACCCATGACATTTCGATCACCTCCTAACCGGACCCGGGCTGACTCACGACGTTTCGATCACCTCTTGACCCGACTCGAGCTGACCCATGGCTTTTCGATCACCTCCTGTCCAGACCCGACTTGATCCGCGGGTTTTTTCAATACCTCCTGATCCGACCGGTGGGCCGGATCATGACCCCGGGAAAACCCCGGGAAAAAGCGACGAAACGAAGTGTCGATAGTGGCGAGTCGGGTCAGAACGCTTGGAAAAAGCGCGATGGTTCGAGTTACGCTTAAAAAAAAGTCGCGGCTCGAGTCGGGGCAGGTCGGGAGGCGTTTGGACTCTCACGGGCCGAATCGGGTGTCTGTGTAACGTTGCGGGTCAAACGGGGTCACGACGCTGACCCGATCCGACCCGCGAGACTTGATCCGACCCGTGGAAACCCTTGGCGTTTGCAACGTCGGACGTTCCATAAAACGCGGCGTGCTTGGCTATGGGGTGCTATATTTAGCGTCCGGACGGCTATAATGCGACCAGTTTGCACGGTATGACCCTACTCGTGCTGTTTGTTGGCCGCTCACGGAGACGGTGGATGGTGTGATAGTACCGCGGTTGGCATGTCCGTGGTCGCGCTTTATGCTACTACATACAGTAGGTTCTCTTTCCTTTCTCTGCGGCGTGCGCAATTTGCTTTCTTCCCCCCCCCCCCCCTCTCCGTAGTCCGCCTCACAAGAAGCGTTTTTTTTTTTTGTAGGATGCATCTCAACCCTTTTCGCGACTCGCCGAACACCTCACGCCGCTTCGCGCTTGGTGTGAGCAATGCTTGCCGTGTTGGTGCAAACACCATGTGCTCCGTCCTAGCATTGTATGGGTGCGAGGGTCCATGATCTTACAGACTTATCCCCTCTTTCCCCCCCTTCTGCCCCCCCCCTCCCCGCCCCACCCCCCCTTCCCCTCTACAACTCCCTCCCTCTCTCCTCCCCTCCTTCCCTCTTCCCCCACTCCCGTCCGGCCTCCTCCTCCCGCCGTCCTCCCTCTACAACTCCCTCCTTGACTCCCTCCCTCTCCTCCCCCCCCCCCCCCCCGCCCCCTCCTCCCGCCGTCCCCCCTCTACAACTCCCTCCTTCACTCCTCCCCTCTCCTCCCTCCCTCCGCCGCGCCTCCCCCTACTCTTCCCTCCCCCCCCTTCAGATACAATTACCACCCGCCAGGGTACGACAGCAAAGGAAAGCAGAACCCGCCGGACGATGACCGCCCTCCTCCCCCCGGTTCGCGCTCCCTGCCTTCGGCGAAACCCCGCGCGCCGTCGGCACCCCCACCCCCCGTGCCAGGAGTTTTCCAACCAGACTCACAAACCGAAGACGACAATAACCAGGAAGACTACGGTACAGGGGACGATAGCGCACCATCCCCGGGGCAAGAACCCGACACATTAAGTGAAGAAAATTTTAAGGATACATCAAGTCAGGATGCTTTGGTGGGGAGGGCTGGAGCGAGCGAAAAGGGGGGAAGGGGGGGTGAGGGTGCGGGAAGCGGGAGTAGGGGGGGGGCGAGGGGCTGGAACGATAGTGGGTCGGTGGTGTACAGCGCGTTAGGGCAGGTGGAGGAGGAGGCTACGTACGAGCTGCCAAAGGAATGGAAAGCTTTGGTGTCGACTTTGTGCCTGAGGACCAACTTCGAGCCGGCCGAGCTCGCGGATTTGTTCCAGAGGTTCCGATCTCTGGCCGGTGAGATCATCCCCTCCCCCCTCGCGAAAACTGTTACCGTTTTTTTTTTTTTTTGTGGTAATTTTATTATTTGCTACTGTGACTTGTATCCTCAAAGAGGAATGGGTGTGTGAAGAAAAAAAAAAGACGCAGCCGAAGCGTCACGCATGCTTGGAAAAATTGAGTATCGCCGTGCCGAGCAAGTCTAATGGTCGAACTCACAGCGGACGTGTCATTTGAGTCTTTGTTTACGTTGTTTTAATTCGTCAGCTGCGACTGGATTTGACCGATGGAGTGGTTCCGTGTTTTTCTCAAAAATACATTTTTTTGCCGAAAAGACACCCCACGGAACTGCGCGCGTGTATCCGTTTCGAGGAGGCTGAGAAGCTTGCGGACTTGGTCTAGACAACTTGGACAGCTGGCCGAGGGGCACCCCCCTAAAATAGCATTTCCCGCGTGTTTCTCTGTTTCTCTGAAATTTCAGGCTTTACTCGTATCCCTTCGGCATGTGGTTGGGCTGAAATCCGAGGGGGTGTCTAAAGTTGAAAAGGAGGACAAAACTCTTGTAAAAACTAAAGAAAAAAAAATTAGCCAACCCGGCAAGTTAAGACCGACCAGCTCATACGAGTTTTTATAGCTTAGTCTACAAGGTTCCCCTTCGGTATGTTGTTGGTTCCAAATCCCGGGCGTGCCTTGTCTTAAGTTGAATAGGGGGAGATAACTCCTGTAGAAACTGAAGGACAAAAAATTAGCCACCGCCGTTGTCACCGGGCGGGTAACACCGACCAGCCCATACGAGTTTATGACCTCGTCTATTTTGAAATGCTATCACATCTCGTACAGATGGATCACGATCTAGGATCAACTACAGTAGTAGATGTTTTATATCCTACTACTGTGCTCCAGTAGTTCCAAGGGGAGTCGCCGACCTATAACCTTAATGAGGACGCACACCCGGGAATGCGCGCGATCGGGGTAACACGCACAGCTTGCAAAGATGAGTTTCGACGAAATCTTCGAGCTCACAGCTGGAGCGTATTTTAGTTTTTTGTAGCATCCTAATAATGGCACCCCCGAAAGCATGCCAGCGCCGGCCGGTATACAGGCGCGAAAACAACTAACCTTCGTACATGCCACACCACCCACCCACCCGCCGACCGAGCCAACCACTCACCATAGCAACAGCAGCACAGCAGTACGTACAGCGGCAAACCACCAAGAAAAATAACAGGGCCACCTCCCACAGGCACGGAAGCACTCCTATGTTGGCCGTTATAAGGTGTTGTACAAGAGCTTCTCCTTGCAGACCCAGCCCGGAAACGTGCGCGGAATGACCCGTTCGCCGCACAGATCCCAACCGGCGAACCTTATCTACTGTAGACCGTGCAGTTACAAAATAAATAACGCGTACGTATGCCGGGAAAGATTTAGATCTCCGAGGTGGGGAACAGATAGATGAGCTGTTAGCGAGCTCATCAACCGACTGGGTAGCGCCGTGTTTTTCTGAAGTATATTGAGTAGGACACGTGAAACTAGCTGCACGCGTGTACGCGGTTCGAGGCTGAGCTCGCGTGGGACCTGTTCCAGAGGTTTCGACAGCTGGCCGGTGGGTCCCGGGAGTCGTTGGCGTTCGCATGTTTTCGCAGAATTGGTGCAATCAGTGCTGATGCTACAGCAGTAGGGTACACGATTTGAGAGCGTCCACAATACGAGAAAACGCCGTCACCATTAGATACCCTTCTTTTTGGGTACAAAATTCTTGGTGTTAGTGCAGGGAGGCGTTTTGGGGCTCTAAAGGAGTCATATCGGCGTGTCACCTCTTGTGACCACTATAGTAAGACCTAGATGATACCCGATGTGTGGAAGAGCTGTTAGTTGGCACGACTTAAGTCGCCAACTAGTTATTAGTCGGTCTAATCATCAGCCGTTTTCCGGAGGTGCCGACTATCCGACCTACTGGGTTTCTGTACTTTTCGGGAGGATCGGTTAGTACGGAGCGCATGTTTTTCGTTTTTTGGCTGTCTTCACTCGCATGACTTAAGTCTACAAGTCGGCTGACCATCAGCTTGTTTCACAAGCCGACTTGCCGACTAAAGTCGCATAGCTGGCTACCGGTATCCACCGATTAGTTTCTAGTCGTGAAATCCTGTCGACTCACAGCTCTTATCGATCTGAGATAGGAGCGGTATTACTGGACTTCTCCGAGCGGCTCTTAACTCGGATATCCCCTTGTACTTGGGTGCTCAGTGGTTAGACTGTTGGGTCAGTGGTTATGGTGTATATTTTAACTGCAGCACAATGTATGTGTAAAATGCGTCAACTATGGACGAGTTCGACTGATTGGGTAGCGCCTTACTTTTATTGAGTTGGGCGACCCCGTCTCCCCCTCTCCCTGCCCATGAAAATGCACACCAACCCGAACACGGCACGAGGAGTACTTCACGGAGCCTGGGTTTCATCGACCCCCCCCCCCCCCCACCAATCTTGCATACAAACCCAATATCGGAGGGTAGAAGAAATGCTTGAGACGGCTTTGTCGAAGTCAACCCCCCGCCGTCTCCCCCTCCTCCATAAAAAACCTACAGAGACCCACTATTGGTAGAGCAGACGGAGTGCTCGACGGCGCCAAAATTTCGTCAAACCCAATACCCCACCCAATCGCCTCCACCCCCCGCCAAACATGTATACAAACCCAATATTAGAGGGCATAAGGAGTGCTTGAAGGTGCCGTTTTTTGTCGAACACAATCCCCCCCTCCAAACCACTTCCCCTTCCCGCATTAAAAACGCGCCCTGGTGTAGAAACCCCGTAATTTTAGAGCTGAAGGAGTACTTGACAGCACCAGAGTTTGATTGTCGACAATACCCCCAGCGCACCACACCACACCACACCACACCACACCACACCACACCACACCACACCACACCACACCACACCACACCACTACTCATACGGCCACAGTTTGGGGGGGGCAGTAAGGCGTTGGCATGCCAGAGCAATATGACCGCCTTATTCGTGGAAGCCGCCTTATTTTTTTCCAGGTTACGAGTGAAATTTCTCAGTGGCGCCAAGCGATTTTGACCGCCTTATATATTCGGGATGAAATGAGTGCACCCCCCCCCCCCCCCCCGCCCTCTCATTCGAAGCTGTCATCCATATGCGAAAAAAGTACACAAGGTGCCAAACTCTGCCTCGCAAGTGGTTCTTATTAGGAATGCAGCTCACCCTTCATGCGACCCTCGCTGAGAACCTCACGGAGCCTCGCGCTTGGTGCACGCGATGTCGGTCTGGTCGGCGAAAACCCGGCACTATGGGGATGCGAGGGTCTATGGAAAGACTGTACCCCCTCTTCCCTCCTCCCTCTCCCTCCCTCTCCCCTTCCCCCAAAATATGGTATACAAACCCAACGGGACGTAATGTGTTCTTGATCACGACGCGTATGAAAATACGTGGAAGTGTGGTGAGCTAAAGCTTTATTTTTCCCCATCCGCCGGAGGATGAAAGAAAAAAAAGAAAAAAAAAAAGTCAGCGTCACCCCCCCCCTCCTCCACCAAAATGGTGCACAAATCCAACCGCACGTAGTGTTCTGGATGGCGTAGGCGTCACCCCCCCCCCCCCCCCCGCCGACTCTCCCCCGCAAAAATTGTATACAAACCCAATGTTATAGGGAAGAAGGAGTACTTGACCGCGGCCGAGTTTCGTCGAACGGTGCGGCGCAACTTCGGCATAATGAATGAGGACTGGGTGAAGAAGTATTTTCAAGCGTTCGACCGCAATCACAGGTGAGCCACGGCGCCGGTAACGGCTTGCACTTTCTTTTGTCTTGAAAAAAAGGTGTCCTTTTTCAAGTCTCGGCTAGATTTTTTCGCGTGAAACGTGAGAATATACTTTTCTCGTACTATTAATAGTATACGTGGTGTTTTGTAATTTGGTTAAGAAGTAGTTTGAAAGTGTTCGACCACAATCAAAGGTGAGCAACTTTTTCTTATTTATGAAAATTTGAGTCAAGAAACGGAGTTAAGATGTTTGAGCTCGAGTTTTTTTGCTCGAAACACAAGGAAACCGTTTTTTTTCCATAACGCGATCTTTTTTTTGTATTCGCGTGGGTTGAGAGGTGTTTTCAAGCGTGAGACCCCAAAGGTGAGCTAGCGGCCTCTGTTATCTCTTAACATGAAGGGGCTTTCTCATTTATGAAGATGGGATTTTGAGAAGTTTGGGCTCAATTTTTTGTTGGGAAAAACGTTCAAAAAACGTATTTTTTCTGATTTTTTTTGTTTAGAGGAATGGATTTTGAAGTATGTTGGAGCGTTCGACCGGAACTACAGGTGGGCTGCGGCAGCAGTGGCGATAACGGCCGCTCTTCTATTGTGTTACTACAGCTTTTAAGACCCTAGCCGCAACCCAACCAATCAATCAACCAACCAATCAACCAACCGATCAATCAACCAATCAATCAACTAATCAATCAATCAATCAATCAATCAATCATCATCCAACCAACCAATCCATCAATCAAGCATCCAAACCAACCACTCCATCAATCAATCAATTAATCAACCAACCAACCAATCTATCCATCCATCCATCCATCCATCAATCAACCAATCAATCCATCAATCCATCCATCCATCAATCAATCCACCCCTAAATGTTTAGGGCTTGTCCTATTGGTCTCGTGGGTCAACAATAGTGTTGAATACGCCATAGGACCTACTGAATTTTCGGGCCCAATGAAATCGATCCACCCCGAACCTTTTTCCCCTCTTACTGGTCTGCTTACATTCCGCGCCAATGGGATCGATCGATCGACCGATCGATCCACCAAAATAGCGGGACGATCGAGTTTCAGGAGTACGTGATGGGGTTCGCCGGCATGGCCCGAGTGCTGACGGACAAGAAAGCCCACTCGCTCATCGGATTGTCCACGGGCTCCAACATCGTACGGTCAGTCCCCACCCCTCTTGTCCGGTTTTGCTTTGCTTTGTTTTATTTATCTTGCCTTGCTTCGTCTTTTTTTATTTTTTTCCGGCTTGGTTGGTTGTATTTTTTGTCTTTCATGTATTTTTTTTTTGTCTTTCTGTCTTTTGTCTTTTTTTTTTTGTCTTTTTTGTCCTTTTGTCTTTTCGTCTGTTCGCCTTTTCGTCTTTCAGAAAGAAAAAAAATGTATCTTGTCTTTTTTGTCGAGCATTAGGGAAAGAGGGGTATGCGCCCCCCCCCCCGCAAAACAAGATTGACTTAAAGGGGGGCATTGCTTTTCGCCGACGGGACACGTCCACGTTCTCCGTGAACTCGACTCCGAACTTGAGCGTTGGACGACCTCCCATGGCCCCTTCCAACCGTCCGGCGTGTTTTTTTTTTTTTCGGTTGTGTATTGCGGGTCAACAAGAGTGGTCAACAGCGGGGTGTGAGCATGTACCCTTTCGTGGCTTGCTTACGCGGGGGGCTACCCCGTCGCTTCTACTAAGTTGTTTTGGGGTGTCTCCCTTTTTGTCAGTGACCCCTTTGTGTCATTTGCCCTTTTTTTTTCAACTTGAGAAAGGCTCCGGCGCTTTCGGTTGTTGTTGTCGTCGAGTGTTTTGTGTATTTCATTAGCTGTTTAGATCATTTGCTGAACTCTTGGTAACAATTTCACACGGTTCGATCACGCGTTTTGCTGTCCTTTTTTTTGTTCATTGTCTGTTTTTTTGTTTATTTCGTTTCCTTCCGAATGCGGCAAGGTCGGGGAGAAACGCACGTCTTTTTTGGGACGGCCGTCCCCGGAGAGTGGCTGTCATCAAGAAATGGAAGGACCCAGAAGTGGCAGCAAAAACAGGTGCAGAGCCCCCCCCCCCCCCCCCCATCCGACCCCCGACCCCAAATTCGAAAACCCTAACCGTGACCCAAACTCTAACCAAACCCCAAACCCCTCCCCAACCCTGTAACCCTAACCGCCTCCCCAACTGTAACCCCAACCCTAGCTCTCTTATGTCTTCGGGGTTAACCTACTATAGTAATATACCTAGTAATGTATAGACTATAATACAAGGTATATTTAATATATAACATAATAACACTGTAGTTGCAAGGGGAGTCGCCGACCTATATCCTTAGTCTAATGAGGACACACAACCCGTAATACGCGCGACCGGAGTATCACACACAGCTTGGAAAGATGAATTTCGACAAAACCTGCGATCTCACAGCTGGCATGTATGTTTATTTTTAATATGTTACATAATATAATACTTCGTAATAAATAGTTATAAACATAGTCTAATATCTGTTTTGGGTAGCTTTTTCGGGGGGTTACACAGTTGGGGTAGTTTTTTTTGTTTGCTTTTTTTTGTTTTTGTGAATGGCGGGGCTCCTTAACTAGCCACGTTAGACCCCCCGAACCCCTCCCCATACTAAGTTCAAGTAATTTTGTAAGAAGAGGCTTTTCAGCTGTGAAAAAGCCCAAAATCGTTGAAACAAGTCCGTTCTTGTTGTTAGGGTTGGAATACACTGACTGAGGCTCAAACGGTGGGGAAATTACCCCCTTTATTGTTTACCCTTTATTATTCGCTCGCAGTGAGTGACTCTGTATCCCACTGACGGAACGACGTTGCATCGGCGATTTGCGTGGCGCAGCGTAGCCGACCATTCCGTTTGCGGGTTCCATGCTGCGAGAAATTAAACACCACGGAAAACTTGAGACAACCGCGAAGGGAACACGGGGGGGTCTGTCGCGCGAGTGACCCCGATCCCCGACCCCAAAAGCAAAACAAAACGAAACAAAACGAAAGCGCCTCCCCCCCTGCCGTGCGTAGCGCTGGTCAATGTTGATCTTGGTTCATGGCTAGGCGATGGGTCTGTCCGTCGAGTTGCTCTTTCGGTGTACTCCGGGAAAAAAGCAAAAGGTTTCGGGCGAGGTAAGTAGAGGTCTTGGAATGTGCAGCCTCTGAAAAATAACGTGCTACGCCTCTATCGTACCCGAGCGTGCATCACCTCTTCCCAGCCCCAACACCGGCTCAGCCTTTGAAACCTGCTAACCCTAACGCCAACCCTAGGTACTCCTATAGGACCCTGACGCGTTAGCTCTTATCACCGTTCCCTTATGAAAAACGCCTGCTTTTGCATATACTGTATATGTACACCACTCTGATGCTAGGTATAAGCAGTATTTGGACGTTTTCAGAATAGAAGGCGTAGCGGGGGGTCTGGCCGTCCAGTTGCTCTTCATGTCATCGCCCTCAGATGCCAAAATATGGTGTACCTCCATCGCAGCGTGTGATGGCTTCTCCCAACCGTGACACCGGTCCAACCTTGAAACCTGTAAAACCCTAACTCCAACCCAACTCCTGTATTACCGCGTGTTTCTTGTCTCCATTCCCGCATGAAGAACGCCTGCATTTTGCGTGTGTGCTGCACAGAAACTCTGGCGGGGTGGTTACGGTTTCAGAGGCCGACTTCACTTGTACGGGCTAACCCTTGAACACCCTAACCCCAACTCTACCCCCCAACCCCAGCCTTAAAACCCTTCCCCAACCCTAGCCCCAACCCTTTCAAACCCCTACCACACACCTCCATCTCCACTCCCGCACGAAAAATGCCTGCATATAACAGAAAACCTGGTGGAGTGGTTGCAGTCCCAGGGGCTGACCGTCCTGGTTGACCCTACGGAGGACATGGAGCTAGGCGATGACGGTCAAGTCGTTGGCCCGGTGTTCATGCCCGACGTGGCGAGGTTCGATGCACACGCGCTGGCCTCGCAGACGGACTTCATCATCTGTTTGGGGGGGGACGGTGAGGGGTTTGTCCGTCCCCGCGGTGGCGTTTTTTTTAGGCTATATATATATATTTTTTTTTTTCTTCTTCTATATCTTCCGACGGATGGGGAAAAAAAAAAAAAGCTTTTTCTCGCCACATTTCCACATGTGTTCATCCATGTCGTGTGTCCATTGAGCTCGATTGTATTCGCAATCCAGCGCTAGCTAGCGTGTCCTTCAGTTCCCGTGGTAGCGACAGCGCGAGCTGTCCCTACCTGTTGAGGTTGATGTTTTCTTGTTGATGTTCTTTCCGTCAGTGGTTGATGTTTTATATATATATATATATCTCTGGTTTCCTAACGGTGTTGACTTATGTGTTTTTTCTCTTATCATTTTTTGCCGTAGCTCTTGTTTCTTTTTGTTTTTTATCTCACGTTTCTTATTGTTTTCTAGAAATGTCTTCGGTCCTCCGAATAATATTGATTTTCTGCACGTTGTTTTGTTTTTTCCGCGATAAAGACTTTCTAAAATGTCTTCGGTAGATATATACCAGGCATAACATCACACATTAAGTAGTATCTTCGCTTCTTGTCCCGCCTGCGTGCTGCCGCTTGAGACAGGGACGGTTCTGAAAGCGGCGCAATACTTTGACGATTCGACACCAATTCCGCCGACGTTGGCGTTTGGCCTGGGGTCGCTAGGTTTCCTGGCTCCGTTTGATCCGGACCAATCGCAGTCAATGATTTCGAGGTGCGTGGTCATAGCCGTGACAATGTTGTTGTTGTTGTTGTTGTTGTTGTTGTTGTTGTTGTTGTTGTTGTTGTTGTTGTTGTTGTTGTTGTTGTTGTTGTTGTTGTTGTTGTTGTTGTTGTCGTTGTCGTTGTCGTTGTCGTTGTCGTTGTCGTTGTCGTTGTCGTTGTCGTTGTCGTTGTCGTTGTTGTTGTTGTTGTTGTTGTTGTTGTTGTTGTTGTTGTTGTTGTTGTTGTTGTTGTTGTTGTTGTTGTTGTTGTTGTTGTTGTTGTTGTTGTTGTTGTTGTTGTTGTTGTTGTCGTTGTTGTTGTTGTTGTTGTCGTTGTCGTTGTTATCGTTACCGTTGTCGTTATCGTTATCGTTGTCGTTATCGTTGTCGTCATGGCTTACTGCTGTTTTTGTTGTAACACCTTGAGGATACATACCCTGGTACCTATTGCGGCTATTGATGGCTAACACGCAGGGTGTTGGAGGCCTACAGACGGCCCATCTCGGTGACGCTGAGGACGCGACTAAGGGGCGAGGTCTACAGCCGGAAAGGACAGCTAGAGAGAGTTTTTTACTCCCTCAACGAGTTCATCGTTAACAGAGGGATATCGGGGGTGCTCAGCACGCTGGAGGTGACTGAACTCTTCACACCGCATTGTGTGCGCTCGTTTATTCCCAGTGCTACCTTTTGTTGTGCACGGTTTCTCAGTGTCTTGTGAGTCATAAGGTGCTACGGGCACTCGTATTGCAGTTTTTCATGCGCGCTCGTACGATGTTGTGCATGTTCACAAGGAACCCCGAAATGGGACAGGGGTGTAATGGCGCTAAAACATGATGGGTACTGCTGTATCGACCCCAATTTTGTCGAGCTCAATGCTGAAGTTGCTAGAATATTTTTTCAACAAGTTTTGACAAGTACATGAAAAGTGTTTTCGATCCCGCGCGCACACGGAGGAGTTGTTCGTTTGATGGACGCTGCCGCTCTGCGGGGATTGGGTTACCCCCTTCACTGCTTCTAAGCATCATGCCCCGCTAGAGGGGAGCACGTTTTTTTTTTTTTTTTTTTAAACGCCGCGCTTCTCTGTTCGGGAGCCCAGACTGAAACAGAGCACGGCGTCTGGGATGCCGACCCGCGTGCTCTTGAAAAGCCGGAAAGGCGCGAAAAGTACAAATTATACGCGCGAGTTTCTCAAGTGATCGCCCTCAAAACGGGCGTGCAGGCCCGCATGTCGTCGCGTTTTTTAGTAGTTTTTTGGTAGTTTTTTGTCCTAAAAAACATGCGCAGTTCTGAATTGGTTGAGTGGTCGTGTGGCCGCCCGCCCGCTACAGTTTTCGTGGATGGACAGCTAAAATAGTGACGAACTTCCGCTAAATGCTGTTTTATCACTGGAAAACCTTTTTTTTTTACAATTTTACTTGAATTTAGTATGGGGGATTTTGGGCTCTAAAGCGGTTAAGCGTCAAGTCCTTTACAACTCTTCGGGATTGCTCCCTTAAATGTTGAAAAAAAGATGTTTCCGCCCACCCGCTCTCAAGTGTTCGTGGGTGGGCACAGCTGGTGACGACGGCTCAGGCCGGTGATGTTATCGTCGCCTTCCTCTCGGGACTGCTTGTTAACGCCTTTAGAACTGGAAACCCCTTTTTGGGGACAAATTTACCTTGACTTAGTATAGGGAGGGATTTCGGGGCTCTAAAGGGGTCAAGATAGATGTTAACCTGACCCTTTGGACCTGATCCTTTACGTGTTGAAACGTTTTTCAAGTATCTTTTTGGGACTGCTCGCTTGAATGAAATGAATCGATTGAAACGAATGATAAGCTGACTTTGCTCGCTTGAATGAAATGAATCGATTGAAACGAATGATAAGCTGACTTTTTGGGA
This sequence comes from Undaria pinnatifida, assembly GCA_012845835.1. Lineage (NCBI taxonomy): Eukaryota > Phaeophyceae > Laminariales > Alariaceae > Undaria > Undaria pinnatifida. The sequence goes on from JABAKD010000004.1 coordinate 11,736,851, forward strand.
CTGATGTCGCTTGAACCGTTTTACTGTTTTTTATCTCTTTGGGACTACTCGCTAAAATGTTGAAACCTTGTGTTCTTTCAACCTACCCCGCCCAATCCGGCGTTGCTCGTGGATGAACAGCCAGTGACGATTTTTTGCGTACTGTAAGCAGTAACCTCTTTTCAACTTGTCGGGACTGCTCTGTCTCTTAAACTTTGGAAATGTTTTTTCGGGGCCACCCGCTCTCAGGTTTTTGTGGATGGGCAGCTGGTGACCACGGCCCAGGGCGATGGGCTTATCGTCGCATCCCCCTCCGGGTCCACGGCTTACAATATCTCGGCCGGGGGCTGCATGGTGTCGCCCCTGGTACCCGCCACGCTGATCACACCGATAGCGCCGCACTCCTTATCGTTCCGGCCTATCCTCACGTCTGCGTCTTCGGAAATAACGGTAAGCCTTGCTGGTCGCGGAGGTGCCGAAGGGGAATGGTGGGTTTGGGCGGGGGGGAGCGCACGAAAAAGACAAAACGGAGCCGCACTCCCCTAGAAAGGTCAAAAACGAAAAATAGTTCGGAGCGTTGTGATTTCTGTGCGAATCTAGAAAATCATGTTTTTCTTTACTTTATCTTTTTTTTGTTGGCTTTAGCAACCCCCCCCCCCCCCCTTCCCTTCCCCTCGTGTCTGGCTCCTTGAGAAAAATGTGTGGGTACTTTTATTCTCTTCTTTTTGTGCTTCCTGGGTTGGGCACCATGTTTTTTTTTTGTGTCCTTGGTTAGTGGATGTATCACTGACTTCGACAACCATCACTGTACTGAACTGCAGCAGCATAGTTGATACTGGCCCTCCGAAAACGATGGTGATGGGTTTCTACGATATATTGTGGCGTGTTCGTTGGACGTGCGTAAGACCAAACCAACTTGATACCATCTACTGGCAGGCTAAATCATTAGATAGCTACTGCCGGTGTAGCATACTGGATGCCGGCCCTCCCGAAAAAATAGTGACGAGTTTCCACGATATAAGATGACGTGCTTGTTGGATGTGCGTAAGATAAACCTATTTGGCACCATCTACTGGCAGGCTAAACCAGTAGATAGCTACTGCCAGTTTATTACCACTAACAGTACGTCCTGTGCCGGTGCCCAACCATAGGGAATGGGATGGTGTGCGTGTGGACGGGACCCCCCCCCGTCTTGTCGACATAGTACAAGGTGGGCAAAAGGCTAACCTTCCGAGCACTCTTTGGAACATCAACTGCCACAAAACGTGCGGACTCACCCACGTCCATTGAATTTGGCGTGGGTTTTAGCGTTCGAAGAGGTGCTTCGACAAGCTGCCGTTTGGAGTATGCCGACGTTCTGCGGACTTTGCGTCATAGCTGACTTTCCGAAATCGCTCAGAAGGTCTGCCTTTTGACCCTTTTGTACTGTTAGCGAAACGGGGGGGAGGGGCGTCCGCCGATGTGGTGGTGTGTTGGTGGAGTAGTAGCGATGGTGGTGGTGACGACGGGGGCGGTATAACGCGATATTTACATACCCTGTTTTTGCTATTTTTGGCGTTGCTTGTCCCGTCACACCAAAGAAAAATATGGGTGCGCTCGAAGCTAGATGTCGTTCATGTGCAACAAAGTACGCACGAGATGCCGAAGTCCGCCTCGCAAGTGGTCCTTAGCAGGATGCAGCTCACCCTTCATGCAACTCGCCGAACAACCTCACGGCGTTGCGCGCTTGTTGCACGCGGTGTCTGCCTGGTTGGTGAAAGCCCGACATGCTCCGTCCCGGCCTAGTAGGAATGCGAGGGTCTATGGTCATACGACTACGGCTATGCTTGAAATGAGTCACCCCCCCCCCCTCTTTCATCAGGCGGCTAGACCTTGAACCCCCCAACACTAAAACCGACATATTTTTGTTACACCTTGGAAGGCGTTTGAGGTGTGCGGAACTATGTTTTATACCCGGTTTTCCACGTGTTGTTTCAGATACGCCAGCTTTGAGGTCGGCCGGTGGAAGACGAGTTCGTAATATACACTCCAATTTTGAAGTCGCGTCATCCGTCGGCCTCGCGGTTTTTCGAAAACAGTAATGCTCCGCGGGAATTTTATTTGGATCTTTTCAAAATAGCAAAAACAAAACAAACTCCAACTTCGACAGCATCAGTTCGCGCCACCCTCCCCAACCCTTGCTCCTCCCAATGGTCCATGGGCTTTGGCCATATGACTACGGCTATCCATGAGAGAATACAGCCCCCCCCCCCCCCGCCCCTCTCCTCCTGTGGCAAAAAAATTTAGGTACGGATACCGGACACGGCTCGGGCTGACGGTTGGATGTCCCACGACGCCACGGAGGCGGTGGTGATGAAGAAAGGGAGCTACGTTAAGCTCTCCACCGCGTCTATACCGCTTCCCACGGTGAGCGCAAACCGCCGCCGCTTGGTAGTGGTGGTGGTGGTGGTGTTGGTGGTGGTGGTGTTGGTGGTGGTGGTGTTGGTGGTGGTGTTGGTGGTGGTGTTGGTGGTGGTGTTGTTGGGTGCGATGCGTGCTAGGATAGAGGTAGACCGTTTTCGCTTCAATATTTTCTGAATTTCTGGGCTATACAATTCGATACGCGCCGACGAGGGAAGAAAATGTTGAACTATTCTCGCGATAAAAATGAAGGCACGTACCGTCGTGGGGAGGGGGGAAGAGCCTGATTAGTGGCCCCGGATCTGAGTTGTGTACGTGTAGGGAGGGAAAAGGACAAGGAGAATAAAAAAAAAGTCCCAAGATAAAAGAAGGGATGGCAAATAAAAAAAGCGAGAACAACATCGTCGGAATGCCGTTTGCAGTATTTTCGTGTTGCAGTAAGGGTTCCTCTATAAGGCGGTATCCCTATAAGGCGGTATCACGTTTTAAGGCGGCCAAGATCTCTCGGTGCGACTGGGGAATTGGCAGTCATAGCTTGGAAGGAACAAGGCGGCTTACCCGCAATAACGCGGTCATGTTGCTCTCTCTATACTGCACCGCCGCTTTTGGCGGGGGACCTGGACTAGCACTGTGTTCTTTTTTTTTGTTTTCGCACACATCTACTTCCCAGCTTCTGGACAAGCCGTGGTCACAGGTGTCGTCCCTTTCTTCCCCCCCCCGGTTCTTGCCGTCTATTTTTGTCGCGCATAGGTTTCAGCAATCCCACTGCTCGTCGATTTTTCATCGAGTGTTGCTAACTCACGCTCTCGCGCTTTCCGCAAGTCAATTTGTGCACAATAAAAGAGTCCCCACGACTTTATACGAGTATATGCACTCGGGGGGTTCCGAACTCACGAAACTGACCTATACCAGGCTCGAGCATAACCTGATACGCCACCGGGGCGACCGAGTCTGTATGCCTTGTGCGTTACCTGGTATGCGTCATGCGTTTTGTTCGTTATGCGTTATGCGTTGTCGGAGATATCCGACGGCAGGAACTGCATTTTTCTTTTTCGGCCGAGCGTTTCTGGCCGGTTGAGCTCCTCACATAAGGAGCTACCGGTTAGTACGACACTTGACGGAGCATAGTTATTTTAGGACTACTGTAGTGGTGAATGGAGAGGGTTTGCGGTATCGCGCGAACAAATGCCTTCTATTAATAACTCGTGCTTGTTTCGTATGAGATATATTGAGCTCCGAGGGATGAGCATGCTCAGAGCTCAGAAACTTCTTGGAATCTGCTTCACCCCGAGTGTGGGATGGCTCATCGCTAGGATTTTTCTCATATATGTATTTGTTTTTGTTTCGAACACATGAAGAGCAGTTCATCAAAAGCCAATAACTTTGCAGGGCAAAAATGGTGATGGGATGGTGATGATATTGGTGATGATGTTGATGATATTGGTGATGATGTTGGTGATGATACTGGTGGTGATATTGGTGATGATATTGGTGGTGATACTGGTGGTGATATTGGTGATGATATCGTTCAAGTCTACGGCTGTAGGATGTATCGTGCCTATTAGTAGTGTTTGAAGTGCACCGCATGTATACGCAAATGTGCACTAAGACCTACTATTATGGCGAATATTTTCATCGATTATTTCTCTCTTTAACCGGGATCTCCGACGCCAAAAATAAAAACCTTCCACTATGGGACCAGAAATCATCGTTATTTCTGGGTTCAGAAATAATCGAGGCCAGAAATCAGCGGATCCGGTGATTTCTGAGCCCAGAAATAACAGCTCTTCCAACCTCTCAAAACTGGGATTATTTGACTTTTGGATACTACCTCGTACCAAGTATCACATGTCACCACTGCTTATACTGTACCTGGTATGATACTTGTCTGCTGTACACGTCACGCATCACCCACAACAAAGAATCACAAACACACGTACGACATCATACTGCGCCTGTTGTGTGCGAGACAGAGCTTCATCCTCACACAAACGCGACAGCAGCACCACCACCACCATCGAAACCACCACAGGCACACCACACCAGCACCACAGCAGCAGCGCAGCAGAAGAGACCGCAGCAGAGGCGGTGATGACCTAACGTCGCCGGCGACAGTGTACGTGCCAGATTTCAAAAATCAAGGCAAACGGCAAAACAAGACCTACCAATTCAAAATAAAACCACTTTCCAAAAATCAGAAGCTATAATGGACGCCCCTTATTTCTCATGCAGTTATTTCTGGAGCCTCAAAACTACAAAAATAATCGCCAGAAATAATAGCTAAAATTTTTTCCATAATAGTAGGTCTAATGCGTAGCCCAGCAGTTGGCCTCGCCATTCGCTCACTCAGATTGATGCGGGCCAATCATCGATCATCGATCATCAATCACCATCCACCCACCCACCAATCTCGAACTATCGACACCGCCACACGCCGCTGCAGGTGAACCAGCGAGAGCTACTAATTGTAGCACCCAGCCAAATAAATGACCAAGTTGGCGACCAATAGCCGTCCAGCTCTTAGCCCTACTGACCACCTAGTCGCCGATCACCGATCACAAACCAATACCGCTCCCTTCACCGCTCGCGCAGGTGAACCAGCGCAGTGTTACAGTGCAGCACTCGTACCGTATTTCTCTGAAGCGGTAGTTCATTAAGATAGATAGTTGTTGGATTGAATTCCACGGTACAGCAGTATGACCCGCCCGCCCCGCCCTCTCTCCGAATGACGCCAGCCAATCACCCAACCACCAACGATCGTCCACCAACACCCCTCCCCCTCCGGCGGCAGGTGAACCAACGAGAGCTGGACGGAGACTGGTTCCAGAGCATCCGCGACAAGCTCAACTGGAACATGAGAACCTTGCAGGTACCCTTCCACAACGGTGACCATTCAGGGGATGCATCGCAACCATCCCCGCGAGGAAACAGCGGCCGAGCAAGACGGCAGAACTCCTTTAAATCGGAGTCATTCACGGCCCGAATAGCCGAGGCAAATGGAAACGGGAAAGTTACGGATGCCCCCCCCGGGTCGCCCATTTAAGCACCCAGGGTACACAATTTCCCCCGCAGGGTCTCCCGTTTACCACCCGGTGTTTTCAGTTATCACCCGGGGTCTTCTATTTTCTACCCGAGGTCTTCTGTATACCACCCGGAGTCTTCCATTTACCACCCGCGGTCTTCTGTTTATGCGTTGTTTTGGGCAAGCGGGTGCGGGTGGTGGTGGTGTTGGTGGTGGCAGTGGCGGTGGTGGTTGTTGCTGCGGGGGTAGTAGCGGTGGTGGTAGTGGCGTTGGCGAGAGTACACGTCCACCGCGAAAACGACACTGCTTCCCCCCCCCCCATGTGTCAACGAAACTCAAGACGTTGGGGTGGGGGTTCTATGCGAATTGTTGAAAACATTTTTTTGATCTGTTTTTTCATTTGGTTTTTGTATACCCCCGTTGCTTGGCGTTTTGGTGCAAGCAATGTCTGCTGGGTGGGTGAACAGCCGGCGTGCTCCGTCCCCGGCGCTGTGGGGACGCGAAGGTGTGTGGACTACGGCCATGCGTGATGGGATACTTACCCGCCTTCGCCCCCGCGTTACGTGTCAGAAATAGAAAGTGTGGTATGGAGACCTTTTTTTTCCCGGATACCCTCGATGGTGGTGGTGGTGCTGGGTGCTTGGTCGTCTAGGATGAAGTCGCGTTGATTGCGTACCGTCTTTTTGCTTCCACGCCGTGCTTCCGTTTTTAGCCACCATGTCGCGATTTCGCTGCAGTAGTGATCCATCTATATTACCGGCACATGCCTCTACAGTGCCGATATTTGCCTCTATAATACAGTTACATACCTCAATAGTGTCGACATGTGCCTCTATAGTGCAGGCATGTGCCTCCATAGTGCCGGTATGTGCACTATAGAGGTAAAAACCGGCGCACTATAGCGGCAACCGGCACTACTCCGCATACTGCCTGCTACCGGTTGTTCTCATTTGTGCAAGCGATTTCACGGGCACCGTAGCGGGCAACCGGCATTACCGAGGGACCTCTACTGTACGAGGCTAGTTCTTCTTTTGTCGTCCATTTTCGTGTGCCTCGTTTGCCTTCCATTTCGAGTTTTTTGCTCACTCATATTTTAGCTCTCATTTTGCGCTTCCAATACCCTGCTTCCGCCGGTGATTTCTACTATGGTTGAAATGGGGGGAAAGGCGGTTGGGGGAGGGGAGAGTCCACACGGGTTGTCTTGTACTCTGTGATGTTGGTCAGAAGTGGTCGTTTTTGCCGGGCTGTGCCCTGCCGCGACGCCGATGTGGCGTTGTGCCCCCGGCAGGTTCTCTCTTGTGTGGTATAGCGTGGTATGATGTGGAGGACAGGATACACCGAGGTGGGCCGGTACCTCGAATCAGAACGGAACGGAGCGGATCAGAACGGAATGGCAGTCTGAGGGACCTCTGTTGACGTTGAAGTTGTGTGTGACGAGGCGGTGTCATCTAGGGGAAGAGGGCCTGGTATCCACAGTTTTTTTTTTTATATAAATAAAGGGAGGAGCACGCTTTGATCGAAGTATTATTATTATTATTATTATTATTATTATTATTATTATTATTATTATTATTATTATTATTATTATTATTATTATTATTATTATTATTATTATTATTATTATTATTATTATTATTATTATTATTATTATTATTATTATTCCGGTGTCAGTTGCGGCTTGCGAGGATGGGGTATACGAAGTTTTCGGTCGCGCAACTACGTGGTCTTTGTAATTTGTATCCCAAGAGTATGTTTACTCTTCGATCATCCACTCGTCCCGAGGATATATCTCGGGGAATAAAATTATGAAGCTAACAACTTTTTTGCAGTACAATTTCAAGGAGTTTTCCAACAGGAGCGCGCGTGCTATGATAAGAGGTTTCACTAAGGTATACCTTTTTTTGGCCAAAACGTTTTCTGAATTGATGGTGCTCCTTAACCCTCCTTAAACAACTCGAAATCCTCGGAATGTCCTTTGTTTTTCGCGTTTTCTTTTTGTGTTAATACCTAGGCCATGGGATTGTTGATCGATCGGACACGTTAAACTTTTTTCATTTTGTATCAAACCCGAAACTAGGAGCCTAAAAAACAAAAAAGAAAACGGTGCACTCCTATCATACCGTAATGTTAATTTGATGCATACTAACACTAATAGTAGTTTGTACTGGGGCACAAGCTCCCCTTTGGGATGGATGGGGTTGGCTTGAAGTCTCGGGGATGTCATCAGTTCAAAACGGGGACAAGTGCCTTGAAAACTACGACGAAAATTAGCCACCGACCTCGCAAGTAACACAGCAAGTAGCACCGACTATATTCATACTGGTAGTTAACGCCTTTGGAAGTGGAAACCCCTTTTACGGGTACAAATTACTTGGAATTAGTATACGGAGGGGTTTGGGGCTCTAAAAAGGGGTGAACACGAGTTTTCAGCTTAGGCTATAGCAGGGGTTTTCACGGGTCATGCCCCGACCCGCGGATCATGTCAGGATGCTATCAAAATCATGCGGGTCGAGTGGCGTCGGGTCACGAGGTGTTCGAAAAGTCACGGGACGGGTCGGGTCGGGTCGGGTCGGGTCGGGTCGGGTCGGGTCGGGAGGTTTTCAAACTTCGCGGGTCGGGACGGGTTACCCTGACTCGATCTGACCTGGGTGAAAAGCCCTGTTCTATAGTCATCCCACGCGGTAGGAGCGAAGCCGAACTTTCTGAGCTCTTCACATGAGGAGCTCAACATCCCCGAAACGAACATGACTTCCAAGCCATTCCATCGCGCAATCACACCAACTCTCACGAGGGGTTCGATATCTCACGGGTCGGGACAGGTCACCCTCATCCGACCCGACCCGACCCGCGAGAGGCGACCTGACCCGTGAAAGGCCAAACAATGCCAGCTGCCGCTGTCAACGCAAGCTACGTACGTACTCCGCCAAAAAAAACTATGAACCATAACGCCGAATTCTCTATGAACAACAAAAAAAATATTATTCTTATCGATTCCCGATTCCTAATAATTTTCTCTTTAAAAACCATCCATACGACAAAGAGTTTCCTTGCGGCATAGTTGGGACCCCCAAGAAGGGTCTGGCTGCCTTCCTCTCCTTGGTCTGAATTATGCCAAACAGCGACGACGGTAACAAAGAAAACATACCCTCTAAGCGGGGACAGAGTTCCGTCTCTTCTGCGCCAGTCTCTTGGTCTCAAAACAGCGTTCAGGCATGCGAGGCTATGCGTGATCCCGGCCGATCGGACGCCTGCTGCTGCCGAAAGAAAAACTTCACGTTCATCACCAGTGAGCAAACCATTATCTTTATTTCGTTTGTACTGTCCGGCTCTCCGTCACATCGCATTGGTTGAGCTCGACTGTGATGTGACGCGCAGTACATGAGCTCTGCCGACCGTAATATCGCGAGCATACAAGTTCCGGATGATGAAGCTCCAGCCTCAATCTGGACTCCAATCCAACAACAGTTCACTGCTGTTGCACCCATCCGAATCCAATCCATCCCAATCCGACTGAAAGCCACAAATCGAATCTAGCACTATTAATAGTGCACTGATGCTGTGATGGACTCCGTTTTTTCTCACCCCCCCCCCGCTCCGGTCGAGTTTGACACCCCCCCCACCCTGTGGCAATGAAGAGCTGAGGATGCCTGAGAGGTGGGAGAACATGCCGAGGGAGACCTCCGGAGTGGGGAGCGAATGAGTAGTAATGCCTACACCTGTAGCATTCGCCTTTACCAGGTATCGGTGCCAGGTGCACCAGTAGCATCTTCGCAGCTAGGCGAACATGAAGCGGTTGAATACGGCAACCTCATCTCTACCCCCCAGACACACCCCCAGCCTCTTGTCAAGGTTGTCGATCTCCATATCCAACACCGAGATAGGGGATTCTCCCGCCGCGGCTCCGGGAGCAGGCGCCACAACACTGCGAGATAGGACAGGAAAACAAAACGGGAAACGCGTTCCCACGATAACAAGCGTTCCGAACCGCGCCGCGCACAGCGATCATCATGAGGGGGGGTTAGCTGACCAATGGGAATCGAGAGAGCGACGACGATAAGCGGGATTCGACCAATGATGATGAAGAAAAGCGACAGCGAGGAGGAGGGATTGGCCAATTAGAATCGAGAGAGCGACCGCGCTGCGTGAGGCAAAATGAACAATGACAAACAAACGGCACATCATAACGACAGGGAGTTGCTTGGCCAATGAGGAGCGAGAGAGCGACTCGGGAACGGGAGATTGGCCAATGAGAGTAGAGAGAAAATGAGCAGAAGGGTTGGCCAATGAGGGTAGAGGAAGCAACAACGCTTAAGCAAGATAGGGCAGGGCCAAAAAAACGAAAAAAAAGAAGCAATAAACACGCTCACACCAAGAACACCAAGAACACCCAGAACAACAACAACAACAACAACAACCGCAGCAACAACGGCAACAACAACAACAGCAACAACGCCAACAACAACCGCAGCAACAGCAAAAAGCAGTAACAACAACAACAACAACAACAACAACAGCGACACATCGCCACCACCACAATCACAACCACCACCAGCAAAATAACGCGCGCTGTTTCTTCACCTGGCGCCTCCCGCAGCCTCCACGAGCAATGCGATCGGGGCGCACTCGTACAGAAGCCTCAGCTTAGCCTTCGCCGCAGGGCTGGACACGTTTGTAAACACCCCCTTACCCTTTATGAGAATGTGGTACACGTCGGGCACCATGCCGCCCGTATATCGAAGTGTGTACCTTGATTTTTCGTCGCACGCGGCCAATAGATTACATGACATTTTTGGCAAAATCGTGAAGATAACTTTGAATAATTTAGATTAGATCCTGAATTAGGTCGCTAGGTCGTTGTACAAGGAATGATAATGCACATCTTTTTCTGTACAGTCAGAAGCTTCGAAGCATCTCATTTTTATCACACAAAGTTTCCCTTCGGCGTAAAAAAAACCCCGGGCTTTCGCTGTTAATATTAATAGCTGAAAAAGGAGACGAAACTCTTGAAAAAACTACAGAAAAAAAAACACCGCCCAAGTAACTCGGCAAGTGACACCGACCGGCCCAGACGAGTCAATAGCTTGGCCTTTTATTCGCTATACCATTCATGGGATCGCTCAATATTACCATTATTTTTGTCCTTCGACAATATAGCGTAGATGTATCGTTCATTGTGCATAAAATATTACTCACTAGACCGTTCATGATATCGTTCATTACATATACAAAAGGTTGATCACTAGACGAATCAGAACATCGGTCATTATACATAAAGGTAGCTCAATACTAATACACCATTCATATGCTACCATGGTTCATAATACATGCAACTATAACAATAAGACGCCGTGTACGCGTGTGGGCGGTGTCAGCAGCCGATAAACGTTTGTTCGAAGCTATCGCAAAAACACAAAACAACACGTTGCACATCAAGGTTCTTCTACAGATGCTGTCGTGAAACACCGCCACTCCGATCGCAGCGGCAGTAGCAGCAGCAGCAAGGACACTCCATCGCGGTAGCACAATCACCGTTATGGCAACTGGACCCACACACCCGACAGATATCATACCACCCACCGCCTACTAGCCCCGAAACAACGATCTCGCAGCACCAAGCCAACCCGGCAGCAACGCTCCCCGCCCCTCGTTCCCGCCCCTTTCATGTGGTGGAATCGGGTACGGAGAGTGACAAACCAGACTTAGCGTTTGTTGTGCAACAATTTTAGTCTGCCAGGCACGTTATTTCCTCGCGCTCACCTGCTGTCTACCCAATGATCAAAAAGGCGTTTGTAAGCGGGTTGGTCGGCCGTCGCTCGAAGGTTGCCGGGAGCGAACACCTGCGCTGAGATGTACGAGGAACATAATCCCCCCCCCCCGAAAAACGCGACAAAAGTAACGACGAAAAAAAAAAAAGTTAGAAAAAATGAGGAAGACGAGATGAAAAAAGACAACAAAAAAAACAGACCAAGAAAAAAAGACGCCTGCTGCGTGTATTACTCAGTGAAGAAAACAACGATAAGAAAAACGACAAAAAAATACACAAACACAAGGGAGCCGACGGGCGAACCTGGTTGTTTCTGTATGCATTTGTTGTTTTGTGTTTCGTTTGTATATTTGTATGTTCCACTTGTTTTCGTTTCGTGATTGGTTGAGCTTCTATTGTGACGGCGGGTTATACTACTATGGCAATGAGCCCGAGCAACAACAACAACGACAACAACAACAACAACCACAACAACAACAACAACAACAACAACAACAACAACAACAACAACAACAACAACAACAATAACAACAACAATGTAGTTGTGACCATCTTACCTTGCCCGCCGGGGCAATCGTGAACTTCTCGCGCGTCGTGACCCAACGTTTCGCCTCCGGCTGAAACGTCACCTGTGGGAAGGTTGGCCCGAGGATTACCCCGAGCATTGGGTCGAAGATTTAACCAGGTATTGACCCGAGCATTGATCCGGGTACACCCGAAGGTTGACCCGAGCATTGAGCCACTATTTGGATTGATTCGAGCAACAACCCGAGAGGCCAACGTGGTCCTTGGTCCGTACTGGCTCACGACAACAACGCTAACCAAACAAACAACACTAATAAACAAAAAAAACAATAAAACAATCAAACCTACAGGTAAAAATAGTACGGTGCGACCATCCACCATCAACTACAGAAAAAACAAAACAAATTCTACCGGCAGAGATAGTACAGCACGATTACCGATAGTACATCAAAGGCCAAACATTTCCTTCCGGCAGGGCAACGGCCATCTTTGCAACAACACCATAAAACCGAAAAAAAACACCCAAGAAAAAACAACCCCGTTACAGCCCCAAAATGCCTCCCTATACTAACTTCAAGTGAATTTGAATAAAAAAGCGCCGACAGACGTATTAAGGCATACCACTTTTCGGTAGAAATAATTTCCTGAATGACGAGGCTCCTTAACGTCATGACAACTGGAAACCCGTTTCGGGAAAACAAATTACTTGGAGCCAGTACAGGGAGGGGTTTGGGGGCTCTACAGGGGTTAACCCCTTTCAGTACTGCAGTGTACAGAAACCTATATCTGACTCAGTTTTCAAGTGATTTTTCCCAAAATTGGGACTGCAGTCCTAAAGAGGTAAACCCCGAATCGTCCGAACGCCATTATTGTTTCGCAAAATGACTGTCCTACATACCTGGGCCACGGGTTTTGTTCATCGGAGTGCACGCTCGGTTTGCCCGAAATCAGTTTTTACGAGAAGGTACGGAGGCCCCCAACCCAGGGGCTCCCGAAGGAAAAAGGGGGTGACCCTCACCGCAGCATCGGCAAATAAAAAAATAATAAGTACGACGAAACCGGTAGGATAGTCTCACCTCGAAGGCCAAGGGTTCTCCTCCCGTGATCGAGGCCGGTAATGCGATGGCCATCGTTGTCCTTGGTCCGTACTGGCTCACGCACGAAGTTACCTGGCCGACGGGAACAGGAAGCGACGAACACAAGTAGGGCAATAGGCGAGTGTTGGTACAAGGTACGGTACTGTAGTTGTGCTGTTGTGCTGGACTTTGGCTTCCCGCAATCGTTCTCCGTATGTGCTGTAAGAAAGGATAGGGAGAGCAGACACCCAAATAGGCACAGCAAGCACAGCGCGAGACACAGTAGAGGGCACAGTAGACAAGAGAGACACAGTTGAAACAACAGACACAGCAGTAGTCACAGTAGACAACAGAGACGCAGTCGACGCAGCACACACAGTAGACACCGCAGACACAGAATACACAATACACACAGTGAACACAGCACGTCAGCACGTAGACACAATACACGCGGTAGCCACAGTAGCCACAATATATATACATATTAAACACAGTAGGCACAGTAGGCACAAAACACCCGGTAGACACCGTAGACGCAGTAGACACAACAGATACACTGATGTAATATATAAAGTATACACAGTAGATTAACACAGCAGGCTCAGTAGGTGAATTTTAGGCACCGTAGCTCCAGTAGACACAACACCAACAGTAGAGGCACAGTAGACACAATATACACAGCATACCCATAAGTATAGCCAGCGCAAACAGCAGTATTCACAGGATACCCAGCAGCACACACACCGTACAGTAGCAGACGAACGCCACGATAGGTGTGCAACTACCAAGAAGCCCAGAGCCTCATACTCGTACATACAACAACTGCTTCTGAGCAAAAAAAAAAAAAAAATTGAGCAACCCATCGCCTAGGCAAGTGAACATTACACAGCGAACATTATTGTTCACAGGCTGGTTCAAGTAACCCCCCCCCCCAATTCTCTCCCCCACGAATACCGCTCGCAATATCTAGTCAAAGGGTGAATATTGGGTTTCGTACTGACCCCCATGAGCAGTGTAACAGGGTAACAGGGTAACAGGGTGACATGGCCAACAACAAAGATTATTACCGGCCTCGGGCTGTCTCTGAGAGTTAAACTCGTATCGACCAATGACACTGTGGCCTTCAATTTTTCAATACCATTCAGGCTTTTCCCAGCGGGGGCGAACATAAAAATTGCACCGCATCTTGCACGATCCGGTTGGACGTACACCCCAAGGCATGTCCGTAGCATTTTTCGCGCAAAAAATCGAAGATCTGACCTGCCCGTGTTCAACATTAAGCATAATCTAGTGAAAAACCAGGATCCTACACTGAAAACAAGTCATTTGAAGGAAACAACGTATCTTACGCCCTTTTTCGCACAAAAGTCCAAACATCCACGCCGTTTTTGAGACATGAGACCCCGAAATTTTACACACGTGTTCTACATGCCCATCCCGAGGCCTGACTCGCGTTTTTTTTTTTTTCCCCGCCGAAAACATTTGGGCTACGAAAGGTGGTCCACATTTTCCAAAATATTTCAACTGACGAAAAATCAGGCAAAAAAATGAAATAAGAAAAAGAAAACATCGGGTGAGATCTTCGCAAGGGCACATAGAAGACGTGTGCCAAATTTCACAATCTGAATCGAAGAAGCGGCGTGGATTCGCGGGGAATAACTTTGGTTTTTTTAACGTGAACAAGCTGTAGGAAAACTATAATTCCAACGATAATTAATGTGCATTAATACTACCTTGCTCGGTTCAGGAGAAAGGCCAGCTAGAAAGGCGTAGGACAAAATAACACCTCGGACAGATGAGCTGTCCCCACATGACGATTTAAATCATTCAGGGAAGGTGTGCATGATCTACTAATAGCTCATGTACTGGAGGATCTATCAATAGTTCATGTAACTGCGGTGGGAGCAGTGCTCTCTCTGCACGATCTAACAGATGTTTCCTGGGTTGCGATGCATCTGCCCTCTACTTCCACAGATGTATTTTGCACAGCATATCATAACGGCAAATACAGGATTCACTAACAGATTATCTATATGATCTATATGATCTATATGATCGATATAATCTATATGATCTGTGAATGATCTAGATCGTCATCTGTCCGAGGTGCGCACCCTACGCAACCCAACGAACATCATGACCATCATCATGACCATCATCATCATCACCATCATCATCATCATCATCGTCCTCATCATCATGATCCATCATCCATCACCCATCACCCATCCAGGCGTAGGTTCCAGTAAAGGGGGTATCATAACCCCGTTCTCATTGTCCGAGTGACTGCACACATCATACACACACAAACATACATACATACATACCTGGTAATACATACATACATACATACATACCTGGGAATACATACATACCTGGTAATACATACATAAATACATACATACATACATACATACATACACCCATCTCACTGACGAAAGCACTTCAGGGGATTGCTTGGGGCACCGTTTTCACTGCGGATTCATATCGAAAAGAAGAGAAAAAAACACACACACACTATTACAACAATTTATAACAATGTATAAGAACACGGAAGCTCAAGGAGGCAAAGAAACAGAGGGGCCACTCACTCGCGCCAGTGACCCCGAGCCACTGCACAAAAAGCCCCCCAAAAGCTCCCCAAAAGGGACAAAATGGACCCCCCCCCCCCTACAAAAGCCCCCAAAACTAAACAACTCCCCTGCCGCAGCCTTGGCCCGTATGAAAACATACCAGTGCAGCAGTGCATGGTAACCCAACGATAGCGCTTGGGTGGTTCCGCGGTCGAGAAGAGCCCCTACAGCCAAAGAAAAAACGACCTTGAAAAGGTGTACACCCCAATGGCAGCCCGCGTCAGTACCACCACCGCCGTACACACGGCTCTCACCTGCTCTCTGCCTGTTCTTCCGAGAAGCTGACTGCCAGGCCAGACCCCAAAAATAGAACCCACGGCGAAGTTGGCATCGATGATGGAAGAACCATCCAATGGGTCGAAACCCACAGAGTAAAGCCTGTGCAGGCGCGGTACATTTTCTAGTCAGCCAATCAAAACAAAACTAAACAAAAGATCATTTAGCCTTCAACCATCCTTCTCTCACGATCTCGTCCCCTTAACAAACAACACATTGAAATTATTTTGCCTCCGTATACGACCTGGCCTATCAGCGACAAAAAAAAAAATGCCTATAAGCATACAGTTTCACATTAACGCCCCATTAGATCGACGACAATGGAAAGCCGATGGTTTGGCCAAAAAGTTTTGCAAACTTTTTTTGGGGGTCATTTGCTGAAATATTCCGGGTAACGTCGCTATGGGGGAAAAATTATTCTTTTTTTTATTTGGCTCTTTTTTTGGTCGTGCGGTCCAACAGGTCAATTTGTCTATTTTTCATCAAGCCGTGACCAACATTGTCCACCAAACACGATTGACCTTTGATCTCAAGATAGAGACAACCCATGGTCACTCCTCTTCGTTCTGCACAAGGCCACATGAGTGTAGGTGACAGCGCTGAAGAGGTCATCTCCATCCATGCCCTAGGGCGTGAGAGGTTGCTTGTGTCGTCCTGTAGTCTTCCGCCACATCCCCTCACAATTCTGTTTTTCGCCCGTTGGGAGACGATAGCGAGTTTTTGTCTCAGCTTTCTACACACCAGCCGCTCATTGTGTTTTTAACAGAAGCCTGATCGGCGCCCGCCATAGATCACCGGCCGTAGAATGAGCGCTGTACACCAAGGGGCGGTCGGAGCCCCTGACGAGGTCGCCACGTTCAGAGTTCATGATGCTGTCGTTGATTTCGTCGAACGAAGTTTGTGGAGAACACGAAATTGCGCCTCGTCAAATCCAACATCTGCTTGAGAATTTCTCAGGCTGATGTTGGCCAAAATCGGCGCGAGAAACGTTTCTTCCCGGAATTCTGGAAAAGTTCTAAAATTAATTCTACTACATTGGGTCCATAGGCGACTGTTCAGGCAAATTTCGGCTGGGATCTTCGGAAATTTCAAACTTTTGGCCTTCCATTGTCACCGGTCTTACACCCTCATTCCAATTATTTTCCAGTGGTCGGGGCTAGTATTAAGCGTGCGCACCTCGTACAGATAAACGACTCCTACTTGATGACCTGCACATTTCATGGAAGATCTGTATGGTCTAGCTCATGTTACCCGGTGGGGGCCGTATGGCCTGCACGATCGGGCACACATTTCCTGGGGTGGATCTGTACTCTACATACAGATCCAGCACAGCATCTTACAACGGCAGACACAGGATGTGCTGTAGATGATCTATATGATCTATATGACCTATACGATCTATACGATATATATTTGATCTATATCGTGACCTGTCCGAGGTGCGTAAGCTTCTTAGGGTGTGCAAATCACGTGTATTTCAAACAGTGTTTTCGCAGCTGCGCCAGCGTCTATATACAATCTTAAGGTATAGACCTCCAAATCTCTACCTTTTTCAACCCCTACGACTACCAAAAGTTCAACTCCAAGCGTTATTTTCCCCAAACGGGAGTGCAGTATTGAAATGGTTTGCAGCCTCTTTGTGGGGCTCCCGGGAGAAACACAATCCAAAACGCTTGACGATTCGAGTATCGATCAAAGCGAACCAGCCCGGGCGGCCGGGGTAGAGGGTGTGTCTGAACGTCAACGTAAGGAGTGAACTGTATCACACGCGAGCAGCAAGGTCATACGTTTACCGTTGCAACGTCTTCCTCTTAATAGTCGCTTTCTAAGGCTGCACCCGGCATTTTTTCTGTCCGCCACACTTTCATCAAGCCCCGAAAGGGTACAAAACAGAAGAGAAAAAAAAACTCCTCTGATCGTGCGTGGACCGTGGCTGAACGCTTACCTTGGAGCAGAGCCCCCCATGGGTGCCTCTACGGGCTTCTCCTCCGACGCTGCCACCCCGACCGCGCCGCACCTCTGGAGCCCGCGCCGAGCGGCGAACACGAGCAGCGAGGGAGAGGAATGTAAGCATTGTCATGCATGATCCTCGTCTGTCAGATGTGGAGGGTGTAAGGGTATTACTCACATCATGCATAACCGCAGTCACAAGACCGTAGACCTTTGCGTCTGCACATACAACGCCGGGACCGAGCGCGTTGGGTTTTCGCCAACCAGGCAGGCATTGCTTGCCCAGAGAGCGAAGCGCCGTGAGTCTTTCGGCGAGTCGCATGGAGGGTGAGCTGCATCCTACTGTGGGGTTGCAAGAATATGTCGGTGACAAACGAAATCGTTTTAGGCGAAAAAAAACGAAAAAAAATCTTCCGATGCAAAAACGAAACCGAGTTGGAATGAAAAATTCGAAAAACAAATTAAGACAGCACGAAACCGGTTTAGAATGAAAAAATGGAACCTTTTTCAATAATAGAACAAAGCAATTTTGACGAAAAGAACGAAAACCGTTTTCGATGAACAAACGAAGCCGTTCTCGACGGTGAAAAACGAAACCATGTTCGCATAAAAAAACACAAAGACAATAAAATAAACGAAATCGTGATTGACTAAACAAATACACCGTTTTCGATGCAACAAAAAACAAAACTGACTTCGGCGGAAAAACGAATTGATTATTGACGAAAAAATAACCAAATCATTTTCAACAAAAAAAAAAAACTCGTCTCTTCGAGATCCTGAGGGTCCGGGGAAGCGGCAAGCTGAAAAACAAAACATCGGCACCCATTGCCATACCTTAAATTCGTCGAAAATTATCTTGTCCGCGGCGAGGTCGACATCGAGCTGCTCGTCGCCAAAAACGTTATCCGTGCCAGCCTTAGAAGCGCCATTTGCCAACCTGCCACGGTAGGGGTTAGCGTTGGGGTTGGGGGTGCGGGTGGGGGGGGGTGTACTCATTTCATGCGCAGCCGTTAAGGTCATAGACCCTCGCATCTCTACAATGTCAGGACGGAGCACGCCGGGCTTTCACCGACGAGGCAGAAATCGCGTGCACCAAGCGCGAAGCGCCGTGGGATCTTCGGCGTGTCGCATGAAGGTTGAGCGGCATCCTACTCAGAACCAATTGCCAGGAGGAGTTCCATGCACCTTTTGCGTACTTTCCAGGTTGGGGGTGAGGAGTGGGGGTAGGAAGTTGCAGCGTAAAAAGTCCAACAACTTTTTTGTCTTGAATTCAGATGGAAATTACCTTGTCAGCCGATCGAACAAAGGTGTCGCGACACTATTTCGAGCAACGTATCGTTGGGGTCAGTTCGTTTCACCGGGTATTGCTTGTAATGGTACGGGGGTGGGGGTGGGGGTGGCAGTGAGTTGGGGTGGGGGTGGAGGCGAAGGTGGGAGTGGTGAGTGGAGGTAGGGGCAGGGGTGGGGGTGGGGGTGTTGGTAGGGGTGGCGGTGGCGGTGAGAAGGTGGGGTTGAGGGTGGAGATAGGGGTAGGAGTGGGGTTGGTGTTGGTGTTGGTGTCGGGGGTTAGAGTTGGGGTTGAGGATGGGTATAGGACGTGGCGGTGGTGGGGTGGAGATGGAGGTGGGGGTAGGGAGTGGGAGGTGGGCATAGCGTTGGCGTTGGGGATGGGGATGGGGTTAATAGGGTTGGAGCTGGGATTGGGGATGGAGTTGGGGTTGGGGGTAGGGGTGGCGGCTGGAGATGGCGAGGGCGAGTGGAGGACGGGGGTGGGTCTGGTAGGGGTGGAGATCGGAGCAGGGAGTGGGGGTGCGCGTGAGGACGGTGGGAATGGGGGCGGTGATGTAGATGTAGGAGGGAGTGGGGATGGGGATATAAGTAGGAGTGGCGGGAGTGGGGGTGGGGATGGAGGTAGGGGTGAGGTTGGGGGCGGAGGTGGGGGTGAGAGGGGGGGGTTGGCGGGGGGAGTTGGACAGTCGCACAGATGCTCAACGGCTGGTCCAGCGCGAGGGGCATGAGCGGCAGCTTCTACACTCTACTTACAAACCTGTTCGTAAGGCGGTCGATTTGTCGATTAGCCGAAGATTTAGCAGTCGCACGTGTCCCGACAACAGCAGTATTTTATGCAGTCGGACAGTAGTCCGACAGTCCGACGTCCCCGAAAATTAGCCGAACAAGCTGCATGCTACGCTAAGCGCACCCATTCGTTGCGCCCCAACGCTCGCATCTCTCCGAAAAACCCGCAAGCCCCCCTTTTAACATGTACCCTCGACCACACCCACGACGGTGCTAGCCACCGTAGAGCTTATATAGCGTAGATGCCGTTCCGATGTGATCAGGAAGCTTCTCATCGAATGCCTGATGGCTAGACTAGTCTATATGAAATGGTACGATGTCCGTTCGCATGGTAGCGAACATCGTACGGGGTTGATGCCAATGAAGCGATCGAAGCACTGTCAGTTTATCCTTTCGGGGTGGGGGGGACGGACGAGCCGGAACCTGAGACCTTGACCCCCAAAGCCAACGACTGGACTTCATGGAGCAGCAGCAACAGCAGAACATGCTTACTGCTGCCGGGTACATCGGTGTTCAACACGACTGATTGTTGCTGACTGCCGTGCTCACTTGAGGTGGTGCCCGATAGCACCCGTAGACTCAGCAATGGCGCTTACAACGGACACCAGAGAATCGTCGATTTCAGCCACATATCCTCTCAGTATCTCCCCGACACCTTGCTGGTACGTGAAGCTTGCCATGGAGTTCTAGAGCTGCACTCTCTTCTGTCTATAGCAGGTGAAAGAGGCCCAGAGAGCCGGAGAGTGCAGAAAATCAGAAAATCGTCCGGTTTCGTACGTCGGGGTTTCCCCATATCCGCAATTGCGTTTTTATCAGGGGCAAAATGGGGCGGGCAAAATGCTCCGTTCCATGCATGTGCTCTGCGCTCTGTGCCGCCCACCTCGTTGTTGCCTCTTGCTCGTAGGACTCAGAGCGAGCAAATCAAGCGCACGAAACATCCAAAAGAGGGGCAGGAATGTCGTACCCAACGATGGAGAACACGCGCTGGGAGCGGAAGCCCCAAGCCATGGTGTTGGCACCAAGAAAGAGCGTAATTTTAAGAGGAGATGATGGTGATCTTCCTGGTGAGGATGGACAGAAGAAGGAAGAGGAGGAATTGGGAGAATGGAATCAGGTCAGACCATGCCATGAGAGCCTTGCGACGGATCACAGCTTAGCTTGACGACGACTTCGCCATTGTGTTATGCCATAGCTCCGATTGCTGCGCGAATGTTTGTTGGGTACATTTCATATCGCGTGACCGAACATATTGGCGCGCAGCTGTTGTTTTGGGCTCATGATATGTACTATAACACACACACATATCGGTACTGCTGTATCAGAGGCACATAATATCAACGTCCAAACTTTAATTCGAACGTTCCGTAGAACACACGCAGCAGCAGCAGCAGCAGCAGCAACAGCACGAGCTTGTATGCACATTGGCAATCTTGAGAGCTTTGGCAGTTCTGACCCCACTCGAACCTAAGGCTTCCAAACCGACCCCGCGGGTATATAAGTAGCCACCGGCAGATCCTACCAAGCAACCTGATCTAACGCCGACCAAAATCGAGGGTCGGCCGCAGCCAGCAAACAATTTTGTCGAATACCCTCTGGATTAACTGCTGTATTGGATATATACTAATGGTGTAGACAGGGCGTGGGCTTGGTTGGAGGTCTCAGTTCCGCATGGGGTAAGGTCTCTGGATAGGATCAGCGTGCCGAGCGGGAGCAACGGGCAAAACAGTATGTGTGCGGGCGTTGGCGTGTTATATTATGCAAGTACTGGTAGTAGTTTACCATTCGCCTAGTACTAATGTTGCTCGCAACAAATGCGTGGATGTCGTTCCGATATACATCGAAGAATCGAAAATTCCTTCCATAATGCAGAAGTGGTGTGTGTCACTCCTATGATCCCATGCCAACCATTTTCCCTGTACTTGGCTTTGTCGCAGGCAACGTTAGTTTGGGATGGTTCCCTCAAGCGAGGGAAGGGTTGAGTTATGTAGGAGTTCAATGCTGCAATCGCATATGACATATGTAAAAGAGGACGAAGGTTGGCGGAACGCCAGCCAGCCTCCCAGCTGTGGAAACGCCGACGTCGTCGCCCTGCGTTACGACAACCAGTCCCTACGCTAGAGCCGGAATTATACGAGTACTCAAGTGAGGGGTTGGATGTTGGTCGTCGTATGTACGTAGTCGTGCATATGTGCTGGGCCTTCCCGTGCAGAGCGAGCAAGAAAACATCTACTGCCTGTCTGCATGTAGCGCACCAAGCATGCAGCCAATCCACAACAGATGGCGCCGTGTTACCGATTAACCAAAACGGAACTTTTTTTGTTCAACAATTGACCAAGTTATTCCTCTTTGTTTCGTGTTCTTTCTTGTGTTCTGTCTTGTCTCATCTTTCGGCCAGATTTTGTGCTGCCCATGTCACAACCCTTCGTTGCTCATGTACAGCGTGTTCTGCTGCTGCTGCGCTATGGGAGACATTGGCTGCTACGCCCACGAGGTGCGAGCGGGAACCAGCAGTTGTACCAGGAGCGCCTCTCCGTTATGTTATGCTGTTTATGTTGTTGTGCTGCCATTGTGTGTGTGCTTTCCACCCACATGCCCATGTATGGTAACCCTGTTAGAGCTGCGCCACGCTTTTTGAGAAAAACCACCTGGAATTACTATGGTGTGGGATCATCTTCGCAATAGTAAAAGGGATCCATATCATAGCGTGCAATCCCAAAGCGGTATTAAAAAATATCTCATTACCATTCCTATATTCCAGGTGTTTTGGTACGTGTTGTGTCAATTTTACTCAACGGCCTTCGCAATCCAGCGCTAGCTGGCGTATCCTTCGGTTTCCGTGGCAGCGTCTGCGCGAGCTGTCCCTACTGACGGTCTCCGTTGCTTCTGCGGCAGCGCGAGCTGCCGTGACACACGGATGCCTGAGTGTGTAACACGTGGACGCGTGGGTACACAGCACCGGCGTTGGGCCGGCGGAGGCGAGAACTCCCTTTGTCATTTCCAGTTCCAGTACCTCTACGTACCTACGGCAAGTACAGTCCACTTACTACAACAGTAGCACAACCAGGCGCTCGTACCGGTACCTTCACTTGCTTTGCACCATTTTTTCGTACGTGTGTGTCTCTTTTTGCTTTGTACCCCGCGCAGTATAATTCCTGGTAAAATAGATATGAAACCGTAGTGAGCTTGGCTATGTGACCTTCTTTCTCACCTGAAAATGACGTTTCATAATTTTGCACGTGTCCATACCTTCTCGACAACGCTCGTAGGGCACCATTACTCCAGCACTACCGACGGACATTAACACCACGCACACGAGTTCATGCAATACGATCACGAGCCCAACCCGTCATTGCTCGCCTTCACTCTCTTGTATTCATTTCCACCGTACCCCACCGTACCTCACCCGGACCATATACCCGTGTGATACAGTCGGGGTCCCTCTATAGTGCGGTGCCTTGCCAGGCGACGATCCGCGCACTAAAGTGGGACCCCGCACTATTTCTCCCGCACTGTGTCGGATAGTGCGGTACAATAGTAGCACTCTGTAGGACGGGCAATGTCGTGACAAGCCTTTTTTACCGCACTAAGCTGGCTACCCGCACTAACGGGTACCGCACTAACGCGGAACCACGACTGTAATGAATTATATCGGTTGACGCGTCTAGGTTTGACCCGTCAAGGTCTTTTTAGACGTATTATACTAGTGTCAATGTTGTGGTATCATATCTTGACGGCCCAGGCTGAGGGTAATACATGCACGTTCACTGGCTAGCGCAGGAGCCAGCGCAAGCAGCACAGCCAAAGACTACCGTATAACACGGAAGAAAGCACCCCCCCCTTAAATAACACCCCCCCACACACATGGGCACACCCGGTGATATGCATCTTTGGTCCCGGTTTTGGACCGCCACTTCATCACCGGGGGAACGTTGAATACCACACCTATACGGAGGTGCACCTTATAGACACGCCTAGGCCAGGCAGGGTCTATTGCGCAGAGGTTGTCTCCCCTTGACCAAAGAGGGGCTGGTCAGCACCATTTAGGTGCTAGAATGAGACAGAAGTTGTTGTATTAGCTCTGAACACGAGAAACACAAGCGATCTTAACTTCATCCCCGAATCCCCATACCAGAATCCAGAAGAGGATATGTAGAAACCCCAACTGTCTTCAGATCTAAATAACGTTCACACTCCACATCAGATCCTCAGCAATCAATCACCACCAAGAAAATCAACTGTCGTATCTTACCACCAGCACTACACACTCTCTGGTGCTCCACTGTCCACAGCCTCGAACTCCAAACTTATCACACCTAGTGGATGCCAACCACCCACATTACGCACCAAGTATGGACACCAGCATGGAGGCCACTGCTTCACTCCATCAATGCCCGAGCGAGTCTTCGGCCCCGACCCGACTTGTACCTGCTGCTCCCGCGCCCCAAGCAACGACCGCGTCGTTTATTTCCGGGATGAGATCGCTTACGTTACCGGTGCTGGTGCTACCGGTATCACGTCTGCTGCTACTACTCCTACTGCTGTACCCCAAACCTCGACAACCGGTGCCGGTACCGGTAGTATTAATGGTTTCCTGCCATACCACGAAGCTTGTCGCAAACCGTTGCATGTACTGGTACAGTACCTAAAAATCAAAACACTGAGCGGTGCTACGATGTGATGTTATGGGCGTCGGCTAGGAAGAAAAAATTCGTATGATTTATAACCCTTGTTGCACCGCACTCCCGATATGGCAGCAAAACACTTGGAGTTAGACTACCATCAGTTTAGGAGTTGGAAAAGGGCTAAGGCCAAGGGGGATACCGAATGAATATTTTGTCAAGTAGGCGCAAATAGTCAGTAAAAGGTGTTTTGCAAAAATATAGGATTGACTTGAAGGTAGAGTTAAGGGTTTTAGAAGCAAGATCCACTCTTCTCGAATCGAAAAACCTGTTTTTTTTTTATTGAAGAATTCAGAGCTTTTTCGCCCTCCCCCCCCCCCCCCCCCCCCCTTCTTCTAGCCCAATGCTTGATTACGTTCAACGGCGACGAGTACCCCTGTCCGCACTTTTACCCTTTTTCGGGCACGTTCGCATATATATGGTAGTGTTTCAAAATATCCGCGAAATGCCCATTTCACTTTTGGTGAAAGCCGTTTCTTCGTACGTGCTTAAGCCATCATATTAACAGTACGTACTAACCTCCAAATGTTTCAAATCGTGCATTTTGGAGCAAATTATCTAATTTTTTGGTGATGCTGGCTGGCAACTTTGACTTAACGAAATAATCTCGTGAGTCATTTCTGGTTACCCACCACTACCGCCCACTTCAGCCGACGCCCTCACGCACCTCATGGCGCGTCTCAATTTGGCGGTCTGTAGTTTCTTGTGAAGAGCGATGAGTGATGAGTGATGAGATGTAGCTGTCCTCAAGTGGAGTACAAACGTTGAGTTGGAGGTTGCTTTTGGTTTATAATTTTGTGTCATCTGAGTTTCGACGATTTTCGACCACTGCAACACCGCAAAGTCGAGGTGTAGACCTCTGTTGAAAAAGCGCGGACGGCCGAATCACGAGCTACTGCTGTGGGTGCAACACTATGCGTCAAGACCCGTATTCACCCGGTGGTTGAAGATCAGAATGCAGCGTGCTAAAATTGCGGCGGAATTGACCACACCAAAACAATATACAGAGTTGAGAGTGAACCGGAAACCCGGGGATGGGGGATGGTTTAATACCCCCCGCGGCCTTATAACTGTTAACAGACTATGGCAGCAGTTATTTTCCCAGAGGGACACGAGCCTCTGAAGTGTTATCCTCGGGATTTGCACATCCTTGAATACCTATGGAATCGGTAGACATGCGGTAAATAGGGCTCTGGCGCCTGCTGTGTGAAGCGTAACATGAGCTGGAAGGCGTGTTGCGCTCACGCACCTCAGGCGTGTACTTCCCCCGGACGGCCGCCGGAGGCAAAGTTAATGCGACACTTGCACAAGAGTACGCCCGCAAACCTCTTCGCAACTTGCATTTAGACACGTAAATGGTCCCATTTTTTTGTAAGTATTATGCGTCTCCCTCTGTCGTTTACTGGTTCAGTCTCAATCGCCTGCAGCTGATCCTGTCACTCCACGAATTCCAATCCGACCGCATGTAATCCTCGTTGCTCTCTCCCCCTGCAGACACGGATCTCTTATTTGATCTTCTGCATCTGCCCGTCGTCGTGTTCATGCGACAATATAAACCCAATATCGACCGCGCGTATTCTTCGTTGTTCTTGACACCCGCGCAGAAATGGATCTGTTATCCGGTGTACTGCCTCTGCGCGTCGTGCCCGTGCTGGGTGGGCGACGCCCGAGAGATGGTCGCGGAGAAATTCAACCTCCCAGTATCGGAATGGGAGCCAGATGACTGCGGTTGGTGTCTGGTGAAGTGCATTGGTGTGCGGCTCATGTGCTTCGCGAGCGTTTGCATATTCCCGTGCATGCACATCGCCCAAATGAGAGCCGAGGTCGCCTTTAGAAAGCACGGCAAGGCGACCGTGTGCCCATGTTGCTGCTGCTATTGCTGCGGGGGGGGGGACGGGCCGGGTGTGCCAACCGTGAAGAACGAGGATCTGGATTACCCTCGTGTGGGTGGTTCGCACCCTAGCCAAGAGCCCAAGCAAAATGTTCACACCGCGGGCGACTACCCGCGAGGAAATGAGTCGGTGTTCGCCTCGAAGTCCATGCAGGAGAAGGTTGTGGCGGATTACCCGCGAGAGGGCGGCCAGGCTGCCGCCCGGGTGGCCAACCCTGTTGTTAGCACCGTGTTCGATTACCCACGGGACACGGGACAGGTGCACGCTCCTGCTGCGGTCCAGCCTGCGCAGATTGCGTATGACTACCCGCGCAGTTACTGATGCGCCCAGATAAAATCTAGATTTTCCGCGTAGGTACGGATGCGTCGAAGCGTAAGCTAGGTTGTCCGCGTAGACCCTGCTGCGCGAAAAGATAAGTGCACAGGTTGGGTTAGATTATTCGCGTCTTTTCCGCGCTGAAGAAGAGGATGCGTGTTTGGTGGTCGCCAACCGACTTAGCTATATAACCGGCCCGCGTAGATTGCGGTATGACCATCCGCGCAGTTGCTGATGCGCGGAAAGAAAAGGCTAGAGTCCGATACAGGCCAGCTACCCAGAAATAGCGTAATGAGAAAAGCACGCTGATTTTTTAAGCAACGTACTAATTTTTGGAGCCGGTCTACTGCAGCTACCTAAGTGGTGATCGCACCCTTTCCCAAGTAAGAAAGCAGCCCTTGGTGCGTATTTCTGTATTGTTAGGTTTCCTGTACTGTATATCCGCGTACCGTACAAAACGCAAGATACAGCACACCCCCCTTGGATGAATGGACTTCCCAAGCGGATTTTCTCCGAAACGAGAGGGGGCGCATACAACGAGCAAGGGTGTCTTCAGAAATGTGACGTTGACATGGCTCAGCGTTTTGCGTTCTCCCCGTTGTCGTGGAAAAAGTCTGAGAAATCCATCCGCGAGGGTGTCTTGTAGTGCATGTTATGAAGATCATGACACTTATTGCAATAAGAAGCAGGGCAATAAAAAAGGCAGCCTGGTATAAAAAGAAATCCGGGAGACGTTGTTATTACACTGAGAAGTTAGTGCAGAACACGCCTCCTCCAAATAAGAAACAGCGGTAGTTACCTGATGCGTGCGTGTTTGTCGCCAGCTGACAGGGCTGTATGTTATAACCCTTCCTTCATGTCTTAGTGGGGTACTTTAGTCGATCACTTGTATATCCAGAGGTGTCATTGTACTATTTTCGTGTTCGGCATTTGGTGGAAAGGGCGTGGGGGGGGGCTCCGTTAAGTAGACGACCAATAGGCTGTGAATCGGCTGCATTGTCCTAGTTTTTGCTTTCTTCGTGTGTTGGCTGTAAAATAAATTTGAAAACGACAAAGTTGGATTTTCCAGCTAAAAATGTACCAGGTACAGAAGTTTGACGCGTCTTTTCTTGTCCCAACTCGCGCAGTGTTTACACGAGGAGGTGGCGATGCTGACCATTTCAACGTACTGCATGTTGACTTTCCTGTGCTGGGGAAGTGAGTAGGTTTCTGTGGGGGGCGTACCGTGCCGGGCCCTGGATGCTGCTTTGTCTGTTCTGAGCGAAGTTGGTAGATTTGGGGTCGCCGGTGCTGTCTATTAATAGTGTTGATTGTTGTTATTGTTGTGGGGAGTGATGGGCTTCACGCCACAGTAGTAGTGGCGCACCACGGCAATGGCCAACGAGAACGTCAGCACAATGTAATGCGTAGTACCTACTTCGAAGTATTAAGGAATGCTTTTGTATGTTGGTATGAATTCCGTTAGATATCTGCTAAGTGGGGCGTTAATTTTCAGATTACATACCTTTAAGTAAGCTGTTACGTTACATTTTATGGATGTCTACAAGAGAACCGTTACAGCTTACCTGTAGGCGGGGCTGCTACACTGCTCTTTGTCGTGCTTGTTGGTTGGACCACAGTTTTTTCGGGTGGGGGCAGTGATTGGATCACAGCTGTGTGCGTGTTACCGCTTTTTTGGGCAAAGGTTGGACTACAGCTGTATGTATGTGTGTGGTACTATCCTTTTGGCAAGCCGTTGGACTATTTTGCAGCTGCCCGTGTAATTGCCTTTTTGGATTTTTTTTCGCCTACGGACTTTGTACAGGCGGCATCCTCGGTAAGGCGTTGCGGTTTTTGAGGGGGGGAAGGGTGGTCAACCATCCCCGATAATTACCAATAGTGCTTTTTGGGGGTGAGGATTGGCAATACCGCCCTTACCACGGATGGCGTAGGCCCATACTTCAAAGTAGCTCTATCGCGTAGTGATCTTTTAGTTTTCTCCTGAACGTGATGTGCAAGCACACGCGTCAGGGGGGCTACTCATCGGTTCTTGCCTTAGTTTTTGACCTTTGATGAGGCATTGTTTCCGGGACGGAGCCCTCAGAGAGGGGGTGCAATCGAGATGATTCAGGGTAAGTATGGATAGAAATTATTCTCACAACGGAAGTCGATTATCAAGACTTCGTACAGCGGGAATATTTCTGACCCGCTGAACGGGAACTGAACGCAAACCGCCTCACGCCATCTTAGAGGCGACATCCCCATGTTGTATAGCAACGGAATTTTGTCCCCGCTACAAAGTATACGCGTTCGGCCTCTGGGCTAGCCGCTAGGGTTGGCGGAGGCGACGGTTGGCGGAGGCGACGCTCTGTCTGCCCGGTGATCCATGCTTTTGCCTGATGTATGTTTTTATGATAGCAGTAGTGGTTTCCCCCTGATACATAAGCTTGTATGATAGCAGCAGCAACAGCATGGACGGACAACAGTGAGGCGACAGCAGTCGGACAGGGGGGATGGCTAGAGTTGCTGAGTGCTAAAAATTGGTGGTTGTTTTTTCCACCAAAAAAATTGCTTCGGGTACTCGGGGTAGTTGGGCACGCTCATGTTGAGCTGTACGGTGCCATTACCGCCGTGGGAGTTCGGCTAGCCCGCCATTTTATTCGATGCAAGTTGATGGACATGGATGGACATGAGAGGCAATGAGTTTTTTTTTTTTTTTTATTGTCCGGCGGATGGGGAAAAATAAAGCTTCAGCTCACCACACTTCCGCGTATTTTCATACGCGTCGTGTGTCGATTTAACTCAGAGGCAATGACGTCATTTCTTTTAACCGACGTGCGCGGATTTTATTTGTCCCGTTGGGAAGGACTGGTTGGGTTGGCCAACGAGGCTTTTACCACAGTCTGGGTGCGTTCGGTATACATGTTGGCTCGCACAATACAGCATCTGGGAAGGGTTTTTCTTTTTCTTTGTCGAGTGGAGCAACAGCCCAACGAGGCTTTTGCCAATGTGGGGGCATGCGGTAAATGTATGTTTGCTCGTACAGCCTGAAACGGAGTTGTTCTATGGGTAGAGCAACAACAGTTGGCGTATATGCTGGGTCTTGCAGCACGAACGGAACTGTTATTTTGAATGGAGCAGTAGTGGGTGTCGGCCGCCACAAATGACACCGCTGCTGAACTACTTGAACAAATAACAAAAAATCGCATTCGTCGTGGATTTAAGCTATGGCTTGCGTTGCGGTTTTTACCGGTTGCGGAATCTGGAGAGGCTACGTACGCACTGTGCAAAAGTACCGCTCCGAATGATTTAGTCCTTCGAATGGTCGGGAGGGAGCTGCCTCGCATCTCTTCTTCTGCTCGCTCCTCCGCAGGGGTACGCACTGTGCTAAAACAATGTTCCTAACGATGGAATCTATCGAATGGTCGATATATGGTGGTTTCTCATCTCGTATATTCTGCCCTCACCACCTGCAAGCGGTCGCGGGGGCTGTCATGTTACAAAAAAAAAGGCGACGTGCGAACACACTCGCATGTACGTGTCCCCTACTGAGCCGGCCGGCGGATGAGTATCGGCTGGATGGGACGGGTTGACAAGGGAATCCTGGCCTGACAAGGGAATCTTGGCCTGACAAGGGAATCCTGGCCTACGCTTCGAATTCCATTTGCTGCTGCATGGGAATTCGAACCATTTGTGAATCAGAAAGCGATTTTCTTCGCGCGTCAGCTTCTTTTTCGTCGTGGTCAACTCAGGGTACCATTCTTCCCCACGCGACAAGCGGCGCACGCTTCGAATTCCATTTGCTGCTGCATGGGAATTCGAACCATTTGTGAATCAGAAAGCGATTTTCTTCGCGCGTCAGCTTCTTTTTCGTCGTGGTCAACTCAGGGTACCATTCTTCCCCACGCGACAAGCGGCGCGCCCAGGCACACCGCGTAGCAACAAAGTGGCCAGCAAGTGAAATATATTATCATGTATATGGAAAATTCCTCGCCAATCGATGTCGACATCAGGGTGTCGCTTTGGCTTGTGTGTGCTTCCTCTCCCAGCCATGGCGCGTTTGAAAAGCAACGGCTCCCTTCGTAGTGCCCGTCGACTATAAGTAGGCAGCCTAGACTATTGTAGACGGTGACGCGTGCTGCGATGACAGAGGTGCACCAACCATTGTCTTTTTCTGAGGTTCCTCAGTTTGGGAGCGCGTAAGACCTCTCCCGAAAACTGATTTTGAGAAAAAATAAAAAAATCCGCGACCGGATGAAACATCCCGTGGCCTAGGTACACGGCGAGAATCATGCAAAAAAAATGGCTTATTATTTATTTTTTTTTCCGACGATTTTGGGTCGAGGAGCCCCGTCATTCAGAAAACATTTTCGCCGAAAAAGGGTATACCTCCGTCGTAGCACTGGTCTGGTTTGACGAAAAATGCCAACCTAACTAAGCTCAGATGTAGAATCAGTTGCCTTGCCTTGACCTGAGGAAGGTTTGATGGTAGCCCTTAGGCGCGAGCGTGCCGTCGCCCTTGCGGCGAGACGAGCCATTATTTCTGACCATGTCGCTTCACATCGACAAAGCTCATATTGCCCACGTTCATATCGCCCACGCTTCGGAATGGCCATGGTCAATCTTTTCAGCGTAATGTCGTCGCAGCCAAGTCGAGCCGCTGGAAATAGGCGTGAAACCTCCTTGCCTCCACATAAATATGCTCGCCCAAACACTCACGCGGGTTCGGGTGTTGTTGACGGCTTTCCACATCACTGGTATGTGTTCGTAGCACGTCTGCGAACGTGTTGGGGTTCAAAGCTTGATCGTCCCACCAATAATTAACTGCGGCACTGACAGTATAATGTGAAGCTCAACCGCACCGCATACTAGCGCACACCGCATTTGCCTTGCCTCAAAACTCTGCAGGCTTTGGAGTCAAATACAACACTGGCAAGAAGGAACCCCCAACCAAAGGAAGACTGTACTGCGACGATGGCAGTCAGAGTGCACCGTACGTAACAACAGTTGAGAGTATTTGGTAATGGCGAATATAAAGTGTAAGCAAGGGCACACATCAAGAATACATCGCAACAACGGCAGCCAGAATGCACCGTGGCAATAGTTGACACAATCGAGTATTTGATACGATACTCATACAAAAAGGATAAACGCGCGAAAAAAAGCTGTATGCTCATGGTGTACATGCCGCAACCGCTCTCTGTCGGCCGAGCATTTCCCGCAGACCATAGATGAACAAAAAAGATGAACAGGGATGAAACAATCGAATGCACATGCTGCACACATACGCACATACATTACATATATGCTGGATTGGCACACCAACAGGGGGTGGTTTGTCTATAAAGCCACCCGTTTTCTTCAAACGAGCCTTCGAACATGAAGTGTTCAGACGGGTGTCACGCGCCTTTAGTTGACCTACAGCAGCCGACCTGGTCCTCACTGCAGTGTTGCAGTGTATAGGCGTCTGTGTATGGCTCTCGTATGCAAAAGCGTCAACACACAGCACATACAGCACATACAACACATACAAAACATACAACGCATAACAGGCACACATGCCGGTCAGAGCACACCAACAGGGTGTTTGCTACATTATAGGAAAGCCTCTTCAAGCGCGCCGTCGAATTTGAAATGTACAAACTGGTGCCACGCGCCTCTTCATAGATGCTATAGACTAGTACTATAACAGGTAGATAATACACGCGTATCGTACTAACTACAGCAGAGGTGGATGCTTAAAAGACGCGTGCTACGATAGAGGTTCACCGATTTTTTTCTGAAGTTCCCTCAATTTGGGAGGTTAAGGCATGTCTTAACCCAAATACTATTGTGGAGAAAAAAAAAAATGCTGCCGGATGAAAATTCCCATGGTCTAGGTATAGAACGAGCATAATGCAAAAAAATGGCCTATTATTTTTATTTTTTTCCCCGACAATTTTGAGTTAAGGAGCCCCGTCATTCAGAAACAATTTCAGAGTCGTAGCACGCGTCAAAAGCGATAGAAGATTTATCACCTGAGGAGGTCGATATATCTTGCTTCACGTATGATATATTCGTCTACCACTTTCCAAATGTGAGAACAACAACAACATAACACCCCCACAACCGAATGATCGAAAAACGTAACCCAAGCCCGGTGCACAATCCGTTGGCCTAGTACATACAGCGATATACATAGTGAACACCAGCTGGTAAATACGCCTCGGATTCCACACGTATCAGGTTTTGGGAAGCTTTCGGGGTTGAGGAACCCCGTCAGCGCCTTAAGTGTAAACGTAACGCACATACACTACATGCGCCACATGCAACACATACAACAGCACATACAACGCCTAAAAGACACATAGATGCCGGGCAGGGCACACCAACAGGGTTTGTTGCTTTCTAGTAATACTACTTCAAGCACGCCTTCGAACAGTACACGTTCAAACCGGCGCCACGCCCTTCTTCAGAAGACCTATCGCAGAATAGTGTAGCCGCTTTCTGCCTCCCGAGCATCCCCCGCTGATCAGCTCGTTGGAATCCTCGCGTGGGAGCACTCGGAAGCGCTCCAGTCCAAAACATGTTTGCCCCACCACCGGTAGTTCGGTTGGACGCAGCATCAGCGGTGAGGGTCAATCTGAGGTCTGGAAGATGACACAAGGGCAGATTGGATCGTGTCGTGACGTCCGAGTTAGAGAAATACTATCGACAGCACAACAGCAGTAGTGTGGGAGGGGTAAGCGGTAGGATGAGACAACCAAAAGGCCGTAAAACAGGGAAAAAGAGCTGCAGTTGATCCCGTCGGAAAACTGAGATTACTTCAAAGCACGCGTTAGCTTTTGAGCTCAACAATCGACAAAAAACGGAGGGAGAGAATGACGAAACATATTAAGAGCTGGTTTTTATAGTGGCCGGCTCACCGCGTAAACAGTTTTGGAAACGTAAAATTACTTTACTTCCTAATCGCAGAATTTTACTATGACACATAGTACGCTTTTACATGCTATAATATGCTATAATATGCTAATCCACGGTAACATATGCTATGGTACGCTATTAATGCTACCAGGCATCGCACGTGTAATCACATGCTCTTACATGACACCTGGCAGTATATGGTACGACAGAGGTAGAACTTGTTGGTCGAGATTTTTAGGATTTTCCTTGGCTCCTCACCCGAGCAATTATTTATGCAACCCAAATTCGATGGAATCCCCTTTTAGATAATTTTGTACCGTAAACTGTGATGCAAGCCAGAACTTGACGGTCCCTGTTTTCTCACCATATGACACGCTGAGCCTTTGGAACACGAGGATCAGCGAAGAAGGCCGACACCAGACTTTTCACCTTCCGGGCACTGCACGACGAAACAGCGAGCGCACGACGGCTCGATCAGTTGTACATCGGTGAGATAATTTCGCCACATGGGCGACTGTACCCGCTGAGAGCGGAGTTGTCCGCACTAGAAAGCTCAATATTTTTGCGCAGCGTTCAAGTGACACATGCAAGACAACCGGGTAAGAGGGAAGGAGTCCGCACTTGCATGCTTATTATCCTCGTGAAACGGACGGCCTGGAGGTCTAGAGCGCAGACGTTATAGTTTTTTTTTCATTCTGGTACGTCGTCGCGCTGGCACATCGTGAAATACATTGTGAGCTATAACACGAGGTCATATCTACATTTACGTACGACGAGCGACCAAAGTGTTTTTTCATGTAGCTTGCAAGATGAGTTTTTAAAAATGGATCTCACAGCTGGGGTTTTATTGTTTTGTTGGTGGAATATAATACGTGCTTCACTGCTGCGACGGACGTTTGCGTTGATTTTGTACAGAAAAAACGTCGCTGGTGGTATCATAGCGCTGACCCCGTCTTGATTCAAAACATGAACGGCTTTATTTACTTGAAGAAGCTATGCGTTTCAAAATATGGCAATGCGCCCTGTCCTCGAGCTGAAAAGAATTGCGACATGAAAAAAAAGCACGATCGCAGTACACGCAGCTGGCAAATAAATACGAATTTCAACGAAAGTCTCGATCACATGGCTGGGGTGCGTTTGGGATGTTAATTAAAAAAGAAATGAGCTGCCGATACGAACATAAATGTGGTAAATCGTGTGGCAGGCATTACCGTGCTTTTTCCCTTTGGTTATGTTCGATCTTCTCGCCGATGGTGTCATCCAGAGCGTCCACGAGCTCTGCATCCAACAGGGTCTCCAGCTCGGCTACATGCTCCTCCATCAACAACCTGCGCGGATAAAATCAAAGAAAACTACGATAAACGTAAGGGCGACATACTGGTATAGTAAAACCCAAGAAGGCCGTCTGAAATGAATTATAAAAGCGCACAAGGGTCGCAAATATCACATACTGTAGAAGCAGCCCTTGTAGGGTGCTCGTGTAGGTGTAGTACAGGTACTGATGATGTATGGGGTTAATGCAACAGAGTAATGAACTCACAGTCATGCTCTTCCATCGGTGGCCTGTCAGTAAAAACACGAGGAGAGCTTCTGCAGCCAACTATTCGTAGCCCACAAGGCTGACATATCACACAGTGACAGCCCTGGTTGTACTCGTAGGATGTTCTTCGTGTCATACTCGCTCATATGAGAGCATCATCGTCACCAATACCGACGTTTGAGCCCCTTTGTGCTCTTCTCCATGGACGGTAGTCCTGCTTCGGAGAATGACGATTCCCGAGAGAGAACGTCCTAGGTGCCACTCACGATGACGCCATCTAAATCTAAATGCGTGTAACATCAGGTAGCCGGCGTAAAACTTCCGGCCATAACTCGCGAACACCCTTGCCAGTGACCCCCATCAAACGCATCAAGCACAGGACAGATTCTACGGCTGGGACTGGAGTCTATACAACTAAATAAGGTGCTTTGCGGCTGACATCGTGTTCAATTTTAGCCAAACAACAATGGCATCTGTTTTTACATACTAGAATTGCCTACAGACGCGACTTCCATTGGGGGGGAGTGTTGAAAAATATCCCAACAAAACCGTACTAGGTACCTAGCTGCGCAGAGCTATGAGGCGATGCGCCAGTTACTCTGTACGCGTAATGATTGTTCACACTAATCCTGGACATCAACATATTTTCCACTTCTTATAGAGACGATCTTGCTCGTCTTCCCCAATCGCGAAGATACATAAATGGTGACTTGATTACACCCTGCCTTGGTATATGCTATATACGTCCTGCTGTCGCTCCCCGACGCTCTCACTTGACACGGTCCACCTCAGCCGCGCATTCCCGGCGGAACCGGGCCATGGCCGCATCCTTTTGCCGGATCCATTCTTCGCGCTGGGCCTAACACATTCAAGATACACCAAGGAAAGCCCGGCGCAAACGGTATGACAGGCAAAGGTTATGTTGATGTATCTGTTGAAGGTACACTCGGGTCAGAAGAGAAGGGAGCCACAAAATGTGTTGAGAATTTGTTTAACATCCACCCGGGGTAGACACAAAGTCACCAAAAAGGATGCATGGTACACACCGTTATATCTACCGCTGTACATGTGCCGAGCAGCGTTTGTATGGGCAGCCAATTTGTTTTTGTTTGAGGGCTTTGCTTAAATCGTGTGGAACCGGGCCATAGCTGCATCTTTTTGCCGGATTCAATCTTCGCGTTGGGCCTAAAATTCCACCAAGATCCTCTTGGGCTAGAAGGACAAAATAGCAATCCCAGGACATGTTGAAGATGACGTCGCAAGGGGTTGTACTTGGCTGCTACGCTGCGCCAGGAAAGTGCGTCTACTTGTCGAATATGATGTCACCCCGGACGCGTGACCAAAGGTACGGCAGGGGGGTTATGGTGTTTTGGAGGATTTTTTTTTTTTCTAGAGGTGGCTCGGGTTCACTCGCGCAAGTGACCCCCCTGTCCCTCCGCGGTCTCAATCCCCCGTGTTGTTTTAATTTCGCGGCATGACTCCGCAATAGCATTGTTAGCTACGCTGCGCCAAAGAGAATCGCCAAAAATATTTTTGTCAACGGAGTATAGAGTTGACCGTGCGAGTGGGGCTCGAACCCAGTAATGAAAAAAGGGCTACCGCCCCTACCGTAGGCTTGGTTATGTGCTACAATAGGGGCACTCCGTTTGGGCCACGAGATTTGTGGTCGACGGGGTTCCTCGCTTGAGCTACTAACCAATACGGTTTACGCCTTGCAATATTATGCGTATTGTACTTAGGTCGGGGGACTGGTAATAGCACAACGCTTTTGAGTGTTTGCTTAGTCAGATTTCTTGGGGTGTCGTACGAATCTCCTTGAGAAGGGAGGAGCCTCGAAAAACTAAGCGGACCCCTAGCGTAGCATGCATCCCCGACTCACCATTTTGGCCCGAGTCTCTTCTGCGTCTGCTTCATCATCGAGGAGGCCCATCACGTCATTGCGTCCAGAGGAGCCGTGCCGTTGGCTATCGTCTTCTGCAGCGCTTGAGCTGTGATCGCCGTTGTCCCCTGCAACAGTGGTAGGCTTGGCTCCAACGGAAGACCTGATTCCGCCATCATTGTATAACAATAATTTTGAGGTGAAAGTGTCATGCGTAATTACGAGTGAAGCGAGTTTATACTTTGAAGGAGAAACAAGTTGGGGATCTCTTTCGAGTTGCCTCGCTTGTCTTCCGCACACTAACGCACAACGTTGGCGTCTGTCCAGCTTCAAACGCCCTGCTGCGCGACTTCACAGCGACAACTATAATATCTAATATGTGCGAAAACGATTGAGCCACATCGATATCTTCTGGAAGTGATCGCGTGACCACAGCTTCAGGCTTGGCGAAGCGGCGGAAATAGCAAGCTGAAGGCATGGAGGCTACGGTAGCGTGATGAAGACATGGAGGCTACGGTAGCATGGTCAAGACTACTACACGGTGCTACGGTAGGATGATGAAGACTATTATGCAGTGCTGCGGTAGCCTGATGAAGGCCATATTACAGTGCTACGGTTGGGGGATGGATAACAGTTAGTGCTCGTGCTATTGATAATAGTCACGACTAGTGATGCATTATTACTAAATATTTACAGTCATGAAGTCACTATCATACTGTGTTTCTAGCTATTAGTTTTCGAGACATGCACCGCTCGCACATGATTTGGTCTATGTCTGAGCGTAGAACAGAGCCGTTCGCGCGAGTGGCCCATACTCGGTGGCAAAAAATGGAGGTATGCTCCTACCATACCGTAGCCTTAGTCGCCTTCAACTACAAGACAGAGCAAACAGCAACCTCCTGCCATGTACTGGCAAATCGCAGACCCAATCAGATGCCTCCTGTGCGAGGTTCAAATTTTGGTTGCCGAAACATTGACGCAACGGAATCCAATCTTTTTGCTTTGTGCTGTTGAATCTCGAACCCAGACAGCTACCTAACATGCAAGACTCTGTATTGTTTATCGAAACACAGCCACTGGCGACTGACGCAGACGAACCCGTTGCTGAGCCCCTTCATGACAACTACTACTCTGGCAAACAACAGTAAGGACGGTTGGTAGCATGATACCCCATCTATGCCAAGACAAGCGCAACCAAGGTACCCTTATTGCTTGCTGCTAAGATTAACGAATCTCGTGCAAAACTCATGAAAACTGTATCCTACCGAGATACGCCAATGAAGTTGTACCTTTTCGGCCCAGCGGCGAGCGGTCTCGCTACAGAGGGAGCCAACCCCATCCCGTCGTCTCCAGGCTCAGGCGCCCCGGGAAACCCCATCTCTCCGTTTCTCATGTCCAAAGTCCCCGCTCCTCGGGCAGGGTCGCCGTTCCCTGTGTCCCTCCTCCCCCCATCTGCTAGTTCGAACCCTCCAGAGTCCGATTCCGTGGGAAACCCCATCTCTCCGTTCCCCATGTCCAACCTCTCTCCTCCGCCGGCAGAAACACCATTCCCACTGCGCATATTGTCACCCCTTTCTCGTCCTCCAATTTCCCTTCCCCCTTCTCCCGTTTCCCTCCTCCTTCCTCCCACATCGAACCTATCGGCGTTGCTTCCTTCTGTGCCCCCTCCTCCCCCCCCCCCGCGGGATAGAGAAGGTCGGCGTAGCATCGAGAGCCCGGGCGGTTTTGGTTGCTGGGGAGCGCTTGCGGGGCCATGCTGTTTTCCGTGTTTTTCCAGGAGAGCGCTCGGGGGAGATTTGAGCTGCTTTTCCGCCGAGTTGGCCGTGCTGGCATCCGGCCTTTTAAAAGAGGTCGCCTTTAGAGGCAATTGGTAGGGTTGGGCGTTGATTCAAACAGCTGCAGCAAGGTCGGAGAGTCGACATTCCCACATCGCTGCAGCAATCGTTTGCAAAATAAGCCTATTACCCTAGTACGATAAACAAACGGATATTATTAACCGACATCGCTAGCTAACGTAACCAAGACACCAGTACGTACTTGTTAGTGTTCCCGCCCCCGCACCAATAATTCGCAAACAGAGCCCAGTACGCGACGTCGATATCCAAGGCGAAGAATATACCAATACGTGGTTACTCCATAAAAGGTAACGGTGCACATATCTGTGCGGTGCAGCTATATCTTGCAAATTGAGCCTATCACGCAATATCGCTTGCTAAGGCGACCACCATACCGCAGTTGTGTACTTGGGTAAGGGCGCAGATACCTCTGAGGTGCGCGGATCGGGTCGGCCTTGGTCTTGATCCTGCTCAAAATCAATGCCACTGCCGACGGGAGAAAACAAAACACAGCAGAATCGTTAATTCCCGTTGGTCAGGGGAAAGATAACCTGGAGTATTCACCGCAAACCACCGCCCACAGATGTATTCCTATATTCCAGCACCAACTCGGAGAGATACTCGTATATTTCATAGCGCGTGGATAATCGTGGTATATCATGGCACAGCCATAGAGGTAGTCTTACATCGTGGAACAGCTGCGGAGATAGTGTTCCACCATAGCAAATCTAGGGGGATACTGCTGACCTCTACAAAAGCACAGCACGAACAAATGCTTTATTTGTACCATAGCACAGTCACGGAGGTAGTCCTACTTCGTACTTCATATAACCTTCACGACTAACGAGTATACTGCCGGATGTCTACGACTTACACTCCCAGGCACGGAGATTGACCTATCCTGTGCCAAAGTACTTCCACGGAGGCACTGTCGGATCTCTACATCTGATGCCAGACGCGGTTACCTGGGTGTTCTTTGTCCGTGAGACCACCGCACACTTTGGGCGACCTACGCATTTCCGAAACAGTGTTGGCGTCTTCATCTTTTGGACCGATCGCGCGGAGGGGAGGGGCGATGATCTCGTGTTTCCACGACATGAAGGGAAAATGTGGTTCATGCTTATAGTGAGGCTTGCTCTTTCTCCGCCTTTCTTCACCTGCTGTCTTTGTCGTCTGCATCGCCATCACGGGTTGCAATGTTGCTGCCTCCCCGCGAAAATTTCCCGAGGAAAGAACCCCGACCTCCACCTCCAGCCTTGCCATCACGGGTAGAAACGCTTCCGGCACTCCCACCCTCGCCCAAGGAAGTGCCTTCTGCACCCTCAGCCTTGCCCAAAGACGTGACCTTCCCAAGTTTCGTACCTGATGTATCATTCACGTCACTATTAATAGTAGCTGCGCCGCAATCATCAGGCGGAGCCGAAGTCGAACCCGCGGCTGGGGGGGGTGTTTGTGCCTTAGCAGGTCTATTTGCGGACGGCGGATCACCGAAAAAACTGCTCTTGAAACAGCCGAAGCCGCTCAAGGCTCCCCTAGGGTTTCCACCACCGCTTTCGGCATCTGAAGCTGTGGAAGAGGGGGCAGTATGAGCCCCAAAACGTGGGGTGGGGGAAGGTGCTCCTAGCTGCAAAAATGGCCGCTGTTGGGCAGGAGACGGCGGAGGAGGAGGGCGCTGCTGCTGGGGTGCAAACTCCGATGAAGTTTCTTTTTCGTTCCTGTTGGAAAGAAACATTGAAGGGGCGAAGGGGTTTCCGCCGGATGATACGGAGGAGGGGGAGGGGCGGGCACCTAGAATGGAGGGTCTACTCACACCCCCGGTTGAGCTCGACGCTGATGATGATACCGGCCTCAACAGGTTGATGCCGCCGCCGCCGCCGCCGCCGCCGCTGCTGCCGCTGGATGGTTGGGAGTTCCTAGATGCAGAAGAGGGGTTGCTGCTGGGGTCGGGGGCGTTTCGCTTGTTGCCGCTTGTCGGGGTGGCCGCGTCGTTGTTGTTTGGTTTCTTCTTATGAAAAAATTTCTCCATGTTTGAATGCCTGGACACACGTTTCGGGTGTCCTCCGACGTTGATCCTTTGCCTTGCTCAATAATCAGTTGAAGAACTGACCTGTGAGAAACAACGAACAACCGAGGAGGACAGTTTGGTGCAAACGTGTGGTTGTGCGTGTAGTAACCAAAATAAGACGCGTGCTACAATAGAGGCATAAAGGTATACCTTTTTTTGGCGAAATTTTTTTCTGAATGACGGGGTTCCTCAATCCATAATCGTGGGAAATACGACATTTTCATGCATAATTATTCTCGTTGTATACCTAGGCCATTGGATTCTTCATCCGGGATCATAGCAGTTTTGTTGTTTCTCTCCAATTCAGTGTAGGGGGACATGTCTTAACCTCCTAAAGTTAGGGGTAGTATTAGAAAAAATGTGGTGCACCTCCATCGTAGCACGCGTCCAAAACATTCAAAACTTTCTGTCGTTGACTAATGAACTAACATTGTCGAATACTCAGTAAGCTATGCTGTAGGAGGCAAAACACGGGCGGCGATGATTTGGGCAGTCCGCTGGCCGTTGCTCACAACATTTTTCACACATCGGATAGACCACGAACACAAATCACCGAAATCCTATTTTCACCTGTATGATACGGTGTACAAGAGCCGTATCATTCAGATTGCACCCGCCGGCAAGCGTGGGCAAAAGGGCCTTGTCATACAGATCCCATATGGCAACAGCACGACAGTCTACGGTAGCCTCCCCAACTTTTCTTGAACGAAAATTGACGGTTGTGAAACCAGCTCCCGGCCTTATCTCCCGAAATACGGTGCCCCTCGCCACCCCGACGTCACCGTTCGATAGTCCTTTGCAAACAACAACATACAAGAACATGTTTTTCTCGTAGCATCCTTTCTCGTATCGAGTAGTCGTGAAAAATTCGTTAAAGAACATCGCTGTTTTTTTTTTGGGGGGGGTGCTCAGTTTGTGCATGGCCGTAGTCGTATGACCATAGATCCTTGCATCCCTACTATGCCGGGACGGAGCACGTCGGATTAACCAGGCAGACATCGCTTGCACCACGCGCGAAGCGCCGTGAGGTGTTCGGCGAATCGCATGAAGGGTGAATTGCGTCCTTCCAAGAACCGCTCGTAAGACGGACTTGCGCACCTTGTTGTGCCTACCTTTTTGCCTATGGATGATAGCGCGTCTCGTTCCTTTGTTTTCTGGTGGGGGGGGGGCTATCGTGAAATCAGTCACGAGTATGTACGTAGTAGATATTGCACGTGATGTCACATCAACGATGATATGAATGATGATATGAATGACGATATGAATGCCGCATGGCACGGTAGAGGTGACGTCGCCATTTGTTTGCTGAGGGTCCTCGCTTGAGGAGCTTGATACACCACGAAAATTCGTGTTTCGAGGAAACTGAAAGTGCGTTTGTGGTGATAAAACGCATGATTTAGGTATAAAAAAAATCTTAGTGCGAAACAAGGACGACATTCCGACTCATTTTTGTTAAGGGGGGTTAAGGGAGCCCCCGACATTCAGAAAATGGTATTTGCCAAGAAATGGTATACCTTACGTATATCTTAATACCTCGATAGTAGCACGCGCCCAATCAGGAATACGTGTTCCTGGGAACATCTAGATCATGACATGAGTATCTGCTCTGTGCGATGTATGCAACGAAAGTGGTCAACGAAGCCTCGCCATGGTGTTCCGGCAGTAGGTGCGTGCAAGCATCCACCATTGCGCAGGGCTCTAGCTTTGCGCTAAAAGCTCAGAGACCAGAATACGTGGGAGTACATCGGGCTACGCGCCCTTTGCACGCATTTGCACT
Organism: Undaria pinnatifida; assembly: GCA_012845835.1. Lineage (NCBI taxonomy): Eukaryota > Phaeophyceae > Laminariales > Alariaceae > Undaria > Undaria pinnatifida. Next base: position 11,779,419 of record JABAKD010000004.1, read on the forward strand.
GCTGTTCAAGACGTTTTGAGGGGAAGCGAAAACGTTTGAATCAACTACTTGCCGAAAAAGCAGTTCTACAGTGCGTATAACATCGGAACGTATGGCATTGCATGACCAAGTAAGTGCCACATATATTTGCCTTGTTTGCGATGGATATCTTGGCCTCGCAGTTTGAATTGTTGGAGGCTTTATATCTCCCTTCGACGAAGAATCGGCGCGGCCACTGGATGAATCGGATGCCGATGGGTAGAAAGGATGGTTTCATGTGAATAACGCACACAGAAGGCAAGGATCTTTCGTCTCTGTTCGGCACAGAGTACCCCTACTCGTGATGAAGCGGCGTATTTGCTCCTCATTCTTGATGCAAAGGATCTACGCTGCCCAGTCGTGATACAACGGGGTCGATCTGTGTTCCCCACTACGCGTGATACAAGGGAATGTATGCTCGCCACCCGAGGTGCACGGGCATATGCCATAGATGCTCTACACTCGCGATGCAGTGGATTTATCTGTGCTCCCCTAATGTGATGCAAGAAAATCCATGATCCTCACTCGCGACGCAAGAGGGTCTGTGCTTATACTCGTGATGGAGGGGGATCCATGTTTCCCATTCGCGATGTCAGTATGTACATCTGTCATGCAAGGGGACCAATGCTCTCCAGTCGCGATGCCAGGGGGTCTATCTGTGCTCCCCAGTCGAAATGCAAAGGGTTCTATGCTCCCCAATCGCAATGTAAGGGGGTCAACACCCGTGATGCAACGGGAAATATCTATGCTCCGCACTCATGATGCAGTAGGATATACGCTCCCCACTCACGATGCAGGGGGATCTATGCGCCCCACATGCGAAACAAGCGGATCTTGCGATGCGTGGAAACCAATGCTCCGCACGCAGGTGATGCGAGGGGATTTATGCTTTCCCACCCGATATGTAGTGTGATATATGCCTCCCACTCAGGATTTAAAACAATATAAACTCCCCACACGAGTTGCAATGGGATCCATGCTCCTCACTCGTGATGCAACGTGGTTTATGCTCTAAACTCGTCATGCAAGAATATCTATACTTCCCACTACCTGTAGTGGTGCACGGGGATCTGTACCCCCCGCCCAAGGCGCAAGGGGGTCTGTAAGGCAAGGGGGATCTATGATCCTATCGTGTTGGGGTCTATGCTCCTGATGCGGGGGGGTCTATGCTTCCCACTCGAGACGCAAGGTGATCTATGCTTCCCAGTTGTGACGCAAAAATGATATATGCCCTCGAAACATACGTGCGCGATCTGTTCTGGATGTGTAGCATGGGTGGATGATGCAGCGATTGGATCGGCAGTGTCTTCCAGCCCTGTACGGCGCACTGTACGGCGCACCTTCGATTTGAAGCCAGAGTCATCACACGCCAGAGATGCAGCAGAACGTTTCTGAGCTCACACGACGAGCTCAACACATCTCACCCGAAAGATGACTTCGAAGACGTTCGTTGGCGCAACCCGACCTATATTTTTATGTACTAGCCGTTATCAGTATACCATATTAATACTCTATTAATAGCCCTAATAAACCCAAAACACTCGCAAAAACCACCACTCTCATCGATAGTTGGAACTCCTATAGAGTGCAACTCCTACGGTGAGATGCCTCACAAGGTCCCAAGAAAGGCAGCCTTCACTGGTTCCACACTACTACTACGTAGTTGTATACCTGGCATGCCGCGATAAACGCGTGCTACGATAGGGGTGTCGTATCCCTTTTGGCCATTTTTTTTTTCTTTCGGAATGACGGGGTTCCTTAACCCATCTTAACCCACCTCAAGCTAACCTTAACCCGAAAATCGTCGGAATGCCATTTCTGTCTTGCAATACGTGCATTATGAACAAAAAAGCACCTAGGTGATAGGTTTGGTCATGGGGTTGCCCATTTTAGCTCACCCTCTACTACGAAAAAGTCACTTTTTGGGTGAGGTACAGAGTATGTATGTATATTGTAAAGCCACCACCCTCAGAGAGCAAAACGAAGTCCACCTCTACCGTCCTAGTTTTGAGTACTAGTTGTACTACATACTTTAATAACATAGTATAATACAGACAAGTGCTATGATAGAGGTAGGTGGCAGTTTTCGTCTGAACAAATGGCTTCTGAATGACGGGGCTCCTTACCGTAAACTACACAAGATAACACACCCCCGGTGATACATTTGAGCGCTTGAAAATATTATCACCGGGTGTGGTATCCTGTGGGGGGTGTGGTATCTTGTGTAGCCCCGGTGATAGAGTGCTGGTCGCGGCGGCCCCCAGGGGGTGTGATAAACCAGGGGGTGTGGTAGCACGTCCGACCACCCACAGGGTACGTTTGGGGGTGTGATAAATGTGGGGGTGTGATAAACCAGGGGGTGTGATAGCACGTCCGAACACCTACAGGGTGTGTTTGGGGGTGTGATAAATGAGGGGGTGTGATAAACCAGGGGGTGTGATAACCTCCGAACACCCACAGGTCGTGCTTGGGGAGGGATACCGAAACACTCCTTGTAGAGTTTAGCCGCTGCTGGTGAGGCGATGCGGGGGCTGTCATGTTGGTGCCTGCTGCTGCTGGTGGTGGTAGATCAGCAGCAGCAGCAGGAAGACTCGTGGCAGGAGTCTCCACACGGGGTGTTCCCCCCGCACACAGGGTGTGGTGTTGTGTGCCCACGGAGCAGATGTTCTATGAGCCCGGTGGTAGAAAGGAGGGGCCCCGTGAATGTATGCGGCGTAACTATAATTATCACCGGGGTGTGGTATCTTGTGTAGCCCCGGTGGTAAATCGATAGTTGCAAAAATGTGCCCAAAATTATCACCGGGGTGTCGTATTCTGTGGGGGGTGTGGTATCTTATGCGGGTGTGTTATCTTGTGTAGTTTACGGTAACCTGGGCTAAATCGTCGGAAATACCGCATTTTTTTTTTTCATGGTTCTTGCTATGTACCTAGGCCATGGAGGATTTTTCACCCGGTGGTAATTGTAGCAGATTTTGATTTTGTCCAAACCAATTTTTGGGAGAGGCCTTAACCCCTTTGCAACTGGAAACCCGTTTTTGGGGACAAAATTAGTTGGATTTAGTATAGAGAGGGGTTCGGGGGCTTTAAAGGAGTTAAGCCCCCAAATTGAGGAAACCTCAGAAACAAAGCGGTGAACCTCTATCGTAGCACGCGTCAAGAACGAAAGGAGGCTACAGGCTGGTCCACGTTCAATACCCCAAATTTATTCCCCGGCGAATGTCCACGCCGTTTTGCCGATTCAGACCGTGAACTTTTGCACACGTCTTCTGTGTGCCCTTGCGAAGATCTCAGCCGATATATATATATATTTGCCTGACTTTTCCCCAGTTGAGATTTTTCGGAAAATATGGACCACCTTTGCCCAATTTTTTTAATGAAAGAAAAAAAAAAACGCGGGTTGGGCCTCGGGATGGGCATGTAAAACACGCGTGCTTATTTTCAGGGCTTATCTCTCAAAAATGTCGTGGACATTTTGAGTTTTGTGCGGAAAAATGAGTAAGATAAATACGTTATTTCCTTCAAATGACTTGGGCTTAGTGTAGAATGGATCCAGTTTTTTGGCCAGATTTTGCTTAATGTTGAACACAGGCAGGTCAGATCTTCGATTTTGTTGCGCGAAAATTTCTACAGATGTGCCCTGGAGTACGTCCAACCGGATCATGCCAAACGCCGCGCAATTTGTTTTTTTTTCGCCCTCCACGCTGGGATAAAGCATAAATATTTTTGAAAAATTGAACACCTGTTATTGGTCGATACGACTTTTGCTCCTAGAGACAGTCCGAGGCCGGTAATCTTTGTTTTGGCCATGTCACCCTCTTACACTGGTCATGGGGGCCACTGTTAAGGAATTAGTGGGGTATTACTCCGTTTGACCTCTTGCAAAAGGTTAACCAATAGCTTACCCAAACTAAGCCTTATAACACTCTCCCCCCCTGAAACGGCGGGATAGCAGGTCGGCCGGATATACGGCCGGACCTGCCAATATCCAAGCCGTTTCATCTCCTGGTGATACCGGGGAGATTATTTTTCAAGTTCGACATGGGGAAAGTCTAAAAAAGTTTATTATGGTGGATGTGGGATTTGAACCCACGACCCAAAAAGCCCATGGTCTGTCGACGACGCCATTTAATTTGTTAAGGTATTTAGTGGGGTATAAGTCCGTTTGACCACTCACTTGAAAAAGTTAACCAATAGCTTACCCAAACTAAGCCTTATAACACCACTATGATACCAAATATTCACCCTTTCACTCGATATTGCGAGCGATATTTGTGGGGGAGAGAATTAGTTTTTTTTTGCTTGAACCAGCCTGCAATGATTTTTAACTATATTTTTTCTTCATCCCATTTATTGTCCTCGCACTAATCTCGCCCTCCCTTCCAGTAATAACTCAGATCCGGGGTCACTAAGCAGGATGTTCTCCCCCCTCCCCACTACGGTACGTGCCTTCATTCTTATCGCGAGAAAAATTGAGCATTTTCTTCCCTCGCCGCCGACTCTCGTCGAATTGTACCTACACCCACGCTGCCAGGCGTTTTCAGCAGTTGATATTTTCTTATTGCGTTTTTGCAAATAAAGTCAAAATCTCACCACGGTGGAAATCAAACTCAAGGACCAACTCTAGTAGTAGGCGAGGGTAACCACTAGACCACCGGGGCGACCGGGTATGCTAATATGAGCATGAACATATCAATCCGGGAGCCGTTGTCATGCTGAAGTTAGTGTAGAACGCACCCTCTCGCAAACAAGAAACTCAGCCTGGTGATATGCCTTCAAAGGCAGGTGAAACACTTTTATATCATATCCGTATCTAGATCTTACGCCGTGTTGAGTTCCCAGGCCAATAACAACAGAACATCTACATGGAAAAGAGCTCGGCCATATTATTCCGAAGCCATCATTTTCGTGGTAAGTGCCTTCTGAGACGCGTGCTACGCACGATAGAGGTACCGTAGCCCTTTTGACCTGAAATAATCTCTGAATCACGGGGCTCGTTGACTGAAGTCGTCGCAATATACACAACCACCTCTGGTTTGCAACACGTGTTTTCTTGTATATATATTTGTTATTAGGCTTAGATTTTGGATAATTGACAGGTCCGCCCGTATATATCCGGCCGACCTGCTATCCCGCCGTCTCAGGGGGGGATAGTGTTATAAGGCTTAGTTTGTGGGTAAGCTATTGGTTAACCTTTTGCAAGTGGTCCAACAGACTAATACCCTACTAATACCTTAACATATACCTATTACAACATGGAATAGAATAATCGGTTTGCACTTTTTTATTTTTATCAAAACCAGTTTTTGGTAGCTCCTCATGTCCAAAACCTCGGAAAGAAAAGAGTGCGCCTCTGCCGTACTATTAGTACTATTAGTAGCATGCATCTTGTTTTGGGCATAATCGGCTTGGAAATTTGGCCGAGGGGATGTGTTTCAACTTAATTGCTTGCTATCAATACAGTATAATCATGCTGCTGTGGCGCGAAATTCGCCCCCGAATTTCGAAAATCGTCACTCGAGTCTAATCTACTACTGTATCCTGCCTCTCTCCTCTCATTGAAGAGGTTCGGGCCTCCACGCATGCACAGCCCCAGCTTAATCCGAGAACGGCTCTAATACTAAGCTCAAGGGCTCGGTCTAATGGGGACTTACCACGTGGTCGGCGACCGAGTATTTTCGATCCTAAGATCCCAGGATACCTTCAAGTTGAGCGCCCCAGATGGTTTGCACTACTAGACTACTCGTACGGACACGTCGCATTGATCGCGGATATCCACTTGATGTTACTATCGATGTTTCATGGGAGATGTGCGTGACCGGGTGGGAGCCGTACGATCTGCATGATTTAGCAACTGTTTCCAGGATTGGATCTTTAGACTATACTATTTATCAACAGATCCTGAACAATACCTGGTATAGCATAACGGCAGATATATATAGGATCTATTGGCAGACGATCTAGGTGATCTGGATGATCTACATCGTAATGTCTCCGAGGTGTGTAGTATTTGACCGATCTTGGATCTTTCACGCGAATTCAAGCATTAAAGTCAATCTGGAAAACAGTCCAAGGAAAAGAACTCGGCTTACTACAGGGACTCACCACCTAGGTAGCGATAGACGACACCGATCCTCGGACGAACTGCGGTCAGCGCTCCAGATGGTTTGCCCTACGTACTGCTGCACCGATACACACCGTATAATCATTGGTCCCTCTATAGTGCAGGTTGAGTAGTGCCGGTTGCCCGCTATTCGTATTGCGCGCGTGAACTCGCTAGGCACAGATGGGAACAACCAGTATTGGCAGTAGTATGCGGAGTAGCACCGGTTGCGCTATAGTGCCGGTATTTCCCTCTATAGTGCACATGCATGCGCTATGTATAGGGGGGCCAGTTCTGCGGTACCTGCTACAGAGTGGGGCAGGATATAACCCCCCCCCCCCCGCTTGCGATGGATTTCCAAGCTGATTTTAATGTCCAATGATACATGTGAGGCATGGAAGGCGAGAATGGTGGCCTAGGAAATACCTCGTGGAGGTCTTTTCAAAGACGCATGGCTCGGCGTTTGCATCTCTCCCCATTTGCCGTGAAACATGTGGTTGGGACATCGTCCGAGCGGGTGCGTTATACAATATCTGCTTCTATGGCGCGAAATTCGCGCTCGATTCGATCGCAATCTGCAATACAGGCCTCCAGAGATGGACTACCGCTGCATGCAGAGCTTTCAGCTCAATCTGACGATAGTTCCAAGGCAGAGGGCTTCACCTATACTGTAAGACCCTGCCAATTGGTTAGCGGTAGACGAAAGGGATAGCAGGGTGCACGCTGGTGAGCCCTTGAGAGAGTTTGCGCTACGAGTACACGCACAGACAACAACAGCAGAGTGGTCGATCTCGCCCTCTCGGACCACTTCGAGCGTTTAATTCCATTTTAACTCTTCCATTCCAACCATACGTTTTCCCGCATGCTTCAAACAGAGCCACAGACCCCAAAATAGAAAGCACACCCAACCCGGCAGCCCAAGAAGCTATGATGCAACGAAGCCATGGCAGAGGCAAACCGAATGCCGTGTGGGATCCACTCACCATATACCACAGCGATGGCTGCGTCGTAGGAGACACGTGGCTCGTGGGTGGATGGTTGCTCGCCCGCGCGAGATTCAAAAATTGAAAATCGCCGAAAAACGATGAAGATGAAATCTTCAAAATCTTGAAGGGTTTTCCTGTTGGCCGTAGGCGGTGTATTGGCGGGGCATCACATGCCGGTTCGCGTGAAACTGTAAAAAGGCTATTCAAAAGTCGTGATCACGTGATATTCGACATATCATATTCGGAGAACACACCGCACACCACACACGACACGCGTCGAGTCTTCTCGCGTGCGCATGTACGTGCGTCCGAGCCGCATAGCCACCGGTCCTGCGTGTCTCTATGCATCACTACAGCAATAAAAGCTGAGACCATCGGTCGTAAAACGTGGTGCGTCTCGGGCTTTGTGGTGGCGTGTCGCGCGACTATGTGCAAGCGCGCGTGACTTTCGTCTCCCGCAGTGCGTGTGATACGTACCAGTATTCATGTGCTGCAACTTGATGCCTTGCAGTAGCGAGCGGGGTATGCCATCCGAGAGGGGAGCTGGCCGCCATAAGCACGCAACAACTCTTATCCTAAAGTTTAGATCTGCACTCCTCCTGAAAAGTGTTAGATCTGCTGTTCCGCAGAGTATTGCCTCAAGGTAAAATAAACCAGCTGCTGTGTGGGCTCACGTCAAGCCAGCTGTGGCAAGGAGGTACAGAAGAAACCATGTGCAACACCCGGATCGACGAGATTGCGTTTCAGCTGGTGTCCAACCCGTGGTTCGACGTAGTGATCATTGCGACGATCATCGTCAATGGCGTGTTCTTGGCCTTGTACGACCCGACCAAGGGATCGCACGAGCAGGTGCGAAAACTGTGCGCGTGAAAAATAATATCAGTGCGAGAAATTGTGCAGGATGACAATTAGGTGCAGAGTAGAGATCCCTCTATTGAGCCGGTTGAGTAGTGCCGCTTCCCCGCTATAGTGCCTGTGAATTCGCTGGGCACAGATGGGAACAGCGTAGTGGCAGCATGCGGAGTATTACCAATTGACACTTTAGTGCCGGTGTTTCCCTCTATAGTGTACATACCGGCACTATTGAGGGACCGCTACAGGTATCGTAACTTCTGCTGTACCAGGTACCAGTTGCTGTGTTCGACAAACTCGCAAGGGTATGGACAGTAGAAGGAGAGGATTTCAGGTACGAGTACTTCGTTGGGCAAATTGCGCGCACGGTTTGGATTATTGTCGGGAATACAAGAGGTTTATTGAGCAGACCACTGTGAGTGCTAGTGCAGCACCTGGCACCAATCACCTTTCTTGGTCTTGTACGATCCGACCAAGGGGATTGCACGAGCAGGGGTGCGTGTCTGTGTGTGTGCGTGTGCGTGGTCTGCTGTTGTTTAGGATACGGGCGAGAGCAACCTAACAAACGACGCATGCGGAGGATTCGTAGCGATTATGTTGATGAGTGCGGCCGCGTCAAATTTGTACCTGGTACGTATTCACATTCCATACGTAGGATACAAGGATTAACACTGCGTGTGTCGGCGTCCCTGATGGAGCAGCAGGGGAATCTCGTCCCTGCCGAAGTCAAGCGTCGTGGATTTAAGTATCACCGAGTGCGTAGTGCTCGTGGGAACTTTTCTTGCAAGAAGTTTACGAGCAGAAAGCGCGAGAGCCTGAGTTAGCAAAATTCGATTAAAAATCGACGAGCGCCAAAAGCGGATAAAAAGTGGGCCTATGCGCGACAAAAATGTAGGCAGGCACCGGGGGGGAGCAGGGAAGACACCTCCTGTGACCACGGCCATGACCATAACCATGACCATGTCCAGAATGTCGCTGAGTGCAAAACCTGTTACTACAGAGCGGTTGAACTGGAAAGTAAGAGTGAAGCTACATAACAGAAAAAACTGTCCTGAAAGCACGGACTTGCTTAGGCGAGGTATTGTGCGAACAATAACATACTGCCGGTATACGCAGCATTTCGGCGGTCAGCACCGGCAATGGCCGTCAGCTCTGTTGCGTACGTATGTATCAGGTACCAGTTACCAAGGTGCTATTGTAGCGCTAATACAACATCATGACCAAACAAACAAATTCGGTTCGATCGACTCTTCCATTGTCCGTTGGTCTTGGTATCGCTTTGAGTTCGTTGGTCTTGAAATCGCTTTGAGTTCGCTGCGCGTCAACGTGGACAGCTTGTACAGGCATACCATGGTACGACTTGAGTGTGCGTAGTGTGGGTAGTACTGCTGTGCGTACAATTGCTGTGTGTCGTACCGCTGTGCCTACTACCAGGAAATTGTTTTGGAACCAAGTCTGAACATGTGGTTGCGATCAGTGTGTCAGAGTTCGATTCGGATATCGCACCATAGCGTACCACTGCTTGTGCACCACAACTAAAGACTCGACAAAACCGATTAAAGTAGAATTGCTCGCGAGAGGAAACACCGATACCATCTGACACAGCAGCGAATATCCCCTGGGAGGTGATGGTTACATACATTTGTAAACTGTAAAGTTTTCAGGCGAACTAAAACCAGGTAAATAAAAAATGTATAATTGACTTTTTTCAAACCTTCCCCCTAACCCCAACCCTACCCCTAACCCCAACCCTGTTCTCAACCTCAACCCCGACCCTGACCCTGGCCCAGGTCGAGCTTTAGACCGAATAAAACTGTCATTTTTTCTTTACTTGGTGTTATACCGTATGGGGTTTTTAAGTTGACAATCATCCGTGCAGCTACGTACAGTATTATTTTTACATTACTCCTGGTTTTTGCGATTTTTGGCCTTGGCAGGAGGCGTGCCTGACCGTGTGAGCCTACATCTTCGGCGGATTATTTTTAATCCCTTTTCCGTGAGTGCCTCTGGTTCCGTAACAAGATCCAGGAGGCATAGCTTACGATAGCAGGCCGTCCTTTCAGCGGGGTCCTCATTGCAGAGCTATTGGTCAAATGGTTCGTCCTTAGCACCCCCTGCCGATACAATGATTGTCTGCGGATTCACAACTGATCTCTCTCCTTTTGGGCAGGAAGCATATCTGACATATTGAAAACCCGTCTAAGTAATGCCTTTGACTTCATAACAAAACCTTTTCGATCGCAGGAGGCATACCTGACCATAGGAGACTACATCTTCAGCGGAATCTTCATTGCAGAGCTGCTGGCCAAGTGGCTCGCCCTTAGCATCCCCACCTACTTCAAGGACAAATGGAACTGGTGCGTGATATTGCAATGATACATGTACCTACGTAGAAAAGAGCTTTCGACGTTGCTTCCAGTGCCTACTGTTTTCACTTTTTGCCCTTCGGAACGGGTTTTTTAAAACCGGAAGTCAGGCCACAGTGGCCTGGAAAATGGCAGGGCTGTTCACGGTCCAGGTCAAACGTCACGGGTAGGGTCGGGTCGGGTCGGGTCGGGTCGGGTCGGGTCGGGTCGGGTCGGGTCGGGTCGGGTCGGGTCGGGTCGGGTCGGGTCGGGTCGGATCGTCTGACCCCAACCGGCTCGCAAAACATTTGAGACGTCTTGACCCGATCCGACCCGACCCGCGAGAGTTTGAAACTCCCTGACCCGAACCGACCCGACCCGCGAGATTTTAAAACTTTTTGATCGACCCGACCCGACACGTGAGAACAAAAGACCTCCTGACCCGACCCGATCGACCCGATCCCATCCGCGAGATATAAAAGCCTGTTGACCCGACCCGACCCGACCCGCCACACTCCGAGTGATCCGTGAGTTGCGGATTTCATACGGGTCGGGCCGACTGGACCCACGATACATCTCACGGATCAAAGTCGAAAGTCACGGGTTTAACGTATCTGGATATGTGCCTTGGTCGGTTGGTTGGTCCTTGGTCCTGTAATGGAGGGCCCTCCGTAAAAGGATAGTCCACGTGACATTAGATGTCACATTCACGTCAAGGTCATCATAGATGGGCCATAATGTAGGTGACGATGATGGGACGAGCAGGACGCCCCACATCTCACTACGTGCTCTACCTGCTCTACCCTGCGTTTCCCTGCGTTACCCCGCACTCCCGCGCCTAGGCCTGTTATGTCTGTCTTTTAGTGTCCTCTTTAGGGAAGAAATGCAATAAGCTATTGAGTCTATCCATCCAGCGAACATTGACGGGAGACTAATTCAGACACTGGAACCCATGAGGAGCGCGCTTTCCAACACCGAACAACCACGCATCCCCCACTCGGAGTACCACTACAGTCCCTCTTAGTTTTCCTAGGATGTCGTGCTCTCTGATTTTTTTACCGTAATTTTTTGCAGCATTGATGTGGTGTGCGCGCGAAAAATGAGAAAGGACGCAACCCACACGTCCGCACTTGGCTGTGCCCGTAGCGCTAGACCCCCGAGTTGACCCGACGAGCAAGCAGGCTATCTATGCAGTATCCGGCCCCGGCAAGCAGCCTAGCTGAGCCGCGTACGGCAGCAAGCCCACATATGGGGCGGAGGATCTGTCAGCAGGGGCTGCGATCCGCGAGGGTCTGGGGTCTGCTGCTCGTGTTGCTGTTGCCAGTGCTGCTGCTGCTGCTGCTGCTTCGACGACGCCTGCTGTTGCATTTTTTTATGTTTGGTCCTATTTCGCACTAGCACGATAATTCTTGCCGGATACTCAACGTGTACGTACGCCGTACATGGCGCCATTCGTCGTCTTTATTGCTGCACCCTGAAATGCAGCAGGAGTGTGTGCCCTGGCTTGTTTTAGTGGACTTGAACAGATGACAAAATAACGGAAGAATACATTGTACCTACGGCTGCATCCGGCAAGGGATTTGCGTAGTAATACTAATACTAGAACTTTATTTTTAGTGCGATAAGTTACTGCCTGGTGTGTTTTTTCTAGACCCCTATGCTAACATACGATCGGAGTATCGGGCCGAGAGAGGCTTTCGTGTAGGACCGCGGCAAGGTTTGTATCATTTTCAGAGCCGCGGGTCGGATCCGAAGGTGCGGCGCCAGCACGACAAGGCCCCTCCGACTGGCAGCTGCAAGTTTGAAAAAGGCGAACCCGCAGGCCAGATACGCGAGTTCGACCCGCGGGTCAGCCAAAAATAATCCGTGGCTTGACCCGCTGGTGACCCGTATCTCGCGGGTCATGACCCGACACGACCCGCGAGATTTCCAAACCTCTTGACCCGACCCGCCCCGACCCGCTCCACCCCGACCCGACTCGACCCGACCCGACCCGACCCGTGATATTTTATAACACAGCCTTTGACCCGGCCCGACCCGACCCGCGACAGTTTGAAAACCCCCTGACCCGACCCGCAGGTCGGGTCATGACCCGTGAGAACCCCTGTAAATAGCCTTGTCAATGACGAATGAGTATTAAATTATGAAGCCAGCACGCGTTAACGCAGTGAGTGCAACAAAAAAATGTATTTTCTATGACGTTTGGGTGGACGAATTGGAAATTATCCGGTTTCAGTATTTTTCCGGTTTGGGAAAATCCCGGAAAGCGCAAAGATGTTTTTTTTTCCCAAGCCGGTGGTCGTAGACGGCTGCAAAAACGGAGCTCAAAACGATGCCAGCGTGCTTGATTTCAGCGGGAAAGTATATTGTTGTAAGTTTGTGACGGGAGTATTTCTAGTGCGTGATGGAAAACGGGGGCCCCGTCACTTCCAATGTCGCATGTTAGACCGTGACCGATTACCACATTAGCACCACGATCGTGCTCGTGACACAGATAGGAATCGTGAAGCTATTAATGCTCGCGTGTGGTGTGACCGTAGAGTAGACCCAGCGACACATTGGCAACACTTGGGACTCAGGCGAACGTCAAACTATTTTGACATCAACTCAAGCGTTGAAAAGTCGACTGGTGTAAGTGAGTCGGCGACTCCACTTGAAACGTATGGTTTTCAGACTTCAATTTATTGACTACGTACCAAGGTACCAAGTATTAAAAAGCTAAACGCGATGTTAGTGACAGCCCCGTTGGCGCCGCGTCTGAATGACTGGTGTAAGTGACGCATGCTACGATGGAAGTAGCAGTTTTCGTCTGAAATGTTTTCTGAATGATGGGGCTCCTTGACCCAAAATCGTCTGCGAAACGACTTTTTTTTGCATTATTTTCGTTGTCCATGGGATTTTTCATACGGCAGCAGTTTTATTTTTCTCCAAATCAGCTTTTGGAAGAGATCTTAAGCTCCTAAAATGAGAGGTAGTGTCAGAAAAAAAGTGGTGCACCTCCATCGTAGCACGCGCCCTTTTTACGTTCAGTGTAGGTCCCTCTATAGTGCCGTTTGAGTAGTGCCGGTTGCCAGCTATCGTGCCTGTTGAATCGCTTGGCACAAATAGGAACTACAAGTAGTGCCAGTGTACGAGTTAGTGCGGGTTGCCGCTATTGTGCCGGTATTCCGGATGGCACTATAGAGGAACATACCGGAACTGTAAAGGGACAACCACTGCATGACTTCAGGGTCTTGTCGATGTCGTCCCCGCCTGCTGCGATTAGCAGTTTCACGTAAATATTGCCCGTGTTCATCCGATGCCCCGTCGTGCTGCCACCCCGTGCGGGCAGGGTGGACTTCATTGTTGTTCTGGAAAGCGTGATTAGTCTCATCCTCCTAGCGGTCGAGCCCTCCAGCTCGCTCGACATCTCTGCGCTCAGAGGGCTGCGCGTTCTTCGGCCGCTTCGAGCGATCACCTACATTCAGCAGGTGAACCGGCCGGGGGCGGGGGGGGGGGAGGGGGCACGCAATACACGGCCTACGATGTGTTCGCCAAACGGCTTTCTTCATAATGCACGTGAAATAGACATGACTTGTATGCAAGCATCGCTAGCCGTGACTACATGCCATCCTCTGTACTTGCTAACCCAATATACTATTAAGATTGCCAGAATATTGTTCCAGTTAGAGTTCGGGCGTTCACCGTGGGTACTTATCCTTTTTTAATACTCACCGCGACTGCAATCAGATGTATACCAGGTAAGGGTCTGACTCCCAATGTGGGGCGCAGGTCGAAAGGGTTTCAATAGGGGTTAAGGCATGTTTGCCAATGCTTGCAAGACGCTCGAGCTACCTTTGTTCAGACACATCGGACCTCGGCGCGCTTTTTCATCGGCAAATTACCGTATCCAACGCTGCAAAATACGCTGCGTGCTCAGAACAATCCAACCCCCCGCTTCTCTTTCCCGGATTGTATGGTAACTGCTGTGTCAGATTAAGATGCTGTTCGAAACCGTCATAAGCGCCTTCAAAGTGGTCAACACACTCTTCCTGTGCGTCGGTTGCGCTCTGCTCTTCTTTGGCAACGTCGGGTAAGCTTAGCGGGCAGCACACAGTTACAATCGAACGAGAGTGTCAACATTTTGACGGAGCCAAAAATAGGAGCATCTTTCGAATTTGCAGAGGCGTCGCCCGACTACCAACGCATACTACTTGACGACAGTTACAGATAGGAATGTGAAGGCGTGCAGACATCCCGGGGGCTGCGTATCACTTAGCTTGTAAAGCTGAGCATTGCACACTCACTTAGATTGTAAAGCGGACTATCGCACACTCAATCAGTCGATGTCACAGGTGACATTTTCGAAGTGTAGTCCTTGAAAGTCTTTCAACAAGCACTCCGGCGTATCACTCAGCTTGCAAAGCTGAGTATTGCACTCACTCTGCTTGTAAAGCGGACTATCGCACACTCAATCGGTCGAAGTCACAGGTGACATTTTCGAAGTGTAGTCCTAGAAAGTCTTTCAACAAACATTCCGGCGTATCACTCAGCTTGTAAAGCTGAGTATTGCACACCCAGTTATCTTGTAAAGCGGACTATCACACACTCAATCAGTCGAAGTCACAGGTGACATTTCCGAAGCATAGTTCTAGAAAGGCTTTCCACAAACACTTCGCGCGTGGCTTAGGTACACCTAGGGGGCTGACACTTTCGAGCTGCACGTGCTTGGACAGCGCAACGGTTGAGACTTTCAGCGAAGAACCGACCTGCGGCAACCTTTGTTCGTAACAGCGAGAAGATAAGATTCCTCCATAGGAACGCCTCCGTATTACCCCTTTTGTTACCGTAACGCAGGCACCTCTACAGGACAGACGCGCCCAGCTGCAGTTGTTTGAACAGCACAAGGCTCGAGGCTCTCAGCGCAAAAAGTCATCCCACCCTACCCGCAAAATATTTTTCTTTCCCTAGAGGGTTTTTTTTGTCGCGTACTATACATCTACTTTTTCCCGTACTCACGAGGCCCCGCTTTTCCTCATGAACTCCTCCGCACAAATTTATCCCTGGCACTATGCACAGGTACACATACTGGGCCGATGCATTCCGCTACACGTGCGTGGACAACGCAACGCTCGAGACCCTGAGCAAAGAACTGGTCTGCGGCCGCGGATACAGCTGTCCCGAAGGCTACTCTTGCCAGGACGCGGGACGTGTTGCGATAAATCACGAAGTCACGGGATACCACGATATTTGGCACGCTATGCTGCAGGTGAGTCGATCTCGCCAGGAGGCCGATACAGTAGGGGTCCAACCATAACGCGGCGGTGTGCCAGAGCAACATGACCGCGTTATTGAGGAAGCCGCCTCATTCGTTCCAGGTTATGAATGCAATTCCCCGGTCGCGCCGGGCGATTTTGACCGCCCTATATCGGGATACCACCTTACCAGCCCTTGCTCAGACCGCCTTATTGGGGAACTCCTGGTGGTAACGACGTATGCTACATTAGGGGACTAGTCTGATCTTTTTCTGGGGCTACACCTCGGCTCAAAACCTGTTTTTTGTTATTTATGAAGAATTGAAAGGAAAGCGCAACACGATGAAACAAATATCATGCCTTCGGTATTCAATCACAATGTTTTGAAAAAACGCACACAACGTATTCCAACAACATAGGACCGCCTATATCTTGGGGAATCCCGTCTATCACATTTTTTTTCGGCCGAAAAGTGCTCGTACCTCCATCGCAACACGCGTCTCTAAACCCTTGGCAGACGTACAGGCTATTGGGGGGATCCTTTGTTAATAGGAGGGTCGGGCCGGGTCAGGGTTACCCGACCCGACCCGATTCCCTTGAGATTTGGAAACCTCCTGACCAGACCCGACCCAACCCGACCCGGGAAATTTCGAACATGTCCAGACCCCGCTCGACTCGACCCGCGAATTTTGTATAACCTTCTGACCTGACCCGCGGGTCGGGTTGTGACCCACGAAAAGTCTTGGTCAACAGGACCTTAACAGGACCTTAACAGGACCTTAACAGGACCTTAACAGGACCTTAACAGGACCTTAACAGGACCTTAACAGGACCTTAACAGGACCTTAACAGGACCTTAACAGGACCTTAACAGGACCTTAACAGGACTTTAACCGGACCTTAACCTTAACTGAACCTTAACAGGACCTTAACAGGGCCTTAACAGGACGAAGTGGAACACGTGTTATGGTAAGGGTGGTACCTAATTTTTCCTGGGATTTTTACCGGCCTGGCTTTTTCTCGAGGGTCGGGTCGGGTCGGGTCGGGTCGGGTCGGGTCGGGTCGGGTCGGGTCGGGTCGGGTCGGGTACGCGTGACCCGACTCGAGCCTTGATATTTGATATCCTCCTGCCCCGACCCGACCCTACGCGTGCGATTTTAAACACCTCCCGATCCGACCAGACTCAACGCGCCAGGATTTGATGAACCTCCTGACCCGACCCCCGGGGGATCGGTTCGTGACCCGTAGAAAGGCCTCATCTTTTTCTGGGCCTTTTCTCTTCATAAGCTCTATGGCTCACACACCCGGAAACGAACTTTTTGAGAAATTTCGAAATTCGAAATCCGATGAGCAATCCCTCGGCATAGCATGCACAGCATCATTCATCATTCATCATTCATCATTTATCATACCCATAAAAAGATCAATGCTGTCGTGAACGCGAACTACGTTGAGTAGTTCCTGAAACATGCTACTTGCTGTAGCAGTAGTAGTACCGTAAAGGTGGGCTTCTTTTTTTTTTCTCTGACGCTCCTCGCCTGAGTAAGTCTATGCCCCCCTTAACCAAACAAAAAGAAGCTTCGTTCTTTTAGCAAAACCGAGAGCGCAACAACCCATGCATGGCATGGCCTAAGGTGTAAAATATATTTATGCTGCAAATACAAGAATGACGCTCCGACCATTTTTGGTTGATAGGCTAAGGAGCCCCGTTCCTCAGAAATTT
Organism: Undaria pinnatifida; assembly: GCA_012845835.1. Classification (NCBI taxonomy): domain Eukaryota; class Phaeophyceae; order Laminariales; family Alariaceae; genus Undaria; species Undaria pinnatifida. The sequence continues at coordinate 11,796,677 of JABAKD010000004.1, forward strand.
ATTTTGCCCAAAAGCAGTAAACCTCTATCGTGGTAGTCATTTCCACTACAGTAGGAATCCCCCACCAAGGCGGTCTAAATAAGGCGGTATCCCGATATAAGACGGTTAAGACCACTTGGTACAACTGGGGAATATTTAATAATTGCACTAAAGTACTCCTAGCCTCGATTGGATAAGGCGGCTTCCCTCAATAAAGCGGCCAGTTTTTTGCTCTGGCACAACACCGCTTGACTGGGGGACCCCTGCTGTAACAGGGAAACGCCTCCACCACTCAGTCTCGTTTTCCGATGTGACGTCGTGCGTTCTTCGGGTAAGCCTCTGTGGCGTGTGAACCAAGCAACAACATGTTCGCAAATTATACACACGAACAAACTGAGACGCCCCCCTCCGCCCCCTTCACCTCCTCCACCCCCCCTCCAATAGTGGTTTATATTTCGACTGACTAGCGGTGGGTCTCCGTAGAAGTCAATCCTGCGGTTGCTGCTGTACCAGTACGAAGCTCCAACGCCACGCTGATAGTTGGTAGCTAATCACACCCAGGATAGTTTTTTCAGACGGTGTCGCCCGAAGGGTGGCAGAAGACAATGCAGAACACGCAACACAAACTGTGTAGATGATGGAAGCCCGCGCTCAACCCGCGACCAAGTTTTCTTTTTGTTTTTCCAAACAGGCAAAACACGGACTTTTTTAGAAAGCAACGAACCGTCCCTTTTAACATTAATACACATTTTGTCTCGAGGCAGGTATTCCAGGTGGTGTCGCTGGACGGGTGGCAGGAGACAATGTGGAGCACACAAGACGCGGCGGGCGAGGGCACCTGGATATTTTTTGTGGTGCTTCTTGTTCTTGGGAATGTCCTTCTTGTATCGGTCAGTCGACAAAGAAAGGCTCGTATGGTAGGGGGGTAACCCCGTTTTTCGCTGTTGGGTTTGAGTTATCGTATCATATCATATAATAACATATCATATCACATCATACCATATGATATGATATGATATTATATTATATGATATGGTTATATCATATGATATCACACCATGTAATATCATGTGATATCATATCATATCATATCATATCATATCATACCATATCATACCATAGCATATCATATCATATCATACAATATAATATCATATAATACCATATCATATCATACGATATCATATCATCACGAGTGATTCTGTACCTCAGTCTCCAAACACATTAGGCGGTTTGCTTGGCGCAGCGTAGCTAAACGTTTCAATTGCGGATACATACTCGTATCGCAAAAATAAAACAGCTCAAGACCGTATAGGAGCAAGGGACTCTTTCGCGCCAGTGACCCCGAGCCACTGCTAAAAAAAGCCTACATACAACAGAACTCCCCCTACCTTATTCTTGGTCCTTCGCGGTACATCGCGCATTACTGCTTTGAAGTGCGGTCATAATGTGGTCGAGGGTCGGGTTTAGGGTCGGGAAATATAGATTGGGCTAGGGTTAGGGTTGGTGTTTATGCGATTTCACAGTTAAGCAGTACCGGTGTATGTTGCTGTTCGGGTGCATATGCGACTTTGCAGTTTAGCAGTACCGGTGTATGCTTCTGGTCGAGCGTTTTATAATATGGCGCTTCTTGCTCTTGGGGGTGCTTGTGTTTTGTGTTGGTCAGTACGCCCCGTCGAAACGATGCCGGTACATGTCACTGTGCGACTCTGCTGGTAAGGCTATTCTCGTCAAGGCAAGTTTTTTGTCGAAGCTTTCCCTCTTCCAAAAATTAAAATGCTTGATTTCCAAAAAATTGACAAAAAAACTGAAGGGAAATTTTGGATATTATTTAAACGTTCCATATTTTTTTGCACTCGGTTAAAATTCTTGAAAATAAAAAAATGACAGAGAACGCCTCCTCCGTATTTCAATAGAAAATTCCGAAATAGTTCCGAACAAACAAGTTTGCGTTGTTTGGAAAACAAGGGGCTTCGATAAGAATCACCCTTAACCCCCCCTTGTACAACTGCACCGTTTTGGGGACATAATCGACGGGGATTTTCCGTCGAATCTGTGTGCGGTTCCTCTTATCATTGTGCGGATTATGTATGTCATGATGTTTTTTGTTCTTGGGAGTATTGATTCTCGTCTCCGGTCAGTGCCAAAGCTTCGCCCCTTTTCAGCCAACGCCGCCCCCAACCCTTCGTTTCCGCCACGAGCGTTTACCCCTTATAGAGTCCCACCCATGTTTCTGGGGATATTTTACTTGAACTCAGTGGGGGGAACTTTTTGCATGGTTTTCACAGGTCAAGACCCGCCCCGCGAATTGGATCATGTTCAAAATATAACGGGTGGAGTCAGGTTGCGGCAGGAGGTGGTCGGAACCAGACGGGTCGGGTCGGGTCGGGTCGGGTCGGGTCGGGTCGGGTCGGGTCGGGTCGGGTCGGGTCGGGTCGGGTCGGGTCGGGTCGGGTCGGGTCGGGTCGGGTCGAGTGGAGTCACATCGGGATGGGTTGGATCAAGAAAAAGTATCGAAAGCTCACGGGTCGTCCCACTCTGACCTGGCCAGACCAGCGGGCAGTGATCCGATCCACGACAAACCCTGTTTTTTTTGCCACTCCAATATAGGGTGGTTTGTCGTTAAAAAATTGGGGGTAGTTCTAAAGACTTTACCGCAGCGCACTCATACTCGATCCTGTCGGTTGCACGTTACTCGTACAGTAACAGGTAACAGTTATCGGTACTGTTTAGCTCCACTACTGCTGGAAAAAGAGTTCCCGTTATTAGTTCCAGGTGTTTTTTGTCCAATACCGTGGGCGCAGCGGTAAAAGTTTGGGTATTGGTGGGGCATTAGTCCGTTTGACACTTGCAGAAAGTTAACCAATAGCTTACCCAAACTAAGCTTTATGACACTCTCTCCCCCTGAAACGGCGGGATACCAGGTCGGCCGGATATACCGGCGAACGTGCCAATATCCAGGCGGTTTCATTTCCTGGGAATACCAAGGAAAATATTGTGTGTTCGAACATGGGGAAAGTCGTAAAAGTTTGTTATTGTGGATGGTGGGGTTTGAACCCACGACCTCCAAAAACCCATGGTCTGTCGACGACGCCTTTTAATCAGTTGGGAATTAGTCCGTTTGACCACTTGTAAAAGGTTAACCAATAGCTTACCCAAACTAAGCCTTGTAACGTGGAAATAGTTTACTGGGGATCCGACCAAAAGGGGCAATGGGAGCAAGAAGAATGTTCCAGTTCAACTGTCCTCGTACTCTAGATGTTGCTGGCTAGTACGTGTCGTCGACTCACCTCAAAACTAATCAACCTTACCCGCGCTTCACCATGTTTCTAGCTGGCATGTGTCCTCGACCCGCCAGACTATTCGGCCTCGTGATCAAGCAGCATCACTCATGCCACACGTGTGTCCGGGTAGCACGTTGTTGTTGTTGTTGATGTTGTTGTTACAGCTCTGGAGTGGAAGAATACCTATTGAAAAAATCAAACAATCCAAACAAAAAGATATTAGACATATGTGAGGAATTTTTGTACATCAGGCTGTCGTCAGACAAGACAACAACAATTGTCATCGATCGACCAGACTGTTTGTAGACTTCTTGCGTTAGCTTCCTTTTTTTTCGGGAAGTTTTCCCTTGTTTTTCTTCTACTCTCTGGTAATGTTTGTGAGATCGACATTGTTGCTCATGGTGCACAGTGTCGGATGACAACCAGATTATTGCCGGTAATAGAGCTATCCCACGCTCGGGGTGCAAACATTCCAAGAATTGTCTGAGCTCCTAACATGAGGAGCTAGGTCAATATCAACACCATCAACATCATCCATCATCCTTCATCCATCACCACCCGAAAAATGACTTCGAAGACATTTACTTGCGCAGCCCGACGACCAGTTCCTATGCTCCTAAAGCCCAAACATACCCGCAAAGTTATCATACTAACCTAATGCTTTCACAATTGAGGCGCTTACCCAATCAGAACGTCAAAAGGCCAGAAGGTCAGAAACGTTTGGCCCCCATAGTTCGCTACAACTAATATTCGTCCCCGAAATGATCCAATTTTAACTCGTATCACAGATGTTTCCGGCCGTCATATCCACGAAGCTAGAAGCAGCCATCCAGCGGGAGGAAAGGCGCAAGCGACAGATCGCCCAGGCGGAACACAGCAATAAGAACACGGTGGACAACAAGGGGAAACGCTCTAGCGAGTTTGAAACTCTGTTGAACGAGTACTCGAAGATGGAGGCAGCTGAGATAGCGGTGAGTTGGTATGTATGGCAGATATCGGTGCTATATATAGCATGTGTATCGACATCAATTAGTGTTACATTTATCGTATTTATTTTCGTCAAGCAATGGGCGTTGCATTCTCCGATATAGATCGGTGTGGTAGTTATTGACACCGTTGCTCTTTGACGAGTACTCTAAGATGGAGGCAGCTCAAAATGTGGTGAGAATCCCTTTTTCCAAAACCCACAGCATCAGGCCACCAAAAACACAGCGTTACCGCGATCGCGGCGAACTCGCGACGGCGTGCGACGAAATATTCTCCACGCATTTTGCCAACGTTTGCCCGCTTCTGCAGAAGCCAGATTCGTGGACATCGGTCACGTATAGCTTTCGCATTCAAATGTACTAGTGTTTTTGCTACCAGACTGACAGGCAGGCAGGCAGGCAGACAGGCAGACAGACAGACAGATAGACAGGCAGACAGACAGGCTTACATATTAATGAAACACCTTGAGTCCGAATGAAAAGTTTTTTTTTGCCATCCAAAGACAAAAAAACGGCCTCACTAAAGAGACGCCTCAGGTGTGAGATCAAGAACGTCATCCAAACTCAAAATTTTCAAGTTGCGCGTGAGGCTGGGATACGGCACACGGCACCTGAGACGCGTTTAACTTGTATGACGAGTTTTCCTTCTTTGGGTCTAATCCGTCAGTTCAGATATTTTTATGTTGAAAGTGGTCTGTCTATTTTTAGTAGCAGGCGTCGTCGGGCAACGTCCAAACTTCTCGGAACTTTTTACGACACACCGGTGTCTTGACAAACAACGTTAAAATAGTTTTTGGTGTTAATTATTGATATTTTACTTTTTCGAAAAATCTAAGTATATACTTTGTTCGGTTGTTCTTGTGTCGCTGCTTCATTGTTGGTAATAGGTTTTGGAGGTGTTATGTTACAGAAAATATGTATTACTGTTGGTTTATGTCCATGGAGCTTGCTCTTCTTTCAGTAAGCTACGATTCTTTCTATTGTCTGTGCGGTTAGGAGTGTGATGATAGAGTGTATTACGATTGGCTCACTGGAATGCCGGTAAGAGGTGCACCAAATTACGGGCTACGCCTGCGACGCGATTCCCCTCTTGGTGCGCTTGCCCCGTTATCCGTCCGTCGCGTAATATTCCACACGTCGGACTGGTCAGATGATCTATCCCCGCTTGATGATCTAGCTCTTTCAGGAAGATCCGTATGGGCTAGCTCATGTTGCTGGATGGGCAACGCACGATCTGCATGATCTAACACATATTTCCTGTACGCCACATACACGGATCCATCATCGATATCCATTTTATGATCTAGATCTTTCAGGAAGATTTGTACGGTCTAGCTTATGTTGCTGGGCGGGAACCATACTATCTGCGTAATCTACCGCGTGTTTTCTCGGTTGGATCAGTACTATATCATATACAGATCCCGCATCGCATCTCATAACGCCAGCTAAAACGATCTACTGTAGATGATCTGTAGATGGTCTGTAGGTGATCTGTAGATGATCTAGATCGTCATCTGTCCGAGGTGAAAATATTTTCCAACGCCCAGCGGCCAGTTGGCGAGTGGATGTTTTAGATTCTCCAAACATGCGACACACCACATGTTAAGGTATAGGTTAGGAGGTATTGTGTGTTGTCTACGGCACGACTGGAAAAAAGTTAACCAACTACCTTGTTATGACGCCGTACTTACCACGCGCCTTTACCGCTTTTGGGGCTGATCGGCAATCGTTCCAGCGCCTTTTGCGGCTGTGCAAACGAGGAGAAACTCGAGCAGATGACGCCTAAGATTATCTGAACTCATGACTCATCACAAGAATCGGTGGCTTATCACACCAAATTACGACACATTACACCGAGTTACGCCACATCACACCAACTTGCGGCCAACAATACCGACGCATGTGACATGCAGCAGCAACAAACGGTAGACAACAACAACCCATCACACGCCACCCAATTTACGACATACCACGCCTACGAAGCGTTTATCTCCTTGGCATGCGCGTACTTCTGTGTAGATAACGTTCAAGATTTTGTCAACTTTCGACGACCTTTTTTTTTCACACCTTTGACGCGGTTTTTCCACGTATGGATCTGGTCGACATACATAGCTTTTCCAGCGCCTGGCGGCTGTGTGACGAAGGGAAAACGTCCACCATTGCCTAAACTTAAGTCGACACACCACACTTCACACGCGCTATATACCACCTTCTTGTTTGGTCGGCAGGCTTTCCAGCATCTAGCGGCCGTGCGCCGCGGGGAAGTCAGAGAAGCCCCGGAAGAAGATCCGCCTCCCCCGCGATGGACTCCCTACCCCGGAAGCCCGCTTCTAAACCGCCTCCGAAAGGCGATGCAATTGGAAATGGGACCTTTTTCCGTCGCGGTATACACGATTATCTTCCTCAACGCGTTGGTGCTCTGTTTGGACCACGCTGGGGCTAGCAGTGAGACGGAGACAGCGCTAGCAGGGGTGAGGGTTCCGAGTTTTTTATAGGCATTTAGGCAATGAGGAAGCGGGGCGGAAAGGGGATATATGTCTGAGGAGGCGTTACTCGTGGCCGTACACACCATTGCTTTCGTGGATGCTTTGGTGCTCTTTTTGGATCATGCTAGGGCTAGCGAGAACACGAAGACAACAGCGCTGACAGGGGTGGATGGTTTTGTGGGTGACATCGTTATGGCCTATTTTCCCCGCGCCATACAGCACATACAGCTCGTGCATCAGCACACAATACTGTGTGACCGGTTAAGCTCCTCTAGTCCGGAACTTTCGGTTAGTATGATAACTGTACTGCTGTCGTACATTATTTTTTATTGGTGGTTGTACGACTAACGCAAACAATTGTTGGTCGGGTAGCACGAACGGATGCCTTCGAAGTGATATTTTCGGGGGAGGTATTGATGTTCATATGCGAGGAGCTCACCAAATTCTTAGAAGCTGCTGCGCCCCTATTTGTAGCGTCAGATGACTCTTAATTCATACGTTTCAGTTCATAGATCAGCTTTGATGTTGGAGGGAGACGGTATTATCGCATTGTAACTTTTATGCGGGTCGGTTCTTGCTCCCGCAGCTGCACAAAGCCTTCACCACGATATTCACGATCGAGATGGTTTTCAAGCTGGGGATGCTGGGGCCGGTGGGGTACTTCAGAGACGGTTACAACGTCTTCGACTTCATCATCACCTTGCTCGGCCTCCTTGAGATCACGATCCATGTGAGTTTGGTCACGATACAGATAAAAGCGGTTGCGTGTGTGATGTGCTGATCCATTTTTAGAGTGAGTATCGGTAGCAAGACAGTCAGTCTAGGTGGTGTGTTGGCGCGATGATGGCGCAATAACACAACCAACCACGATTTGGCTAGGACCAGGCAAAAAAAAGAGAGTATTAGAACTCCTTAGACTTCATCATCGCTTTGCTCGGCCTCGTCGAAATTACGGTGGTGCAAGTGCGTTCCTTTTCACTGTAGCAGGTTAAGACCTGCTTTGCTTTGGAGTCGTGCCGGTGACACGGACAGCCACTCCAGTGTTGGCGCCTACAACATGTATATCACGAATGACAACACACCCGTTGAGAAAGCGAGGAAGGCACGGCACGAGGCGAAAATGGTCGCTCTTCGAGGGACAAAAACAAACAGGTCGATGTGTGTCCTTGGACCCATCGTTCGGGGTGTTGAACTCTCGCTGTTGTCGACGATATCACCGATGAATAAGAACTCCGCCCGAGGGGTTTTGTTGTGTTGTACCTGTCCTGGTCGGTGGAAACCCGACGCGCCCCGTGCTGGCATTGTGGAGATGCGAGGGTCTAGGGTCATACGACTACGGCTGTGCATGGCATGAGTACGCCCCCCCACTTCCGTCACCCTTGAATCGATATCGTTTCCCATTCCCTGCCGGGGTTGCATTCCTCCTCAGGTCGTGGTCCATTTTCCGTGATGACGGTTTGACGGAAAAAGTACGGTTTAACAAAATGAGCGCCCAAATGTTGGAGATGTCTGTAGCAGAAGTAGAAACGCGCTCGGTGTCGAACGGGATGCGTTGCTCAATGATCAAATGACTACGACGAACAACAAGTGAGTACCCCCCCTCCCGCCCCGCATCGTCTCGAAACCGCACTCTGTTCGAAAGGAGCGCGTGCTCAACGGTCAAATGACTAAAGAGAGTATCAAAGGAGCACCCCCCCCCCCCCGCTCCCCCCCGCGTTGCGCTCCACCCACCCGATCCCGTGGGGTCGAGCGCTCCTCAGGTCAGGGGATCATTATCAGGGCTGAGGGTCATCCGCATTATCCGACTTGCCAGGGTCATGCGCCTAGCGTCGCTCGGAAAAATCGGGAGGACAAAATTCAACCCGTCGCCACAGGTGTGTATGGGACTGCCTGCCTATGCCAGAGGGGTATCTTCGGGAGGTTTTGCGGTCATCGCTTCGTCTTCCTCCCACGTTGGAAAATGTTCTCTTGCTGATTCAGAATAAGTCAAACATTGATACTGGGAGGGGGGGGGGGGGCAGTAAAGCGGTGGTGTGCCAGAGCAATGTGACCGCCTTGTTGGGGGAACCCGCCTTGTTCATTCCGGGTTAGGAGTACTGTAGTGCAGTTCCCAAGTTTAAACAAGCGACTTTGACCGCCTTATATAGGGACACCGTCTTATATCGGCATACCGCTTTGTTGGTGGACCCCTACTGTGTACGAGCGAAGCGAGTTTCTGACTTTCGATCGTGCCAAACAAAAATAGGGGATCTTTTGCACCCTCTCGTGCCCGAATCTCCATGGTCCTACACGTGACCACGTATCTCCCAAGAATAGGAAATTGCGGAAAAGTCATATTTCATAACACTTGCGGTTGAGTCCCAGCCATTTAGGGGCGTGCACGCAGTAGCGAATAAATACATTTAGTTATGTTGTGTTGTACTGTGTTGTGTTGTGCTGTGTTGTGTTGTGCTGTGTTGTGTTGTGTTGTGTTGTGTTGTGTTTTGTTGTGCTGTGCTGTGTTGTGTTGTGTTGTGTTGTGTTGTGCTGTGTTGTGCTGTGTTGTGTTGTGTTGTGTTGTGTTGTGTTGTGTTGTGTTGTGTTGTGTTGTGTTGTGTTGTGTTGTGTTGTGTTGTGTTGTGTTGTGTTGTGTTGTGTTGTGTTGTGTTGTGTTGTGTTGTGTTGTGTTGTGTTGTGTTGGATTGGTTCGGGTTGGGTTGGGTTGTGTTGGGCTGGGTTGGTTCGGGTTGGGTTGGGTTGGTTTGGTTTGGGTTGGGCTAGTTTGGGTTGGGTTTGCGACAAATACAAGTAGCCACCGGCACAAGTTTCTAGTGAGAGATACATTTTTTTAATATTCTTGACATCCGACAGTTGTGCGCAGCACGAGCGTCAACATCGGTCACCCACAACACAATGTCCAAAAGGAAAAAAAACCCAAGGGAAATCGACTTGTTGGTTGTCTCTACAATAAATGAACTAGACAGAAGAATGAGCAAATGATCATTGGGGCTGTGTCATAGGTTGGTGAAAGTATCAATCGTTAGTCGATTCTTTTTGCGAACCACTTGATCGTTGCAACAACACTCAAGAACTCGAAACTAGATGGCCGTTTCCTAATGCAAGTGGGACGTGTGGCTAGATAACCTACCCGGCTAGAAACCTGTATACCGCGCCTGGTGTGCCTTTTTCCCCGCACAAACCTCCACGACCAGTATAGTGCCAGGTACAACATTGCGGATGATGGTTGTTTTTCGGTACCTAATATGGGTACGGTACATGTTTCGATATCCGTTAACTGCTTCGCTTGGTGTTGGCTTTACTCCTCCTTTGCGCTGCTTACAGTGTTCGCCGCACATAATGTTCGCGCTCGTGTGTCTCGTTATTTTTTTCAAGTATGGCCATCGATAACATCATGTTGATTTGACGAAACTATTACTGTTCTTAACCTGTTTAGGACTACAAATCATTTTCCACACTAATCCCACGTAAGTTGGGGGATGCAGCTGAAAAACGTTTTGTCCTGTTTTCCTGATTTTCTCAAATTTCATTTTGCCGACTTTTTTTTCATGTAGAATATGAAGCGGTAAATAAAGTCGACATTCATCCTCTTGAACGTATTCCAATGCGGTCGTCTACGTCAACTGTGTCGCCCCGATAAACCCTGAAACCACCCAACGCTCTGATATTGCGTGCGCCCGAATCCAAAACCAGGTGGATCTCGGACGGATGGTAAGCACAATCGTTACGTCAACTCCATGGATCCTCAACATCTACGGGGTTCAACTCCTCCTCATGTACACATTTACCGTGCTAGGTATGGCCAGATATTAATGGATATTACTGGATATTACCGAACAACGTTTGATAGTAATTCTTCTTGTTGTCGGATTTTTGTTCTATTTTTTTCTTGATTTTTTGTCGAAAAAAGAATCTTGAAAGAGGAACTCCCGTTTTTTTTTTCTTTGCTTTATTCCATATTTTGAATGCCCCCCCCCCCCCCCCCCGATTAATGTTAGAACTTTTAGTTCCTCCTCATGTACGGTACACTATCACGGTGCTAGTAAGGTCGGTATCATCGGATATATATATATATATATATATTTCGTTAGTCTCCTGACTTTCGAGTTTTTTTTCCTTCTCTTTCCCAATTTTTCCCGTTAAAAATGTTGTCAGATTTTTCTGATTACCCTGTTTTTGTTTTGTCTCCCTCCCGATATTTTCCAGCAAACAAAAAAATGTGACACAGGGATGCTTCTCATCTATGCTCTCAGTTTAGTTTCGGGGTTTAGCGATGAGCTCCTCTTTGTTCTGTTTTCCTTGAAAATCTCAACATCTACGCTGTTGAGCTCCTTCTCATGTGCACGTTTGCCGTTCTCTATCAGTCCGGGGGGCTTAGAGCGAGTAGGACGCAAGCTATAAAGAGCTGAACAGTGGGAGTGCTGAACCCTATGCACGATGAAAATAAAGGCACGTACCATAGGTACCTTAATACCTTAGTACCTTAGTACCTTAGTACCTTAATACCTCAGTACCTTAGTACCTTAGTACCTTAATACCTTAGTACCTTGGTACCTTAGTACCTTAGTACCTTAGTACCTTAGTACCTTAGTACCTTAGTACCTTAGTACCTTAGTACCTTAGTACCTTAGTATCTTGGTACCTGAGTACCTTAGTACCTTAGTACCTTAGTACCAATATAAGACAAGTGCTACGATAGAGGTAGCACGTTTTCGTCTGAACAAATGGTTTCTGAATTACGGGGATCCTTAACCTGGGCTAAATCGTCGGAAATAGACATTGTTTTGCACAATTCTCGTCGTGTACACCTACAAGTAGGCCATGAGATTTTTCATCCGGAATCAAAGCAGTTTTTTTTCTTCAAATCAGGTTTTGGGTTAAGAAGGACATGTCTTCACCTCCGAAAATGAGGAACCTCCGAAAAACAGTGGTGCACCTCTATCGTAGCACGCGTCAACCAGTGGGGAGGAAGAAGGGAAGACTCACATGCTGCGGTAGAGAGGTGAACCGATATCTGTCTGAGACTCAGGGCTCACCTGACGAACCTCACACCCCACCCCCAAAAAATGATTTTGAGATAAAAACGACAGTGGAAGGTATCCGATGAACGAATTCCACGGCATAGGCGGAAAACCAAAAACAGAGGGCGAAACAAGAATGGAATTGTGCCTTACGATTTTGGGTTGAGGAGCCCCGGTATTTAGAAAGCATCCGCCCCCCCCCCCCCCACAAAAAAAGGTGCTATCCCCGTCTTAGATCGCGTCGATCGCGGAGAGAAAAACCAAAAAGTTGCGCAGTGATTTCTTTCTTTAGCCCCTTGTCTCGCCTCCCAATCAAACTCCTTCGGGGTGAAGTTTGTAGTCAGTAAAAAAACGTGAGCGGTGTCCCGCGCAATGCCATCGGAGATTCATTGTACGGTAAGGGGTAGGGTACCCTCTTTTCACTCCTACCCTGGTACCGGACTTGAGCCACTCGCAGGAGAAACTCGACACCTCACCGACAAAAACAATTTCAGAGTGACGTTTTCGCTCATCTTATCTACTCATTCCATTGCAGATGTACGTCACAAAATTGAAACAACTCCAAACCGATAAGACCGCCGAGGAAAAGCGGGGGCACTCGCGCGAGTGACCCCGAGCCACCGCTAACCGAGGCCCCGAGAGTGATCTCCCCCTACCGTAGCCTTTAGGGTAACAATGACCAAACAATGACCCTCACATTTTAACCCGATCCCTTTCAGGGACGAATTTTCTTCGGCGGTGTCCTCCAACACGTGGACGACTCCGACAACTCCGTCCGGTTCATCTACAACAGCTTCGGGGGAGGCAAACACTTTAACGATGCCCCGCCGCCAACGCCGAAGAGATGCAGTTCTGGCGAATCGAAACTATCAACAATGACCCGCCCCCCCATCCCTCCCTCCATTCCGTCTCTTACCCCGACTGGCGTCTTCGGATTGAAGCTTTTGCTGCGCAAGAAACTCCAGATCTGCGGTATATATTTTCACCATTTTTCTGATGAACCTGTCCCAGCTCTCCCGCCTCTAACACCTTGAGGATGAACTTTTTGCTGAGGGAAAGCCTGGGTCTTGTTTTATTTTGGCAGCAGTTTTCTGACGAACGTTGTCTCCCACCTACCATCCACCCCTTTTGGGATAGAGGTCTTCGGTCGAGCCCTCCGCGATGTAGCAGATGATTCCAACTACTCCAGGCGGTTCCACTACTCCAGGGTTGGAAGAGGAACTCAGCTCACTGTGCCCGTCGCTGAGGCAAAAACGTACACAGCCCCCCACCCCAATCCCGCCGCTTATCGCAGGGATGCAGCTGCGTCGATGGAGCCGACGTAGAAGAGTACGACAAGTCCATCTGATTCGACTACAACAGTTTCGGAAGAGGAAAAAACGTTAGCAATGCCTCCCCCTCGTCCCGCGGCTATCTTCTTAAATACACAGGTCTCACTCAGACAAGCAAAGAAAACAATACCCGCCCCCGAAATCCTTCGCCGCGTACGAAACCCGACCACTTCCCTCAGGGATGAAGTTTTTTCTGGCTCAAGCTTTCATCCATGATACTCTTTTACCGACGGATTTCAGAAAAAACAGTGCCCCCCCGCCATTCGTCCCATCGATCCTCCCGCATAACCTAGTTCCTTCGTATGGGGGCGCGGTTGTTGCCGAAAAATATTGAACACTAGCAGGGGAGCACAAAAAAAATAACTTATTCACCGCTTTTGTTTCAAAGAGCCAGGCAGGAGATCCTAAAATCAAGTAAAAATAGACTTGAAAGAGAAACAAAAACGCCATTTCCTCGATTCGCACAGAAATTGCAACACTCCGATTTGTTTTTCGGTTTGGCCTTTCTGGGAGTGTGGCTCCGTTTTCTCTTTGTTTTGGGTGCTCCCCTGACAAATCCTAAGCCTTCCCGTAACTGTTGAACACGGCTGACTCCTTAGGGATGCAGTTCTTCGGCGGCGCCCTTCCCGACGTAGAAGAAGATGCCGACAACTCCATCCGGTTCAACTACAACGGCTTCGGGAAAGCAGCCGTCACCCTGCTCGATCTCCTCACGGGTAACCTGTGGAGCGAAGTCATGTTCGATACCGTGGGGGCTACGGGGGAGCAGACGGGGATTATTTTCTACGTGGTGTGGTTGGTCTTGTCTCGTTGGCTCGTGGTGGCGATGGTGGTGACGGTGCTTTTCTATCGCATCGATGTGGACACCGAGGACTATCTCAAGGTGGCGGCGAAGACGTCGATGCGTTCGGTGTTCGCTCTCGAAAGCGCCATCATGCAGGTAACGCTAATAATACATATATCTAAAAAAAAGGGATATACAGTTTCCGAGTGCAGACTGATTAACATCGCTCTGTTGATCCTGGAGTCGCCGACCTACATTCTTAATGAGAACACACACCCAATAATACGCGCGATCGGAGAATCACGCACAGCTTGCAAAGCTGAGTTTCGACGAAATCTTCGATCTCACAGTTATAGTGTATTTTTACTTTCATAATATACATGGCATATATTAGGGGGGGTGATGCTATTTTGTTTAATACTTGGAGGTTGGTTCGTTTTTGCTTTTTGCGTTCTGGTTCGTAGGCGAAGTGTTTTTTTATAGCATTGATGTGGATGCAGAGGGCCATCTCAGAATAGCGGCGAAGGAAATGATGCGCTCTGCGTTCGTTTCGGAAACCGCCATCATGCACGGTAAATATGGTACAGACGAAACCTCGCTTCAGCGCTAAACCCACTACTGGCCTGCTATTCCCTAGGTGTCCTATTGTTCAGGCTGGATGGTCGTACGATAGCGTGGTACCTTGGCTGGGGACATCAACTTCAGCAACCAAGAACGAACATCGTGGGCATTAAACATGTACATATATTGTACCAGGAAAAAATCTAGTACGTTTTTGAGGTTTGGTTCATTATGCGTTTCCTGCGTTCAGATACCCTATATGTTTTTTTTTATCACATTGGTGTGGATGTAGAGGGTTATCTTAATACACCCGCGAAGACGTCGATGCGCTCCGTTCTCGCCCTCGAACCTCCATCGTGCAGGTAGCTACAGGTCAAAAGATTCGGCCATAGTTGGTCGTGCCTCCGCTTTTTTGAACAGCGATGTCGTAGCAATACCTGAACACGAAGAATACCACAACCAATATTGTAGTTTATCATTTCCAATGCACTCGTAGCATACCCGACCTCAAAACAGAACGTGTGTTGGTGTTACAACCCAGTGCAGCGGAAAAACATGCTATTCACATAGCGAAGACGCTACGAACAAAGAAATAATCACTTCGTGTGTTTTTGTTTAGTTTTGATGTAGTATTGGTAACTTTTTGCTACGATTTTTGGTTTTGATTCAGTGTCGTTTTATTCGTTTCGCACCTCATACCTCTCTTTCCCCAATCTTAATAAAACGTTTTTTCTTGCGTGTTAACCCAGTGCCACAAAAGCCACGTGTTCTTCACATGGCGAAGACGCTACGAAGAAGCTACGGGAAACCGCTCCTCCAACAAAGGTCAAATTAAACTCCTCGAGTACGCCCCGCCCACCGTGCAACCCGGACTATGGAAAAGAACCGTCGCATCCAGCAGGTCACTTCTTGTCTTCGGAACTCAAAACACATTCCGAGAGCTCTGTCGATGGCTCACCAGCTCCAAAACTGCCGCAATTCCGATGCCCCTACACGGCGACTTAGCCAGCACTATCACCGTCGCTCCCGAGAGCGGTAAGCGGTGGGGAGACACCATGGCGGTGGCAGAACTGACCCGATTCACGAAGACAGATATGTTAGTAAGCGGGGAGCTTAGCCGAGGTTGTTGGCGGGATCTCCTCGGCCGAGAGGAGGTTCACCGGCGAGTACGGATCGCGGTAGAGGTGGTCAAGACGTTCGCCGTCGCGGTCATGATGGTTGTCGTATCTCTCGACGTCGAGTGCTCCTCCGGCCGGCGCGCCGCAGACAGCGATAACTGGAGCGTGACTCGCGTGCTAGAGGCCGCCGCTGTCTGCATATTCATCGCAGAAGCTGCCATGCTCATCGTGGCGCGAGGGCTTGTCCTCCTCCCTGGCGCGTACCTAAGAGACCCTTACCACGTGATTAACTTTTCACTGACAGTGCTGTCAGCGGTGTGCTTGTGGGAGTTTGACGACGCGGCGTGGGATAGCTCGTTCTCTGTTTCGGCGATCAAGGCGTTACGCGGGTTGACCGTGGTACGTTTGCTGAAATTCACCTCCCTGTCTCACGAGCTGGACAATTTGCTGAAGGCTCTCCGCTCTTCCGGGAAGGCGCTGTGTCTCGCCGGAGGGGTGGCGTTGTTTTTCTTGCTGCAGTGGTCGATCGTGGGACTCCAGGTGAGGCTTGAAGCGTCACTTCACATATCAGGCAGAGCAGGCCCCTAAATCACTGTCTACACAGTACCTGGTAGATTTTTGAGGGCAGGCATAATAACCTTTCATTCGTAGTGTCGAGGTGGATCGATCGATAGCCACGTTGGCTCGTCAGAGTATCGAGCTTGGCCAATCGATCGCCACGTTGGCTCGCCGAACGCGCTGAAGAGATCGGTTGCATACAAACGCATGCAGCGGTCAGGGGTAGCATGGCGCGTAAATTATCTGGGGCTCCTCAATTGCAGGTGAGCCGCATGTGCGTGCCTCGTCCACCCAGAACCGAAGTTTGATGCTACTACTGCTGTACGCTTCATGTTGATGGGAAAACGCGTGACCTAGAGTAGAAGACGAAATGCGATCCAAAATTTGGCGAACTCACAGCTGGCGTTAGAATAATGTTAGAATAATGTTAGAATAATTGTACACAATGTGTTGTGAAACAAAAAATCGGCATTCCGACGGTATTGGAAAGTTTACAAGGGCTATCCTACTGGGCGGCACTTTTCGAGCCGCGTATTTCAGCGGCTCGGGGCTGGCTATCTCTCGCGCGAGTGGCTCACGTACATATAATTGGAAGCCGTAAGCTAAGGCGTTCTTCTTTGTGTGCTTCGCGATATGTACCCCCATCGAGTTATATGCTGTACGTTTGCCCGCGCTTAGCAGAGTACGGTACAGGGCCGTTCGTGCTGGTGGCCCGTAGCTGGTAGTATTTTTTTATTGAGGTATTCCCCCGTACCGTATCTGTAGCTGCAGTAGGTCCTCAGGTAACGAATCCGCTCCGTCAGAGTTTTTTTCGCCAAAAAAAGTTACAGGTATATGCAGTGATGTTGTTTCCGCCAATAAAAGGTACCGTACCTACCACAGGTATATGCAGTGATGTTGTCTCCGGCAAAAAAAGGTACTGTACCTATATCCAATGATGTTCATCTAGATTCCGCCGAAGTTGCCATTATCCTCGCTAATGGTAGGGGGCGTACCCCGTTTTTCGATACCAGGTTTGAGCCACTAGCACCAGTGACTCCGTTCCTCACGGGGGTGCTATGAAAAAATAATCTTCGTACATTTCCTTGTTTGCACAGGACGATCGAACCATGACGTCGGGGTGGCAAGGGGCACCGTAGTTCAGGAGATACGTCCGGGAGCTGGTTTCACAACCGGCGATTTCGTCAAAGAAATGTTGGGCGGGCTACCTTTGATCGACTCTGATATCGACGCAGAAGCTCATGCTGTATATCGTGTCGAATGGAGAAAAAACTAGCAACACCATAGTCATTGTGACCGTGGGTACCTCGTTTCAAAAGCAACCTGTGACACGCCGAAACAATCGAACCTTGACTGCACATGGCTCTTACGGTGCGTCGTGGGGGGGGGCGGGGTTGGGGCGGGGGTGGGGCGGGTGGAAATACACAGCTATTTGTACAGGCGGGTCACGCCGATTGACCGCGCTCTTGACCCTTTAAGAGCCCCAAAACCTCCTCCTCTACTAATTGTGATTGAGTTATCCCAAAAACCAAATCTCCAGTTATGAAGAGCTCTTTTCCTGGGCGCTCTTAAACCGGGGTACCCACTGTAATTAATCATCCCGCGCTAGGGGTGCAGCAGATTCTAATAATTTTCTGAGCAACTCGTGACATGGGGAGCTCAATATCAACATCATCCATCATCCATCATCCACCAAACATCATCCATCATCACCCGAAGCTTGAAGAGACATTGTAGTTCGCGCAATCCGACCAGTACTTATATACGCTAGTCCGAAAACAAACGCAACGGTAACTTTATCGTACGAACCGAACCGGTAGTTCGTCACTCGAGGAGCTCAACCAATCAGAAGGCTGGAAACGGTTAGACCGGCGCTACGGTGGGGGGGCAAGGGGTCACTTTGGTCCCTTTTGGGCAACTTTTTTTTTTCAGTGGATCGGACGCGTGCTACGATATAGGAGCTACGACATGGATGGCCAGAAAGATACTGAGGTGATATCAGCTAGGTGGTAGTGTTTACTACTCTGGCAGATGTTGATTTTAGGTGGGGCGTTTGAACAAGATATATATGATTATTTTTTTGGGGGGGGATTCGGTCAGGAATTTTTTGACGTCTCGGCCTCAGTATGCGATTCTCGGGACTGGAATTATCGGTCAAATAACTTCGTTCAAGCGCCGTCTTCGGGGGGTGGCTCCAACGCCCCTCGCCCTGCCGTATCCGTTCCGCACCTCGACGTGAACGCGGATAGACGCTGAGAAAGACAAGCGAGAAGTGCGCTTTATTTTAGAATTTGGGTGGTATATTCCCGAGCTATTTTTGGATCTTAGCATATATAGAGCTTGAACGAATGAATAAGGGACAACATTTCCAAATTGGCGTCACTTTCAAATGGATATCTAAATCTCTTCCCGACGATGCTTTTTTCATGGCCGCCTCCAAGCGCTTGCCCTATCGTAGCTACTACTGCTGTCTGTCGTTTCCTTTCGGCTCAGTGGGTATAGTGCTATATAACCAACGAAGGACGTGTCGTGAGCACGATTCTCACCCAGATCATATTTGGTATTCAGGAGCGTGCGCGCCGGAGACGTTATGAATGGTTATGATAGTTGTTAGTGTCCTTCTGAGTACTACTTACTGCTGCTGTAGTACGTGGAGAGGGGATAGCTCCGGAGATCGCTCTTACGAAGTCGGTGATAACTAATTAACAAACTGGAAAACATGCTTGGCTGTTTTTTTGCATAATAACCCACTCAGAGTGTTACTGAGTCAAGTGGCAGTGGGTAGTGCTATGTGTCGTGAGTTCGATTTTCACCGACTTCATATTTGTCTTTCTCAAGCGTGCACGCTGACGACATTATGAATGGGTATTTTGGTAGTTTAACATATATATGTGGTAGCACTACCCACTGAGCTACTGGGTCAAGTGATTAAGTATAGGTCAGTGGGCAGTGCTGTAGCGTTTCTCGGTAAAATAACTTTGTTCGAAGGCCGCCGTCCAAGCGAGAACCGCAAAACATTGTAATATAAACGGTACTCTCCATTATTCTTCGGACCTCGATGTGTGGAGAGGATGATAAAGTAAAACTTGGCAAGATATTAGTTCCAAATTTGCGTCATATTTTGTCCCAAAACAAACAATAATATTCCTGTAAAAAAATCCCCATGGTACTGCGGTAGGGATCATAGTAGTAGTAGTGCGTTTGTTTATTGAATTTCGGTAGGTACGCGTACATACATACATGGATATAGACGTGGCAGGCGCACGCATGACTAAACGACGAGGAGGTAGTAGTGATTACGATTACTGCGCCAGGGAAAGCCACACAGCAGCATTGCGAGTGGCTGCGTCCCCGGGGCCTCGAGGGTTGTATTATACAAGTTCCTCCTCCGGTTGTTAAGCAGCGCCACTTGAGGTGGTAGTAAGTAGACAGTATCCACGAAAGAACCCAGTCGTGGCATGCATTTGTCCCCGTATCGCATTGTTTAGTGTTTTTCTTCCCCGAGAAAACTCTTTGGAGACATGTGTGTGGGTGGCGTGCTGTGCTGTTGCTGTGGTCCCTGACTCCGTTGCTGAGGTCGTTTGCCGGTCAAGTGGAAGCGGTCGTATTGGTACGTAACTGGCAAATAAGTTTGTGTTGCTTCGTACTTGACGTGCTCCTTCCTGCTGACGTATCGCATTGTTTGGTGTTTTTTTTTCCCGAGAAGACTCTTTGGAGACGTGTGTGGATGGCGTGCTTGGCTGTTGCTGTGGCCCCTGACTCCGTTGCTGTGGTCGTTTGCCGGTCAAGTGCAAGCGGTCGTATTGGTACGTAACTGACAAATAAGTTTGTGTTGCTTTGTGGTTGACGTGCTCCTTCCTGCTGATTGCTGATTGGTCATCTCTTCTACCAGGTAGTGTCATTTTTTTTTTTGCTCACTTTTACTTTTCAGCTCTGGACATACAAGCCGTGGTCACACGTGTCGTCCTTCCCTTCCCCCCCCGGGTTACTGCCTTCATATTTTTTGGCACATAAGGTTCAGCACCCACTGATCGTCGAGTTTGCACCGAGTGTTGCTAACTCACGCTCTCGCGCTTTCTGCAAGTCAATTAGTACACAAGACGAAAAATTGTACGAATACGCACTCGGGGGGATTCGAACTCACGAAGCTGACCTATACCAGGCTCGAGGATATAACCTGACACATCACCGGGGCAGTGAGTGATATAGAGCCGGTCGCCCCGGTGGTCTAGTGGGGTAACACTCGAATACTACTACTATTAATACTAGCGTTGGTCCTTGAGTTAAATAACCACCGTTGTGAGCTTTGTTGGCTTTATTTATTTGCAAAAATACATGGGAGAAAAATGATCAACTAACTGCTGAAATCGTCTAGCAAGCAGCGTGGGTAGGTACAACTCGACGCGAATCGACGAGGGAAGAAAATGCTGAACTCTTCTCGCGATAAGAATTAGGGCAGGTACCGTAGTGGGGAGGGGGGAGGGGAGCCCGCTATATGACCCCGGATCTAAGTCATACTACTGGGAGGGCGAGTGTAATGCAAGCATCACAATAAATGGGATGGGAAAAAGGAAAGAAGTGAAGTGTACTACTACTGCTGCTGTAATAATACGATACTCAAGCAAGTTGCACCGATCGACACGATCTGGGCTGACTGCTGTATTATGCAATTGGTCCATGTACAACTTCTCTAATCGCACGCAGCGGACATGGTCAGTCACCTTACTGACCCTGGATGCTTGATTGTTTGAAAATATCATAAGAACCGCACTCGACATGTTTCGTCGCCAGACTAAAGGGTTAGCCGGCGTGTACTCGGATTTATCCGATCGAAATATGATGAATGGAGCTCGGAATCGGATTCACATAAAAAACGGTAGCTATTAATAGTAGTACATTGTTGTGATTGTTTGTCTATATCGAACTCTTGGCATTACCTTACATACTGTACGCGAAGACTATGATTTTGTGTGGTGACTTTTTTTACTCTACCAAGTATTGAATCGAACAATTCGAAGTGCAGCCCTGCCCTACCCGAAGCATGGGTGCCGGCGTATGCTGGCACCCATGCGGAGCCCTTGTATCATATCATATCATATAATAATAGCATATATATAATATCATATCATGTCATATCATATCATATCATACCAAATCATATCATATCATATCATATCATATCATATCATATCATATCATACCAAATAATACAATATCATATCATACCATATCATATCATATCATATAATATCATATAATATCATATCATATCATATCATATCATATCATATCATATCATATCATATCAGAAAACAAAATATGATATTATATGATATGATACGATATGATATGATATGATATGCTATGATATGATATGATATGATACGACATGATACCTCAGACGCGATGGTGAAAATAGGGGTATGATACTACAATGAATGGCAGCACAACACCGTAACCTTGATCTTTGGCCGAAAACGTTCACCTCTTACCACCGAGGGATGACTCCGATCCCAAAATGCGGTGTCCATTTCACAGCTCTGGAAGGGTGCGTTCGGCTACTGCTCCGACCCTACCACGGCAGCCGAAAACGGAGTGGAAGATTACTACGTCTACCGCACGGGCGAGAACGGCATCGAGGGGGAGTCGGAGTGTGAAGCCGCTGGTTATGACTGGAAGAACGCCGCTTGGAACTTCGACTCCTTCGGGAACTCTTTGCAGTCGGTGCTCGTCATTTTCACCTACAACGGCTGGCAGCAGATCCTCTTCACGGCCATAAACGCGAGGTGTGTGCTTTCGTCGTTTCGTTAAGAGAAAAAAAAAGGGTGAAAAGGAGTGAACTTTTACGATAGGGGTCGCCCAACAAGAAGGCGGTGGGGTTTGCCAGAGCAATAACTTGACCGCTTTACGGGGGAAAGCCGCCTTATTCACCTTATTCACCTTATTCATTCAAGGCTATGGGTACGATTCTTCGGTCATGCCAAGCGATCTTGACCGCCTTATATAGGGATACCACCATATATCGGCATGCCGCCTTATCGTGGGAAGCCGCTTTATTCACCTTATTCATTCCAGGCTATGAGTGCAATTCCTCGGTCGCGCCAAGCGATTTTAACCGCCTTATATAGGGATACCGCTTTATATTGGCATACCGTTTTGTTGGGGGGGAACCCCTGCGGTGTTCTCTTCAATCTGTTGAAATCCCAAATTTTCTCATCGCCATCTATCCACGGTGGTGGTGGCCGTTTTCCCAGGGTGGCGTCCGAGGGCCTGAACGCCCAGGAGTGGAATAGCACGTGGGCGGGGCTGTTCTTCCTGTGCGTGCTGATGGTTTCGTTGGTGCTGGTTCTCCTGGTGGTCGGCGTGGTGTTTTCAATGTACACGTTCCTCAATCTGACCAGGCACAGTGGACAGCGTCTCTCAAGCCTCAAACAGGTGATTACATTTCGTTTGATCTTGTCTTTAGGAAGCGGTTGCTAGGGGGTGATACAATGCACTAATTGTTATTTATAGAAGGCAATAACAGCATTATAGGCACAAGGCTCTCCTCCGGGACGTGGTTGAGGGATGTGGTTGGCTTGAAACGCCGGGGGATGTCGCAAGTTGACAAGAGGGGACAAAACTCTTGGAAAAAAAACAAAAAAAAGACACCGCCCTTGTAACCGACTGTCATGACCGACTATTCGTTTTAGTTTGTACGATAAACATCTATCAATAGTAGCGTACACGTAGACGGTAGACTTCTTGATCCTTTCGAGGCTTCAGAGAAATAAATTGACGAGGAAAACCGACGGTTGTGCAGCATCCCGCACCAAGCACCAACGAGTTTACCGTTTAGTTTACATTATAAGCGTGTATTAATAATAGAGTACACGGAGATCATTACAATGAAACACGTTTTGGGGCTTCAGAGGAAAAAAATGACCAATAAAACTGACGATTGCAGCATTCTTCGCACGAAGCACTCTGCGCTGTTATAGTAGGTTAGACGACAAAGATTTTACTGTCCAACTCCAACCACGCAGATGCCTGACAGGTCTGACATGCGCATAGCTTGCGCTGCCGTGTGCTATGGTATGCTATGGCGCATGCTCGCGCCATGATAAGAACCTGTTCATGCTTCGCTGTATCGCTGTACTGCACCCAAGACGCGTGCTACGATGATAGAGGTTCACTTTTTTTCTAATACCACCCCTCACTTTGGGAGGTCAAGACTACTCCTCACTTTAGGAGGATGTTTACTTTGGGAGGTTGAGACATCTCCTCACTTTGGGAGGTTAAGACTACCACTCACTTTGGGAGGAGGTTAAGACATCTCCTCACTTTGGGAGGAGGTTAAGACATCTCCTCACTTTGGGAGGAGGTTAAGACATCTCCTCACTTTGGGAGGAGGTCAAGACATCTCCTCACTTTGGGAAGTTAAGACATCTCCTCACTTCGGGAGGTTAAGACTACCACTCACTTTGGGAGGAGGTTAAGACATCTCCTCACTTTGGGAGGTTAAGACTACTCCTCACTTTGGGAGGGGGTTAAGAATACTCCTCACTTTGGGAGGTTAAAACTACTCCTCACTTTGGGAGGAGGTTAAGACATCTCCTCACTTTGAGAGGTTAAGACATCTCCTCACTTCGGAAGGAGGTTAAGACATCTCTTAGTCATGTCTTGGACATGATATGCACGTCCTTTTTGACCCAAAAACTGATTTGGAAAGAAAAACAAAACAGCTATGATCCCGGATGAAAGGCCCCACGGCCTGGGTATACGTGTCGACGAGAATCATCGCACAATATAACAATATAGACTGTCCTATTTCCGGCGACGCCCTTTTGGGTTATAGCGTCTTCACAACTAGAAACCCTTTTTTTTTGACAAATTTACTGGAAGTTAGTATAGGGGAGGGATTTTGGGGCTTTGAAGGGGTTAAGGAGCCCCGCCATTCAGAAAGCATTTCAGACAAAAGAGCTATACCTTAACGTCTCTATCGTAGCGTCCCAGACATGTCAGACGAAAGGGTCAAGCTCTTCATTAATGCCAAAGTTATCCTACAGTAATTTCAATCTCAATCGGTTTGGCGCCTAAAATATAATATGAGTTAAATCGTTTTCGATGTAGATCTCACCAAGTACAGCGGACAGCGCTTCTGGAGCCCCCGCCCCCCCAAGCAAGCGAAAATAAATGTTGTTGTTCTCGCGTAAAACTCATCCGCCAAAGTCTGTCGTGGTTGCGTGCGTGCTCATGATTTTGGATATCGTGCTTCCCATCGTAGTTGCGCGCTCATGACTTATTTTCGGGGTCGGTCTATGATATTCGAAACTCTCAAAACATCATAAACGCCTCCAATCGACATGGTTTCTGCACGTTGTGAACGTTTGGATGTAGATCATGGATAAAAAAAAAAAAATGAAGAAAAGCACGAACCAACCGAGTTTCGACCGTTGAAGCATAATATATCCTGTTCCCTCTCCAAGAACAGTGTCATGTGTTTCTCATGGCACTCCCATATGATTTATTGGCATATAATTGTGCGTCTACTCAAGTCCCACCGATATCACTTGAGTAATTTTAAAACTGAGCATTGACAAGAGCGCAGTTACAGAAAAAAAACAGTATTTTGTTTCGACCGCCCCCCCCCGCCGCCACGAACGCCTGAACAATTTTATACAAAAACTCAAAATCTTAGGAACGCCTCCAATGGATATGGTGTCTGAATAGATTTTGTGGCATTTGGATGTACATCATAGTAAAAAAACGCAAAACAGAGTGGTAGGAATTGACCGAGCGTTACGACCGATCAAGCATATTCAGCAACTTCCGGCACAACAAACTAAAAATTCGCCCGTGTTGTTTTGCGATGCACACCTTTCCTCAAGCTCACCAAGCGGAACGAGGACAGCGTCTCAAGCCTCAAACCAGGGCCTAAGATTCCACTGCTGCTTTCCGTTTTTTCAGGAGATAGCCTTCCTATCTATCCATTTTGCCACTGCAAAAAGTATCCCAAATAAATTCGAAATACAGCGGGTACCCCAATTTGAGAGCGCTCAGAATAAGCGTCACGGCGAGCAGAGGACATCCAGCCATATTTTAGTAAACAACCCGGAGTTGCAGATCTTCGGAAGGATATCATAGGAGGGGATCGACCAAACGTGCGTGGGCTTAGATTGGCTCTTGAGGTATGTCGATCACTTGGAAAGCACGAAAACATTGCATCTGCGAACCCGTGAACTGAGCGCCTAGACCGAAACGCGACACGAAAACCTTGCACCTGTGACGCTTGGATCGCTGCTGTTCGCATGCTTGTGAACCGCCCCGCTGGCCAAATCCGTCCGCTCGCATGCATCAAGAAATAAATAGGTCGGACTTGATAAGCTTGAATAGGGCTTGCTTTCGACGCCTTCACCCGTAAGAACTTGTAGAAAACGTTACAAAAATCGTGGAGCGCATAGGACCGCGCCCCGTAGCAGAAGATCATTCGGGACTTAAGAGTGCCACCTCGTTTTTTTTCTGATGCAAAAGCAATATATTTCCCAGTACAGATAAGAGCAATGTATGTTTAAGAGCGCCTGTGCCGTGTTGTCACGGGGCGCTCTTAAATCAGGCCACCCACTATAGGTAGTATTGCTATCAAAGTAATTGGGTTGTGGGGTGGCGCATTACTTGATTCGCTATAACCGATCACACTATTAGATACCTGGTATGACATCACACCTGGTAGGTACATAACAGGGATCTCCCTATATAAGGCGGTCTAAATCGCTTGGCACTATTGAGGAATGGCATTCATAACCTTCAACGAAGAAGGCGGCTTTCCCCTACAAGGCGGTCATAGTAATGCTCTGGCACACCACCGCCTTCTACCGTACGGGGGGACCCCTAGTGCTGTACCCGGCTTGAGAATACACTACCACGCCCTATACGAACACCTACTATACCCAACGTCAAACGAGAGTACGCGGTTGGTGGCCACAACCAACAATCGTGGGTCAGTATGTCTACCTTACAATCGAAATGAAAAAAACGGATGGAAATCGGCGAGAATATAAAACTGAACAGTGGGAATGCTGCGTGAAACCCTAAGCGCGCTGAAGACGAAGGCACGTGCAGGAGGAGGGGGGGGAACCAAGGGGGAGAGAAGGGAAGGCATCTACCTGGGACCACGGCTTGTCCAGAAGGTCGCTGAGATAAAATAAAACTATTTACGAGTTGAGCTGGAGACTAAAAAGTGACCAATTTTAAAGGAGGGAGAAACGGGAAACAAAAAACGCCATACGTAATACGCCCAGCAGTAAATCTAAGCTACTCGTCCCCCAAACATTTGTTTGGTTCTAACGGAGACACGATAACCCATCCACCACCACGAACTCTACGACCACAACTGTAATTTGGTCTCCGTACACTGTGGGGGTGATCAACCTGACCACTGCTAGCGGATGGACGAAGCCTATTCAGCCTCTAGCAGGTGAACAACTACAGCAAGAGTCTCCCAATGAGGCGGTGGCGTGCGAGAGTAATATGACCGCCTTGTTTGGGGGGGAAGCCGCCTTATTCGTACCAGGTCATCAGCGCAATTCCTCAGTCGCGCAAAGCGAAAATAAGCCGCCTAGTATTGGGATACCGCCTTATTCAGACCGCGTTATTGGGGAATCCCTACGGTACATATATACATACATATATATACATGTCTTTTGAACCACAGCGATTGTCTCAAAGCCTTCACTCCACCCCTACATCCGTTATATCACACGTTCAACCTAAACCGTAGCAATATTTGGCTCAATAACGAGGTTTTGTTCCATGGTAATACGACCGCCTTGTCGGGGGAAGCAGCCTTAGCCTTACTCATGCCAGTTAATGAGGGCAAGCGATTTTGACCGCCTTATGTCGGGACACCGCCTTATATTGGGATACCGCCTTATTGAGTGACCCCTACTGTACATATAAATAACCCGTTTTCAACCACAAAAATTGTCCCAAAACGTTGACTCGAACCCTGTTTACCCCTTAATACATCACAAGGTGCTACGATAGAGTTTGCAGTTTTTGGCAAAAATATGCTTTGAGCGACGAGGCTCCTCATCAAATGTCATTCTTGTGTTATATTTAGGCCACGGTTCTGTTCATCGCCTTACTTTTTTCAATAAAAAACTCTTTGCATGAGGAGCTCGAAAATCGTCGGAAACGAAACGAGGTCACCTCTACCGTTGGAGGCGTGTCTACCCCTACTCCCTACATACAGTAACATTATCCCCCGAGCTGTGGGTCTCCAACCAGGTACGGCATTCAACCGTTTGACTGCCACAGACATGGGTCAGCTCTGAATTCGCTGTCGTTGGCATAGTAGGCATTGTGATTACCAGGAACACGTGACAAAAGACAAACACACGAGAAACTAAGATACGTTTGATTTTTAGGGAGCATTTGACAACGAATGACCGTGGCTAACTTGGAAAACGTGCAAACACGATACCATCATCACCTCCTCCTTCCTCAGAGACGCGCACGCCACTCTCCAAGGTAAAACCGAGCGACCGTTTCAAATTGACCTATCTACAACAACACGTTGATGAACGCGTTCTTGACATTTGGATAACGCGCAACCCGACACCACCCGCTTCTCCCCAGAAGAAGGCGCGAATGCCGTGCGCCGGGTCGTCTTCGCCGTCGTCACGAACCCTCACTGGGGCATTCTCCTGGCGTCTCTGATTGTTGTGAATGTCGTCGTGCGCTTTTCTGATTGGTCCACAGAAGTGTTATCATGTTTTCGCTCAATTTTTGTTCGTTATTCTTGGAACCGAAGTCCACAGTTTGTCACTGTCACGCTCTAATGAGAATAAAAGACGCCTCTGCCAAAAACCCAATTATGCCACTTTTATGCTCATAACACAAATACACAGATAAGCCAAAACCCCACTACTATGCCACTTTCGTGCTCTTGACACAAATACACAGATACGCCGACGTTCATGGCATGCGAGCACAATTTGCTATTTAAATTGCATAACGGATAGTCCGCGTTTCGCCTAACCTTGACCGAAGACAACAGCAACAATAATACCTTGCTCTACTACTTGTTTTTTTGATGCAGGCATTCTGGACAATGTACGCGGCGAAATTGGACAACATGCAACCAGATACCATCCCGTCCTGCCCCAAGGACGCGGGCGCCCCGCGCCGCTTCCTCTTCAGGGTCGTTACCAACCGCCGCTGGGGCATCCTCCTGGCGTCGCTGATTGGGGCAAATCTCGTGGTGCGGTTTCTGATTGGCTCAGAATGGCTCCACTACAGTGACGCGCCAACGTGGATACATATACAGGAGGCGGTTTTCGCGGCTGCGTTTGTGTCGGAGTGGCTTTCTAGGGTGGTGGCATTTGGAGGCATTCGTGCGGTTACCAGGTGAGGAAGGGGTCCCGGGACAATGCCGTACCCGGTGAGAGCATATTGTTCGTGCCGACATCACGACATTTCCGTCGTAGATGATGTGCGTTTTCGTGAATAAGCGGCGGGCATGTGCGGTTCTGATTGGGTCTGAGTGGGTTTCAAGAGTGGTGACTTTCGGAGGCATCCGTGCAGTTACTAGGTGAAAGAGGGTACGAAGAAATTTAGACCAATCATTGAACAATCCACGAACTAGACGATACCCCGCCAGAGAAAAAACGAAACTCATGCGGTTTATCCCGATGGTTTGCTCGTCTGTAGATGTTGTGGGTATCATATACAAGAAGCGACGTTTGCGCCTGTGTCTGTCCGAGCGGGTTTTTAGGGTGGTCGTGTTCGGAGGCATTTGTGCAGTTACCAGGTAACGAATCCTGCGATGATAGTTGTTGTACTTTTTTACCGAAACGCGTGTCACTGACAGGTCAAATGAGCAACTGCCCAAAAGCGCTGAAACAAACACCGTACCATTTTGTGGAAGGCGTTCTTACACGTAATAGTGTACCCAGGCAAGGCCGTGAGATTGTTTACCGTCGAGTTGCACGTACGGTCATTCTGAAGGAAAGGTCTCCTCCCGCGAGCGAGCCCTCATAATGAATTCGGTGCTAGCCTTACGGTAGCTACGGTGAAGGCATGAACCTTTTCGGGATTCCAAAAACATCTTGATTATAGTATACAGACCGAAAAGCGACGAGCGCGGCCTAATCAAAAGCGTCCAGGAAGAAGATTTTAAACATCTTGATTATAGTATACAGACCAAAAAGCGACGAGCGCGGTCTAATCAAAAGCGTCTAGGAAAACGATTGGGGCGATACGAGTATCGTCATGCCTTGCTCGCACCTGCCTCACAAACACATGCGCTGCCACACCAGCTAGTCGGATTGCTTCATGTGGCCGATGCTGCCGTAGTCGGCAGTTTTCTTCGTCAATTATTGCGTCCGTAGTTTCAAAGCGGTTAAAACGCTTTCCACGGCGCCTTGCTGGAGCAAGTATATATCTGACCCCAAACCCGTTCTGAGAAGCACGAAAAGCGTGGCCCGATGAAGTAGTCCCATGGCCTAGGTATGCAAAGCAAAATGTTGAAAAACAACCATGCACTTCCGATAAGTATGGGTTATGGAGCCTACTAGTTATCCAGAAATAGTTGGGCCAAGAAATGCCACCATTATCGAAGCACGTTCCTCCGCACTACTACGCGAAGCTTCGGGAGAGAGAGATAGAGAGAGAGAGAGATCATCGCGATTTTACGCACACTCAGGGGCACCCCGCAACTCTAAAGGTTGTTCCTCTTCTTCACGCATCCTCCCAAACAGTATCGTTTGGCTTGTCCGTCGTCGCCCTCTTTTTGTCCCTTGCTGTCCAACGGATGAATTTTTTTTTCAGGTCTCCGTTCCAGATAGCGGATTCCCTGTCAACGGCGGTACTGGCGCTTGTGTTCGTGGACGAGGTGAGGGCTTTCCCAAATCTCGAAGACGTACCGGCAAGGGGCTGTGAAAGTTCTATTGACAGATAGTCTTTGATCCCACGAACCTTCGAGACATCCCACGGTATAGGGGTGCAGCAGATTTTTCGAGGAATTTTCTGTGCTCCTATCATGAGGAGCTAGCTCAGCATTAGCATCCATCATCCATCATCCATCATCACCCGAGACGAACATGACTTCGAAGGCATTCGTTCGCGCAACCCGACCAACACTTCTATGCACAAGAAAAAAAAAAAATGCACACTCATAAAATGATTGGACTAACCGGTAGTTTCTCACCTGGAATAGAACGGAACCAATCAGAACGCCACAAACATTAGTAATGGAACCCAAAAGCCCGCAAAGCCCCACCGTGGGATTTCTGGTACAATCGGATTTTTTTTTCGTCAGTGACTCCTTGCTTAAAGAGCTCTGAAACAAAAAAGCCTCGCCAACGCCTCACCAAAGCCTCACCAACGCCTCACCGACGCATCACCGACGCATCACCCCTTTAAATCTGATCTTGAAAGAGTTGAAAAAAGTACTGCGCGAAGAAACAAGGAAAGGAAAACAGTAAAAAACTTATGGTCTAGTTATAACAAGATAAATATCAGATTGAAAAAAAACGCTTAAAAATCGGAGGGTTTTTTAGATAAGGACCTCCGTTATTCAGCAATCATTTAAGTCAAAACGTGGTCAACCTCCTATCGCGGCACGAGTCCAATCATGATTCAACATTATTACTACAACTGTAATCCGAAAACAGAAAAGAGGGGACGCCAGCAGGGCGTCCCCTTTTCGTGAAAGCCTCCCGAGGTTTCTCAGATATGGCGCAGAGGGCAGCTCGCTCCGTGGCTGCTCTCGATACCCGACAGCGGCACGACAAGCACAAGGGAGTCGCCGCCGCAGAGAGATTTCGTTAATTCTAAACTATGTAATTCGTATGAATTAACCTACGTCGCAATGATGCAACAGGGGAAGAAAAAAACTACTCTTACCGTCAAGCCCCCCCCCCCCCTCCCCCCAAACAACATAACAACATGGGTCAGTTCGGCGCCGATTACCTCGCTTGATCTGATCGAGAGCACGTTTACATCCTAACGCCTAGACACACAAGAAACGTCAGATCGAAAACAAAACGCTCACGAATAATTTGGATAATTCGGATAATAATTCGGATAATTCGGACGGTTTGGAGTTAGGGTCCTCGATGTCATTCAGAAGCTATTTTAGCCAAAAAACGTCATCTACCTCAATCGCAGCATGACGTTTCATTTTTTATTTTTTTACTGCTGGAAAAAAATACCCTGCACGCTTGTCTTGTCAAAACATTTTTAAACCGACGACGAGGGGCGGTTTGATGCGGAGTTTACCCCGCCCGGATAAGATTGAAAGCATTGTAACGGCCTAGCCATAACAAAAAATATATACTTCGAAGTATCAGATTGAGAAAATAACACTAAAAAATTGGGTACGATTTTGAGTTAAAAGGGCCCCAGTCATTCAGAGTGTTGCCTTTACAGCCAAAAATTGCGCGACCCACACTATCAAGGATTTGTTTCCCCAACAACATCAGTCGGCTCGGCGCCGAGTACACCCGCCTGGCTTGGCCTGGCCTGGCCTGGCCTGGCCTGAAGGAGACAAGGAAAACGCTTGATTGGGTTTACCCGTTTACTCGTTTCTTAGTCCCCCCATTCCTCGCCCCTACCATTCGTACGTTCTCTTCTTTGTTTTCTTTTCGTTTCAGATAGATGTTTTCTGCCACCCCCCTTTGTTTGTTTCGTTCCTTTCCTTGGCCCCGCATGTACATTGTACCTCCGTTATTCTCGTTTAACATACATACGACTAGAAGCCTATGCCGCCGTCCTATTCGTAGGTTCCGAAGCCGTTGCAAATGTTTTTTTTTGTTTGTCCTCATTCAGACAGGGTGGGTTTTCCGCTCAACCGAGTTACGATTGAAGTATCATTTTATTTTTTTTTTCGGGAAAAATATATCTAGATGACGGAGTCCCTTAGCCCATTTAACCTTTCGGAACGCCGTTTTGTCTTTGCAATGTATTTTTTTTCGGGTGGGTTATTCTTTGGGCTACGATTTTCTTTTTTTATCAAAATCCGGTTTTGGTTTTGGGAGAGGTATAAAGGTGATCCTCGCGTCATGTTTGTGCCCAGCGTTAAGCAAAACAAAATGTCCCTGTTTTTTTTTCTAACGCCTTTGTTGCTCCTCTCCTTTTGCCCTCCTGTACCTACCCTGCGCTGCCTTTGTTTCAAACGCATGCTTTCAACAAAACACTGCAGCCTATGTCGTTGCCGAAGCGTTTTTTTTTTTCCAGGGGCCCTTTGTTTTTTTAATGTAGGGATATTATTTTTCCCGCACTCTTTTTGTTATTATTTTCAACCCGGGTCGACGTACGTTCCTAAAACTCCACTGCGTCTTTTAGATTCAGATCGTTTTCATTCACAAAGGATTTCGTTTAGGTTTTGTACGGGATGGGTGGATGTTCGTTCTTCCCCATATATTTTTATCTTCAACAATCGTGCACTAATTACAAGGTTTCCCTTCGGAGGAAGGGTGACGCAA
This sequence comes from Undaria pinnatifida, assembly GCA_012845835.1. Lineage (NCBI taxonomy): Eukaryota > Phaeophyceae > Laminariales > Alariaceae > Undaria > Undaria pinnatifida. The sequence continues at coordinate 11,829,251 of JABAKD010000004.1, forward strand.
GAGGCTGATGATTTTGCATTTTGCACCCCCGCGCGTTCGCCCGCATCCAAATGGTAGAGCATGCAGCCACAATCGCAATGAACTGATCCGGGTGTATCGGAAATGGAGGTACTGCTGTGTAGGGACGGCCCAGATATACACACCATGTCGAGTAGTTAAGTTCTGTCACAGATGTCTTTCTGTACAACAGCTAGCAGTCACCGCTGTCGAGCCTTGTTGTTGTGTGTAACCAGCAGAAAAAACAATCTACCCCCAGGCACGTCAGGCACATGAAATTTCTGGAAAACTTGATCAAAAATTGGGCTACAGCTGTCTACAGCAGCAATCAGATTGTTCTGTGAGAGAGATTCTGAAACGAAACAAGACAATAATGTAATCGTAGCGTGTAAATATATATATTAAATACTTAAGTGTTACAAGGCTTAGTTTGGGTAAGGTAAGCTATCGGTTAACCTTTTGCAAGTGGTCAAACGGACTAGTACCACACTAATCACCTTAACAAATGGCGTCGTCGACAGACCATGGCTTGTTTGGGTCGTAGGTTCAAATCCCACATCCACCATAGTAAACTCGTCAGATTTGTTCCCTTTAAGGATTTATAGTTTCCGCGCACATATTGAAATGTCCCGCCCCCCGCCCCCCCCCTCCCCTTCCCCTCCCCCGATCCCTCTTGTTCAAAAACCCCCCACCCCTTCCCCCCCCCCCCCCCCTTTTTTTTTTTTTTTTTTTTTCTTCCGCCTAGTTTGTTCAAACGCTCCACTTACAATCGAAATCGGCCAGAGTAAACACCTCTACCTAGCTGATATCACGTCATTATCTTTCTGACCATCTATGACGTAGTTTTCATTCTTTCCCCCCACCCCCCTCAACCCCCCCCTCCAACGCCCCCCCTTTTCCCACCACCTGCATAATCGCGTAGACCTAGCACCACGCGTATAACAAGCCCCTACATATCTTTGATCTCACAGCCGGAGTGTATTTGAATATTATATGTGACCTAAACCTCCTAAAAAATCTCTCTCTCCCCCCCCCCCCCCCCTTCTCGCTCTCCCTTGCTCAAACGCCCCACCTAATATCGAAATCCGCCAGATTAATAAACACTTCACCCACTGGATATTACCTCATTATCTTTCTAGAGCCATCCATGCCGCTGCTTTCCCCTCCCCCCGCCCCGAACGCCCCCTCCTTCCCCATCACCCGCACCATCGCCTAGACCAAGCACCACACGTATAACAAACCCCTACATATATGCCACCTAAAGCCCTTCCCTTGCCCCCCCCCCCCCACCCTTCCCCCCCCCCCCCCCCGCCCCCAACCCCACCTTCCCACCCCCCCACCCCATCCCACCCCCACCCCCTCGAACACTCCGCCCTCTCTCTACTTACTGATTGTACGACTTCCCCCAGGATATACATGATAAACTGATGCATTCTTCCCAAAACCGTCGCATTTATCCCCTTAAAATAATGTATAGTTTCCACGCACAGATTGAGCTGCCCCCCCCGCCCCACCCCCGCCCCAACCCCCCCCCCATGATAAACTGGTGTTTTTTTTTTCCCCAATACCGTTATATTTATCCCCTTAAAGGATTTATAGCTTCCACGCTCAAATTGCCCGCCCGTCCGCCCCCCCCTCCCGTCCCCTCCCCCCCCTCCCCCCCCCCCCCCTCCCCCCCCCCTCCAACCCCGCTCCCTTTTGATCAAAACCAGGCCCCCACGTCCTTCAAAACTCCGCCCTCCCCTCACCGGTTATTCGACTTATAGGATTCACTTGATAAACTGATGCATTTGCTTCCACAGCTGTCAGATTTTGTCCCCCTCAGAAACGGGTTTTATAGTTTCCGCGCACAGACTGACTAAAATCATCCTGTTGACCCTGATAGCTACACTGTAGTTATAAGGTGAGTCGCCGACCTGTGTCCTTAATGAGGACACACAACCCGTAATACGCGCGATCGGAGTATCACACACAGCTTGCAAATATGAGTTTCGACGAAATCTTCGATCTCACAGCTGGAGTGTATTTTCATTTTTTTATAATAAACTTTTTCGGACTTTTCCGATGTCGAACTTGAAAAACACTCTCCCCGGTATCCCCAGGAAATGAAACGGCTTGGATATTGAAAGGTCCGCCCGCATGTCCAGCCGACCGGCTATCCCGCCGTTACAGGGGGGGAGAGTGGTACAAGGCTTAGTTTAGGTAAGCTATCGGTCAACCCTTTGCAAGTGGTCAAACGGACTAAAACCCCACTATTATTAATACCTTAACATAAGGCTGAAAAATTACCTCGGTGATGTCCGTCGTTAATTTGGTCAAATGTTGAATTTCCTCCCTCTGGGTGGCGTACGCCATTCGTTTTTAATTGAAGCATTTTAGATATCGGAAAATACGCTGACCGATGGGTAACCGGCCATGCGCAAAGATTTGCGGGTACTTTTTTTTTTGTGCGTGTGATTTGCCTGCTGTCTTGGTGGAAGTAAATACTCGACGCTGCAGCTGTGTTGGGCGATCCGAGACACAAACGATGCGAGTTCGCGCAACACGTTGCTGCAGCCACGGCGATCTCCGCAGCCAGCACTTGAGCACCTTTCCCTAAGGTGGTGCCCAATCAGCGAGAGCACTAGTGCCATCATCACAGCCAGCTTCCTCCCTCCCATGCTCCCCACGCATAGGTACTCCACCATGGAACGAGTATGTAGCAAGGGAGATATGCCAAAAATCAAGCAGCCAATCTCCCAGAACGACACGAGAGATGGGAGCTTGCTTCCTCATTCGTACGCACACAACCTCATATGAATCTTGCGTAATAAACAGCGACAACGCAGCAGCAGAGCTGTAACAGACATAGCACAAGGCAGAGACAGCTGGGGCAGAGTTCTGCGGTGGGACCTTCAAGTGGTGCCACACGAGGGGGCCGGAGTACCATCATACCTGGTCGTGCTTTTTTCTGCACGCTGCACTCTGCCCTCTCTCTGCAGGCTGCCGCAGAGGTTCGAGCCAGAGTTGCGAGTGGTCATATGGTTGATAGGTCTGTGACCTGTGACGTATACTTGATTAACAAAATGGAAGATGCAGCCTTGCCCACCTCAACCTAAAAGGCGTCAGCTTGCCGTTGTACAGAAAGAAATCTCTGACAGAATCAGCAACCAAACGTCAGCCGTGAGGCTGTGTGGCGTTGCTTATTTTTGAAAAGCCCACCAACAGGCACGGAGGTCTTAACAGCCCAACGGGGAAAATCTGAAAGGCCCTCCAGAAGGCAACATAAACATATGAAAGGCCCGCCAGCAGGCAACATGAACATATGAAAGACCCGCCAGCAGGCACGGAAGCCTTACAGGCCAGCCGCATCGAACTGGTACTTAGTTTGTTCCCAGACATGTCAAAGAAAACAGCATCGCTTCTACGTCCGTGTGCCCCTTTCCTTACCCCCCCCTGTACCCTGCAATCAATCTAATCTTTTTCAACACGCACACGTTGTACGTCCCCAATTTCATTTTTTTTTCTACTGCTCAGATAGTGTTTTTTACCGGAGGGATGTTTGCTGCGTCCCCCGTCTGGAAAGTCGTCAAAGCCATCTCCATGGTTCGTCTCGTCCGCCTGGGAAACATGCTTCCCCACGTTCAAGAAATCCTTCTCGTGGCGGTGGAATCTTCCAGTGTGGTGTTACCGCTGCTGCTTATCCTAACCGCCCTGACCTATCTGTGGAGCGTGTGCGGCGTTGTTTTGTTCGGCAACGATACGTACATGGCGGGTTTGTTTGGGGACGGCAACCCTTGGGAAGCGGTGAACAGGTGATGACTTGATGGCAACTGTTTGGTAAACTATTCTTCTGAATACCTCAGAAATTTTAGTACCACAATAACCACGAACAAAACACCTTGATAAGAACAAACATAAAGAAACAAACGCAACCAAGTGAATGGAACAATATAGCACGGTCGGTAGAAGACGTAGAGCACGCGTTTTTTTTTTTTCGTTTTTTTTTCTCACACTTCTACTTTCCAGCTTCTGGACTAGCCGTGGTCACAGGTGTCGTCCCTTCTTCCCCCCCGGTTCTTGCCTTCAATTTTTTATCGCGCATAGGGTTCAGCAATCCCACTGCTCGTCGATTTTTCATCGAGTGCTGCTAACTCACGCTCTCGCGCTTTCCGCAAGTCAATTTGTGCACAAGAAAAAGTCCCAACGAATATATACGAGTATGCACTCGGCGGGGCTCGAACTCACGAAACTGACCTATACCAGACTCGAGGATAACCTGATACGCCACCGGGGCGACCGGTACGCGGTTAGCTGGAGTTGACTGCTTGCCCAGACATTTGGTCCACAGGAGGAGTTGCTACAGAGTAGAGAAGCACCCTACAGTCGCGCCGCATATGACTGTGTAGAGGCTTTATTCCTCAGTTGGGTTTGGAGTTGAGGAGAGATACGAGGTGCAGTCCGAAGAACGATTATACAGGCCATGCAGGTGTAGCAGCGGACCCAGGCTACGGTAGGGGGGTCCCCTTTTGGGCCTTTTATTTCAGTGGCCAGGGATCACTCGCGCGAGTAACCCCTTTGTTCCTATGCGAATTTACGCATTCTTCACGTTTCACATTAACGAAATTAACTCGCAATGCAAAGGTGATCTAAGCTGCGCCGAAACAAGTGCCTAAACCATCTTCATCTGTGGGGTACAGAGCCACTCGTGCGAGTGGCTCAAACACACCAGTGAAAATGGGGGTACCCCCCCTACCGTAGCCTCGGTCAGCGGCTGACGCTGAGTGGAGGAAAGCGCGAGAGCGCGAGAGCGCGAGTGAGTCCGCAAGAAGATTCGATGAAAACCGACAAAGTAAGAGCATAAAAAGCTGAAAAGTGGGAAAACTGAACCCTATTGGAAGTGCGATAATGAATGGAGACACGCCCCCGGGGGGAAAAGGGAAGGGTCCGGTGACCATGTCTTGCCCAGGAGATCGCTGAGGTGTAAAACCTCTTGCGAGTTGAGCTGGAACACAGAAAAAAATGAGGGAAAAAAAAAGAAAAATAGGTTGGGGCAGAGAAAAAAAAGTTGAGTGAGTTAATCTATCTTATCTTGTTCGGAAATTATTGTTTTACGTGGCGGAACTTTAGAGGGGACGTCATCGCACGGGAAGCGGCGAGAAGGTGACGATGTCTAACGATAAAGAAACAGAAACGTTAATGCAGGCTGGGTTGTCCTGTTTTTGGATAGGGTTCGCACTACGCTAGCTTCAGTACAACGGCCCACGGTTTGTTTGTTTATTGCTGTATCTGCCAGTCTGCCTTTGACGAGAGCGTGAGTTAGCAAAAACATTGCGACGGTTTCGTATCCAAGCGAACGCCTTGCCATACAGTGTCAAACCCACATATACTATTGCGTTGTTCTTGTGCTGCTAATATACCGACGGTGTCGTATTCAAGTAAACTGCCTCACCACGCCGTGCAAAATCCCCTTCCTCGAAGAATATCCTATCGATTTTTTTCTGCGGTTCAATTATCCTGAAAACAGGCATCGGGGGTTCTTCGGAGTCGCCCAAGGGATGCAGACAATGCTTGGGGTGGCCACTACACCGGGGTCGGATGGGTGGATTACCCTGATGCAGCGGTACGAGGACGTGACGCCGGTGCGGTGGAGGTGGGGAGTTTTGCTGTTTTTTGGAAGCTTTGCGCTTTTGACGAGATTTTTGCTGGTCAACTTCTTCATCATCACACTCTTGTTCAAGTACAAGACACACTCCAACGATAAGGTGAGGGCCTACTAGGTACGCCATTTTTTTTAAAGGTCAGATTCGAGTTTCGTTTTTCGTTTTTCGTTCGTGTGATATGATATACGAAGTACAACACCAACTTCTAAGTGTGTGAGGGGGTGTAAACACGTTAATTACTTGGAGGTGGAGGGTATTGCTGCGTTTAGGAAGCTTTTCGGTGCTTTTGACGAGATTTTTTTTATCGGAAAACTTCGTCATCACGCTCTTGTTGGATCACAAGACTTGACTCCAATGACAAGGTGAGAGATTACACAATTTGTTGTCAACCATCAGTCGAGTGTTTTCGTCTTTCTTCGTTCGCGTGATGTGACAAACAAAATATAGTAAATTTATGTTGATGACAGGGTATACCTTGTACCAGCCACGCTTTTCGGGGGGTTAGGTGTACAGACTACAGCACCACTTTTCCCGGATTCAGAGAGACGACACATGTACGACATACTATTAAGGAGTTGTTTAACAACCCATCACAGAAAAGACGTCAATCACTATGTTTTTCACCTTCGAGCAAGGCGAACACTTAATACTGTGGGGCTTTGCGACTAAGCCATTGATTAATGCATTTATTCATTTAGACATTTATTTGGAGGGGGGAGGTTGGGGGTTTGTTTGGCAACAGAACACATGTACGACGTACTATTAGTGATTGGCTCAGTAGTCCATCAAGTTAAAACGTTAATTAATGATGCCTTTCACCTTCGACCAGACGAACACTCAATATTATGGGGCTTTGCCGCTAAGAAATTGATTAATTCATTTATTCATTCATCCTTTTGATATTTTGAGGGGGTTTGGATTTTTTTTTTTTTTTGCCGAAGAGGGACTCGATTATTTACATATCGAGTCATCCAGCGCCAGGTGGTGCAGCAGATGTAACGTGAGGAGCTCAATATCTCGCCCGAAACATGACCCCGAAGGCATTTGCTCGCGAGGCACGACCAGCATTTTTATGCGTTATTGCCAAAAAAAGGTGCTACTCGCGAAACCCGACCAGCATTTATTTCTATGCGTTATTGCCAAAAAAAGGTACTACTCGCAAAACCCGACCAGTATTTCTATGCGGTATTGCCAAATTTATTTTCTGGGGGGTGGTGAAATGTAGTTTATTCATGCCATCGTGCTGTTTCAAGGCATTCATTGGCACCAGGAACGTGTTGGGTTCGAGGGCGACGATAGGTTGTAAATCGCTGCCAATAAACCACCTTGCGGATCACGAAAGACGTTCCACCGACAACTAACGACTTATCCCAGGTGGGGGTGGCGATGGAACAAGTCAACCAGTTCAAGCACGCATGGATGGGGCACGCGTACACTTACACGAAGGAGTACCGAACCATCTACGCCGGCCAGCTGGTGGACCTGTTGAGGGCGCTGCCGCCGCCTTTGGGGGTGGGGGAGCGGGGCTCGTACTACGACTGCCAAATCCTAGCCAAAAAGGTGTGTGCGTGTGTGTGCGTGCGTGCGCGTGTTTGTGTTTTTTTTAATCCTGCGTCTTAATCCTTATGTACAGAGATGCATGTATCCACGCCTTCGGATAGCAATACCACTTGCAGTTAGAGCGTGGGATATTTACGTACATATGTACCTTGCTTATCCCCGGGTGAAAATGTGAAAACGAAAACAAGTTTGTTGACGAAGGCTCCCCCGTTTGGCTGCCTCTTTTTTGGTTGACGCCACTCGCACCTCTATCGAATCTAAATATATATATATATAGTCTATATGTATTTCGTTGTCATAGCGTGACATGTTAGCACGCGCTGCACAGTGACGGTGCATATCACTCGAATAATGGTGATCGTCTCTGAGCCGGGGAAACAAATGTTTCCTCTACATCTTTCCCTGCCTTTCCCGAGAGCAAAACATGAGAGATACGGTACCCGGATAGAAAAATAGGGAAACTGACACACGCCCTGAGGAGCGTCCAGCAAAGGAAGTCAGTGATCGGCAGTCCCTTTTTCTCTTCAGATCCGGGCCTTCGAGGAGTGGCAACGGCGGAGTCAACCACGCTAACCCCAGGTGGTGTGCCTGAATAGGGGATGGATAGTAGTCGTCTCGCCCCCCCATGAACACCTCGCAAATCGTTTGGAACTCCGTGGCCCTCGCATGTTCTCTTATCAGATTCGCGCCGAGATGGAGGCGGTACTTCGCAGCCAGACCGTTTCTCGGATAGACGGGGCTCCCAAATTGAGGGACTAGCGACTGCCCAACATCATCGCCGGAGTGTGATGAAAAAAATTACAGGTTCAACACCGAAGACATGAAATTGTTATTATTGTCAGAGATGTTCACGGATGAAGCCATAATTTTCGTGGGTCGGGTTTGGTCAGGATGTGACCCGGCGCGATTTCACCCGGCCCATGAGATTCGACAAACCTCCGGGCCCGGCCAGACTCGACCCGTGAGACCGCCTGATTCGACCCGCGAGAGCGTGGAAGCGTCCTGAAGCGGCCCACGGGCCGGTTCGGACGATGACCCGTGAAAAAGCCCTGACTGTTTTTGTCGTGTTGCTCTTTCGTTGTGGGTAAAAAACAACAACAACAACAACAACAACAACAACGACAACAACAACAACAACAACAACAACAACAACAACAACAACAACAACAGCAGCAGCAACAACAACAACAACAACAACAACAACAACAACATCAACAACAACAACAACGACAACAACAACCTGCCGTTGTTTGGACGGTTTCGTGCGTATTTGTTTCATCCTCTGGCGCGTGTGTAAACAAATATGGAGTACAAGCTTCAAGTTTTAAGATGTTGTTTTTTTTGGGGTAGATACTTGGAACTTGTCCACGTTTCCTCCGGTTCGTAAGGATTCTTGAATACATTCTAATGCCTTGACACATGGCGTTTTCGACAGGACGACCCTCGAATATACCTCAACATGAACCCTTTTTGAACTTGAAATAATTCACGATTTTTGGGGAAACAATACTTAAAAGCTAATGTAGGATCCCCCCACAAGCTATTACCGTGGATATGAGTGTGTCGGTGTGTCGTTTAGCTTTGGTCGTCGAAAAATCGGGGTTCAAGCGCGACTGAGGCAGTGCAAGCGTCTCGCGGCCTCCGGCGACCCCGCGGTAAGATATGGCAACTCGAGGGCTATACCCTCTTCAGAAACCTGAAGTAAATTTGTTTCTCATTGATACAAGGGTTGAACGCACAGCAGTTCATGACATAGACTCTGCGGGTTGGTGTGTCGTATTTCTTACGATGACGATGCAAGAATAGAGGCGCGCTACCGCAGTGGTTTGCTTTCCGAGGCTCTTAACATTTATGAGGACCTATGAGTCCTACTACTGTATCCCCCCCAACTTTTCTTTGACGAAATCACCGGATTAGAAAACGAACTCCCGGCCGTATCTCCCGAAATACAGTGCCACGTGCCACCTCGATGTCACTGTTCGATAGCCCTTTGCGACCGAAGAAATCCATGAAGATGTTTTCTTCACGGCGTTATTCCTTGTGTCGAGCAGCCATGCAACGTTCGTTAAAGAAAATATCTGTTTTGGGGGAGGGCTATCGTAGAACCAGTCCTCTTTACCCCTCTGAGGCAATAGATTATTGGGACTATGTAGAAATATCAGTTCTATGATAGCCGATGGATACTCTCATGGCGTAGGCTAGGCGCACACTGAAACATCTTTCAAAGCAAGAACGACAAAAAAACGGCAAAATAATGACGAGTTGGGGCTAATGTGGATCAAGATGGCTCAAGGAGCCCCGTCGTTCAGGAAATCGTTTCAGCCAAATGGGGGTATAGAATACCTTACTACCTATGTCGTAGCTCGCGTCTTATAATAGTTTTGAACGCCATGACATCGAGTGAGAGGCGCCAAAAAACCCTCTTGTGGCGCAGGTATATACCATGATGTGGACATGATGAGCAACATTCGCATTGAACCACGTCGATCGGTGGTTCCATGCCACCGCCGTTTCGCTCAAAAATTGCCTCGTAGGTGCTGTGCGCTATGGGCGTCGGTGCTATGGCGGGTGTTTCCGCGAAGGATTTAACACACGTTCTTTCGCCCTTCGGATCCGCGGAATTGAACGGTAGCGGCAAGCAGCAACAAGCACCGCAAGATGGTCCGGGTCTCATCAAGCTCCCCTTCTCCAAGGCAAGGTTTCGTTTCCTCCGAATGTTCGATATCTTTTTTTATTCAGCATGCAACTATTGCACATCAGGTTCCAGGTACTCTACTCCCTCCTGATGCGTGGTGCGGTATACTTGCACCCGACGAGCGTTACGATAGAGGTGTACACACCAGTTTTGATTTTTGAAGTTCCTCATTTTCGAAGCTTAAGACATGTCCTTCTTAACTCCCCAAAACTAACTTGGCAAAAAAATCAAAAACTGCTATGATCCCGGATGAAAAATCTCATGGACTAGGTATGCAACGAGAATCATGCAGTTTTTTTTTCACCTATTTCCGCAATTTGAGTTAAGGAGCCCCGTCATTCAGTTTTTTTTAACCATTTCAGACGAAAAGTGCTACCTCCATCTTAGCACGCGTCTTATGTTGGTTATTAGGTGGTTCTTATAGAGTTCCTCAACTAGGGAGCTCTATCCCCGACCCAAAACGTCATTTTGATGAAACAAAATGACGTGCCGAAAACCGAAAAACAATTCCATGGCCAATTGTGAATGGTATACAAGAATATGGGCATGTTATGCCGACGATTTTATGATTCGGTTATGATTCGGCTATGATTCGGTTATGATTTGGTTATGTATAGGTTATGAATAGGCTATGAATAGGCTATGAATAGAGTATGAATAAGTTATGAATATATTATGAATAGGATATGAACAGGTTATGTACAGGTTATGAATAGGCTATTCACAGGTTATGAATAGGTTATTACTAAGTTATCAATGGGTTATCAATAGATTCTCAATAGGTTCACATTATGTTATCAACAGATTATCAATAGATTATCAATAGGCTATCAATAGGTTGAAAATAGGTTATTAATATGTCATCAATAGGCTATCAATAGGTTTTTAATAGGTTATAAATAGTTAAAGGAGCCCCTTCATTCGGGAAATAAGTTGTTTCAGCGTAAACCCAATGCCCTATCGTACGACACGGTCTACATAGTACCCACCAGTACACAGTCTATATTATTGGGGTACAACGGCCAATAACTCTGGATATGCAAACATTTCCAGCGGGTTTCTGAACGTGCAATCTTTCGTTTTTGTTCGGGCCCCGAATTCGAATCCGCGAGCACCCCAAGACGGCCCTGGTGTCGCCAAGCTTTCGTTTCACGAGGCAACGCGCATATAGCCCAGCAACCCTGGATACGCAAACGTTTGGCCAAGACTCTGAATATCCCCCCCAAAAGCTTCCACTTCCGATTTCGAAGGCCAAAACATGTACCAGGTATACCGCCCAAAACAAACGCTGAATGCGTGCATGCAAATGCTTTTGGCGAGGCTCTGCAAACTGAAAACAAATGTTGTGGCATGCCAGCAGGCACCCCGGTGGGGTGCAGGTCCCATCAAGCTCCCCTTTTTGAAGGCGAGGGGTACACCGCCCTGCAAGTCTGAATATGCTTTCAAAGTTTGCTCGATGAATGCCTGGGTATATGTGCAGATATAATTTTTTCCAATACACCTCCTCGCCCGAGAAGCTCTATATAGACTATATAGACTATATAGACTACCCTATTACTATTACTGTTAACATAACACCCCCCGTAGGGCAAAAGGTGATTTTGAACGCAAAAAACGTGGAAACCCTGCACCCAAACCCCCATGTCCTGCTGCCTGTGCGTGTACAACGAAACGCATCGCAAAATGGCAAAGAGAAATAAAATTCGAACGATTTTTTTGGGGGTGAAGGAACCTTGCCATCCAGAAAAAACGTTATTTTCAGCCGAAAAGTGCTACCTCCATCATGTCCGGGGTTGTTCTTCGACTTTGCGCCTAGACTCCCTTTTCTGCTTTCTCGAAGAAATTTCTTCTGCTTTTGAGGGAGAATTTACGAGTGAGTGGTCCATGTCGAAGCTCAGGCTTCGTATCGTCGGACGGCAAGCGAGCGCTAACATGGTGAAATATACGGGAGTTTTCTAATCTCTATGGTGCGCCAGCAAGTAGCGAAAAGACCTCACCCTTTCGGGACAGTTGAGTCCGGAGAATACGACCGCCGCCGCCGCCGAGGACCGTTTGATGAAAATAACGCGCAGAGAAGTGTTGACGACAGCCAAAACAATCGAATATCCTTAGCACGCCGATTACTCCGTAATCAAGGCATGCCCGGTACAATTTCCAACACTCTGGCTATGATACCATGGGAGCTTTCTATTTTGCACGACGCCAGAAGGGAAATAAAGGACCTCGATTCTTTCGGGACAGTTGGATCTGATTAGTATGTTCGCTGCCGACACCGATCGCTGGTTGAAAATTACACTAAGACAAGTTGACGGCAGTAACAAAAAGTCGAGTGTCCTTCTGCGGTCGTGCCCAGCGATAGCTTTACTATACAATACTTTGAAGGATTAATTTATCGGTTCATGAGCGACCTTGATTGACACGCGTCCTTTACAGTGCACCAGGCAGTGGTTAATTTGTTTTTCCGTTTATTGTGTTCCTTTCGGCGTGACTCTTGAAGACGAGCGATAAGTGAACACAAGTACAGGAGGAGGGCTAGGAAATAGTAGTATACCATCAAAATGTGTAGAGCAATGGTTAACCTGTTCACACGCGACATTGTTTGATGCGCAATAATAAATACTGTTTGTATACAGCAATGGTTAACTTGTTCACACGCGACATTGTTTGATGCGCAATAATAAATACTGTTTTTGTTGAAATATTTTGTTGAAATGTCGTTGCAACTGCATCCGGTACCAGGTTATTGTCCCCGTTCACCGGACTGTTGTTCTGGGCGTGACTCTTGAAGACAAGAGACAAACCAACAAGCGAAAAACTACTACGATCATGCTACATAATACAGACATAAATGGTCGTCTGGCGTTTTGCTAGGAAGTATAGTACAGGCACGACTTGTTTTCCTTCACCAACAGTTAACATACAAACCAACGAGCGAAATAGTACTATATATACTATAATATAAAAGTACTACGATTGCTCCAAAATAACTATAATACTAATCGAACATGTCTCATCATCAAGCACCCTATGCATACACTCCTCTTTTGATTGTTTTTGCTTCAGGTTCTCGTCGCTGTTCACCGGGTCGTTCTTTTTGGCGTGACTCTCGAGGACGAGAGACTCGTCAACGAGCGCAGGGGCAGGGCTAGAAACAATCTGCGCGTCCTCAAACTCGGTGTGCATCGCTTCCTCTCCAACAGACTCAAAAGGTGATTCTCCGGCCAACCTTGCCTTTGTTGACCTCTGTTCATATTCATGATTTGATTTTTCGGCCATAGATCAAAGTATAACGTTAAAGAGGACGGTTCCCTCATGTTTTAGCCAGGCGTGTCACCTTCAACGTCCTGCGCTCGCCCCAACCATAAAAAACCTGTCACCCGCTGCAAACGATATTAAACCGTGACCTTCGTCAAATGTTCAGGTTGCGGACTGTCCTCGAGCGCCGCTCAACTAGACAATGAAGCCGATCCTGAGTCCTCTCTCCTCCGGACGTCAAGACTCCGTCCGATTCTGCCGGTTAAACCGGTGAACCAGTTAATCGCGCTTTCTTTCCGGTTTGAACCGGTTTTCGTTTAACCGGTTTAAACCGGCAATAAAAACGTGATTTTTTTTTTGCCGAAAACCGTTTACTCGGGCACGCCTGCTGGGTTTCCAATAACCGGTTTAAACCGTTTTTCTTCTTAACAGGTGCCCACCTCTAATCCGGACACAGCCACCAACCACGTGGTTTGCACTATACCACGAACTTTACTGCTGTACGGTGGGGGGCCCCATTAAGGCGGTCTGAGTAAGGGCTAGCAAGGTGGTATCCCTATATAAGGCGGTTGCTACGATAGAGGTGAACATACCATTTTTTTTTCTAATACTGCTCCTCATTTTGGGAGGTTTTAAGACATGTCTTTCTTAACACAACAGCTGAATTGAAAAAAAAAGCAAAAACTGCTATGATTCCGGATGAAAAATCCCATGGCCTTGGCATAGAACGACAATCACGCAAAACAAATGGCCTTCTTTGTTCCGGCGATATTGGGCTAAGGAGTCCTGTCGTTCAGAAAGCATTGTTGCCAAAAAAGGGTATACCTTACGCTACGATAGAGGTGCACTCGCTTTTTTTCTAATACTACTCCTCATTTTGGGAGGTTTTAAGACATGTCCTTCTTAACCCAAAAACTGAGTTGAAAAAAAAAAAGCAAAAACTGCTATGATCCCGGATGAAAAGTCCCATTGCCTTGGCATAGAATAACAATCACGCAAAAAAAAATGCATATTTCCGACGATTTGGGTTAAGGAGCCCCGTCATTCAGAAAACTTTTCGCCAAAAAAGGGTATACCTCTATCGTAGCCCGGGTGATAAACTGGAATGAATAGGGCGGCTTCCCCCGATAAGGCGGTCCTGTCGCTCTCTATAGCACTAGTGTATACCACACCACCGCCCTACTGGGGGAGTGTGTTATGGCGATGGTGTACAGCATGCCCATACTGTGTTCAAGTTAATTATCGGTCGCTTCTGCTTACCCGCGGCAATCGTCGCAAGGTTTCACCCGCTGAAATCGTTATGGCGAGTGGCGTTCTCGAGCGCACGGGCCGTCCCTCTATAGTGCGGTAGGGGTTGCAGTTGTTAATGTTAATGTTAATGCTACGGTTGAGCTCCTCACGCGAGGAGCCACCGGTCGGTCGGATACTTTTACGAGTATGTTTGTTTTAAGACTAGCGCGAAGATAGAAGTATTGGTCGGATTGCGAGAGCGAATGCCTTCCAAGTCATGTTCCCGGCGATGGTGAGACATCGAGATCGTCAGTTTAGGATCTCAGAAAATCCTCAGAATCTGCTGCACCCCTGCCGCGGGATGGTCGTTACGTAAATTAAACATATCGTCGGACGGCAAAAACACGTATCAGGTAGTAGGTCTTCAGGAAATATATATTTTCAATAGTATACCGGTATCGTGTATTCATGGTTATGGTTTGTGTTGTCGACCTCTGGTCGAAATCACCGCAGAACAGCAGTTGCTGCTTCTTTCTTTGCCGCCTGACACACCCTACCCGCAGCACTCTTTTAGGCATGCGGGACACCCGCGAGCGCCACGCAGGCAGAGAGTGTAACCCGTTGCGGAATGTGCAGTCCAGATAAAGGACTCAGTCACCGGCCACGTGTCGTGCTCGATCGCGAGCGTCTTGTTGTCTTAGCTCTTTACATTTGTTTCTTTTTTCTTCTGTTCGAGTTTATTAAATATTTTTGTGAGCTTCCGACCGAAACAATCATGAAGCCGACGCGGCGCTGCCCCCGCTTCTTCCCCCAACCCGTTTCGAGCGGCCGTAACTGTTATAATGTGCCGGTCGCTGCAGTCGTCCCAACATTTCACCCGCGGTAATCGATCGAAGTACAGCTTAATGCCCTCCAATCGAAAGGGTTGGGGGATGTGATGTCCTCGAGCCCCGCGGAGCCGGAGGGCGTATCCGTGGCGGAGTGCTCCCTCCTCAGGACCCAGCCGCCGGCCACGTGCTCTGTGCAATATCGCGATATCTTGCCATATGCTCATCTTCTGTCGCGACTATCTTGCCATATTCTCATGTTCCAACTCGAGTATGTTCCCAGAAGCTAATTTTCCGCCACGAACATGTTGCTGTGTGATCGTCTTTGGTCGCTTCTATCACCCCCTTCCATCGCCTAGGAGCTCGACCGCCGCGCAACTGGAGAGTGTAGCCGTGGCGGAGTGTTCCCTCTTGCGGACACAGCTGCCGGCGACGTTTATGACCCGGAGCTCCATGACTTTAACCGCCGAATTCTTGCGATGGAGGGACCAAATAGACGTGAGTTACAGGCGGAAAAATTAAGCCGAGTAGTTTTTTTCAGGAGGTTGATGTGCGGAGCGAGACAGCTATCTTTGATAGTTCGAGCGAAAGGTAATCTTTGATGCGCAATTAATTGGCAAGTATTTTTTTAGCAGGAAACAGCTGCCGCCGATGTCTATGACCCCGGGCGGATGCCCCATGTGGCACATGCTGCTGTAGGGGTCCAGCCTACATTTGCTGAAGCTCCTTGCTTTGGGAGCTCCATACCAGGTACCTCGCCCCAATCACTGCATTTGAGAACCGTAGAAAGTGGCCAACAAGTGCGAAATACTAACGAGGACCACTGATAGGGTCAGCTCACGCTATCACTACAGTGGAATCCGAAGGGTGCGCCAGCTAGCGTTGGGTTGCGAACGCAACTGAGTTAAATCGACACACGACGCGTATGAAAATACGTGGAAGCGTGGTGAGCTTAAGCTCCACTTTTCCCCATCCGCCGGAGGATAAAAAAACAAAAAAAAACTAACACTACATTATGATAGTAGTAGCACGCGCGTTTTGAACAAAAAATACTTCTTAACCCTACATCGATGGACTTTTGTTTTGCTCTTGCGTTTGTTGTTTTATGACCACAAAATGCATTGCAGTACCCATCGGGCTGCGCCTTCCTTTCTACCAGAAACACTTGTTTTCCTCAGAAAGTATAGAGCTCCTCATGATGTTATGAGCTTCAGAAAGCAAAAACATGCCTCTCTGCCGTTATGATGGAGTGAGACAGGCGCAGGACCACTCCCACTAGTGGCCTAATCTCAGCGGTGAAGACGACACTATGTAGGTACCACTTTTTTGGCAAACGGTTTCTTCCTTGCAAGCCGTCTTAGACGGGTGGTACGGCAGAGAGGCACGTTTTTGCTTTCTGAAGCTCATAGAACCATGAGGAGCTCTATACTTTCTGAGGCTAACGGCATGCAAGGATGAAAAAGTTTGTCAGAAAAGAGGTACCTACATATTGTCATCTTCACCGCTGAGATTAGGCCACTAGCGGGAGTGGTCCTGCGCTTGTCTCACTCCATCACATATTTCAGTAGCTGCAAACAAAACGTTTTTGACAAAAAAAAAATCAATTACGTCATATGTGAGTTCAAACGATTGAGTGGTCGATACTCATCTTTGCTATTCCATGGCTAGATCCTAACCACAAGAATAGGGTAGCACCCGTGCTACGACAGGGGTATACCGTTTTTTGGGCGGATGTCGTTTCCAGAATGATGGGGGCCCTTAACCCAACATCGTCGAAGCGTCATTCCTGGTTTTCAGTTTGGTGTTTTTGTGTGCCTAGGCCGTGAGGTTGATAACCGGGTTGCAATTTCAGTTTTCTCTCTCAACCAGTTTTTGGGTGGGGTTTTGATAGAGCTCCTCAAGCAACCACCCTCAGAAGGCCAAACCAATGGTTGCTGCGGCTCCACTGTAGCATGTGTCCTAGTAGCTCGTGGCTACGGTCAGGGAGGTATGTTGTATGGGGCATTTTTAGCCAGTGGCTCGGGGCCACTCGGCGCAAGTGACCCCCCCAGCTCCTTTTCAGTCTTACGCTTTGGTGATATTTTACTTTTTGCGATTACAGTCCGCAAACGAATGGTTACAATTCGTGCTACGGTATTTATAGGGTAGCTTTGTCTGCGCGCAAGAAAACAAAGTAACAGACAAACCGATGTATATTGTGTTTGACATAGATAATGAAGCATGTCTGTCGGGAATCGGGGTCTCAGGGGATTGTAGCGAAAAAGTGGACAAGCCCCCCAAGACCAGTCTTGGCTGCAGCTCGACGCGTGCAGGCTCGCAAGGGCGCGCCGAACGAAAGCGAGCTGGGGATGTTGCCAATTACGTGGGCAGACATGAGGTTGTCCCCGGATTGGCCGCCAAGCCAGGCATTCGAGTATTATATTTCTGCCAAGCCTGCCCCTATTTTCGATAGATATCGCATTATTTTCGTCTGAAATGGTGGCTTCTGAATTACGAGGGCTCCTTAACCCAAATTCGTCGGACATGGGTGATTTTTTCAGCACGTTTTTCGTCGTTTACCTAGCTAGGCCACTGGATTCTTCATCCGGGGGTACTCGTAGCAATTTCTTGTCCCAAATCAGTTTTCGGTCTTAGAGAGGTCTTGAGCTCCCAAATTGAGGAAACACCTCAGAAAAAACGATAGGCGCCTCTATTGTAGCACGCGTCCTACCTACGCAGCGCCAAAACAAACATCGCTTGAAGAATGTTGTCGGTGAGGTACGGAGTCTCTCGTGCGCGTGGGGACTAGCCGGTAGCGACTATGGGGGTACCCTTCCTACGGCAGGCTTGATCCCCGCTATAAGATAAGGTCCAAGCAGCGCGCCCGCCTATCGTAGCCTTGATCGGGGTAGCCACGAGCGTCGAATACCGTACTCGCAGCATTCCTTTCGCCGTGCTTTGCCACCGCCCGGTGGTTTGGATGGCGAGCACACGAACAGTCTCCGTGCCGAACACGAAATGATTATTATGTCTTTTCTTTGAGGTGTAGATCCTGCAATAAACAGCCCAGACCAACCCGAGACGTTCATTGTTTCCCGCCGTCGAAACAGGTGATACGCGCTAATAAATATACCATGGTTGGTGCTTGTGCGGAGGTGGGAGGAACTTTCAGTGTCCACATCCGAAACAGACGATATGAGCATATGAGTCAAACTGTCTACGGGGTCACAACGCATCGACACCGCGTCCACCGTATCCTTGTCTTCCTACGTCTGCCTTGCTTCCTACGCACTCCATGAACTATTATCAACTTATTACACTGTATGACGCGTGTGAACTATACGTACTGTATGAACTGTGTACACTATACACCGGAGTACTATTTTAGCATAATTTAATGAAGTATATTAACCATGCTGTATTCACTGCATGCATTGTATGAACTACACTACCTGCATGCTTTGTATGCGCAGCTGCGGGGCTATGATGACGAGGCGAACTTGCAGGGGAGATGCTTACATAACGCCGCCACGCACGAGATCGACACAACATCAGCCCTAGAACAGGTGAACTATGTCGGTACAATGTGGACCTGACTGGTTCAGTAGCGCACGCCTACGATTGAGAAACAGCCCGACAAGCACGTAAGGCTCACGATCTAAGGGACTCTACCGTGTTCGTTTTGGACGTAAGAAATAAAGTTCAGCCGCTGGCGCTGCGCCAACTCTTATGTAAGTGTATTGCTGTGCACTAGATCCACGGTAGGGTTTGAGCTTCCTTGAGCGAGGAACTACCGGTTGGTCTGATAATTTACCAAAATATTCGTTTCATGTCCAGCGCACATTATTCTTGGTCGGGTCGCGCGAGCGAAATATCTCGAAGTCGTTTGTCGGGTGAGATATATGCAGCTCCCCACGTTAGGACCTCATAAACCATGAAGGGAGCTGCACCATATAGGGGTAGCAGCATTGTTGGCTATTTTTGTCTTCGAATGGCAGGGCTTCTTGGCCTAAAATCGCGAGGGTATTACATTATTGTTGTGCAAAACGATTTACTTTTTTGGTCATGGTATTGTTCATCAGGTTCGCACTTACGTTCGTTTTTCTCAAGATCAGCGCAATATGGATAAGATACAGGCCCCCTTTACGTGAGGAGACGATTCTACGATAGCCCCCCCCCAAACCGGCGATTTCTTTAACGAACGTTTCATGACTACTCGACACGAGCAAAGATCC
Source organism: Undaria pinnatifida (assembly GCA_012845835.1). Classification (NCBI taxonomy): domain Eukaryota; class Phaeophyceae; order Laminariales; family Alariaceae; genus Undaria; species Undaria pinnatifida. The sequence continues at coordinate 11,848,671 of JABAKD010000004.1, forward strand.
TAAGAAAAAAATGTCTCCATGTATGTATTTTATTGTTTGCAAAAGACGATCGAACGATGGCGTCAAGGTGGCAAGGGGCACCGTATTTCAGGCGTTACGGCCGGGGGATGGTTTCAAAACCGGCGGTTTCGCTAAGGAATAATTGGGGGGGCTATCGTAGAACAACAGAGTTGAGCTTATTTTTTTTCCGAATGACGGGATGCCGTTTTTTTGTGTTGCAAAATATTTTCATCAGGGTGCATTTTAGTTCGTTTTTCTCAGGGTCGGCTTATTATGGATGAAATACAATAGCCCCTCCGAGTGAAGAACCCAGTGAACCAATTGGTGTACCTTTACCGTGCACGCATCAAGCCGCAGACTACCAGGTAACTGTTGGTAGGCTAGGTGTTTCAACGGGTCGGGTGGGATATCTTGGTGGAATTTTGTGACTTTGCATCTTGTTGTGGCCTGTTTGATTTTTAAAAAGATGTGGCGGTTATACCCGGGCCATAGATGGCCTGCCATCACATGGTAACGTCTTCATCGTTGACTTGGCCTGACCGTAACCAACCCCGTTGACGCTCTGTACCGCTCGTGATCGTCAGCTTACAGCGAAGCTGGTCGAGCTGCACGTGGGAGACAGGAAACTGTTGAGCCGTCTTGCCGAGATCAGACAGCATATCATCACGCTCAAGGAGCTGAGGGCCAAACTGGACACAACGAGGGCCGAGTATCTGCGAACTGATTGGGACGGCGGAAGTCTTCGTCTGCGCCAGGTAAGGTCTTTTCGAACGTCCATCCTTTTTAAATACAGACTGCGATAACAGGTACTTTGTATGTATTAAGTGTGCGGTTGCCCAAAACTAAGGTATTCATGCTATAATGACTCAAGACGCCCATACACTGTCGCCGTTTCCCACGGATACGATAGCGTACGATAGAGTACCACATCGTGTATGAAACAGTCACCCAACGGTAGGAGTTGCAGTGGTAAGACTGCGCCGAAAAGTCCCTGGCCGATTGAGCTCCTCATGTGAGGAACTGCCGTTTAATGAAGCCATTTCACGAATATATGTTATTTTAGGACTACTAAGTTAAGGCGTAGAAGCTTGGTCGGGTTGTGCGAACGAATGCCTCCGAAGTCATTTTTCCGGTGAGATATTGAGCTCCGCATGTGAGGACCTCAGGGACTCGTTAGAATCTGATTAGAATCTGATTGGAATATGATGAACCACCCCTATCCTACCGCGGGAGGACTCCTAAAAGAGCGATAAAAGGCACATTATTTATTTTGCCTAGTTCAGTTCGCAAGCTCCGGATCATAGAGAGCACGAAAGGTTGCTGTGAATAGTCGCGTGCTATGGACGTTCCACAATGCTGAGTGTGCAGGTCTTGCGCGCCACGACCAATCAACAATCAGCCAGTGTGTGGTTGGACTTTGGTTCCACATCGTGCGGGGCGGTATTGATCCATTTTCGTCTCCGGAGTGTTGGATTATATACGTATGGAAAGAGTTTGATCCAGGGATGGGATCTTCTCGTCCACAGGTGCAGCGGGGCCTCGACATTTTCACGAGGGGCAAGTTTCGTCTCACGCTGGCTCCAGGAGCTCCAGCCGATCAGTAGTGAGACCGTGGAGGTGGGGTTTATAAAACGTGCGGGGCAATATCTACCCCGGTGGTAATCTCTTTCGTCTCCGAGATGTTGGAGGCGCAGATGTTGGAAGGATTAATGCTCCGGGGGTGCGAATTTGTACTCCCTGGGTCAGTTGGGACCCTCGAATCTACTCCTACGGGCAACTATCGCCCAACCCTGCCCCCATGAGCCCCAGTCAATCAGAAATCACCCGATGGGGTGGGTTTCCACGCAATACGGAGCGGTATCGACCCGGGGGATCCCTTTTTCGTCCCAGGGGTGTTGTAGTTGACTACATATGTAGTAACTAGTGATCCGGGTTTGGGACCTTATCCTCCCCGTGTGCGGCGGGAACTCGACGTCTGCCCACAGGGTAACTCTTTACACGCTTGCGCTGACTCTACGATCTCCGATCAATCAGCGATAAGCCGACGGGGATAGGGTTTTCACACCATGCGGGGCGGTATGGCGCTTAGGGATCACTGTTTTGGTCTTAGGTTGTTGGAGTTGAACATGTGGACGGCTTTCTGATCCGGGGATGAGACCTTATCTTCCCCGGGTGCGGCGGAACCCCGACGTTGGCCCGAGGGCAACTCTACCCTTACGCTAGATCTATGAGCCCCAGCTAATCAGCGGTCGATCGATGGGGGGGGGGTCCACACCGCGCGGGACGTTATCGACCCGGCGGATAACAGTTTTCGTCCCCGGGTTGATGAACAGGCATATGTTTGGAAGGCTGGCAGTGGACTATATCCCCCCCGGCCACCACTGGCTCCACGAGCCACAGCCTATGAGCGATCAATCGATAGGGTCGGAGTTTCTTCGCCGTGCGCGGCGGTGTCGACCCGGGGGTCACCGTTTTCGTCCCCGGTTGGTGGAAATTGTGTATATATCTATGGACGGATTCCTGAACCGGGGATGTGACCCTATCCTCTTCGCCTGCGGTGGAACCTCGATGGCTCTATGGCTGGAATATGCCTATGCGGCAACAACCTTATAGAGCAGAGCCAGCGGCGTCTGGCAAGGATTTAGTAGAGACCAATCAGCGGCCAGAATCGTACTTCAAAATTGTACTTCAGCAGCAAGGCTGGCTTCATGGTGGCGAGGGCTGCCTTGGGATAGCCAGGAATGCTCAAACACACCACGGCCACGGGTCGACGCGGCAGGAGACCCGGTGTCTTGCCGGTTGTGCCATCCACCCTCCCTGCCCATACGGCAAGACGGTGCTGAAACGTTCTTAGGAGCGGGAGCATGATGACAGACCGACCGACAGACAGACATAAGTGTTTCCTGTATTATGTAAATAGGGATAATAGTGAAAACATGATTGATAGCAACAGCAACCATAGTTTTACCTATAATACCAACGATAGTAACATGTAACCTGGTATGTTTTTTTACATGTATTTGTATTCCTCAGACGGTAGAAGACGAGCGGAGAGCAGGAATAACCGGGATGTGTGCGAGCATGGACGGAGCTTGGCTTTTCTGCACCACGGAGACGGGGATGCTCAAGCTTTTTAAGCGGGGAAGAGCTCCCAGATCCAACAATGACAAGAAACCTCGCCCAAAAGGTATCTACGCATTGAACCGTTCGCTTGATTGGAGGGAGGGACTGGGCGTTGCAATTGACCCAAATGAACATTTCATTGTGTGCATCCTAAATGCTTACCAGACACCGGGTAGGAAACCCAATTCGAAACGCTCATCATGTTGAAGACTCACGCTTTTCTAGAGGGGGAGAGCTCCCGGGTCCAGCAACGGCAAGAAGCCTCGCCAAAGAGGTATCTACGCAATACTTACGGGAGTACATACTAATCAGTACAGTTACTAAAAAAAGTGGAACATAGAACACGATCCAGTAGTGGTCCCTCAATGGTGCCGGTATGTGACTATAGAGGGAAGCACCGGCACTATAGCGGCAACCGGTACTACTCCGCACACTGGCACTACTCGTTGTTTCCATATGTGTCAAACGATCTCACAGGCACTATAGCGGGCAACCGGCTCTACTCAACTCGCGCTATAGAAGGACCACTACCCAATATGGTGCGCTTTAGGTGGGAAAGCGCCTTGTTTCCCGGCCCGATTTCGGTTTCATTATTGTTTTCTGATCTTCCTAGGGCCCTAGCACCTCTGTGCGACCCCAGATTCTAGACGTTTTGGCAAGAGTTAACGCGAGGAAAAACGTCGTGGTTATTTATAGGTAAAAAATGGAGGAATCTATCGAATTTTTTATTTATGGCGAGTTCTTACTATTACTGCCATTCTCTCCCATAGTAGAGGCTACGCTACCTTTTCGATATCTACCCGGGTACTCGCGAGTATTTCCCTGTCAGTCTGCCAATTGTCGTCAAGTGTACGAGTACTCCACCCGGTACTCGGGTCGGGTATGCAATATATTGCTCTAGAAACCCCGGTGATGGAAAATTATCCTCCCCTAAATCATGTTCCCTTGGCAGTCTTCGTACAAACGTCTGCCGCAACTCCGTCTCACAATCACGTTCTCTCTTACACATACAACATCATAATTGTGATGTATGTGCAGGATGGAGCTAATGTGTAAATGGTACACATTTTGCAGATTAGGTTTGGGGTGGTTGGATTTCTTGCGACGCCAATGACAGTACTACGTTTTTGTCAGGGCCTACACAATATACAGCGATTCCACCGCTAACGCGCACCACCAGGAATCAACTATTGTGAAGCGTTTGGGTGTGGCTATGGTAGCGGGGGGTCCCTGTTGTCCGTCATGGGGATCTTTGTTTGTACGGGTTCGGGGTCACTCGCGCGAGTGACCCTTCCCGTTCCTTTTGGCGACATTAAACTTTTGCGGCTTTTTTGTATTTCACTATGAATCGGCAATGTAACGGGTAGCCAGGCCACGCCCCCCAACAAAAGTTGCCTCAAGAAGTGTTTTTTTCAAGTGAGATACCGAAAGCCGCTCTTCGAGTATGATAGCTCAGATCCGGCAGAGAGAGAGGGGATAGAGTATATGAGAACAGTCGTAACATCCCCCCCACCGCAGCTTAGGTCGTTTGGAGAAAAACGATTTTTTAGGTTCTGAGTGGACGCGTGCTGCGATAGAGGTGCACCAACACTTATTTTTTCTTAATACTACCCCTCAATTTGAGAGCTTAAGACATCTCCCAAACACTGATTTGGAGAAAAATCAAAACTGCTACCACCGGATGAAACATCCCATGGCCTAGGTACACGACGAAAAACACGCAAAAAAGAATGGTCTAAATTTCCGACGATTTTGGGTTTCGAATTTCCTTCATTCAGAAACCATTTCAGACGAAAACTGCCACCTACCTCTGTCGTAGCCCTTGTCAGTGTCCTCCACCGACCGTTTGCAACGAAACACGTTTCGGAACTGTCCGACCGCGTAGAGGCTTTGCGACATGGAAACGTAACACTGTTGCGAAAGGAGCATCGAAACTTTTTTGTTTGTTTGTTTGTTTGTTTTTTTATTCCTGACAGTGTGAAGAATGGGAGCCAACATGGCCGAAACATGTCACTCATAAACATGCCGCAAAGAAAAACAAAGCCAAAGCAAACCAAAACAGCAATATTCGAACGCCCTTCAAACACTAAACGGAAGGCGGTACCTCCAACAATGGTTTTCTAGGCAAGCAACCGTTCGATGTTCACTTGTCGTCACGACGAAATATACCGCCAGAATCACCATACGACTCACACAACAAGTGGACATCCCTCGAAGCATTTCCTCCCGAAACGGCTTTGAAGCAACCCGGAGCCTGCTCGGCCCACGGATGACTATGAAATGAAACCCTCAACCACCCAACAACTCAAAATCCCCCTCGTGTGCTCTGACAAAACCGTACCCCCGAGTGCAGAGCATGGTAATCCGGGGAGAACGTAGGGGGCGGGGGGGGGGTTTGCTTGGTTCACCACTACCCTGGCACGCCTGTTTGACACCGCCTACATCAGCCAACAGAGCAACACCCCCATCCATTGTTACGTCAGGATCGTACTCCTTTGTGCAGAGAATGATGATCAAGGGGGGTGCGCCAAGCGGGAGCTCTACAAAGGGGCTGTGCGTGGCGTGCTCACCTGACGGGTTTGTGGTTGTGGTGGGCTGTGCCGACTCCACCGTCCGGGCGTTTTCCCAAGACACTACGGGCTTGCGACGAGCAGTACACGTGAGAAGACCATGACATATCCCTAACTGGACGAGAGGTACCCGCTAGTACACTTTACACATCATCACACCGATCACCTATGTCTATATCGCATCAATCAGTAGATCATCTAAATTCTACCTGGCATGGACTACCTGATTGGTTTGTGCTCGTGGTGGGCTGTTCCAACTCCACCGTTCTGGCGGTTACCCAAGATACCACGCGCTTGCGACGAGCAGTACACGTGAGAAAACTTTATGCTAACCCCGACCGTAACCCTCGCCCCAACCTGACTAACATTACGACTAACACTACGACTAACACTACGACTAACACTACGACGAACAGTACTCGTGAGAAACCTGTACACACATCGAACAGATAACGATCTACAGTAGATCATCTCGATCCCGCAGATCATCCTGATCCTGCATTTGCCGGTATGAGATGACATACACAACAATCTAGTATATTTTGGTGTCCAGGGCTGCTCCGACTCATCTGTCCGGGCGTCAACCAAATGTACTACCGGTCTGGTCTGCAACGGCCAGTACACGTGAGAAAACCTCACATGCACATACACACATTGGACAGATCACACTCTAGAACGTCTAGATCCTATAGACGCTATAGATTATTTAGATTCTAGATTGATTCACGGTTGTCGTGGGTTACTCGAACTCCACCGTCTGGGCATTGGCCCAAGACACCACCGGCGTGCGACGGGCAGTACACGCGAGAAAAGCTTACACACATCAGGCAGATCACGATCTAGATCATCTAGGTCCCATGTTTGCCGTCATGATATATCGTGCAAGAGTCGTATCCTTCATATATTACGCTGCGTACTAGTGCGTGCGACGAGCAGAACACGTGGCAGATACTGCACGAATTGTACCGATCACGATCGAATTCATCTAGGTCGTGCAGTTGCCGTTGTAAGATGAAGCATACAAAGGAAGAGTTGTTGGTGTTGTGAGCTGTTTTGCCTCTACCGAGCTGGCATTCGCCCAAGACACCACGGGCTTCGGGTGGGCAACCTACCCTAACCGTAAGCAACCCTGATTCGACCAGCAGTACATGTGGTACATATGAGAAAACCACTACACGTATCGGACAGATCACGATCTACAGTAGATATCTATTAATATGTCCTATGGCGGGCTCGTCTGATGGTTTCATGGTTGTCGTGGGCTGCTCCGAGTCCACCCTCGGGGCGTTTGTCCACGATGCCACCGGGTTGCAGCGAGCAGCATGCACGAGAAAAACATTACCCGAGTTGGGCAGATCACGACCTAGATCGTGTTGATCATCTAGATGGGTCTAGATGCTATAACGTGCTGATCTGATGGTTTTATCGTTATCGTGGGCTGTTTCGACGTCATCGCGTTGACGTAAAAAATCGAGATGCCACCGGCCTGTGACGTGAATTAAACGTGATAAAACCTTACCGATTCCTGTACTCCGCTCACCGACAGCAAAATGATCGACAACGTAGCATTTTGATTTTGTCGGAGCTCGGAAGTTTTTGCAATTCTCAGAGTTGTCGGTCGGGTGTTACGGGTCTACCGAAGAGCGCCAAACCACGCGTGCGTGCGTGCGAGCGTGCGCGCGTGGGTGCGCCACTACGCTCTATGGCTAGGCGACTTGGAAGTGTTCCTTTCTACCACGAAAATAGCCCGTTGGCAACACCCGGATTTAACAAGAAACAAACTTCAAGTGTATGCCTCCATACCAGGTAGTGTGCATTTGTTAAGAAATAAAGGTACCATGTAAGCAACAACAGCAGCCTATTGTCGCAATCGACGCCCAGCAGCAACTGCACACACGTGCTACTGATAAGCTCGTACCCAATGGCGTCATTCACCAGTATGACAGTATCGTCTGGTAGTGGATAGGCGCACTACGCAGCCGTAGCATATGCGTACTGTACAATCCACGGTACCTACTTTACCTGGCATGACTGCGTCGTATCACGTAAATACTACTACATACAGTTGACGCGGGGTATATTTTGACTGTTTGCATATATTCGAGAATGACAATCATACGGCGTAGACGAAAACGTGTCAGAAAACACAAAGTCCGCTTTTAGATTTTAGTCCAGGCTGTCGAGGCTTGTCGAGCTTATCAGTAGTTCAGAAGGCCGAGGCTTGTAGATTATAGCAAGGCTTCTATAGATGTGGAGACACCGGGGTACTAGCCCTACCTGTGCTAGGTCTTCTTTGTCTGATCTGCGTTAACCCCTTTTACAACCATAAACGCCTTTGGGGGGAAATTACTTGGAATTAGTATATGGAGGGGATTGGGGCTCTGAACGCGCTAATCTACTCTTATCTTCACCGATCACGACTACTCGCATTTGCTTCAGACATTCATGAGTATTTTAGGCTTTTCTGGCCCACACACGCGTCATGCTTAACACGAAGCACCTTGCTATCCCACCAAGCGCGAGCCAGTTAAGCCAACCACTACCAGCGCGCGCAAGCCTGTGCCACGGCCTGCCAAGATTTCCAAACATGACAACCCCAACAGATGGTCCTGTATGGTGTGAGCACGACGTGCAAGTAGTACCACGCAGAGTGCGTGCTGTGCTGTGCAACTCTTTCGGGTTGGATTTCGGATACTCTAGACACATGCTGCGATGAAGGTGAACCATTTTGTGTCTGAGGCTCTTGACACGACGAGGAGCTCTTTGCCTTCTGAGGTAAGATTGTTTCTAGTAAACTAAACGTGCAACCGGATGACAAACAAAGACAATGGTGGTACAAGAAAGAATCCCATTGCAAAACGTGCATGGCATCCCGACGACTTTATGAATAGGTTATGAATAGGTTATGAATAGGTTATGAATAGGTTATAAATAGGTTATGAATAGGTTATGAATAGGCTATGAATAGGCTATGAATTGGCTATGAATAGGCTATGAATAGGCTATGAATAGGTTATGAATAGGTTATGAACAGGTTATGAATGGGTTATGAAAGGGTTATGAATAGGTTATCAATGGGTTATCAATAGGTTACTACTAGGTTATTAATAGGTTAAGGAGCCCCGTCATCCAGAAGCAAAAAATGGCAAAAAAAAATGTGTTTCTTATGTCGCAGTACATGTCTCCGTCTACACCCTGCCTCAGTACCATGAGCTGCTTAGCATGGTCGGCCCTGACACTGCCATTAATAGCGAGTAGATTTCGACGCTATTCCCTCCGAATTCCCGATGGGCTTACTAATAGTCATCGCGTGCGTCGCAACGGGCTACTCTTGCCGTGTTCCACCTTCCAGGCGATGAAGGCGGAGGGAAAGCGGGGAATAAAACCGACCGTCGCATACCGCCCTTGTTCAGTCGGGAAGGGACATCATTCTGCGGTGGTGAGGGCATCGCGGGTCTATCTCTGCGACTCGAGCAGCATTTTGTGTGTTTGAAACTTTTTTTCGGCTTGACGTGGCTCCTTGAAACTGATGAAATTCCCGTAATCGTTGGGAGCCCGATACTGCTTTCGATATTTTTGTGTTATATACCTAGACCATGGTACGTTCTCATCGTGCGAAAAATCTCAGCGCTTGATCCCCACCCCAAACCACCAAAGCATCCGGTGGGTGTACATTACGTGGATAGGATATGACCTTATTTTGGGGCCTCTCACGGAACACGGTCGACGCAGATGCTCGTTTGGCGTGCGATCCACACCCTACCAAACGGTCGAACTCACAGCTGACGCCTTTTCGTCGAAATATATTCCTAATGATATCTTGTAGACGTTTGACGGGAGTCTCTGGGAAGATAAGAATACGGGTGTCTTGGAGCGTCTAGCGCAAATGTATAATACCAACGATAGTCGCAACCTCACGTGGCTAACGCTCGGCGAGTCCCATCCCCACAAAAAACCGTGTACCTGGTATACGTTTCGGGGGAGTACATAGGTATATGGAGACAGACATATTTTGGAGCACCTCGAGCAAACGCTCTGGCATGGTCGTAAGTAGCAGTATGTCGTGCGACGATTCCGTGGGTGTAAGGAGTACTGCGGTACATCTTGCAAGTCTAAAACCGATGATTGTCAACCATTATCGAGTATGATTGCAGTTGCGCATGAAACTGATATCAGCATTGCTTGGTAATGGCCAAACCCTTACACGTCGGCGCCATCGCCCGGCGTTCGATCCCCACCCCAAGCCTTGAAGATGCTTGGCTGGAAGCATGTAACGTAGATGGACATGAATGAATTTTGAAGCGGTTGACGCCAAGACACTAGCATTAGTTTTCATCGGCAGGACCAAGGCTGCGGTAGGGGAGTTCCCTGTACCTGTACGGCATTTTTTCCGGCGGCTCGAGCCACTCGCGCGAGCGGTACCCCATTTATTTGCATGCATTAAGCCGTGTTGTTCATCCGTTTCGTGGTGAGCACCGCCGCCACAAGGGTTTTATCATGCTGCGAAGACGAAACAGTTTTATACGAGTGCAATCGTGAGTGAGTTACGGGGGGTACCCACACGAGTGGCTTCCTCCAAGCCAAAACGGGGTGTGGCCTCCCCACCGTAGCCTTGGCCGCAGGAGTAAGCTACGAAGGTGAAGGGTTACTAATGCTTTTTGCAGTGTGCAGCCAAAATCGACCCAAGCAAACGCTCGACGCAAACGCTCAGCGCATGCGATCTGCACCCCAAACCTCGCAGAGGTGCGTTGCTTGGGTGGAGCCGGGACGCTTTTGCACGGGCGGAGCCGGCGGCACGGGTTGTCTCGGCGTTGTCTCGGCGGTGGTATGACGTGTATGTCTGCACCAGCAACGAGTGGGAGCGCCACCACGTCCGACTGGAGGACGTACGTTACAGTACCTGATAGATGAAGATGATGAGCTATTTTTGTCGACGCGTTCTTTGGTAGAAATACCACTTTTTCGGGGTTTTTGTCTTTTTTGAAGGACGGAGCTCCTTAACCCATATTAGCCCAAAGCCGTCGGAATGCCATTCCTGTTTAAAAAAAACGAACATTTTCCTATTCCTAAGCCATGAGTTTGGTCATCACAAAAGCACCCTGGGTTTACTCAAACTGCGTTCTTGGAGCGAGGTATAGACACCTCATGATGTTATGAGCCTCAAAAACAAAACGACACACCTGTATCATAGCACGTATAAAAAAAAGGTTCAGCGCACGGCCTTTGATTCCTACCCCCCCCTTCGAAAATTGCAGCTGTGTGTCGCTTGGCTGGAACCTGGGCACTTTTATACGGGAGGAGCCGGCGGCACGGTGTGCATGTGGCGGAAAAACAAGGCTGCGGCCCCGGTGCAGGCGATCGACGTGTGCCGATCGACCTTCTTCAGCGGCGCGGTGCAGTGCCTATCCGTCTGGAGGACCATGTACGGCTTAGGCCTCTTGGCGTCTTGCGTCGATGTGGATGACAGCCAGGTGCGTGTTTCGATGTGGCTGACGAGTGGACGGGGGGGGAGGGGACCCTAGCTGATATCCGACGCACTATAATGGTTGAGGGGTCAATGTGTACGATACGACGATACCTACCCGTAACCGTGACCCTCGTCGTCATCCAATCAACTAATCAACCAATCAAGCTTTAGTGTTCAGGGCTAGTCTTCTTGATCCTCAACACAGCGTGTGTCAACCATAGGACGCGTGCTACGACAGAGGTGCACCACTTTTTTTTCCTCCGAGGCTTCCTCAATGTGGGAGCTTAAGACGTCCCCCGAAAACTGATTTGAAGAAAATAAAACTGCTACCTACCGGATGAAAACTCCCATGGCCTAGGTACACAACGAGAATCACGCAAACGAATGTCGTATTTCCGACGATGTTGGGGTTAAGATTTTTTTTTCGCCAGAAAAGGGTATACCTTTATCGTAGCACTTGTCGTAGCGCAATGCGATGCGGGTCGACGAGGGTAGAGAGGGCTGAACTCCTATCGCAATAAAAACGAAGGCGCGTACATTAGTGAGGAGGGGGGAGGAGAGGCTTCTTTCTTAGTGTCCCTTGATCCGAGTTACGACTAGGGAGGGAAAAGGAAAAAGAAAAATGGCACAGATGATAGATGGGATGAACACAAAAATTATCAAAGCGAGAAGTCGTACTGCACGAGGGGGCAGTGCTATCCACCCTTGGCTGATGCTGTAAGGTAGCAATCAGCGTACCATATAATGCTACCGTGGCTTCCCTCCAATGACGATGGTTTTGCTTGAAAACGAAAACATGCATGCCAATGCTGATATCATAAACGACCAAGGATGCGGACATATCCATTAGCATAACGGGTATATGGATTCGCGAATATTCCCCTCACCGCTTTGCATGTTTTGCGGGATGTGGAACTCCCGATTTGCTCGATTATGGGCAAAGGGGACGGCACTTGTCGGTTCTGCCCTCAAGCGTTGATAGTAAGCTTTTCGCTGTTGGTACAAACAAAAAATCAAACAACAAACCAACCACACAAACAAACCAACTAACGTTGTGCCAAGATTCGATGCTTACCTATGTGAATGCCTCGCAGGATGTAGAACCCCCGGCGTACCTTCTCGCGGGAGACGAGGACGGATACTTGTCGGTGCTTCCCGCAAGAACCGACAGCAAATTTTTCGCAATCGACGTTTGGAAGTCTTCCTGGAGGCAGCAGGTGACTGGCGCGCGTTGGTTTTTGGAAGTGGCCACGCTTCGAATATCGCCATCGACCATTGACACGGGCTACGGTCGAGGTGCAATCGTTTTTGCCCTGCAAGGTTGTTGGCTTGAGGAGCTCTATGCGCGTCCGACACAAAAACTATTTTAAAGAAAAATACACGTGCAGCCCCATGAACCATCCCATGGCCAAGGTGCACCAAAAAACCTTGAGCGAAACAAGAATGGTTTTCGGACGAATCTGGGTTAAGCAGGCTTAAGGAGCCCCACATCAGTCAGAAAACGGTATCTTCAAAAAGTGGTATACCTCTATCGTCTATCGCAACACCTCGCAGCGATAGGGGCGGCACTCTTCACCAAAACTGTTCGTGGGTGACGGAGTGCCTTAACTCATCTTGGCAAAATTGTTCGTGGTATACCTAGACCATGGGACTGTCTCTTGGCTTGCGCTTTCTGTTTGTATCTCAGTGGTTATGGCGTACCTCTCATATGAGTGACGGCTGCTGATGTGCTCCATGGCACAACTTGGTGCCCCGCGTTTACACGCAGGGCAATATTGCATAACTACTAATACAATCAAACATGTCAGGAGACTGCCGTCAAGGGCAACGTCATGCGGTCAAGGGTGTCAATCCGATCGTTCCACACTAAACCTAGTAGTTTGGCGTCAGTCAAGGTATATTATTAGCAAAAATTCAGTCCATCGGTCAAGGGGTAGAAGTGCCGTCTCCTTACACCTTTGATCAGAACTGTACCCACGCGGTGGGAGACAACCTCTCTGTTTTTGTAAATTGTTTTTGGTTTCGCGATTCTCGCACGCTTAGCGTTTTAATCTTGATTATAATGAAGCGACCAATAAACGGCGATTGCGATATTTTCAAGCGTTGATGGGTAGTGTGAGCGAGCAGCAAGAGCAGGATTATGCCGCACCCGTCCTGTGCGACGCCTCCTTCCAATGCTGTACTTCGGACACTATTTCTTTCATTCCCCAATCAGTGGTGCCCGAGGCTGTCATTACCTACTTCTATTGTTATTGTTTTCGTTTTCCCGCTGAAGCCCAAGAAAGGCTGACCCTAACTCAAATCAATCAAACAATCGCTGTATTCTCGGAAAGGTCGAAACCGCTAAAGGAGGAGTGACGGCGGTTGAAGCAGTATGGGGGCGCGTGTATACGGCGTCCGGCCCCTCGGGACTGATCAAGGCATGGGCACCGCGTTGGGCTGATGCGACAAAGGAAAAGGTAAGGGGGAATATGCCAAGGTCTCTGTTGCACATCAACGCGCCGCGCAATACCACGAACAGCAAAGGATCAACACCACGCTCGTGGGGGGCGCCCTTATTTTTACTTCGTACCGAGTGTAGGCCAATCGAAAACAGGCGTAACGTGTTTTTGTTTTAAGTCGCAGTGGATCTGAGCCACCGAAAGCAGAAATACCGCAAAAGCGACCTCCCTACGCTCATCTTGGCGAAAACAATAAATACATACAACAACGTCCGCTGCAAATAAACGCGTCCCGCAATAACATGAGAATCAAATCGATATTCGTTGTGGTGGGTGCGAAAATATAGCAAGAAGCACGGGAACCATTGAAGGGACAAGGCGGCGTGAAAGTCCTATGCCAAGCCGTGGGGTCGAAACACCTTCGTTGTCCAACGCTGGATGATCCTGCGTTCCGCGATAAGATAGAGCGGGCTGGGTAGAAATAGGAGTTGTGAGGTAGTACCCAAGTTTGCTGCGGCCACTCACGCATGTAAAGGGTTTCGCGCGGTGGGGAAATCTGTTTCACTAGCGTTATCGCCCCCCCTCGCTCCCCCTTTGCTGGATGCTCCGCCGTTTGAAGACAATATAAGGCGGATGGACAGGCCAGTGGTAAAGGTTGAGAGATACAGTAGAACAAGTGCTTACTGAGTCCAACCATGTGACGGATTTCGAGTGGAGGTGGTCAAAGGGGAAAGGCGGTGAAAAGTGGTGACCCTACGGTCGTCTAGAGATCAAGCGGTGATGTTGAGTCACCTTTGTTTTCCAACGTCTGATGCTACTTCGTTTGAAAGAAACTGGGCAAGCAGAGAAGGGAAGTTTCGATGTAGAAACCTCTCTTGCTGAGTTTACCCATGTAACGGATTTCGTGTTGAGGTGAATATCCGACACGCTAGCGTTATGTCTTCCTATCACTCTCCTCTTCGCTGGATGATTCTCCCTTTAAAGATAAGAAAGGAAGGGTGCACAGAGTAGTGCTAAAGATTTCATCGTAAAATTGCGTTTAAATCTTGTCGAGTCCACCCATGTAACCGATTTCGCGTGGATATGATCGAAGGGGAACGCCGGCGTGAAGTGTCGGCCGCACGGTAGCTCAGAGACTAACAAGCGGTGATATCGAATGCGTTCGTTTTCCAACGCTCGATTCCCCTACGTTTGAACAATAGACTGGATGGATATAACATATTATGTTGTGAGGTAGAAGGCGCGCTTGCGTAGCCCCCGTACATTTAACGGGATTTCGTGTGTAGTTGAATATCCAAAACGCTAGCGTTGTTTTTCCTCTCCGCTTTGTTTACCTTTGCGTTTGTCTCCACGCGTTCGAATCAGCTACTGGGGCTGGCGCAAGTGGGACAGTATGCCGTTCACTCTGGACCAGTCTCGGCCATCGTGTACAGCAAGGTGGGTGCGTAACAAGAAGCGCAGGGGGCACGAGCCAAGATGGCGGTGGCACTGACGCGTGCTACGATAGATGCATTAAGTTAAAACACGTTTTGGATAAAACGCGTGGAAAAAACGGTTTCGGCACATGCTACGTACGGTAAAAGCTCTGCACCTCACCCAAAAAATATGATTTTGACCAAAAACTGAAAATGCCATCCGACGACAAAACCAACATGGCCTAGGCATACAAAAAAAAATCATGGTGCAAAACAAAGACGAGATCCCGACGACTTTAGACTAAGAAGCCCCGCCCTCCAGAAAACAAAATCAGTCAAAAAGTGCTGTACCTAGGGTGTATGACTTTGACTATCGAGTTTCACTTTTTAGTTTGCTCAAAATAAGTATAAGGGTGGCGTATTGAGCCATCCCACGGTAGGGGTGCGGCAAAACATTTCCGGAAAAAATTTCTTGAGCTGCCAACACGAGGAGTTCAGTATCTCACCCGAAAAATGGCTTCAAAGGAAGGCATTCGTTTCGCACAGCCCGGGACCAAGCTTCTATGCCTTGGTCCTCAAACAAACGAATACTCGCGAAATTACTTGACTAATGACCAACCGCTAGTTCCTCACTTGAGGGGCTCAAACGGACAGGTACATTATTAGTTAATCCAACAACTGCAATCTCTACCGTGGGACGACCCCAGCATCAGTTCTTGAGTGGGGCATAGACCTCCTCATCATGAGAAGCCTAAAAAACGGTTGCTGACCCGCTACTGCTGCTACTGCTACTGCAGCACGCTCACGTTTCGCCCATTGTTGCGGTATTGTGTGTACTCGAGATGTTTGTTCCGAATGATGACCTTGACGCTGCTTTCTCCGGGAAATAGATAGTTTTATTACGCCGTGTCCGCGTGAATTTGAAAGGAAGCCACTGACCGCTTTGCTGATGCTGTTGCTGCCGCTGTTGCCGCCGCTGCTGCTGCTGCTTCCACTGTCGCGTTACCCCCTTGCACTCGCACCCCGCAGGGTCTGATGTTCACCGCGGGGAAGGACTTATCCATCGTCACCTGGTACCCCCCACAGGACAGCAAACCCTCCCCACCCAGCCAACGCCCCCACACCCCTAAAACACCCCCCCGCGAGAACCAAAGCCGTGATCTCCCACCCAGCCCTCGGCCTCAACCACCGGCCGTGGCAGCTTCAAGTCCTACTGACAGATCTGTTGCGGACGAAAAAAGCGACGTCAGTAGCGATGCCGATCGCGATGAAGATCAATTCCAGACCACAGTAACGCACAAAAACGAACCCGGGGTTGTGCTGCATGTGGCGGAGGTCGTGGGGATGGCGGTGATCCCTGGGGCGCTCGTTTCGGCGGACCGTGCGGGACGGTTGATCGTGCAAGCCCCGGAAACGTTGACCGGTAAGCACGTGGTTTGCTGAAGAATTGATTGTTCTGTCGATGTGGTCGGCGGCGGGAGGGGGGCACTCATGATCATGCTTGGGCGTAGTGTTGAATACTTAGACCGTCCCATAGCTTTTATACCGCGGCGACACCGGGGAGTCTCGTTGCAGCAGACCTTCCGGAACGGTTAATCGTGCATAATCCGGGCAGGCTGATCGGTGAGAAGCCTTGCACAAGACTAAGTGCAGATGTTAGAACACGCGTCATTTTGGGCGCATCAAAGTCACTGTTTCGTCTTAATAACAGAAACATTTTTTCGCTGTATTTGCTTCGTCCATGTTAGGGGCGGGGGGGCTCTCTAAGGATTGTGTGTTATCAAGCGTGGTAAACGGTACACATGCTCAGCCATAGTTGCACTATCTACGAGTGGTAGCGCAAGGGCCGGACAGGCCGACCGTTAAGCGTTTAGTGAACATTTAAGCTTCGTGCTCCGCGCATAATCGAGACCATTCTGGTACCGATCCATGGCTAGAAGGCATTTGATCTGAGGCCTAGGTTTGTTGTTCCTTCTGTAACCCAAAATACCACCCCTTGACAACAAACCGTACATGAACCCAGCCCCACCGTCGCAACAGAAGTGCATTGCGCAAGTACGGATGGTGTCGATAGGGGACTGGTTAATGCGTGTCGAGTGCATGCCTCGGAGTCATCCAACGGTGGTAGAGGTCGCGGTGTTTGGTCGAAACAATTCCTTGACCCTGTTATCTTGATAACGGCTGAACTCTCCAGGTTGTGAATCTATCGCTTAGTACAGTATGATAGTATGATAGCTTTTCGATTATTCTTGTCTTACGAACTTCTGTACAGTGGTTTGCCCATTTAAGACTATCCGGTTTAAGACCAGAGTAGAGAAAATACCAAGTGAATCGGCTTGTCGCGAAGAAGAACCCACTTGGAATTTGTACGGGGCGTTTTTTGCCGTAGAGATGAGACCCCCTACCCAAAGTGGCTTGCCACGAGGTCGTCTCAAACTTGGTTCATCACTGTAGCGCATACAATGGTTGGTCGGGTTGCGCGAACGAATGTCTTTTTGAGGTCATGCCTTCGGGCGAGATATTGAGCTCCTCGTGATCTACTCAGGTTTCGGGGGAGATGTTGGGCCCCAAAATGATAGGAGCTCCAAAGTGTTTGCCTCGCCCCTGCCGTGAGAGGCGTTCTCCTTCAGTCTCCTCTCACAGTCTTAACCCTCTTGGGACCCAATGGGGTGTTTGAGGGATACCAATTTTTGGTTCGGAAGGGAAATATACGGTAGAGGTTCGAGCCACCCCAGAGTGTAGGGGTGTAGCAGATTATTCTAAGAATTTTCTGAGCTCCTAACATGAGGAGCTCTAGCTCAATATCAACATCATCAACGTCATCCGTCACCATCATCCGAGACACGACTTTGAAGAAGGCATTCGTTCGCGCAATCCGAACAACACCTCTACGCGCTCGTCCTACAACAATATGTAGTCGTGAAATGACTTGATCAATGACTAATCGCTAGTTCCTCACTTGAGGAGCTCAATCGGACAAGTACATGAATAGTTAATCCAACAAGTGCAACCCCTACCGCAATATAGAGGGATGACTCTAACATTAGTATTGAAGAAACCGACGAACGGCATGCCCCAAGTCCAACCCACCCCACAAACAATTAGCTAAACACGGGACTAAATGGCGCGACTTTTACCCGAATTTTGTCTTGTGTGTCCTGGGTCATTCTCATGTTATTATTTTGTTTCAATGCTGTTGCTAACTCTAAGTTTTTCAAAATGACACGAACGACCTCTTCTAGGAGTTTGTGGTGGGTTGGTTGGTCCTGTGTTATGAAGTTTTTTGCTTCAATACTGTTCCTGTACGTTTCCTGCCGTTCCAAATTTGTTGTCCAATGAAAACCCGATTGCGATGGTGCGGATGGTAGGAGACAGGTGTTTTTGGACGCGTGAGGGTATCTTTTCGTCTTAGCCCACATGGGACCTAACAAGCCAGAGATTCTCGTGGGTCATGACCGGATGCACGTGTCGTATCAGAAGGCTTTCAAACTCTCGGGGGTCGAGTCGGGTCGAGGCAAGAGGTATGCAAGGTATCATGGGTCGGGTCGGATCGGGTCCGCAGTTTTTCCCTTCTCACGGGTCGGGTTTGGTCACTCTGTCCCGGTTCATTCCCGGCCCTCGAGAATCGAACGGTGAAACGCCCTGCAATCAACGCGGTCAAAGCACTCGAGACATGCGGCCTAGTCAGCCGTACGCGATGAGCGCGCAGCGGGCAGGGTGAGCAACGTGCTATGCTGCGCGCGTGTTGTAGAACGAGTTGGCTTGTTCGTCATGTACGCTTGCCAAGCGACCCCCTAAGCCAGAAGCCCGCTTTGCTTCGTATGGTCGATGCCGTCATATAGTCTTCCACTTATTCCGTCAGTTTTTTTCTCTGAGCTTCGAAGAGGGTTACTTACCAACACCAGTTTCTCTGCCATAGTCATAGTTTTATTTACCCCGGAAGACTCGTCGTCGTTGCCGCGCTAGAACCCAACGCGGTGTGATTCCAGGGTTAACATATTTCTGGTAACGTCAGTTTTGAGGGAACAACGTGTCTCACAGACAAGGGTGACACCGGGTGGGGACGCCAACTCCTGTCGAAGAGCCCGAGGTTTTCCTTGGACCAAACGATGCAAGTTTTCCCTTGGACCAAACGATGCAAGGTTTTCCTTGGACCAAACGATGCAAGGTTTTCCTTGGACCAAACGATGCAAGGTTTTCCTTGGACCAAACGATGATGCGCGCGGTGACATTTTCATGAGCACCCCTTCGATATCCAAACAAGCGCGTGTTTGCGCGCCCCTTGCGTGTCCCTGTAGCCTCACGAACTAGAAAAAGCGCCAGCTTCGGCGTTTCCTCCAGCGAGCCATCGCGTGCAAATAACGGCCCACATGAACGCTAAATCGTGCCCCTGCCCCATCATTTCCGGCAGAGAGCCACCGGGTGCAGATTCTGCCGAGCGAGGACAGCATCCAGCGCTTCCGGCAGCTGGCGCTGGAAGTTCTTAAAGCTAGAGGCCGCGCGAGGCGTTCCTCCGCTACCATCGCCTCCGTAACGGGGGCTGGTATAGCAGGAGGTGGGACCATCGCTAATGGTCCTGCCGCACTCGTGCCAGAGGTGGGTGGCACATTTCGTTCGACAAACAGGAAGGTGTTGTGGCACATAGTAGTATGAGCGGTGTACGATTGACCAAGTGGCAACGACGGTTCACGAACAGTAGCAGCGACATGCGAGTGGGTGAATGCTTGACACATGGTACAGCTTATGCTGCACTACATTGGCGTGGGAGCTTGAAGAGGATGCGCGAGCCCGGTTTTTGGCGGATCCTCAACAATCGGTCAGCAGTTCAGTTCTTCCCAGAAGGGCCTGTGGTCGGTGACCACACTCTAAGGCATTCAAAAAAATTCCCTGCCCCCCTCATACCTTCCGTTTCCCGCCAGGTGTTTATGGGCCCCGTTGCCCCCCCCCAAACCAATACTGGAAGTGTTCCTGTTAGTAGTAGGAACGGTGCTTCGTCGCAAAATGGACGCGTGGTCAATGGTCGAACAACTAAGGCCAACAATAAAACGAGTACACCCCCCTCTTCTGGCCACCCCCCACCCCTGCTCCCCATACGTACGGCTTCCCGTCAGGCATCGTTAGACCATCTTTACACCCTGCGCTTCTTACTGAGGGCGAAGGCAAAGCGTCGGTTGAAAGAAAGAATTAGTGTCGAGAACAAGAAAATCGCAGACCTCAACACGGCGACAATGTTCGCCAGGAGTCTAGGGCAAGACCGTGGAACGCAGTCGCAGCCAAAGCAGCAGCAGCAGCAGCAGAATCAGCAGTCCGCGCAGCGGGCCGATTCGCGCCTAAGGGGGTCCAACGCTTCCTTTGGGAGCTGTCCGGGTAACGCGTGAGTTTATCTCTCTCTCGAGAACGCTTCCTGCAGACGACGCCATTTTTGATGATAAATCTTGCTATGATAGAGGTACTGTACCTCTTTTTTGGTCAACATATTTTCTGAACGACGGAGAGCTCCGTGACTCATCTTGACCCAAAGTGGTCGAAATTCCATCCTCGTTTTGTTTTTGCAGTACTATTCGTGGTGGTGGATACCAAGGCCATGGGATGGTTCATTGACTTAAGCTCACAGCATTCCTCACGTGAAGAGCCTCAGAACAAAGAAAATATGCGCCCCAATAGTAGCGTTTGTCTACTGCTGTAAAGATAGGCAGATCCTTGCAGGCCCCTCTACTGATTCAATGAATAAGCAGGTCCCATGGCGTCAATCACTTGCGTGCCCGTACAGAAAGCGTTTTGTGATATTCCGTGCGTCGCAGTCTTGGAGGATGTAACTGAGAGAAGGCGGGATACAAGATAGTAGAATGCGTCTCCTTTTTCCTGCACACAAATGTGAAACACGTTCATCCCAAAGCCGTAAAATCCAACGTCCTGGATCCGAAGCCCTTGCCAGGTTCCCGAAGAAAGAAGTATTCCAACGATACGGGAGGGGTAGCACCAAAAATGTGCCGAGGCTCCTCACAACTGTAGAGGAGCTTTACAGTTTCACTGGAAAACCACTGACGTGTGCGCTGCAATAGATGTGGTGCTTTTGGGCCAAATACTTTCTGAATGACTGGACTCCTTATCCTACGAATGATACAAGTAATACTACTAATATATTAATGCTATTAGTACTCTTAATATGTTAATACTATTAATAGTATTAATACTATTAATACTATTAATACTATTAATACTATTAATACTGTTAATAACATCGTCGGGATAACAAAATAATTCTTAGTAGTATGCTTAGCGTCTATACCGAAGCTCGAACGGTTAGTTCTTTGTTAAACGGTTGCACTTTCGGTTTCACTCAAATGGAAAAAATGAGAAGAATTTGTTTGGGATGCTCCTCAGGTGAAGATATTCAGAGAAATAATGGTTGATTGCGTCTCCATCGTTCAGCATGTATGTTTCTTGGTGCTTCTTGGATATTTGGATGGTTACAGTCATCATCCGCTGTATTTTTGGTCACCGTCGGTCTCAGGATTCGGTATGTACGTCCGAACGATCCCGCGCTAGGGGCGCGGCACAATTTTCTGAGCTTCTAACACGACGAAGTCAACGTATCACCCCAAGCAAACGTGATGACTTCGGCAGACATTCTACCGCGCAATTGGACCAATATCTCCACAGCATGCGCTAGTTCTACAGAAAAAACGCTTTCGTTCTAGTATCAAACTAACCGACGGTTCCGCACCCGTGAAATTGGAGGTCCACCGGTCAGAAGGTCAGAAGGTCAGAAACATTAGCTAACCCAAAAACTGCAACCCCTACCGCACTATACTGCACTTTAGAGGGATATACCGCACTATAGAGGGATTTACCGCACTATTGAGGGATGACTCGTTCCTCATATCAAACGCCTCAGAAAATTTACGGTGCACCCGTCGCGCAGCATGCGTTTTGGCGAACTCTACACCTCACCCAGCCAACCGCCATTGGCAACAAAAAACCTACTCTCGATGCACAATCGATCCCGTTGGCTTATATATCATAGGTATAGTATATCTATAACAGGGTTGATAGTGAATGATACGTCAGGCTATTAATAGCACTAATGGTACTGATAGTACTACTACAGTAGTGGTACGGCAGACCAATTGTTTTTGCCAAGGCTCTTAACATGATGAGTAGCTCTGTCTTTTATTTCTAAGAGCAAAAACAAGAAAAGTGCGACCCGATGAGCAATACCATGCCTTAGGTTACAAAACGCCCTAAAACAAACGCCCCCCAAGAATACAAAAATTTGATTCCAGCGAAAGTGTTTGGCAAACGCCTTCGCAGCCTCAAAACACCTCCCTATACTAGTTCCAAGTAATGTGTCCCCCCAAACGGGCTTCCGATTGTAGCGGCGTTAAGGAGTCCCGAAACTCAGAACTAGTTTTGTCTAAAAATGCTGCCTCCACCGTCGCACGCGTCAAAGCACGCATAACATCATATACATCCAAATACTCGCTTGGTGGGTCCTCGGTTGAGAAGCTCTGTCCGTGCGAAAAAACGGTTGAGCTCCAAAGCGCAACCCCTGCCACTCCTTAGCACAAGTCTACTTCTTTGTATCTTCGCTAGGGTAGGTCATGGTCACCCGAGGATCGGCCATCAATGCTGTACATGACATTCCTCTGGGTTTGTTGCCTGCGGAACGCACGCTCTGCGTGTACTACCATCGCGTGCACTCACCACGTGCTCTATTTTTTTTGCACGCCCGACCAACACATGATGCTCTTATTCCCGTGGCGTAGGCTGAAGGAAATTCGGCGGCGAAGCCTGCTCCAAAGCGTGTCGATCCGCGTCAAATTAACTGCAGATGGAGAAGATGTATCCCAGGTAGGCGATGGGGGGGGGTGTACCGCAGCCCTGCAGGGTGTGAAGATACCGCTCGCTGTAGCTCTTGCTAGAAACTCGCACCACCGGAGGATATTTGTAGCTGCCGTCAAGTGTGTGGGATGACTGATGGGAAGCATTTTGGCAAGGAGCCATCCCTCCATAGTGCGGTACGGGTTGCATATTTTCGGGACAAACGTTTCTGAAGTTCTGATATGGTGCGGTTGAGCTTCCTCAAGCGTGGATTATCTCGGTTAGTGTGATAATTTTACGGGTATCTTCGTTTTACTACGGGAGAATCGATATGTTGCTCGGGTTCCGCAAACGAATACCTTCCTCGAAGTAATGTTTGGGGTGAGATATTGAGCTCAATACTTTACGAGCTCAAAAAACTTTTGCTGCACCTTGCCGTGAGATGTCGCTTGCCGAGGATTGTAAGGATGGTGAAAATATATTGGACCGTTCCTCTGTTTGTTCTGTTTGGGAGTATCCGGTCGTTGGACCGGAAAAAGGATATTCGGGCGCGCAAGCCTGGAAATCAGCCCCTTTTGCGTGGCCTTCTCGCAAAGTAAATTTCGTTTCGCTGGCAACTACGCCCAGCTCTGGCGCCGCCAGAACTTAGCAATTTGGGTTTGTTCGTATTGATACCCCGTTCACCTGCCCTTGTTCTCCGAACCTGTGACGATCATTGCCGCATTCCGTTGATCTTTTCGTCGCCTGTTAGGATACGGCGGACGTGAGCAAGATGGCGGAGATGGATCACAAGCCGACGTTCCTTGAAACCGCTGACCTTGACCGACTGGCGGAGCACCCCGATGTGAGGCCGACGGCGATAAAATATAGCTTAAAATAGAAGCGTAGACTACAGTAGACGTTTGATACGGGCTACGGTTGAGGTTGCAACCGTTTCATTTTTCTGGGGCTCACTAACCTGATGAGTGTCTCTATGCCTCTGTGCCTCACCCCGAAGAAGTGTTGTTTTGAGTCACGTGGAAGTGCTTTTGTGACGCCCAAACCCATGGCCTAGAGTTAGAAGAAGAAAAAAAACATTAGGAAACAAGAATGACAAAATTCCGACGATTTTGGGTTAAGGAGTTCCCTTTCATTCAGAAAATTATTTTTCCACCAAGAAGAGGTATACCGCAATACATCTATCATCGCGCTCGTCAATTTTGTCGAACAGAAGGGATAGCCTACTAGCCTCTCACTCAGTGGAAGACGAAAGCACTTGACTTTGCGAAACAAAACGGAAAAAACGAAAAATCTGACGAACGATCCCGCGGTCTGGATACACCACGAATTCACACAGACTACGGTAGAGGGGTCACTTTTAGCGTCTCTGGTTGGAGTGACTCGGGGTCACCCGCGCGAGTGACCCCCCCGGTGTTTTGCGGCCTCAAGCGTTCGTGCTGGTTTACGTGTGCGACAGGAACCCGCAGTGGAATGGTACGCCACGCTGCGCCAAAACTAATCGTTTGAAAGCAGTTTCGCTCGTGACGTACAGAGTCACTCGCGGTAGTGGTGGAAACCCGAAAGGGAAAATGGGGGTATATCAGAACAGTTGTAACACCCCCCCTACTATTTAATAATACCGTGCTGTAGCCTTGGTCACTAGTTACTATAACTCAGACACAATTCCAACAGTATTGGGTAATGTAGTCATTCGCTGAGGGACCCCGTCAGGCAGACACATGTTGACTAAACCGCGCTACTCCTGTCGTAGCAGGGGTCGATAAGACATAAGGTATACGCATGTCTTTCCACGATATACCCACCCCATTGCAGGAACTTTCTACCAGACCTAAACCGCGCTACTCCTGTCGTAGCAGGGGTCGATAAGACATAAGGTATACGCATGTCTTCCCACGATGTACCCACCCCATTGCAGGAACTTTCTACCAGACCATTTCCCCACCAACTCGCTTAGACAGGCCACCATAAGCATCCAATCGGAGGCGCCAAAGTAATAGGTGCGTACGAAGGATAGCATGCGCGGCCGAACCCTGTGTCCGCTGTTCTCGTGCTGCGAGCTCTTCTCTCCTCCCCCCTCATCCTCGACAACCCCCGTTTCCTTTACCCCTACATTCCATGCTGCCTGTTTCCAAGATATCCCCATCCCCCCAACACACATCCCCCGACAACCCCCCCGCTCCCTTCTGTTCTCCCTGAGGCCCTCTCGCAGAACTAATGATACACTTGTGTCGAGGGTAATACTTGTCCCCACCTTCGGCAGGAGTCGTCACAGGTATCGTCACCCCCCCCTCAGGCTG
Source organism: Undaria pinnatifida (assembly GCA_012845835.1). Taxonomy (NCBI): domain Eukaryota; class Phaeophyceae; order Laminariales; family Alariaceae; genus Undaria; species Undaria pinnatifida. The sequence goes on from JABAKD010000004.1 coordinate 11,873,808, forward strand.
GGAACCCCCCCGCAACCCCATCAGTCCTTGCCTTCGCATGCTCCCTGTTTTCCTTGTCTCTTGTTGCCTCGCTCACCCGCGTCCTCCCGACACCCCCCCCCCCGTCTTCTTTGTCTTCCCCCGACACTCCTGCCACTCCCTTTTCCGACCTCTAAGGTCTATCTCGCGGAGCTCATGAGCCACTTCTTTCCTGGCAAAGACTTGGCCCCCCCCTCGGCGGCGCGTGGACGCAGCATCCGCACTACCACCAGCGGTGGTCCTGGAACACCAATGTCAAATAGAAAGGGTGGCAGGAGGACCGGACTCGGTGGAAAATTCCTGAGGGGTGTACCGCATTTACGCGCGGGGCCAGGTGACCGCGGAGCGCCAATGTCCATGTTTTCAGCGACCCAAGATATTAGGTCTGCTCTGCCTCATCCACACGGGAGGATGCGCTCCGGGATGAGGGCTTGCGGACAATTGAGGGGAGTTAACGAAGAAGGAGAATATCAAGATGGAGATAATTCAGACGGGGAAGAAGCCAGACAGGGAGAGAAACACAGTGGAGGATTTCTCTATGAGGAGGCAACCGGAATCGGGCGGGGGATAGGTCGAGGTAAAGGGTTGGGAGGTGATGCGGAGAGGCCTAACATAGGGGCCATGATAGCACGCGCTCGACGAATGCCGCAAGGCGAAGAGGAAAAGGATGGTGGCGCCGTAGGGCAGGCTCGACGAGCAATGCAAGATGGAGAGGAAAAGCATAGCGGTGCTGAACCGCCACCAAGAGTCACTGGCGATACTAATCGGGCTTGCGCGGAAACAGACCCGGGAGGAGGAAAAGATACCGCGTCAGGTGTACGACTTCAGACGCCGACGGACGTGATGTATGACGGCAGCGTGGAGGCTCCTGCTGGGCGAGCACGGCAGTACGGAGAAGAAAAGGGTGACAACACTAGGTCGCCACCACGGTTCACTAGCGGCAGTGATCGAGCCCACTCGGAAGCACATCCGGCAGGGGAAGCCGGCCCGTTGGATGTACCAGCCAAGACGGCGATTGGCGCAATTCACGACGACAGTGTCGAGGAACAGACGGAACCAGGCACTGTTCTGGTACCACCTCCACTGGGAAAGACGCCGATCGATGCACTGTTTGACGATAGCGTCGAGTCCTCGACAGAACCAGGCGCGGTTGTGATATCGACCCCTCTGGAGTCAACTTCGATGAATACCAGCGCTTCAGTGATTGTCAGCGGAAAACGAGGCGAGGAAAGCTCGGCCAAGCGCAACCAGCGAAACGAGTATCACCGGCAAGGAGGAGACGTCACCGTTCCCGCCATCAGTCAACTCGATAACAATTCAAATAATGGCGTCAACTCTCATGCTATCCATCGTCACGAAAACTCTTGGAACGATAACTACATCAACACTTCCTACGATAACATAAACACGTCCTACATCGGGGACAACCTCAGCACCGCGCAGCAGCGGCGCCGAGGCAGCATCATCGTCTACGTGCCGAGAACACCGGACCCCGGCACGTGGGCTGCAGGTGTGGAGTATAGAGGGGCGCGAGACATTGATTGGGTACTATCCGAAGCACTACGGATGTACCAAAGAGAGAACACGCCTATAACAAGGCATGCAGGACTAGCGCGCATGCCCCGTCTTGTTCAACGCTCCAGCGAATGGTTCGGTTTGATCAAAGGTGGAACGGAATGGAAGCAAGCACCTGCCTTTCCATCGACAGCATCCATAGGTTCTGTGCTAAGTCCGGGGGAAGAGGTGGTAGTGCTGGTTGAGGGTTTCGATCCTGGCGTGACGTTCGGCAAACGGGTTTCGGGCTCTATTTCGCCTCCTGTTGGAAGTGATACGGGTTCCGCTACACTTGGATGGGAACGGCCTGCGATGGCGGACGATATGCACGAGGAGGACGTCCGCTCTCTTCATGGGTCACACCAATACGAACAAGAAACTAGACCCGTGCACGAGGACTTCATGCAAGAAACTAGGCCTGAACGCGAGGATTTCAAGCACGAAATTGGCGCTGTCCGCAAGGAGGATAATCGGGGCTATTCCGATGAAAAACGAGACGAGAGAGGAACCTCAGGCACGCACGAAGGAAACACGACTAACGCTTTGAAGGCGCGGAACCATAGTGAGAGCAGTGCTTCGCCTCCGCGGGAAACCACCACCATTACTAGACCGCCGTGCGACAGAGCCCAGATGTTGGGAACCGTGACCACAACAAGGTCATCGGGTGACGCAGCTCAGAGGGTTTTCGGGACCGATGAGCCAACCGGCGTCATAAGCACGTTTCCCTCGTCGCCGACGGGAGAACGAAGCATCCGTGGTGGGTACACCGACGGGGCTCGCACGCCTACCATGATGTGGAAGGAAGATGGAGGCGGGGGGGAACGGGATGGCAGTCAACAGAGGTACTATGAATACGGCGTTAGGAGAAACAAAGGTGGCAGATTCGAGGGGGGGATAAACGAGGCGTATGACAACGACGACGACGGTAATGACGAAGATGACGATGACACCCTCACAGATGAAGAAAAAAAAGACGGAGGAGGAGGAGAAGGAGGAGGAGGAGGCGAGACCTTTCCCCGCCTGCATGCCAAGACCCGCTTTCACGATCAAAAGCGTGGGAATTTTCACGAGGAGAGTCCTCGTCGAACTGCCTGCAACGAAAGTCCACGTCGAACAGCGGACGCGCACAGTCCAAAACATTCGATCAAAAGCGGTGGGTTTTTTCCCAACTGCCCCGAAACCGACCGCGTCCTTCGCGAAGAGCGAGTGTCCCGCGCGAGAGGCAGCTCCGTCACAACAGGAGGGCTGGAGGGGAGATGCGAGGAGGAGGGTGGTAGGCAGGAGGTGGGCGGGAGACAGGGGTCGTCGCTGCAAGGGGGAAGTGATGAAGATGACCAAGGGCAACAACAGCCGGAGGCGTTTGAGGAGGATCGGTCACCGCCGCGATCGCTCGTGTCCGCCATGTTTTCGGCGTGGGGGGCAGGTTAACACGGGACCGCTGCTTTTATATCATGGGTTCCTTTTATGCAGCTGGTGTCTTATGAACTGGGGTTGGCCATCACCTCCCGCGATATCCTGTTGATGTACTTTTGCTGGTGTCTTATGAACTGGGGTTGGCCATCACCTCCCGCGATATCCTGTTGATGTATTTTTTTAACCAATTTAGGTGGCGCTATGTGGGCGTGTGAGTCATCCCACGGTAGCAGTCACTACTTTTGGGCCAAACGTTTCAGGCCGGTTGAGCTCCCCAAGGGTAGAACTATCTATGTTAGTATGGTAGTTTTGCAAGTATGTTTGTTTCAAGAGCACTATTAGTATGGTGTACGAATTAGGACTAGCGCATAGATATGTTGGCCGGGTAGGGCGAACGACCGTCTTCGAAGTCATGCTTCGGGTGAGGTATTGGGCTCCTCGAGTAAGGAATCCAGAAACTTCTGCTGCACCCCTGGCAAGAGGTGAATCGTGTACACAGCGCGCCATATGGTTTCAGCATGGCGCGGTGGCCAACTCTCACCGTCCGCGCTTCGTTGGCGTGGGGGCAAGGCTAACTCTCGCCGTGTTGTCTGACATTCGGGGGCGCCCAACTCCCACTACCCGGGCTTCCGCGCTGACGGCTTGCTTTTGCTGTTGGTTGAGCTTCCAGAAAGTCGGCGTTTTCTTGGAGCGTCATGTTTTCAGCGTGTAGGGATGGCTACGTCTAGTGGCCCGCTTTGTCTTAAGGGTTATTTTTCTTGCTGTTTTGTTTCGCCGTGTGAGGGCGTCTACGCATCAAATGCCGGAATAAATATCAAGACACGGATGTGATGTTGCAGACAGGAAGTGCACCGTTGCACGAGGGTGTTCCTGGAGTCGCCATCAGCGTGCACTCTCACCGCCCGCTTTATCCCAGGGAAGTTTTATTGTGATTTAGCTCACAGCATCTCGGCGTGTACTTAGCACTTTTATGTGTTCAGCGTGGGGGGACAGGTGACTCCCACCGCCCGCTTTATCCTGGGAACGTTTTTTCCCTGCTTTAGCTCGAAGTGTGTCTGCGTGTACGCGGCAAACGCCGGGGTACACCTCAAGGCACGGCGGTGGTGCTGCTGCTGCTTCCGGGGGGTGTAGCGGGGTGTCATAGGAACTTATTTTGCCCAGTCGGCTAACGTTGATCGGCTGCTTCATCCTGTGGTGGAGATGCTGTTGGGTTTAGCTCACAGTGCGTCGGCGTTTACGCGTCAAAACGTCGGGGTACACATGAAGACCGCACGTTTTGGTCCGTCATGGCTGGCATTGTGGCGGAATGTACGTGTCAAGCACTGGGTTGAATGTCAAGCCTCGGTGCTGCTGCAGCGTCCGGTAGGTGTAGTGATGCTGGCCCAGAATATACTAACTGCTGGCTGAACGGCCGCAGGGTGCGTATGCACGTGTTGCGATGAGGCGAAAGGTCGTGCATGTAAGGCCTCTTGTTGCATTTGTTGAATGTAGATAACTTAATATCAGTTTTCGTTTTGCGTGTCAATGAAACAAATTCGCGCGTTAGAAGTCCCCGTTTCGCTGGTATCCCTTTCGTGAAGGTGGGGCAAGCGAACAGTCATACGAGCGACATGCAGAGTGTAGTTTAAGCTGTACAGCAACGGTTCTTTTATAGCGCCGGTTGAGTAACGCCGGCTGCTCGCCATGGTGCCTGTGATTTTCACTTGGAACAGATGGGAACCCCCAGCAGTGACAGTATACGGAGTGGCGCCGGTTGCCGCTGCCACCCGTATTTCAGGCTGGTGGGTACGGGCATTATGAAAGGACCACTTGCGTCGTAGGCCGTGTGCATTCCAGTATGAAGGACGTCTTTCAAAACGTCTGGTTGGATATCTGCTTCATCAACTGGCGGTTGTCGAGCACGCTGGTGGCGATTAGACCCCCTCTCGCTGATCATTCGTCAACAGATTTCAAACGGGGTCTGTGTACCTCTGCAAGCGAGACGCATGCTGCAAAAGAAGGTCCTGGTGGCACTTTATCTTTTCTTTAGAACGATGTGGGAAGCTCCTTAACTAACTCAATACCGTGGAAACGTTGTGATTGTTATAATTCAATATCCAATTCGACTTGTATTGTTTACCTACCTAGACCATGGTTTTGTTACTCGGGTTTCACATTCAGGTTACTCGCAATCACTTTGTGGGTGGGGTTCAGAGGTCATAAAGTGATCACCCTCAGAAAAAAAACTGGCGTATGAGCCTCTATCGTAGCATGTGTCAAGGAAGCAAGTCCCACAGCGGGTGACAGAAACACCCGTATTTGCCACCTGGCAGGTCGTATCATTACACAGAGTGGTAGATACTGCATCTGGTTGAACCTCCCCCCGATTGCTCTTATGGCCAACATTTTTTCGCCGTCTGCGTTCGTCTTCAAGGGACACGCAAACGGTAAGCGTGACAAAACGCATGCATTCCTAAGGCTATACTCTTTGGTCTTCCCTCTCGGGTAAACACCATCGGCTACAGACTTCTGAGTCAGATTGCTGAGTCCGCGTGTCGGTGTCCCACTTTCTGAGCTTAATTATCCACGTCCGCTTTTTAGTGCACTTTTTTGAGTCCACTTGACGCTTATTATTTAAGTAGCGGACCAGTTTGATCGGCGCCCGCATCCAACCAGCTCATGCTCCGTCGTACTCCCCACACGGAACGCATGCAAGTCAAACCCCATCCCCCAGGCCATAGCATTGCATCGGCCATACTCTCAATTTTTGTACAGCAAATTTTGAAGCACCCTCCCGTGAAACCTTAAGTATGATGAAGAAACGATTGGGAGTGAAGCAAATGTTCGACAACAAGCCGTATACCGCGATTGCTGACGAGACGTATTCCACGCCCTCATCGCATCCGCGCCAAGACAACTGGCATATGTTATTGTTGTACACCCCTACACGACAGCATCGCGCCTACTCTGCGCTCAGCTCTCGCTATATCATATAGGTAGAACTGATCTCCACCGTCGTACATAGTAGTGCGCGACGACGACCTAGACTACTCTGTACATTTCACTCAAGGGCAACATAAAGCTGTCATGCGTGGGCCGCGTGTATTTCGAGGGGGCTCCCTGGGATAGAGAGAGGAGAGCGCTCTGACCCGACCGAGTCGGAAGCGCGGTGGGGCGTGAGGGACACGAGCGAAGGGCGATGCTCGCAGCTTTTCCATTCTGGTCAGGGTACGCGTCGTGAATAGACAATCATTGTTTTGGCATGTAGCCTTTTGGTGGTGGAGTGTTAAGGTCAAACATTGAAATTAAACAAAAATATGGACTCGTCCGTGCGACGGCGCACATACTCCTGTGTCATAGACTATGCCATCCGTGTCCCCGGTAATAAATCCATGAAGGGTCTTCTTGCTGCTCGCCATTCGAAAATGAAAATTGGACTGGCTGACGAGTAGCGTGACTATCTATCAGAGCATGAGAGCCACGCCAGTGCCTCCGTAATTCGAACACGTGCAAATACAAATACTGCAGTACATACAACTGTACAACAGACTCCCGGTCGTTTGGGGCCCGCGGCCTTAACTTATAGAAACCCCGCCGCCAAATTGACTCGAGTGTCGGTGCAAGCGTACCATAATGACAATAGAAATCGGGTCTTTTTCACGGGTCGAGTTGGGTCGGGTCTGGTCTGGTCGGATAGGGTCGGGTCAGGATAACCCGGCCCGGCCCGTTTGGAAAATTTGCTTACCGGAGCCGACCCGACGCTTAAGACTTAAAATACCTCCTGACCCCACCGGACTCGATCCGCGAGAGGTTTCATAACCTCCCCGCCCGGCCCGCGGGTTGGGTCGTGACCTTGAAAAGGCCGTGAAAGAATGGGAAACAGTGCGCCGCGATCTCTATCCCTTCGCGCACAGGCTATAACGTTAGACGCCACGTGTTGCCCACATTACAATCTGTTCGGCCATGTGAACCGCTTATCATGGATATGTACGCCTTTTCGACTACAACAGCGGTGCCTCTTCAGCGCCGGTGTGAGCGAGCCGGACATGCAGGCTGCTCCGCATGCTGCCACCCTCTCGTACTGGTGGCTTCCACCGGTATCACCAAGCGATTTCACACACACCATAGCGGTCGCTCGGCACTACAAAGGGACCACCACTACTGTCAAGTATCTCGTTGGAGTCATGTATCGCGGCGGTCGGCTTTGCTGAACGCGGTCTGCATGTCGATCCTTTCGGGATCCGTATACAAACTGGCGAGTAAACCACCACTGACACACCGTTTCATGTTGTTTATTTTGATGTTTTTGGTCAAACAGGCAGACAGCTTGGAGTTGTGGCTCACAGAGAACCCAGTAAAGTGGGGAACAGCGTCCAAAACAGCACCCAGGGAGAGATTATCAGGTCGAGGAGCCCGCCAGCCAGATAGGTACATTTCCAGCCAAAACGTGTGTCCACAGGAAACACAAGGGGCACAGGACCTCTGACGAAAAAGAGGTATTCGGGAAATCCAACATCCGTAATACTCGTACGAAAGCGAGGGACTATTCTCCATGGCATTGACCGACAATTTCATTCATGGCCGTGGGTTTCCATGTATTCATGTGTGCGGTCACGCTTATTTTTGTGCAGCACGCCAAGCAAGTGATGCCGTCGTTGTAGCATGGACGCGTCTCATTCATTTAAGTTTGTTTTCATGGTCACAGTACAGGTTCCAATGATTCTAGAGTAGAATAACTATTCTTGAGGAAAAAAAAACGCACACACACAACCGACGCACAGGGTTATGTTGTCAAATTTACGTATATCGATCCCGAGACAAGCACACATCGCGAGCCAACCCGCAAGCGGCGCGTGCAAGCGATTTGTCCGACCAAATACCTCTCGACTTGCTTGCTTGGTGCTATGGGAGATGATCGTATGCCGTCCGACATTTTACGAAACCCTCTTTCAAAATTTCCTAATAATTCCTCTCTGTTCTTTGTTGTTGATATTTTGGAAGAATTCAACCGGCAACGTCGATATTACTTCCGACCCGCATACACGGAAAAAGTAGCCCCCGAACCATCTACTACCATACCACATCACACACTCAAAGCGCGCCCGCCGTTGCAACAACGCACGGCACCACATATTTGCTCGCGATACCCCAATCCTGGAGTGACGCCAGCTGGTCATGAGCTCTACAAAACCACAACAATTAAGATAACGGTATCCTTTCGTCGCCGGACAAATTATGAACTTCCATGCAAGAATAATCACGACATCTGATGGTTTCTGCTAACGACACACGATGGAGGCTCTTGGCTGAAATATTCCTCGAGCACATACATGCCCGAGCTTCCGAGCTTTCCACCTCACTACCAGGAATATTACTGGGCACCGCCTGGGCTAGAGCTCTGAAACAAAATACTAACGAGGCCTCCTGATGATCGCTCCCGGTCGGCAAAATTTCGGACTACGTGCAAGAACGACCACATCAGCTCGCGGCTCTTCTCCACACAGTTGACGCGCACCTGCGTTTGTTTCTCGTTAGAACCATCACGGTAGGAGCTCTAGACTATACCTCGCACTTCGATCTACGACGAAACAAACGAAGAAGAGAGCTAAGGTCGTTACCCAGTCCAATGAGTTAGACATGTATCGAAGTGTATCGAATAATTCACACCAGACCCAAAAGACTTAGGGTAGCCCGGCGATTGAGAAACCCCGCCCATGAACCGCAGCGATACTACAAAGAACTCCAATAAAAATCCGAGCTCCTATGGGGTTTTACCGGCATGCACTGAGAGGCGTTTTCTAGCAAGGGCCCGCACTAAACAAATCCGACACCGTTTTTGCGCAAACCGCAACGTGTGACGTTGAAAATGTTTCGGCTCCACCGTGCAACCATTGCTACCGCAGCACTTGTCATTTCTGGACTAATGCATAGATGCAAAAAAACTACACATGACAGCGGCTCCTATCCGGAATATGTTTGGACCACGCACGTCTGAGCATTCTGACTTTTTCCACCACCCACTACAGCAGTGCACGCGCACGCGGGGGGGGGGGGGGTCCCAACACTGCCGGTTTAAGATTGTATCACTGCTCTTTATAGTGCCAGTGAAACCGCTTGGCATGACTGAAACCCTACGGTAACATTGTACCCAATAGTGCCGGTGCCCGAAACAGTGCCCCGGTATATTATGCCGGCACATTCTGACACCACTAGGGGCCATGCCCCCCACTGCGAACCGGCGCACCACCAACGTCGGTCCGTATCATCGCAGCATCGCGCAGGCCATGCATACCCCAAACATCAAAGGCCCTGGTCGATCTACCGTGTATCACGCGATTTGTCACACTAGCCCACCCCGTCGTAAGAAACTCGACGCAGAATTCCTCAACAACGGGGAGAACGGTGCAAGGGTCGAGCGACGCATGCACGGAAATATCTCGACATCTTCCCAAAGCCGCCAAATTTCGTGGTGTGCCGGACGGGCGTGCGAATACAAATACTCTAAATAAATCTTTATGCATATTATATATAAGTATATTTCATATGTATTTTGTCTATGTATATTACCAAGGTTGCGGTAGGGGGGATGTTATGGTGATATTACGATAATGTTATGATACACCCCCTTCTTCGCTACCGGGATTAGAGCCAGTCGCACGAGTGACACTGTTCCTCACTTGAAAAAAAGACCTTAGGTGGGCGTTTTTTGGGGCGCAGCGTAGCTTTCCATTCCAGTTTGGATTCAAATAGCGAAACTAAAACAGCACGAAAGCTTAAGACCGCAAAGCAACAGGGGGAATCACTCGCGGGAATGACCGCAAGGCACTGCAAAAACCAAAAGCCCCAAAACTCACCCCCTTAGAGCAGAGCAGCCTTGCTCATACATATTCTTTCCGACACCACATGTCGAACTAATCAACTTCAAGCCTTTTTTGTTGTGGAGAAAAATCCATTTCGAAAGTCATTCCATGGGGGGGGCCGGGGGTATCTTGCGTGCCACACGTACGGTAACGCTTTCACATTTTAATACAAACAAGATAAGTCGTACACAATTCTCAAAAAAAGAACAAATGTTCCCGAAACCGTGGGTGCATTTTTAAGGGGTCCACGAAAAGCTAAGGCTACAAGTTAACGCCCGCCACGGTTGATGCGAACCCTTTTCTTCTTGCCTTCTGACGGTGACATATACCTCTACCACAACCTAATCCAGGAAAAAAATAAAACGTGCCACCCGGTGTTTCAATCCCATGGCCTAGGTATACTACGAAAATCGTTGAAAAATAAAGAGAACGAATGTCCCACGATATTGGGTTGAGATGGGCTAAGGAGCCCCGTCATTCAGAAAACGTTTCAGCCGAAAACGTGCTACCTACCTCTATCGTTGGACGCTCCATTTCATGCATGTAATACATTTCGAGCTCTTCCCCCCCCCTCCCCCCGAATCTATAGTCTTGCGCTCATTCTGGAGGCGTGTGGTGTGAGAGAGAGCAGGGCTGTTGAAACTGTTGAAAACTGCTTTGTGCGTTGTCCTCGACACCTCTCCGTTCCCGCCTTCCCCCCCACCGCCGCTGTTTCGCTTGGAAAGGAATATGTGTGGTCAATCGTCATATGACTAAGGCACGTAACAAAAGAATACCCCCCCCAGCCGCCCATCCCCCCACTCTACGTTCCCCACCCCCACCCCACCCCCCCATACCACTCCCACCACGATATAACCTAAAACAAACGTCCACTGTTGGCCATCTCCCTGCACGCCACCAAAATTATGAGTATCGATAGAGTACTATCCCAGTCCCGGCACCCGCACCCCCTCCCACCACTACGGCAGAACCTAAAACAAATGCCCGCTGTTGGTTATCTCCCGATACGCCACCAAAATGATGAGAATCGAAAGGATCACAATGGACGTGTACAGGAATATCTTTTTTAGGTAGGCTTTCCGCTGCATTTCTTGAAGATGTAACCGCGCAGTATCCGTCATGCCTCGCACGTCTCCTAACTGATCGGGAAAACAACAGCAGCAGCGACAACAGGGGGGTAGGCAGGAATTATTTCATTACACATTGTCGTGTTTCTCACTCAGAAAGGGGGCAGGTGAGCATGCGGGCACGATTTTTTCGTCACATGTCATCGCGTTTTCCATCAAGACAAGGGGACGGTTTTCACCACACAGTGTCGCGTTAGTCGACAGACAGAGGGACGAAATTACAACACATTGCCGCGTTTGCCATCAGAGAGGTAACGCAAACCTAACGTGCGTAGAACCTAATCTACGTCTTCGGGCATAACCTTGGACTATTACTATTCTACAGATGTAAAAGAGCCATTTCTGACATCGCCCCGCACGTCTCCTAACAGAGGCAAAACAATAAAGAAAAAAAACAGAAACGCAGTGGGGCACAATTTGAGGGCAAACGTGTCTTGTTCACCATCAGACAAGAGGACGGTTTTACCGCACATTGTCGTCTTTGTCATCAGGGGGGGGCAATGGAATCCTAGCTTCCCTAGAACATTTGTATCCACGCGTTCGGGAATAGACTTGAGAATATGAATGTCTGGCGGATGTAACCGCGCGGTGTCTGCCGTTCCTCGGACGTCTCCTAACTGAGGCCACGCCAAAAACCATGACAGAAACAGCAAGTGCGCAGGTGGGAACAAGTTCACAAAATATAACAGTGTTTGCGATGAGACGCTTTCTTGTTTTTAATATCTTGTCTTGTTGTTTTTATTATTATGTCTTGTATTTTTCGTCTCAACGAGTAGGTTTTCTCCTCAACGGTTTTCTGGACAAGCCGTCGTTACAAGCGTCGTCCCTTACTCCGGCACGCGCCTTCGTTTACATCGCATCGCACAGGGGCTTCAATGTCCCCACCGCTGGTCGGTTGGCATTGAAGAATGCCAATGTTCAGCAAAGTGCAGCATAAAGGAATTAAAATCACACGTTAAAAGAAGAAAATGATATTACGCTTCGGTAAAACTACCACACATCGGAGAGATCACGATCTAGAAAATATAGATCCTATAGATATTATATATTATATATATTGTATAGATCGCATATATCGTATAGATCGTACAGATCATACAGATCATACAGATCATACAGATCATACAGATCATGTGGATCATATACATCATCCGGCTCTCGCCCGGCAACACGATCTATAGGCCATGAATATCAGACTGACCAGAGACCTGTCTGCCCTGAAAGACACATATCATGCACAGATCATAAAAAGGTATCTGATCTGTCCGACGAGTGCAAAGTTATTGTAATTATACAGCACATGAGCCAAGGCCATAAATAATCTCACATATATATGACCTACAGTACAATAGTTCATGCGGGGTCGCAAACGAGCGAAGGGTATTTAGTCTAGAAAATGGACAACAAAAATACGTACCAGGGTATCAATGATAATGTGGGCGACATTTTCCAGATTATTTTGTTTGCCGCTATGTATCCAGACAACCCATACGCGTCGGCCGAGGGTTGACTTTGGGATTAGGGTTCCGATTTAGGGTGTATATTCTAAAAACCCTTACACATAATACTGTGACCGCACGCCGTACACACACAAGAAAAAAATACTGCTGCATCCTGCGTGTTCCGTTACATGCCTTGTATATACGGGCGGTTCTCCTACGACCACGAACACTTGTTCTCCTTGGTGACCCCCCCACCACGAAGTTTGTTCCAGCCGAAGCACTTTGCTCGGCTGGGTCCCTGAGGAACATACAATGCCGTTCTCATAGATGCTCACCCGTTGTTGCGCCGTTTCCAACGATTCTCGCTGTCCGTATAATCTCCCCATCACGTCGTCCGCCATATTAGAAGTTTCGGTTTGCACCTGCACAGACCGATAAGTAAAAAAAAAAGAAGGCGAATGGCATCAGTACAGGTTGCATGGAATAAACAAAGGTCGCTCGCAATGGGGGTTCAGGACAGGGTTAGTAGGGCTGGGCGCAGCTACTTGCAATCCTAGAACGGCAGCACTAGTTGCAGGCGACAAAACTATATGCGATTCGCGCTTACGCACTTACGGCCTCCGGGTTGGACCAGATCCCGACCGAACCATAAGCCTAAGCCCTAACCTAGCCCCGAAAATATAGGGAGATGGATGAGGGGGTGGGATCGGGTTAGGGTTGGCCAATCAAAAGGGAGGTGTGGTCTATTGGGGTTGGTCTGGTCTGTTGGGGCTGGTCCGGCAATGCCTTACACCATCGAACACTAAAGCATTGATAATAACGTGTGGCTTGCAATTTTGTGCTGCAGTTGAGGGATTTTGCAAGGCAAGGAGGTCTCGTCGGTAGGGTTCGGGTTTCGCATCCACAGAGGTTGCGTACGGGGTTCAGGGTTCAATGAAGCTCGGGCTGTCCAAATAATCGCCGCATCTCGTCGTCCGCCGTAGAAGTAGAAGTTTCCGTTTGCACCTGCCATGAACGCATAATCGCACATCGGACAGATCACAACCTACGTTACCTAGTAACAGATAATATGTGTGTATGTAAAATAAGATCGTTTTTTTCGTCTCGCTGCTCTCCGGCGGCCGAGGGTTTTTCCTCGCTCTGTCTGCGGGGCAAGCTAGGCTGCCATGGGTACATGATCAAGCATGTCTGGATCTCGGCCGAGCTCCGCGGCGGTGCTCGGCGCATTAAACGTCGCTGAGCTGGCTCTATTTGGCATGGGATCGCGTTCCGCCTCCCTGAGACGAGCAGGTACGTCACTTGGAACACCCCAAATTGTCTTACGAATTTTGATGAACCTTTTTACAATTTTGTGTTCTTTCTTGTTTTGCTTGTAAAAAAATGGCTTGCTACCCTCACACATTTTTATCGCCCAGTCTCGAATCGCGTGCTCTGTTTTTATCACACCCTCAGCAGTTGCAGCAGTAGAAGCAGCAGTAGACTCAACAGTAGCCGCAGCACAACAGCAACTGGAGCAATATACAGCAGCAGCACAAATCTGCCGAGCGCCATATCTCTCGCGGCGGCGAGCAGGGTGCAGACAGGGGTGTATCGTGCGCCGAAATGGGCCCTGTTCTCTCGCTTGGTATGCCGTGACGGCCGGGAATATAAGGAATGATACAACAACCATGTCCAATGGTCAACGTCCCTTCATTTTCGCCCAGCAAGATACTGTGAACATATCCGCAACGTTTGGTCGGCTTCTTTGGGCACCGCGATAGCTGCCTGGAACCGTGTGCGCCTGGTGAACGCGCGACGGGGGCCGGGTCTCCTCGACTTCGGGTATTTCCGTCGAGACTTGGCCGGCATCGGCGGAGAGGGTGGCTAGGGATGGGGCGTCTCGTGCCTCCATGGAAACAACAATAATCTCGGGGTGTAGCTGGAGGAGACCGGGATTGGACATAAAAAAAATAACCGCTTAGAGCATAACACGCGTACCTCACACCCTCTCGGCAGTAGCCGCAGCACAACAGCAGCAGCACGAGCAATATACAGCAGCAGCAGTACACATCTGCCGAGCACCACATCTCTCGAGGCGGCGAGCAAGGCGCAGCCAGGGGTGTATCGCGCGCCGAAATGGGCCCTGTTCTCTCACTCGGTATGCCGTGTCGGCCGGGAATACAGGGAACAATACAAACATATCAAATGGTCAACGTTCTCTGTATTTTCGCCCAGCAAGAAACTGTGAGCAGATCCGCAACGTTTGGTTGGCTTTCTCGGGCACCGTGATAGCTGCCTGGAACCGTGTGTGCCTGGTAAAAGCGCGACGGGCGCCGGGTCTCCTCGACTTCGAGGCGTCGGGGCTGCCTATTTCCGTCGCGACTTGGCCGGCATCGGCCGATAGAGGGATGGCTGGAGATGGGGCGTCTGGTGCCTCGCTGAAAACAACCAAATCTCGGGGTGCTGCTGGAGGAGACCGGTATTGGACATAAATATTAGAACCGCTTAGAAGACAACACGCCTACCAATCGGTATTTATATTCCCGTCCACAAGGATAGGTTGCTCTTGCCCCAGGAACGAGGCGGTATATAGGGCTGCCTGGAGTCATGCGAGTGCGTGTGTATGTGTGTGTAGTGTGTATGTGCGTGCCCGTTGTGGTGTGTATACGACATGATGATGAGCGGTCAGTTACAAGCCGTGCGATCGTCCATCGTCCGCGCTCGCTTACCTGATCGTTCCGTTGTGTGTAGTATATGTGTGAGACACGTCTAGTTCTTCGTTTCACGAATATCATGTTACGTGCATTACCTGTGATTCCCTTTCCGAATGGCGACGCCGCCAGGATTGACGTTACACACACCCCGAAGGGGAACCTTGTACGTTGATATGATATGCTGTATGAAGGATCTGTGCTGTACATATCCAACCTAGGAAACAAGTGTTAGGCCACGCAGATCATACGGCTTCCACCCGGCAACGTCATCTATCGGCCATGTACGTCATATAGACCAGGGGTATATCTGCCATGAATGGCATGCTGCTAGATCATAGGTAAAGGTCTGATCTGTCTGCCGAGGGAAACAAACCCACGCATTTACAGTTTCTTTTCTCAACGATGTAAAATCCCGGTGTAAATCTCGGTCGGTCGCTAGCTGAGCTCTTCGCTATCTATTCGCAGGCTGTTCGTTAGCTTCCATGCCTTCGTTTCTTTTTCTTTTTTTTCGGCCCGTTCACTGGCTTTTATTTTTCTTCGGCTGACTGCTGTACATGCAGCCTCTCCTAATCAGCTGCTCCTAACGTCTTGTCGTACACAATCATAGAGGCAAAGGAAAATAAGCTGGGAGCGGCACAATCGAGGCCGAGGAACTCAGCCGGCTGATGCTGCTGCTCTTGCTGGTTCTGGTGCTGCATGCTGCTTTGCTACTGTGCTTTGCTCCTGGAGTACTTCGCTGCCTCTGCTGCTGCCTTGCTGTTGATGTGCTTTGCTACTGCTGCCGCTGTACAGCAAAGCAGCAGCAGAAGCAGCATGTAGCAGCAGCAAAAGAGCAGCAACAACATCCAGCGGCAGCTGTAGCATATCACAACAGCCGCAAAACAGCAGCAGTTCATGACAGCAGCAGCAGTATGAAGTCGCAGCAGTAGCAGCAGCAAAGCTCAACAGCAACGGCAGCAGAAAACCACAACATCAGCAAAGCAGCAGCATGTAACAGTTTTTTTCTGGTGGTGCTGCTACTGCTGCTCCTCCTCTTGCATGCAGCTACTGCTACATGCTGCCGCTGCCACTTTGCTGCTGGTGTGTTGTGCTCCTGCTGCGGGTTTTTGCTGCAATAGTTGATGCCGCTGCGGCTGCCGCTGTCGCTGCTGCTGCTGCTGCTGCTTGTATTGGCTGCCCCCCGCTGCCTCTGCTGCTGCTGGCGTTTGGAGACGTAGCGCCAGTACAAACAAGCGTAGGGCACAAACAGCAGCAGCACTTTTATTGCTATTTTTAATATTTAAAGCTGAATTGCTGCTGTGGGTGCGATGCCGGCGGGTGCGCGTTTTACGAGTGCAGCCGCGGCGCGGCAACAGAAGTGCAGCACTATCGATAATCACTACTGGTATTAAATATTAGGACAACACCTATTTGCATTATCGTTGTGCGAAAAACATGACTGCACACGATGTGTCTGATTGGTTGAGGCCTGCCTTTCGGCCCGCCGATTATTTTTGAAAAAACGCCTACGAAGAACGCGGCGGAGCCGCGGGAAATCCCCTGCCGACCTCAAGCCCCCCAAAAGGTTGGGGTTAGGGTTAGGGTTAGGGTCGTTTTTAAGGTCGGGTTGGATCTGGGCCGACGTGAAACATAGAAATGGACCAAGTCGGTGTGCAGTCACGATTTTTGCACACTGATAATGCAAATAGGGGTTGCCCATCACTGGACAGCAAGATGCACCTTTCGACTGACTTACTGCTGTGAAACAGATAGTTCACGTGACATCACAAACAGCGCAGCCGTGAACACATAATACCAGGTAATCTGTCAAAGCTCAACGTTGCCAACGTACCATACTACCAAGCATACTGACACCGCTCCCACCGCAGCAGTACTGCTGCCCAACCCCGAACTCCAAACTGCTGTCGGCAGGTCAACGTATCGAATCGGTATGCTTGTTCCAAGTCATGCAAAGTGAAGTGTGGAACAATCACGATTTTGGCTGAAAAAAACTACCAGGTAGAGCTGCAAAAAAGAGAAAGCTGTGCAATATGAAAAGCTGCGGTCGGTTCTTAGGCACAGTGGACAAGGGAAGCAGCATAGCGCACAGAAGGGCAAGGCTTGCTATGTTGCCATGTATACCACCGTACTGGTATACTTGCTCCTGGTAGGTGTGCAGGCCAAGCAAGCGGCAAAGCGTGAGAAGCACCAGCGGGGAACGCGTACTGGTACTGGCTTTTATTATCGGCAGCTCATCTATCTCTGTTTTCAGTTTTCAGGAACATCGGCGGGCCGAAAATTCGACTCACCGCCAAAGAATCATCTAGAAGTCTCCGGGTTTGAGCTGTGCCGGGCGTTGTTGACGTTGAACCGTACATGGCTGCACCCGCAACGACTCGAGTAGCACAAGCAACTCGAGTAAGCTGCGCTGAATCCTGGAAGCTGCTGCGACACTCACTGGGACGAACCTCTGGCTGCAACTGGTCGCCCGGGCCCCTGGTCGCCCGTTGTCATAACGCCGGCAAACCATTTTGAACTCCTCCGAAAAATTTCCCTACAAGTGAGGTTGTTTGATTGTTTGATCCAAATCCTTTGATGTCGCCGGCGTCAACAGCATGGTCAACCCGAGAAAGTGAGCACTTACGAGTATAAGTCAAACCTTTCAATGTATCAGATATCCTTGGTATAGGCTGGATCCAGGTGGAAGTATCCACCTCGTGTAAAGGTGCTCTGTGAGAAGTCGAAAGTAGTCGATAAATCATGGGGTGTGTGATATACTGATGGTGCCAAAAGGACCTTGTCGTGGTCTCTGTTTAGTGCGGTAAACTATAGTGCGTAGACCCAATTTAGTGCGGGAATAATCGCTGTAAAAGACTTCGTACTACGTATTACAAAGTTTCACTATCACGGGATATTTTGTTGTTGCATTTTAGTGCATACGTTGTCATCTCGCAAGGCACCGCACTAAACGGAGGCCGTGACTACTACCTATCATATACGTGTACCGGTAGCACATTTTCGTCGTCTTGCTGCTGCGACTACTGCTGCTACTGCTGCTGTTGCTGATGCCTCCTCTGCTGCTGCTGCGGTTGCTGCTGGCGAAGCTTTGCGGCTGGCGAAGCTGCTGCTGCTACTTCTGCTGAGGTGGCACCTCTCTTCGGGACAGCGTATAGGAGTAGTCCCGGTCATGTGCGGCATGTGTAGGCCGTGGTATTCCCAAGGCTCGCTCACGTTGTTCTCCAATTCCTTTGCAAAGAAAGTTTGATATTTGTATCCTCATCCTGCTGCTCCTACTGCTGCGGTCCTGTACTGCTGTGAAGATGTAGAAGATCTCGTTCGTGTCAAAGAGACGACAGGAGTATGTATTGTAGTTCAGGTCATGCGAGATATGTGCAAGCTGGTATATCCGTATTGCCAAGCCTCGCTCATTCTGTGCTGCCATTCCTTTGGACGAGCCGCACAATTTTTTCGATGTACTCGTATTAAAATACAGTAGCACGATCTGATGCCTCCTGATGGCGCCGAAATGCGTACCACTGCCGGCACGTCCAAGTACAGCAGCAGTACTCGTGGGGTCACTCAGTAAGGCGTGGTGTGCCAGGGCAATATGACCACCTTGCTGGAGGAAGCCGCGCGATTTTGACCGCCTTATGCAGGGATACCTCTTGACTTGGATGGCCTTAATGGGGGACTCCTCGTACTGTACAGGGTAAGGTTCGGTTTGTGCCGGCCAAGCCTACCTTGTACAAAGCTTTCGTGTGTATGATAATACTCGAGCTGCGAAGCGTCGCACAGCAAAGCCAGAGGGCGCAGCGTGCTCAGCCTTCTGCTGTTGACGTAAGAGTAGCTGTTGCGCTCGTATGGCAAGAGTACTTATGGAGGACCCACGCTTGTCCTCTCAGTTGTCAAGCCATCGTTTCTGTGGCTGCTTGCTGCTCTGCTACGAACTGCTGCTGCACATCAGGCTACTGGTGCTACCGCTGCCAAACATGCTAGGAGACGGCACCTTGACGCCTTGAGAGACCCCCAATTGTCTAGGCAAACACCTTGACAGACAGCCATGACGGGAAAAACCCGGGGAACCGAACAAAAATCCCCCTATTTTGGGTGGGGAAACGCCTGACCATATTGTTGACCAAGTATGTGAAATAGGACGAGACCTCCTGGCACTCCTAGTGTACAACTGCAGCACTAGCATGCAAGACCTACAGCTAGAATATTACCAGGGATTTAGTGTTTGAGGGTGAAAAGCGTTGTCGGACCAACCCCAATAGACCACACCTTCATTTTGATTGGCCAACCCTAACCCCATCCCACCCCCTGAGCCCACCCCCTAATAACTTCGGGGCTAGGGTGCGGCTTAGGCTTCTGGTTAGGTCGGGACAAGCTCCCACCCGTAGGAGGCCGTCAGCGCGTAAGCACGGCCTTAATCGTGTGATTTGCAACTACAGTATAACTGCAGGACTAGGATTGCAAGTACCCGCGCCCGCAAAATAGGGGTTTCCACATATAAGCGGGGATAGGGGCAACACACCTAGGCGGATGGAAATGCTTTGTCAGACGGCCTTCACGGACGTGACAGCTTGACGCTGGCCCGTCTCCTGGCGTATTTTTCTGCGGCTGATGCTGGTGCTGTTAGCGGCAGCAGCAACAGCAGTACACACGCCTACAAGGGCGGGCGGTACGACAGGAGCGGTATCAGCAGCCGGCACTCTTGGAGTCTTTTTCTCTTTGTGATACCCACGGTGCTTTTGTTGTGCGTGTGTTTGCGTTACTCAGCAGGAGATCCAATCACGACGACCATTTCACGTGCAATGCAAACGTCAAAGACGCGTCGCCGAACCCACATGGAGTCAATACACGCGTAAATTACTGGAACGCCTGTGTTCCCCATTTTCGGCTTGCGACACATTTGGGACTTGAAGGCAACCACACCCCGGAGGAGAACGTTGTATACTACCGGCACCTAGTAAACGAGATACGGGCACGGCGTACAGCACGATATTTGTATGTTCATCCGATCTATTGACAGCGAGGCTTTTTAATCGAGAATGTCCTTTCCGACGACAATTTACTGCAGCAAGTTCGTTTGTCTTGAATAAAGCATATTCCTGAGACAAACTTTAGACTTGAAAATACAGTTATTGGCAACAGCTATCGATCGCACCAAAAGCAATATGGAGGTCAGGACTGACAAGTCTCAAGAAAACAAGATGATACAAGAAATCGGCATTATTCGAAAGACGCCTTCCCCCCCGAAGTGCAAAACTTCCTGTACCAGGTATCAATCACCCGACTATCGACACCACCAACGATGCCGATATTTTTTGTGCGATTGGTAAATGTTGCCAACAATATATTTCCTACTACTCTGTAGTATAGATTTTCGCTGTCCGGAAGATGTACCGTATCTGTTTATCTGTGTTAAGGCGTATAGTCCGGTCGAGGTGCGCCAACCATTGTTCCTGCCTTCTGAGGGCGGTGACTTGATGAACTACACCTCACGCCCAAAAATCTGATTTTGACTTCACTGAAAGCGAAACGCGATGAACAAAACCATGGCCTAGGTATTACCATAAAGGCATTTTGCAAAGCGAAAATGTCTTTTCGAAAGATTTTGGGTTGAGGACTCCCCGCCATTCAGGAGAACAAATAGCCAAAAAACGGCTTCCGCCGCCGTAGCATGCGTCTCGAAACACTAAAAGAAAGAAAGAAAGAAAAAGGTTTCCTTTCTCATGGGAAATACTAATACTGTAGTATTCTTCTCTCCGTTGCGGATCACTTATTGTAAGTGTTGGATTGGATGAGGTCTCCTGCGCCGGCAGGAGGTCCTCGCCCGTGGATATACCACGCGCGTTGAGGGTGCCCTCGGCTGAGGCACCTTCGGCCCTGCAGCATTTCCCGGAAATGATCGCAACTTGTAGATGAATACTCGATGTAGGGTGAATGGGGCGGCCTTAAGTGTTCCGCTCGTTCCTCACGTCTTCCCGAGATTCGGCGGGGACTGCGAGACAGATGACTAACTCCATACAATTTCATGCAACTCTCATGAAAGGTGTGGTTCCAACCTCTGTTCCAATTTTTGGATCCATCTGATTGGATGACGATATTTCCTGGTGATTCTCAGTTTGGAAACTAGGCTGTTTTATTATTTTCTTGGCACTTCTTCTCCGGCGCTCTCCCTTTTCCCGAACGCAGGTTAGGGGCCATATCGTAGCAAGCAGCTGGCGCTCCTTCCCCCTACCCAATGCGGTGCATGCTTTCATTTTTATTGCGAGAGGGTTTCAGCATTTTTTTGTTTCGCCAATGTGCGAGACTAACAGCTCTGCCACACTGACAATCACCCCGCCCGGTTTGACCCCCCGTTCAAAGCATGGTAGGATGCGACTCGCCCTTCATGCGAGCCGCGGAACACGCGATGTCTGCCTGGTCGGTGAAACCCCGATGTGCTCCTTCCCGGGCATTGTACAGTGGGGATGCGAGGGTCTACGGCCCTAAAAAAAATGGCCGTCCATGAAATGGGTGCCGCTCCCCTATATATGAAAGAAAAAACATGCTGAGCGCCCACATGTCGGAGGTGTCTTTATTATGAGCAAGAACTACGGTCCGCCTCGAAAGAGATGCGTGGTCCATTATCAAAAGGCTAAGACAAGCAACAAATGAATACCCGCCCCCGCCCTCCCTCTACGAAGTATGGTCATGCCACTACGGCAATACGTGAAGATGAGCCCGCCCCCCTCTCGTATATGTACGGCGTGTGTGCTCCCAGGAAACAAGCAAGAGGGAAAGCCGGCGACAAAGGTGGCGGTAAAGCCGGCGACAGAGGTGGCGGTAAAGCCGGCAAAGGCAGTAACCAGAAGGCCAGGGGATCCGCTGCTCGTGGTGGCGGCAAGGGATCGAAACTCAGCAAAACGCTCACCAAGGAAGAGGCAAGCATAACCGGCGCGATTGTTTTGTAGTTCAGTGTTGAACACCGTATCGAAGAACGCGGTTGGTAGCACCGTGATGGGGGGGGGTGCCTGCTATGTGACCCCGGATCTGTAAAGCCGTGAGTCGGCACGACTTAAGTCACCAACGAGTTAATAGTCGGACTAATAGTTAGCTATTCCCGGAAGGTGCCGACTATCCGTTATTAGTCGGACTAATAGTTAGTCATTCCCCGAAGGCGCTGACTATCCGACTTGTTGTGTTTACTCGTGGGAAGGGTTGTTTAACGTGGGATTTATATCTTCCTTTTCGGGTTCTTCCCCCCACTATCGCTCACTTCGCTCGCCTGAGTCAAGTCGGCGAATCGGCTGGCCATCACCTGGCTTCGCCAGCCGACTTGCCGACTAAAGTAAGCTATTCGGCTAGCGGCGCTAACCGATTAGTTGTTACTCGTCAAATGTTGCCGAGTTACAGCTATACGGATCCGAGTAACGGAAAGGGAGAGGGAGGGAGCTGGAGAAACAGTGCAAATATAACGGATGGGATGTAAGAAGCAAACAAACTGACGTGTACCCATGTACTCTCGTTTGAAGGTCAAATTAGTTGAAAATGGAGGTAAATACAGTAGTACCAGGTGTTGGTTTCGATCCACAGTACGTTAGTAAAGAATTTGACGAGTGTAACCCTCCACCCCTGCAATCCCCAGTACGTCGATAGTCAGTAGTTTGTTTAGGCCGATGACGCGATTTTTTGTGCGTGTTATGTGTTGAAATCGTTGATATCGATTTTTCAATTTTTTGGTCATCGGGGTATATCGTATCGAGCTCGAAATCGTTCGATATCCGCAAAGTTGCCGATATCTGTTTCGCCTATGATACGCCCTTCACTTGGCTCACCCGGCACACACCGGACTGAACACGGTGAACAAAACGTTCATTGGAATAGAATCAGGAGCTTATTTGGACTACCTCGTTCCGGGATTGAACCTGGCGGCCAAATTCGACCGAATGTCCAAAATGACCACACAGTTGGCTAAAAAACAGTTGCATATTCTTCAATGGGTAGCAAAGTGTGTGCCAAGTGCCAAGTCCTTGGGAAATGCTGCTACCAGAATGTAATACGTGGTACGTGTTGTTACACAGCCCGTTTTTCTGCCTCCGCATGCACTACCCCTTAGTTTGGCACTACTTATCAGTGTGTGGGCGCACAGCGACGTATTCCGAGTATTTCTAAGCACAGGTACCAATGATGAGAGGCTTCTCATCGCACGATAACGAAGCGGGCCTTTTGGCCAGGACTAGGGTTAGAGGGTAACCGGCCCGGGGGCTCGGGATGGTGGCCGCCGTGTATGGAGGCCAAAAGCAATTCCACAAAAGGAGTCGGGAGCGAAAAACAATTGTGACCGCCCACTCGATTTTCGGGAGGTGATGTACTATAGTGCAATACCATACGTATCACATGTATAATCATTTATCACAGATGGTGTATATTGAATTATTTTTTTCCCGACAATATTTGTTACATATTTTTTTTCCCCAGAAAATATTTGTTACCAGGTGTCCGCTTCAGCTGTTAAAGATCGTGGATTTTGTCGAAACTCATCTTTTTCAAGCGGCTTGCAATGTTTGTGGTGTGTGATTTTTTGTTAAACCGCCTTCCTTCCGTCGCCTCCTCTTGGGTGTCGCTTGTGGTTGCTCTTTCAAAATGAACTTTTTTTCTATTCAGTTTCACCAGAAGCAGGTGGAGGAGCACGTTCAGCTGGCCCTGCAGGGGTTCCTCAAGTGCTTCGGGTGCGGCACCAGGTGAGTGTTTTCCTTCTTGGTTCCTGGTTATCCTGTCCTGTTTTGTTGTGGTTGTTTCACGCATCGCACAGATCACTATATCATATAGATCATATAGATCGTATAGATCATGCTGACCATACAGATCATGCAGATCATACAGATCTTATAAATCATACAGATCATACATATCACACAGATCATGTAAATCATATTGATCATTCATATAATATAGATCATACAGATCATACAGATCATGCAGATCATCTGTTAATGGGTCCTGTATCTGTCTTTGTGATACATACGTTGCGCAGGATGCTTGCTGCGATAGAGGTGGCGCGTTTAGGCGAACAGATTTTCGGAATTTAGGGACCTCTTAACCCAATATCGCCGTTTTCTTTTTGGTAATTGTTTGTGGTTTATACCTAGGCCATGGTATTGCTCATCGGCTTGCACTTTCGTTGATATCAAAATAAGATTTTGCCTCAGAGGGCAAAAAAAAAGAGCTCCTTATGTTGAGAACCTCAATTTCTGAATTCAGGGACCCCTTAGCCCAGAATCGCCGTTTTTTTTTTTTATTATTATTGGTAATTATCCTTGGTTTATGCCTAGGCCATGGTACTGTCCATCGGCATGCGCTTTCGTTGTTATCAAAATCAGTGTTTGTCTCAGAAAGCAAAAAGAGCTCCTCATCATCCTCGTGATGTTAAGAGCCTCGGAAAGAAACTGCTCATGTCATCTCTACCGTAGATTATGCGGCTCGCACGGCTCTCACCCGGCAAAACGGTCTATAGGTCATGCAGATCATGTTGACCAGGAATGTATCTGCCCTTGAAGGCGTATAGCTTATGATGGATGGCCATCTGATCTCATCTCAATGGTAAGTTATGATGGATGGTCATCTGATTTCATCTCATCGATCCGACAGGTAAAACATTGTACAATTTGTCTACCCCTCAGATGCGGAAAGTTGATATTTGTACGAGTGAAATCCCCCAACAACCACTAAATGTGTTATTTTGCTTTTTTTTGTTTGAGTCTTGCACTTTATGGGGTTATATATCTAGGCCATGGGTTTGCTGGTCGGGGGGGAGGCGTGCCGTTTTTTTCAAAGTCGGTTTCTGGGTGGGACATAGCGCTCCTGAAGTGAGTGGCGACGCATGTTACGGTAGAAATCGTATACCGCTTATTTATGAGGCTGTTAAAATGAACAATTTTAGACCTCTCCCCAAATGTTTATTTCCGCTACCCGATGGGCAATCCCCATGGCCTAGGTATGAAACGAAAATCGTTTTTTTTTCAAGGCGAAATTCCGACGATTTTGGGCTTATAAGGCCCGTCATCCGTCATCAAATTGAAACCGTTTCGGACAAAAAAAGTGTCATTTCCCCAAATATATAGCTGCAATGATGCGACCCGATGAGCGTTCCCATGGCCCAGGTATGCGACGAAAATCACCCCAAAAAATGTTGAAATTCCGACGATTTTTTGTTAAGAAGCCCCGTCATCGTTTTGAAACCGTTTCAGACAAAAAGAGTGTCCTTTCCCCAAAAATATAGCTGCAATGATGCGACCCGATGAGCGTTCCCATGACCTAGGTATGCGACAAAATTCACCCCAAAAAATGTTGAAATTCCGAAGTTTTTTTGTTAAGAAGCCCCGTAATCGTTTTGAAACCGTTTTAGACAAAAAGAGTGGTACTGCTATCGTAGCACTCGTTTTTTCCTTAAGCAGCTCCAAGCAGCACCAAGCAGCACCGAGCAGCACCTAGGTACGCCCCCACAGTAGAGTTTGGTGTCCCTGCTCTTGCTGATTTTGTTTTTTCCTTCCTAGAGCATTGAAGCATTTATTGTCTTCTCTCGTCAATATGTTTAGTGTGTGTTTTGTTTGTTTGTGTGTTTGTTCGTTTGTGTGTTTTGTTTGTGTGTTTTGTTTGTTTGTTTGTTTGTTTGTTTGTTTGTTTGTTTGTTTGTTTGTTTGTTTGTTTGTTTGTTTGTTTGTTTGTTTGTTTGTTTGTTTGTTTGTTTGTTTGTTTGTTTGTTTGTTTGTGTTTGTTTGTTTGTTTGTTTGTTTGTTTGTTTGTTTGTTTGTTTGTTTGTTTGTTTGTTTGTTTGTTTGTTTGTTTGTTTGTTTGTTTGTTTGTTTTTTTGTTTGTTTGTTTGTTTTTTTGTTTGTTTGTTTGTTTGTTTGTTTATTTGTTTGTTTGTTTGTGTGAGTCCTGTTGCCGGGCGCGGGGCGTAAACGCCCACCTCTTTTCTCCTGCCTGAAAAATAATGCTTTTAATAACCAGGTATAGATTAATTTCAGACGAAACTTTTTTTTTTTTTTTGCCCAAAGTGTTTCTCCTTGCTTAAGAAACGAAAAAACAAACTAATTGAGCTTAAGACCGATGACAATGGAAAGCCGATGGTTTGGTTGGGCCAAAAAAGGTACAAACGTTTTTGGAGGGTTATTTGCTGAAAGATCCCGAGTAACGTCGCTATGGGGAAAAAACGAGTAAATTGTTTTTTTTCTATTAATAGCTCTTTTTTTGGTCATGCGGTCAAACAGGTCATTTTGTCTATTTTTCATCAAGCCTTGACCAACACTGCCCATCAACACGATTAACCCTCGATCTCGAGATGGAGACAACCCATGGTCACTCCTCTTCGTTCCCGACAAGGCCACATGAGTGTAGGTGACAGCGCTGGAGAGTTCATCTCGATCCATGCCCTAGGGCGTGAGAGGTTGCTTGTGTTGTCCTGTGGTCTTCCATCACATCCTCTCAAAATTCTGTTTTTTGGCCCGTTGGGAGACGATAGAGTTTTTGTCTCAGTTTTTCACACTAGCCATCAAATGTCTTATTAACAGAAGCCTGATCGGCGCCCGCCACAATGCACCCGCCGTAGAGTGAGCACTGTTTACCAAGGGGGGATTGGAGCCCCTAACGAGCTCGCCATGTTCTGAGTTCACCCCGCTGTCGTTGATTTCGTCGAACGAAGTGTGCGGAGAATACGAAATTTCGCCTCGTCTAATGCACGCTCTGCTTGAGAATTTCTCAGGCCGATTTTGGCCAAGATCGCCGCGAGAAATCGTTTTTTTCCGGGAGTCGGGAAAGTTTCAAAAAATAGATGTACCAAAATGGGCCCATGGGCGACCGTTCAGGCAGAGTTTGGCTGGGATCTTCGGGAACTTTTAAACTTTTGACCTTCCATTGTCACCGGTCTAACGCGTTTTCACCCGATCTGTTTGTTCGTCTGTATGGGAGCAGTTGCCAGGCAGGGGGTGTGAAAGTCCACCCGTTTCTGTCGTTGCACGTGTGCCACGCTTGCTACGACGTCTACCATGAAGGAACCTTCACATTGGCACCAGGTGAGATCAATACTACTGTAGGTCGGCTATCGATATCACGTCGATTTGATTTTTCGTTTATCGGTGTGGTATGATATATCGTATCGAACTCGATTTTCGTTTGATATCCGATATAGAGGTCCATGAGACCTGGCGTACTATATGACACGTCGCAGATGGACACGAGATCTACTGCCGCCTGTGCGGAGCCGGAGGCGAACCTTTTTACGGCTGCGACGAGCACGTAGCGGACACGGGAAATACAAAATCTTCGACATACGTATGATATGGACTATCATCGTAGCGGTGTGATATCGCTTTAGTCCATATATATTTTATTTATTTCATCGTTATGGTTTTGTTTATATGCGTCCAGTATCCGATATCTATCACTAATGGCCACTGTCTGGCATATCGCAGATGGGCACGATATCCAATGCCACCTGATATCACTATCGACTACCCAAACGAGAGTATCGTTCGACATCCGATATTTGTCACACATGGTCACGGCCTGGCGTATAATGTTGCAAACGCACACGGGACCTACTGCTGACTTCGCGGAAACGGAAGAGGCGACATCTACGGCTGCGATGAGCAAGTCGCCGATACGGGTACCATTAAAATCTTGTTCACATGATATCGACTATCGAAGCCGCATGATATCGCTCAATGTATTGTGTGTTGTTGTTGATTTTTCATTTATTGGCGTCCAATATCCGATATCGGTCACTAGTCGCCACGAGGTCTACTGCCGACCGTGAGGAAACGGGGTAAAAATTTTCGGGTCCGACGGGGAAGTCGCCGACACGGGGAATATTAGTGGAATATTAACACCCCCGACGTATGATATTGACTATCGAAGGTGTATGATGTCGCTTCAATTATCGATGCTATTGTTAATTTTTCGTGTATCGATGTCCGATATCCGATATTTGTCATTGAAGATCATTTTCTGGCGCATGATATGGAGGATGGGCACGAGTTCTACTGCAGACTGCGCGCAAACGGAGGCAACATGTACGGGTCCGACGGGGAAGTCACCGACACGGGAATATTAAAACCTTCGACATGTGATATCGACTATCGAAGCTGCATGATATCGCTTTGTTCATTTATTCATTTTGTTGTATTATTTATTTTTTTGTTTATCGGCGTCCAATGTCCGATATCTTTCACTAACGGCCATTGTCTGGCGCATCGCAGATGGACACGAGATCTACTGCCGACTGTGCGGAAACGGAGGGGACATTTACGGGTGCGATGAGCAAGTCGCCGATACGGAGAACGTTTGCCCGTACTCCTTTTGCGTTGAGTGCATCGAGCGCAACTTCGGGCAGAGCGAGGTATCATGTGTGTGGTTGTTCTTATTCTTGTTCCTTGTCATTGCTATCGCTTTTGTTGTTGTTAACCTCGGGTGAAAACTTGCGGACGTCCAACCTGAATGGCATCACAAGTTGCTGTGGATGCAACACCACTGTATGCGTAAAGACCCACTGTCTCTGAGGCACCCTGTCGTTGAAGGTGAATGCCAGCATGTTAAAAATGCGGCGTAATTGGCTGCAGCAAGCATATATCTAGAGATTAGAGTGAACCGGAAACCCTGGGATGGGGGGCGGTTTACGATCCCCCGCGGGCTTTAGAATTGCCTCAACGCACGAAGCGTGTTTCAGGCGGGGTTCTGTTCGGCGCAGGTGGCCAGACTAGAGATCGTGAACCAATTTGTTGAGGTATTGGCTTTGCAACGATAGCGCGAACATGGGACACACCAGATCCCCGTTTAGTCAGTATCCCTGATCTCTCGGAGCAAGCATACCCCTGATTCGTTTTGGCGTTGATACCGAGTACCTGGTATGTTATGTTAGGCGTGGTATCATATCTGGTACAGTATCTGGTACAGTATGGTGTTTGCTCTGAGTGTTGCTTTGTTTTGTTCGGTTCTGCTCTGGTTTGCTATTTTGTGTTATTTTGTGTTTTTTAAGCTTTAGAGATGCTCGGTGCCCCTTCTTTCCCTTGTTTGACGTTATTGTTCCCACATTAGCCCATTGTAGCAAACAATATTTCTGACTGGCGTTTTTCGCCGTGGAGTGGGGGCTGACGCGAAAGAAGCGGGCTTTTGTGCGGGTTTGTATTCGGCACAGGTGGCGAGACCAGAGATCACGAAGGAGTTGATTCACACGCCAGATAGATCACAATCTAGATCACATAGATGATATAGATCCGATAGATCCGATATCTGTCGTTAGCATATGGTGTGCAGGATCTGTGTAGCACAAATCTCACCCAGGAAGAACGTGCTGGATCATACAGATCATCCTGCTCTCCTCCGGTAACCTGATCTATAGACCATGCAGTATATGTCTGAAGAAAAAACTGCTGGAGAAAAACGTACCTGGTGGAGAATTTAATATTATCGCGAGAGTCGTACGTAGGGGTGTGGTACCTTCTCAAACACCAATTGCTTATATTTAATCAAGCACGAGATAAGCACATCAAAACAAGCACTGGTTGGCATACAAGCCACTGGCTGAACCAAGACTCGTACGGGCGTTGTGCGTTGCGCGTCGTGCAAGCTCGCGCTGAGCACTGCTGAACCTATGCAAGCCCATGCAGATCATGTAGACCAGGGATATATCTGCCCTCGAGGACGTTAAAGGACTTGCTGCTATCAATAGATCAGGAACGGGGCTCTGATCTATCGGATGCGTGAGTTGTTTATGTGTTGTTTGTGCGACGACAGCGCCTTGGAACAATTGCGCCGGTTTATTGAACGTTTCCGTTTATTTGCCAACCCGAAGAATGGGGGGGTCAGGGGTTTCTTTTGTTTCTTTTGCCAATCCAAAAAATGGGGTGCCTGGGATTGGGATTTGCTTCTAGTTGGCGTGTCTGCGCGGGAGAAGGAGACCGAGGGTCGTGCCTAGCGGGCGCAAAAAATCTCGATTCGTGACTACAAAACACGCCTTCGTGATGTTTTGTAAGTTGGCGTTATGTGTCACCTTTTTATCCTTGATTTGCTCATCATTGACGTTTGGTTGCCGCTCCAAAGGTCGATGTGCTTGGGTTCCTTTCTAGTGGCCGTGTCTCCGCGGGAGACGGGGGCTTTCGACATGATACGCGTGTTTTGTGCGGGTTTGTATTCGACGCAGGTGGCGAGGCTGGAGGTCAAGGACCAATTGTTTACGTGTTGGCTCTGCGACGACAGCGCCTTGGAACAGCTGCGCCTTCGCATCCCTGGCTACGTGCCCGGCAGCAAGACGGTTATCCCTGAACTGACACAAACTTCGGACCAGGTACAGTGCGATGCCCTGTTGAAGAGCGTTCGTAAAATTGGAAACGGAATTCAGAGCGGTCTGATCGGCTTGTCACGCCTTGCGATTCCTATACTAAAACGTAGATGATGCCCGATTCGAGATGAGAACGGTAATTCTGGCTTGTTCCGAGGGGCTCTTAAATTGGATACGCAGCTGAATGGGTGTTGTTGATGGTGGTGGTGGTGGTGCGGTGCAGATGCTGGTGTTGGTGTTGGTGTTCGGTGTTGATGTTGGTGTTGGTGTTGATGTTGGTGTTGGTGTTGTTGTTGTTGTTGTTGTTGTTGTTGTTGTTGTTGTTGTTGTTGTCGTTATGGTGGTGGTGGTGTTAGTGTTGATGGTGGTGGTGGTGTTAGTGTTGATGGTGGTGGTAGCCACGCCGCGTCGAATTAGTTTTCCCCGAAAAACGTGGAGGCAGTTTTCACAGCAGTAGCAGTAATCCAATTCATGCTGTCGGTCCTCGCTCCTTCCTTTCCTTCCTCGAGGCTCGTCTTTTATCTTTTTTTTTAACAGCTTTACGGGCTGGAGTGTATCAGGAGCTCGCAAACTCACGCACCCATGATCCTATCCATTGCTTTATGTGTGGCCGAGAAAAAAACGTAGTTTTTCGCTTGCGCGGTGGATAATACCAGGTTACGTCGCTTTTTGACACGTTCGCGTGACACTCTCTCCTCAGCCGCGCCCCGCCCCTGCATCACTTGCACCCTGTCAGTGCCCGAAGAAACCTTAACCTTGAGTTGCATGGAAAAGAACAAAACAACAACAGCAAGCAACCAGCAATGAACGACATGCCACAAGCAACAAGCACCAGCCGACCAACCGTAGCGCAACATGGAACACATACGCACCCCGTATATCACGAGCGCAACTGGGGCATGCTGTCACATGCAGCTATAAATCGGGAGTGGCACGAGCACAATTGAGGCATGCTGTCACGTGCAGCTTCAAGTTGGGAGTGTCGATTACTTTTTCGACCTCGCAGAGGACTGTGTCTTATTTTTCGTGGATTTACCGTAAAAAGCACAAACCAAAGCAAGCCACTAGAGCCACAACAACGACCACAATCACAACCACGCGCGATCGGAGCCCCACGCACAGCTTGCAAATACGGGTTTCGACGAAATGTTCGACCTCACAGCTGAAGTGTACCGCGATATTTGTATAGACACAAACACGTAACGAAAACCACCCCCCCTCCCCCCGACACAACTAAACAAATGCTCGTTACGAAAATAGGGCTTGCAAGAAGACCGGGAGGCGCCTCCAATCGAAGCCGATGTCACGGCGAAGCGGCTCCGGTTATCGGCCGACCCCCAGCCAGCCCGGAAAAAGGCTGTAAATCCTAAACCAGCCGCGAAAAAAGCTGTCGATCCTAAACCAGCCGCGAAAAAAGCTGTCGATCCTAAACCAGCTGCGAAAAAAGCTGTCGACCCCAAACCAGTCCGGAAAGAAGCTGTCGACCCCAAACCAGCCCCGAAAAAAACGGTGGACCCCAAACCAACCCCGAAACCAGCTGTCGACCCCACACCCGCTCCGGCAGAGCCTGGGCCCACCCAAGCCCCCCCCTCAAGGGCCGCGCGACCTCCCGGCAAGCCCTCCGCCAAGGCACCCGCGAAAACCGGCAAACCTGTCAAGGCAGCCGGTAAAGCCGTCAAGCCCGTCAAGGCAACCGCCCAAGCCGTCAAACGCGCCAAGGAAAAACAACCGCGATCAGCTGCCGCCACCAAATATATCTTGAAGAAATTGGGAGCCTCCCTGGTCCAGGGGTCCGCCCGTGCTCCCTCCCCCGGGGCCGCGCCTCCTGTCGTGACCGCACCGGCTCCGGCCAATGGTGATGGCGCGGCCCGCGTGAAAGACCCCAGCGGAAAGGGTGGTGAGGCGAATAGGGGATTGCCGTTACATCGGCCTGAAGAGACTGTGAGGCCGCAGCAGCAACCAGCGCAATTAGCGGCGGAATCAGCGGCGGGGCAGCAAACATCGCAGCTTGCGGCGGAATTAGCACCGGGGCAGCAACCATCGCGGTTTGCTGCGGGGCACCAGCGACCATTGCAGTCTGCGGCGGGGCATCAGCGGCCATTGCAGTCTGCGGCGGGGCATCAGCGACCATTGCCGTCTGCGGAGGGATTGACGGCGGCGGGATTGCCGGCGAGACGAAAGCAAACATTGCCGTTTCCGGCGGAATTGCGGGCAGGGTATCAGCCGCGATTGAAGGTTTCGGAGGGATTAGCGTCGGGAGGACAGCAACCATCGCAATATGCGGCGGGATTGCCTACGGGGCATCAGCGAACATTGCCGTCTGCGGCGGAATTGCCGGCGGGACATCAGCAAACATTGCCGTCTGCGGCGGGATTGCCGGCGGGACATCAGCAAACATTGCCGTCTGCGGCGGGATTGCCGGCGGGGCGACGGCAACCATCGCAGTTTGCGGCGGGATTGCCAACGGGGCATCAACCATTGCAGTCTGCGGCAGAAGTGCCGACGGGGCGACGGCAACCATTGCCGTTTCCGCCAGAATTGCGGGCGGGGTATCGTCAGCCATTGCAGTTCGCGGCGGCATCGGGGTTGGGGCGACAGCAACCATCTCAACATGCGGCGGGATTGCACGCGGGGCGGCAACAACCATCGCAATTTGCGGCGCAATTGCCGTCGGGGCGACGGCAACCATCTCAACATGCGGCGGGATTGCCGGCGAGGTGGCAAGCGTCTCAGTTTGCGGCGAGACCGCCGGCGGGGAGACAGCAACCAATGCAATATTTGACGGGATTTCCAGCGGAGCATCAGCAACCATTGCATTTTGCGGCGGAGTCGACGACGGGACGACAGCAACCATCTCAGTATGCGGCGAGATTACCGACGGGGCAGCAGCCATCGCAGTTTGCGGCGGGATTTTCGGCGGGGCGACAACAGCCGCCGACGGGACTGACAGCGGGGCAACAACCATCGCAGTTTTCGGCGGGATTTGCGGGACAGCAACCATCGCAGTATGCGGCGCAATTGGTGGCGAGGCAGCAAACATCGCAGTATGCGGCGCAATTGGCGGCGGGACAGCAACCATCGCAGTACGCGGCGGGAATGGAGATGGGGCGGCAACAGCCATCGCAATATGCGGCGCAACTAGAAGGCGATGAATCGGAACATTCCGAGGTTTCGGCGTCCGATTGCGTGGTTGGCGGGTTCGGGTTTCTGTTTCCGAAGCCCGGCGCGGCGGGATCTACGGGGGCTCCGGAGGTGTCAGCAGTACACGGAGCGTCGGATTTACGTGGAGTGTCGGGGGCGCCGGGGATGCCTGGGGTGCCTGCGGTGTCGACAGCACCGCCGGTGCTGGGTGGGCCAGGGAGCGGCGGCGGTGGTGGCGGTGTCGGACGTGGCGTTGGTTCTTGTGTTTCTGAGTCGGACGGGGATAGCGAGGTGTCTGTTGGAGGCAGCTTTGGGGTCGTCCGGATGGGAGATGGGGGGAGTGACGTGGGTGTGTCTACTGCTGAGAGGCTCGGCTTCGGCGGTGGCGTGGGCGTTGGCGGTGGCAGTGGCAGCGGCAGCAGCAACAGCAGCAGCGTTAGACCTTCTGCTGCGGGGGGCGCGTCTTCTCGGTGGCCGGCGTTGGATGCTATGGCAGAAGAAGCGTGTCACACCTTAGGCGTCGCAGGAGGAGAAGGACGGGCGGACGGGTGGCAACGGCGAGAGATTTCTCGCACGAGCGTGCAGGTGGAGGCGGAGGCGGAGGCATCGCCGACATCATCCGTGCTATCACCAGCGTCTAATTTAACCCCGGAGTCGTGGTCCTTGTTCACCGGCGTCCGAAAACCCGCTTCCGTTCCCCCGCCTTTAGATGGCCCCGGAAAAGGAGCGACTTTTTGGCCCGCCGGTACCGCCTCGACAAGGCGTAGGAAGTCCTCGTCTGGTGACCCTAGAGGAGATACAGGGGGAAGTGACGCTACCGAGAGCGACGCTAGTGGGAGCGGTGCAGAAGCTAGCGCCGAAGACGAGGAAGATAGTGAAGGTGATGATGTCTCGATGGGCAACGGTGGCGGTGGTGGCGGAGCGGGGAGTGGCGGTGGTGTCGCTGTCCATGCCGAGAGTGAGATCAAAGAGGACGGTGATGGAGAGGACATAGAAGACCAGGCGTGGGAGGAGTTGAGCACGGACTCAAGCGACTGCGATTTGTGCACCAGCCACGAGTACGAGTTCGGAAGACACGGCGAAGAAAGGTCCGGAGAATGCAGAGGAGGCGGGCACGGGGGAAGGGGGCGGCGGGGATCGGCGACTTGTGATCGTGGGGGAGAGTCCGAGGTCTTCGAGTGGGACAGACGCACGAATCGCGTTGGGGGGTGCATTGACGACGTGTCCCGCGGTTTGGAAAATGTTCGCATACAGGTGAGACTGGTGGGGGTTGTCTCTCGTCTGGTTTGTGCTTCTTTGAGACATTTTTTGGAGTTGGCTGTATTTTTGCATGGCGTTTTGTTCGTGTGTCCTGTTGCTTGTGTGGCTGTTGTCCGTCCAACGAGATGGTTGTGCTTGTTGTGTGCACCCGTTTTAGGAATTGAAAAATATCCGGGTTTTTCGCGATTCGAGTCCTTTCTCGCGGGTTGGGTGGGGTCTAGGCAATCTGACCCTGCCCGTCAGATTTGAGTACCTGCTGACACGATGCGATCCGACGCGCAAAGTTTCGAGCACCTCCTGACCCGACTCGACTCGGACCGCGAGTGTTCTAAAGGAACATCCTGACCCGATCTGCGGGCCGGGTCATGATCCGTGGAAAACACGACGAAAGCGAGTGACGATCACAACGTTGGCCGTAACGAACAATCCGGACTGCGGAGGCGGGGTATCATGGACGAGTACCGGAACATCGTTACCTTTGGCACTGCGTGGTCAAATAACTATGCTGTATTTGCCATCAACGTGTTATCTGTGTTTTGTAGGCCATGAGCACGGAGCTCGTCTCTTTGGGAGAAGGCGTTGACACGGACACTGGTACACTGGTTGTGCTGGATTTTTTTGTAGATGGGTGGAAGTATCAGTTTAATTTGAAGAAACGCACACACTCCAAAAACGCACACCGAAACTTTGACGCGTACAGTTGCGCGACACTCGAGGTGCATGGCGCTACTTGTACGGCACGCTCGCACCATGAAGGACAGCATCTGCCCTTTGTGTTTGTGGCGTGTGTGGCGAGCGAACTTGCTTGCTGTGCGCTTTTCGTGGGGTGCTTTTGTTGTACTGAATGGGTAGACCACGCAACACTCCCGCCCACCAGCTTACGCAGGCAGTGCGTAGTATGCCTAAACTCCCCGTACGCCTGAGGCATCTTGGCCGCGATGTCCTTCCTAGTCACGGGTGCCAGCTTTTCGACGGGGACGTACGCCCATATTCGTGGCGCCTTTCATTGCGTCCAGGTGGTCAACGAGGTTGACGGGGAGAAGCTCCCAAAGTTCATCTACTCGCCCAACTACGTCATGGGGAAGGGCGTCCAGCAGGAGATGGACCCGGACTCCATGGTGAGATATTGTCGGTGCCTGATAGCTTTCATTTAAACCTGTAGTGCCCCATGTGTACCGACCAAACAAGTCGCGGGAGTGCGAGCTAATCAACAGCGCCTATAATACGAGGGGAGTGCAGAAGCGCCAGCACTATTATGCTCCATGGGTGAGTGTCTTACGGCTGCCCGGCAACACAGTTCGGATTCATCTCCTGCCTCAGCAGCTCGGCTTGCCTCGTGTGGCGCCATGCTGTAATCGTCGGGGGGGGAGGACTCGTGCAATTTCTCCCTCTTGCTTCCTTATTGTTAGTTGTTTAAGTCGTAATGGTGAAATTAGTGTATAACGCTCTAGAGGGATATATGTATGTTTTTTTCCTGCTGGTAGCCTTCATCGGAAAGGTAACATGGTTTTTATTTTTGCCCTGTTCAACTCGTTACGAGAGTTCTCTTGTTACCCAAGGGTGTTTTTTACGTTTTTCCTTATCGTGGGGTCTCTCAACAGGGAATATCTCCTGTGTTTAAAATGGTCTTATTCCGGAAAAGTGACCTAGTTATGCCCGTTACTTACTATCAATAACCACGTTGCGACTACACCAACTCCCGAAACCCGCACCGCTGCGCTTGCCTTCGTTCCAAGCGCCTGACGAGGACAAAGGCCAATATCCGAATCCGAACCATGTTCCTAGTCCGACTCGTTGTCCGAATTTTTCACCCAAATAGCATTCAAACCCGTACCGAGCATTTCAATGCGACCCGTTTTCCGGGTTCGAATCCGACCGAATCCGCATCCGAAATTGAGCCTTGTTCCAAGTCCGCCTTTTTTCCGGATTACTGTCCGAAGGCCACTTCTTGCGCGGTCGGATTCCGTCAGTCGAAAACGGCCCTTTTCGACTGTATTTTTTCGATTGTATGCTTCTGGTCCTTATCGTCAGTCGAGTCGATTTTTTAGTTTTTGTGCTCTTCCTAGAGGCGTTTGGTGTGAGCAAATACTGCTGTATGGCAGTCGAAAATCGGTTGGCAGCTGTCTACTGCCTCTGCTTCGCGCGTTCTCCGCGAGCAACGCGTGCTTTGCGCGCGACGAACCCTCGTCCAAGCGGGTTGGTGGGGTTGGGCTAAGCCGAAAACCGCCAAAGCTACGTTCGTGGCGTTGCACTCAGCGGAGAGTCGCCAAAGCTACAGCAGGCGTAGCCGTTGTTGGCAAAATGGCATCGGTACCACGGGCTGCCGCCGTATAGACGCTGCTGGAGAAAGCGGAGCTAGGAATGCGCTACGCTGACTTGCGGCGAGAAGCAACAGCAGTGGTTGACAAGCTAGCTTCGGCGCTGTTGTATTATGTTGCTGTGTAGTACTTGGTACGGGTGTGTGGGCGTGTGGGTGTGTTTGTGGTGGGACGAGTGATGCAATGAGTTAAAAAAACCCGTGTAAAACTTGTTCGAGTGGGTTTTTCGACTGGCAGATCGAACACCTCAACTTTGTCAACCGGATCCGCCAGTCGGAAAACTCAGTCGAAACAATTTGAGTCGATAAAGCTCCTTTCCGAATGGGTAAGAAAGCCTGATTTGGGCTTCAGTCGAAAAAAGCCGTTCTCGACTGACAATCCGACTGTGTAAGAATGGCCGAACCCTGCACGATTTTTTTCCAAACCCAAATCCGAAGTTCAGTTCTGCTGACAGGCAGGCGTGTTGCGATTGCACCGGCTGCAGAGACCCGAACCGCTACGCGTGCTTTAAGTTGCAAGAAAAACACCCGACGACGAGGCCATCGGAATCCTTGCCCGTATCCGAACCTAAACTGACGTCTTTTTGGAGTGTAACTGATGCGTGCAACGATAGAGGTAGGTGGCAGTTTTCGTCTGGAGTGTTTTCTGAATGACGGGGCTCCTTAACCCCCTAAGAGCCCCCGAACCCCTCCCTATACTAAATCCAAGTAATTTTGTCCCCAAAAACGGGTTTCCAGTCGTAAAGGGGTTAACCCAAAATCGTCGGAAAGTAAATAAATAACAGACCATTTTTTCCATGATTCTCGTTGTGTACCTAGGCCATGGGATTTTCCATCCGGTATGATAGCAGTTTTATTTTTCTCCTGATCAGTTTTTCGGGGAGGTCTTGAGCCCCCAAATTGAGGAACCTCAGAAAGTGGCGCACCTCTGTCGTGGCACGCGTCGAAAATTGTTTCGATAACCCTTGTCCGAATCCGAACCAAAACTCACTACAGCATCCGAATTCGACTGCTTATCCTTATCCGAACCCGGATCCGAATCATTTTCAGAATCACTGTCCTGATTATGTTTCGGAGCCTTATCGACTATCTGAATTGGAACCCTTACCCGAATCTGGAAATAGTTCGTTTCGTTGGCAGAAGTTGCGACTTCCTCCGAACTCCGAACCGTGTTTCGAATCATTGTTTTCGCTGACCCCAAATATCGGAGTTATCATCAGAAGCCGCGACGATTATCGGGTTCGAAACTTTTTTCTGAAAATGTTATTTGTCGAACCCTTAACGATTGTCCGTGTCCGAATCTCGGAACATTCCGTTTTCGGTTTTACAGGCGTGTTGCGATTGCACCGACGGCTGCCGAGACCCTAGTCGCTGCGCGTGCCTTCGGCTGCAAGCACCCGACGAAGAAATCGAGCTAACCAGCGCAGACGATGACGTAGGACCCTCGACAGGAGGTGGTGGTGTTGGTGTTAGAGCGCCCGTGGACAGGGGCACCTTTAATGATGGGAAATTCTACAGTGATGAGGGGTTGCTGCTGCGAGAACGACAGGCTGTTTTCGAGTGCCACGCCAGGTGGGCCGTGGGAGGGGTGGTGATGGTGGTGGTGGTGGGGTTGTTTTGTTTTTGTTGTCGTCGTCGTCGTTGCTGTTGTTGTTGTTGTTGTTGTTGTTGTTGTTGTTGTTGTTGTTGATGTTGTTGTCGTTGTCGTTGTCGTTGTCGTTGTCGTTGTCGTTGTCGTTGTCGTTGTCGTTGTCGTTGTCGTTGTCGTTACTGTTGGTGGTGGTGGTGGCGTTGATCTTTATGTTATTGTTGTCGTTGATGTCGCAGCTCTGCTGTTGTCGATGTTGTTGTTGCTGTTGTCGCCACCGCTCCCGCCCAAATTTATCGGCAAATTCTGGTCACAGTCAAAGAGGCACGGCACGAACGATTGGAGCGGTAGCCCGTATTTACTTATCTTTCACTTGAGGTTGTTCACACCCTAATACCCTAACCACCCCAAAAACAGAGCTCGAAGAATAGACGATGAGTCATTCCACAGCCTAGGATTAAAGTCGCATTCTATTGTAAAACACGACGTGGGTGGATAGTTCCTCAGATGAGCTACGTCAAGGTCGCATTCTATTGTAAAACACGACGTGGGTGGATAGTTCCTCAGACGAGCTACGTCAAGGAGGACTGTGTTTGGCCAAAAAAAGTACGCCCTTATCGTAGCACGCGTCCAATCACAGGAAAAAAGTCAGACTTCATAGCTTCCGTACTAGTTTGTCATCAGACAATGACCGCCTTTGTATCACCCCGTTAACCCTGGTACTAGCTAATAATAGCTCTAAGGGGAGTCGCCGACCTATATGCTTCATGAGGACATGGTACGCCCCGTAACGCCGCGCGATCGGTGTATAGCACACAGGTTGCAAAATGAGTTTCGACCAGGTCGTCGATCTCCCAGGCGTAGTGTATTGTATGTATGTGTTTTTTATATGAGCACGTTTTCTTGCGCTCTCTTCGGTGCACCGTAGCTAAAATGGCAATACGCCCGAACAACAAAATATTGCCCACTCCCTTACCCACGCCTTTTCCTGCAATGGAAACCCTTTCTCTGCGTCCTGGCTTCAGGTGCTCGTGCAACCCACGGATTTTTTCTTGCATTCTCTTTGGTGTAATGCAGTACCTATAGCACAGATGGTAAACTTCCCAATACAGAAATACCGCCACCCCCGTCACGCCCCCTACCCCGGCCGTGCGTACTCCCCATTTACTGGAAACCCCTCTCTGCCTCGTGACTGCAGGTGCTCATGCAACCCGCTGAAGTGCAAGAACCGGGTGGTGTCAAACGGCGTCCATCTGCGCCTGCAGGTATTTTTCGTCCGTTCTACGGTATCTCGCGGATTTCTGATACCTTTTTCGTCTCAGAAATTACTGTGGTTTTGCAAGAAAATTTCCGTGCTTCTTGCTGAATTTGTCGATCTATCTGCTGTATTATTATTGCAGCAGGGTCCGTCCCAAACACGGGTGAAGGGGTTAAAATACTGTAGAATCATCGCGCAGTGGGGGTGCAGCAGATTCTAAGAATTTTCTGAACTCCTAACCTGAGGAGGTCAATACCATCATCATCATCACCATCATCATCATCATTATCACACGAAACATGACATCGGAGGCCTTCCCTCGTGCAATCCGACCATCGCTTCTATGCGTTAGCACTGAAACAACTTGCAGCTGCTGCTCGGAGAACGCCCTCGGCTTTTCTTGGACGTATTTTTGAGCTTTTGCCGTGCTAGCGTGCGATGAGGATCAATCACCCCTCGGTCCGAAACTCCATCTTTCTCCCCGACCCCGACTGTGTCGGAGGAGGCCTGGGGCGTGCTTGCACCGTGCCCGGGCTGCCGGCTGGCCGGGTGTGCTGCAATCGTTTCTGGCAAAATTATTTCAAATGTATCAGATGTGAGTTCGACCAGTTGAGCGGTCGATACTGAGTTCCAACAGTTGAGCGGTCTAGATTCAACGTTGCACGCTGTGTAATTCACGAGTCTCGTGGCCAATACACAGGAGTACTTGCACACAGGAGAGGAGAGGGGAGAGAGGTCCAGGTACATGTGGTTGGACTGCTAAGAAGGATGACACAGCAGCACTACGTTCGAGGTCATGGATTTCTCGTCCTCACGACCGTTCCCTTGTTTTGTCCCTTCAATTTATACAAACCCCCTCCACACTCGCTTCACCTCATACTATGAACCGACTTAATACCACACCGTACCCCTTGGCAGTATTTTGTCGCTTCTACGGCCCCTCTCCGCTTCGTTTACTACCTGTCTTGCGGGCATGGGCGAGGCCGCAGGCGGGCGTCAGCCCGCCGCGGCGAAGCCCTCCTGGTATGCTTGTAAAAATATCAGAATAGCCGGTGGTTCGACAGTTGAGGAGCTCAACCGCTCAGACACATTAGTTAATCCAACAACGGCAACCCCTACCGTGTTAGTACCGTGGAATGGCTCGTTAACCCTAAGTAACTACTTTGAACTATATACTGTGGGGAAGGCAAGGGGACGGTAGGGGGGATGTTACGACTGTTCTCATGCACCCCTATTTCCACTACAGGGTTTGAGCTATCATATCATGTCCCACATACTATCGTATCATGCTATCGTATCATACTATCGTGTCATGCTACAAGGTTCCCCTTCGGGAGGTGGACACGTGCCTCCCGGGGGCGACGCAAGTCGAATGACTACAACTGATGAAGTATTTATGCAGAAGGTGTATATCGGAGGGATGCGTAGTGGAAACAATGTGGATAATATAAGATATCACAGACATTTGGAGGAGGAGGGTTGGGATATTGCTGAGGCTCGGTGTGATAAGTTATTTGAAAGTCCACTCCGTATAACTGCGTGGCAGCAATTAATTCTACGTTTGTACTGCTGTCGCTGCTGTTAGAGGAATCATTGGTGTCAATTTGTTGTTTGTTTTCTGTGTCCAGTATTTTCCCCCGCGCGCTTAAACAGTTAAACAGTTTATACCGATGTTTGTTGCCGATATGGTCTGTTGTGTGCACATCGTTACTTTTGCTTGAGTTGTGTTGCTACTTTATATCTCTTTATACAGGTTTCGCTACTGCTGTATGGTAACCACCGTGTCAATTGTGAGGGAGAACTCACAGTAATGACATAGTTCACGTCGTTGCAGCGGGTACATATACACCGCGCCCGCGTCTAGCAGTGCGGGAAAATTCTCTCGCAAATACATTTTAATGCCACCCCGATGTACGTGCGAGGACTAAAGTTCCACCGTGTGTGTAGTAGACGTATTTAAGCCTGACGATATGCCTATATTTTTGGCTCTAAACCAAATTAAGCCCTATCGTGTTTTAAATGTCTTAAAAATAGGTCTATTTTATCGACCTAACGACCACGGCAGACCACGGTGAGATGTGGATTTTCCCAAAATATGCACTTGGGCACATTTTGGCCCAAGTGCATATTTGAAGCAATTTTCCGAGTATTTTCCAGCAAACAACAGCATTTCAGACGACAAAAGCTCGAGGAAACATCAGACACTCTGCAGCAGCAGCACAGCACAACACCCACGCAGTAATTGCAACGCTCAACCTAGCAAGCCGCTTGGTGTATCCCCAACCCGGGTTAATCAACCTGCGTGTACAACACCATCAGAAACGTTGGCGGTGGTCAGAGGCGACCCACTCTCGTGGAGCGGCATGCCTCTACGTACTGTTACTTGAAAAGGAGTCCTTGTTCATTCACGAGGATCGAGCGCACACACAACACAACACACCACAAAACAAAACAACACAGCACAACACACAGACAACCAGCACCCCAACAGCCAACCCAACTACAGCACAACTAGCCGGTGGAAAACGCCCGCGAGACTCCTCCTACCCTGGCGTTCTCTGCGGTCAGAGAACTGGGAGTCTGACATAGTTCGTCGCGCGCTCGTGCTCCTGCTCTCTCGTCCTGAGAGGCTGTAATTTTTCGATGACACATTTTTTTTGTTTGGTTTTTGTGCCCGATGTAGCGCATGGCCGGAGCTGCTGCTGCAGTTTACAACCCTGTTGCCTCTTTCCCGCGGATGCCTCCATTTCGAGGGTGGAAACTGAACCGGGTTGAGGGCCAGTCCTGCTGTGCTGCTGTACTGACTGCCACACTGAGGCACACCAAGGGCGGCAGACGCCTGCGAAGTATCCTACATATGAAGCGAGTATGGAGTACGAAGCACTCAATGTTTTTGCCAGGCACCAGTGTTTTGTTTTGGCCGTTTGTTCAAGCTCGCACAGCATGGGCAGGGGAGGGTCTTTCTCGAAGTTTCCACCCACTCATGTGCTGACTCATGACATGAATCCTCGTCTTGCCATCTGCGTCTGGAGTAGTGCAGAAATATCATAGTCTATTTTCAAGTAGTTTGATCTTTCCTCGGCTTTTCTTTTTATGCGTACTGAAAGAGACCACTATTTCGAGTTTTAGACATATGGTGTTTTTTTTATGCGTTTAAGGTCGAAGTATCGAATGGCCTAGCTCTTCCAGTTGGAAGTACTTAAGACCTAACCTCGAGGCTTAAATACGTCTAGTGTGTGGTTGCCCGGGGACAGAAGCGTCTCATACCCCGCAAAATAGAGCCAGTCTCGGCGGCTTTCCGCGGCCATAGCTCGCGCCACGGACGTCCCATGAGCCCGGCACACGACTGATAATATACCGACGGGTGGTCTGATCGCATTGCAGAAGAAAGCACACCAAAAAACTCTGCGCCGGCGGAGAAAAAGGGACGGACTAGGCAAAAAAAGCAAAATGGTACATATGCATATCATATCATACTATCATATCATACAATCGTATCATACAATCGTACCATACTATCATATCGTACTAGCACATCATACTATCATATCATACAATCATATCATACAATCGTACCATACTATCATATCGTACTAGCACATCATACTATCATATCATACAATCATATCATACCCTCATATCGTACTATCATATCATACTATCATATCATACTATCATATACCTGGTAATACTATCATACCATACCCATACCATACCATACCACATCATACTCACACGAGTGACTCTAATA
Source organism: Undaria pinnatifida (assembly GCA_012845835.1). Taxonomy (NCBI): domain Eukaryota; class Phaeophyceae; order Laminariales; family Alariaceae; genus Undaria; species Undaria pinnatifida. Next base: position 11,917,510 of record JABAKD010000004.1, read on the forward strand.
ATACCTCACGAACGAAGGTAATGTAAGATATGCTTTTTTTGTCGCAGCGCAGCTTGCCATCTCATTGCGGATTCCTATCGGAAGATTATTAGTATCAGTATTAATATTAGTATCAGTATTAGTATTAGTACTAGTATTAGTATTAGTAGAGCAGCACGAAAGGGAATATGGGGGGTCACTCGCGCGACTGACCCCGAGCCAGTGCAAAAAATGGCTCAAAAAATGGCACCCCTGCCGCAGCTTTTCATTCGAAAGTCATTTTTGCTTTGGCGATATTCATTCGCTGTGCGCCTGAGCCATTTTTTTTGCTCATCAGGTTGCTTTTTCGTTTGGCTATAAACGTACCCGTGGTGCATGTTCATTCGCTGTGTGCCCAGGCCATGGTATTTGCTCATCAGGTTGCTTTTTCGTTTTGTTATAAACGTACCCGTGGTGCATGCGGGAAGAGTTAGGCTTCCCCCCCCCCCCCCCCCCCACCCACGCTCCCCGTGAAAGCCCACGAAGCTATCGGTCATGTTCACGAAAGCGCACGACACCTCGAAAGCACCACGAAATGCGCTACGAAAGCACCGTGGAACGTTCGAAACGCCCCCCACCAAAGCACCACGAAACGCACTATGAAAAGCAACACGAATATGCCCATGAAACGGTTTCCCCCGTCGTAGTATTAAAACAATACAAGGGCGCATGTTACGTCAAAAATTGGGTGCGAACGGCGCCCGTTCGCGCTCGCACGAATTTGGCAAAATAATTGCGAACGACACGAGCGAACGGCAACCGCAATTTTTCAAGGTGTGGGTTCAGGGGATGGAACACTGTCATCCCCTTCGGAGGCAAAAATGTTGAAAAGCGGTAGGGGTTTCCAGTACATGTAGAGGCATTTACCAACAGGGGTTATTTTTGGGTTTATGGGAGCTGCAAGAGCTATGCGGACGTCGCGTGGATTTGCGAACGCGAGCACATGTAATATGCGTAACAGCATTCTGAGTTGACTTTTCGTTCCGATCGGCAGTTGCGAATGTAATAGGTATCAACTCAGGGTGACTCCACGTTAGTACAGCAGCACTCCAGAACGGAAATGGCACTATTGATAGTTTTGCTTGCTTTTGTTTATTGAACCTCACTCACAAGGAGGAGCGGGAGTGTTGGAAACAAGGAAAACCGTAGAACATGACATGAAGAAGTTTGATACGCTAGGTACTGGTTGTAGCGAAAACACGAGGAGATAAATGGTGGCGACAAACGGCTGAACACGAAGAGAAGACAAGATGAGCGCAACGTTTTGGAGTGTAGTGCCGTATAATATGGAAAAAACGCAATGAGCTCCCAAATGTTGGCGGTGTTCATAATGGAGACGCGCGTTTTATGTGATACATGGAAACACGCAATGAATGCCCATATGTTGGAAGTGTTTCTATAAGGAGTGGGAACAATCGTTATGCCTCCAAAAGGGGTGCGTGGTCACGTAATGACTACCAGGCAAGGCAAGCAACAAATTAGGACTGTGCTCCGTCTTGCAAGCGAATGCGTGATCCACGGGTCAAATGACGAAGGCAAGCAACAATTGAGTATGCCCTTTCCCCCCCGCCGCCTTCCTCCGCTGTATTTGCCGCCTCCCAAGGTTTTCCGATGTCCCGAACCTGGAAAGGGATGGGGATTGCGCTGCCGAGACCGAATCCCCGCGGGGTCGTTCGTGGCTTGCTACTTGGGCGAGGTCCTTCGAGACCGCGATGCAGACGAGCGAGGCAAAACAAACGGCGACGACTACCTCTTTGGTCTCGATTTCGCCAAACACGAGACTGGTCGGGGCGGCACCTGCTGGGACAGCAACTTCGGCTTTAACGGCAACAACAATGACAATATTAGCGCTGAAGCTACGGGGAAAATTACGTCCCCCATCGTCATTTCGGACCCGCTCCCGCCCGAGGAGCAGAACGGGCGCACATGTCGTCCTGACTTCCCCATCTCTAAGCCGTTGTCGGAGGGAGGAGAGGACGAGGACACGTCCCATTCCGTTTCCCCGTCCTCGGAGCTCTTGTCGAAAGGAGAGAGAGAACGGCGCAAGTCTCATCCGGTCGCCGCTGCCGCTGCCACGGAAAGCGTCGCGCGTCAATCTACCGCGGTTCCTGCGGGGCTTGCCGCCACCCCTGGAGAGAAGGGACCACCCTCCGGCAAAGCCGCGAGCACGGTCGCTGTCGCTGTTGCCCGTGCGAACGGCCGCGCTCCCCCCGCGGATGCTTCCCTGCCGAAAGTCTGTGATCTGCGCGACTTTTTTTCGAGAGGCGCGCCCACCGGCAGTGGTGGCAGCGTTAGCAAAGGTTGTGTCAGCAATGGAAAAAAAAGTGGGGAAAACGCGGGAAGGACACAACCAGGCGACCGTCGCGGCAGCGCGGGCAAGAGTTGTGTCGGCGATGAAAAATCTTGTGGAGAGGGTACGGAAGGGACACAGTTACGGCTGACGGCGGCGGCGGCGGCGGCGGCGGTGGTTGCGCTGCCTGTGGCTACCTCTCACCGCGACCCCGCGAGAGAAACGCCGACGAAAACCGCAGTTGAATCCTTGCCGTCCCCCAAGGCGCCCCCCTCTCCTGGAGGCATGTCGACTCCCCTGCAGCGGTTCATGGAAAAATCCGGCTGTAAAGACGCTTCGCAGGCGGCGCCGTTCATGCGTGGCGCGAACGGCGATGTAGACGCCGCGTTGGAAACGTACTTTCGGGTTTTCCCACCCAAATCCTGCCCTGCTGCAACGAATGTCCCACCCAAACCCCGCTCTGCGGCAATGGACGTCTCTCTTAAGTCCCCCTCGGTGGCGATGGACATCTCTCCTGATTCCCGCCCTGTAGCAATGGATGTCGAGGAGAGCATCGATTGCAGGATGGATGTCGAGAAAAACTCAGACCACCCTAAAAAAGACGCCTGTAAAGGATCAGGGGAGGCGGAGGTGGGGGTTGGAGCTGATGCTTCAACGAAAAATGTAGAGTCACTAGATTTTGACCTGGAAGGCGCTGCAGGCGGGGGGACGGCTAGCGCTGCAACGGGATCAGGGGAGCGGGTGGAGATGATGACCATCGCAGGGGTTGGCGGTGGTGGTGGTGGTAGCGGGGGTACCTCGCCGGAGAAAACTCTGCGACACCTTTCCGGAGACGCCTTGGTCGCGTGGAGAGCAGAATGGAACCGCCGCGAACGAGAAGCCTACCGCCGAGAGCGGGAAGAGGAGTTAGAGGACACGGTGATGCCAGATACAACCAACGCAGATTCTACCGAAAACGTCAAGGGTGCCCCCCCGCCGCGGCCCGGGCTTCATGCCGCTGGCGACAGGGATCGCCTTGCGGGTGATACGATACTGGGTGATAAGACACCCGGTGATAAGTCTGCGGGTTGTACGTCGCCGGGTGATAAGACAGCGGGTGATACGAGAGCCGGTGATAAGCCAGCAAATGATACGACACCGGGTGATGAGCGAGCGGGCGATACGACACCAGGTGATAAGTCAGCGGGTGGTACAAAGAATCTAGCAGCTGCTGTTTCCCCCTCTCTGAAAACGGAGGGGGGTCGTCCGACCTCTCCTACCCTCCTTAAGAAGGAGATGGGTATGTCGGGCTCTGCCATCGAGGTCCTAGCGCAGGAGCTCGACGACTCGTTCGTGGATGGTTCCAGCGCGGAGACCGCGTGGGTGATCGACGAGCATTCTTCTGAGGTGCCCACTCCTTGTTGGGCGAATGCCCTCGCTCCTGCTGCGGCGGCTGCTGCTGGTTCGTCTTCTCCTTCTCGACGTGCTCTTGCGGGGAAGCCTTCGTCCTCGCGCGGTGAGAAGATGGTGGCGGCGCTGATGCGGTGTTTTTTGCGGTCGAAGCCGTGCACTGTAAGGTGTTGGGAGCACGGTGGTCGAGTCCTCGCGTGTTTGTTTTGCTCTTATTTTTGTTTTCGTTGGTCTTGTCGTTGCTGTTTCGTTATTCCGGTATTTTCTCCTTTCATGATTTCGCTTTCTTGTTTTTTGTTCTTGGTGTTTGTTTTCCCCTTCTTGTTAATTCTTTTTTTTTCTAGTCGCTTTTTTTTTTTTTTTCGTATGTGTGGTCGTCGTTGTTTTTTGCCTTTCGTCGTTTTCGGTTGTTTTTTTTTCCCGTGTCCTTGTTCTGCGTTGTCGATTTGTTATTTTGTTCTGCTTCATTTCGTTGCCGTTTTATTTGCTTCCGTTATGTGCCTCTCCATGCTTTCCCCTGTTCTTTTTTAACGTGCGACATGCTCACTATCGTTCGGCGTTACCCGGGGGTTCGCGCTCGTATGCTCGGCACTCCACCGGCTTAACCCCATTAGACGGTGCTATACCGTTTTTGACAACAAAAGCACTCACATTTAGTTCAAGAGGAATGTTTGAAGCGGTAAAAGGATTTACGCATCGTTTTCGCCAATTCTGTGCTTTCGGCCGTGCGTCGACCGCACCTCGCCCTCATTTCCCTTTCTTCAACAGCAAACAAGGCCACCACCACTACCAAAACCAACAAGACCGACACCAAGATGGTCAGGACGCCCGAAAAAATACGAACGGAAGACCGTTGGGTCAAGAATTCAGAAAACCGTTGGGTCAGGAATCTCCTCCCCAAATCCCCTGAGGCGGATCAAACAACGCCTACGCCTCTCGACGAACCCACCCGCGGCGCTGACACACCCGAAGAAAAGCGGGCGTCAAAACAATACAAGGTTTCTGCGGCGAGCCGCACGCCCAACGGGACGAAAAGCGAGGGGGGTGGTTCGGGGGGAAAGGGTGGTAGCCGTGCCGGGGGGGCTGATGAGAAGAGAAGTTCGTGGTCGATAGCGGCACAGTCGCCCCGCTCGGGCGGTTTGGGATTTGTGGAGGTGAGTCTCGGAGTTGTTGTTGATGATCTTGCTGATATTGTTATTGTTTTAACCGTGTCGGGGGGGCTGATGTGAAGAGAAGCACCTGGTCGATGGCGGCGCACGCTCTTGTGGTGATAGTGTTGATGTGAATAGTGTTGGTGGTTATGGTGATATGATCTCGATGACATTCCTAATGATTGAATGCCAACGCCGACCCCTAATGACGGTACCGGTGCCCTACTTCGCTGTGATCGATACGCACGACTGACCATGTGCAACGGTCCCGCATGCACGAAGCGGGGGCTGCGTCGATGGCAACGACGGCGCACCGCTCGCTGTCAAACGGTTGCGGTACATGACCACAAGACCAAATGAAGAACATTCCAACGCCTGCGTGTCTCCTGTACACCCCCTGCCATCGCCCTGACACGATCTGATCTCTTTGTCCGTTGAGCAGGCCCTGGTCGTGGACGCGAAAGAGTACGGCAACGTGGCAAGGTTCATGAACCACAGCTGCGACGGCAATCTCACCAAGCACGTGAGGATAAATGACCCACTGTAGACCCACGGCGTTTGCGGCAACGCTGCTTATTCTTGCGTACCCTACCCCCTCCGTTACACGCGTACACGCCCCGTCCGGCAACACTCCCTCCCCCTCCGCTACAGACTTTGCATAACCCCCCCGCCCCCCTCGGCTACACACGCACACCTCTTCACCCCTGTCAGCTACGGACTTACACCCCGCGTCGCCTTCTATCCCTTCTCCCCCCGTTGCTCCAGATGGTGTTTGCGGAGAGTCATGACGCTCGCATGCCGAGGCTGGCGTTCTTCGCCCCTCAGATTATCGAGCCGATGGAGGTGTGAGGAAACAAACCATGTTGTATCGTTTGTGGTTGTTGTTGTTGCTGCTGTTTTTGGCGGTGCATGAGCCGCTGGCGTCGCGTCGTGCCATACACAGCGTGCAAGGCCGTCCACGGTTGGGGTAGGACGGAACACACCTTGCGCCAACTTCGAAAAAAAAATTGAGGCGTAATTGACTTGAAACCCTGGCCCTCACAGTTATCCCAACGTGTTGGAGATTTCTCGCTGAAGATGAATTATAGCGTTAGTGTGAACTATCCTACCATTTTTTTGGATTGGACGATCAAACCATTTTTATGGATTTGACGATCAAACCATTTTTATGGATTTGACGATCAAACCATTTTTATGGATTTGACGATCAAACCATTTTTATGGATTTGACTATCAAACCAGTTTTATGGACTGGAAGCACTACGGTCTTTGCTACCAACTTTGGTAAAAAGGTTTGAAAAACTGTTGCAAGTAGTAAGTAAAAAACTTTGAACCCCGTAGAACGCCATCGTCCAAGGCCAACCCGACCCAGGAAAAGCCAGCGAAAACAACGGTTGGGACTATGTTTTCTCACGAACATTTTTTTGGTTTCGAACCTAATTTTTTCGTAGGTTGGTTAGCCTTGGGTTAGGATGTTCTTCGGGTACCACAACACTGCTTTGTTTTTTCGTTTTTACCTACCCACCACGATTTGGAAATCGCAAGCACGTTACGAGTAGACGTTGTTCGAAGCGCTACCAACCATTGTGACGAAGCAGCTTCGACCGAATGGTATACCTGGTAAGTGCACTTGACTTAACACCCTAACCCTGACTCCGATAGCCTGGGAAAAGGGTGACCCGACCCGACCCGTGAGATTTGAAAACCTCGCGAGCCGACCCGAGCCGACCCGACCCGCGAGATTTCGAACACCTTTCAACCCGATCCGGCTCGACCCGCGATATTTTGGAAACCTTCTGACCCGAGCCGCCACGACCGATGAAAAACCCTAGGAAATATCTCAGGCTGAACTGCAGTAGTAACGAGGCGTTATTGTGGATCAGTGAGGCGTTATTGTGGACTATCAACCATTTTTTCGGGACATGGTACGGTAGAGGTGACATGAGCTTTTTTCTGAGGCTGCTCAGGTTCGAAGCTCTATACCTTCTTTACCCAACACATGATTTTCTTTTGGAGAAAAGCGAAAGTGAAACCCAATGGACCAAGCCCCATGGACCGTTATCATAGGTATACCAAAAAGGCATCTTGCAAAACAAGAAGTAAATTCAGACGATTTTTCTGATAGGTCAAGGAGGGTTAAGGAGGGTTAAGGAGGGTTAAGCAGGGTTAAGGAGGGTTAAGGAGGGTCAAGGAGGGTTAAGGAGGGTTAAGGAGCCCCGTAATGCGGCCAATGGTTCAGCCCAGAAAGACTACCTGTATTCGGAGCACGCGTCGCAGCTTCCAATGGTGTATGTAGACTTGACTGAAAGAACCCTATATCCCCTACCCCCTCTGCAATTTGCCAGAACGAAGATGTGACACGGAACGCGTGTGGACCATTTCTGGTTCGAAGTCCAACGTTTTGGGCTGCTTTAGGCTCGTGGCTGAAGTAGAACCGATCTCCAGGGACCCCCCACGCATGCTGCGGTAGAGGTCTATACCAAACCCGAAACTGATTTTTGAGAGTAAAGTGAAAGTGCCTTTGTGATGAACAACACCCATGGCCGAGGTACGCCGAAAACTATTTGTTGCTAACCAATATTAACCTTGCCACGATTTTGTGTTAAGAAACCCCGTCATTCCGAGAATAGTCTCGCCAAGAAACGGTATACCTTCACACATCTATCGTAGCGCGCGTTCCCTCGTCACCGACTATGTGGCTAGTTTCTAGGGAGATGAAGAACCTTCGAGACTTTTTTTCAACTTGGACAAATTGTGATCATGCCGGGGATTGAACCCACGCACTCCATGCTCAGAAGCGTGCGATCTAACTTACATGACACAGCCAACCATCATCGATATTTTTAACGATGGGTGGAGGAATGTTGGGTCATGTTGATGATGCACAACGATGGTTTCTCCCCCCCCTCAGCTCCGCATTGCAGAAATAGGGACCACTGTGATAACTAACGACGCTTTCCCCCCCCCCTCTCGCTGGGCAAAGCAGCAATACTTATCTGGCACGCTACCCGCAATAATAATACCCAACGATTCTTCCCCCCCCCCCCCCTCCCCCCCTGCTCCTTGATCCAGGAGCTCACGTACGACTACGGGTACGTGGTGGGAGGGGTGGAGGGTAAAAGCATGGAGTGCCGCTGTGGTGCGGCCGACTGCCGTGGGAGACTCCTCTGAAGTAGGAAAACGGTCGCGTCTTAGCGTCTGACACAGAAAACGGTCGCGGCTTAGCATCTGAAACAGTCCGCGGCTTAGCACGTGACGTAAAAAACGGCCGGGGCTTGGCGGCGTGCACGTTTGCAGCGCCGCGGTTGTAAAGCCCTTGCCTGCGGGGCATCCATGGCCGTAGAACGTCGGACCATAGACCCTCGCATCCGCACAATGCCGGAACGGAGCTCGTCGGGTTTTCCACTGAGCAGGGGCAAGTTCAATCATATCGTGCATGGCCGCCATCCCTATAATCAAAGACCCTCGTTCAGCCCTTACAATGCCGGGACGGAGCTCGTCCGGCTTTCACGGACCGAACAGACATTTATTTGCGCGAACAAGACATTTATTTGCGCGAAACGCGAAGCGCCGTGGGATGCTCGGTGAATTCCGGGAAGGGTGAGCGGTTCTACCAAGAACCGCTTGTGAGGCGGACTTCGGCATTTTGTGCGTAACCATCTTGTGTACGGATGGCATAGTCGAATGCCGTGATTGCACTGAGTTTTCCGGCTGGTTGGTTTTTTTCCAGGCGGTTGACGGGTCATGAGTGATGCCGTGACGCGACCGGCGGGTCGGGTGAGGAGGTTGTCGAAACCTTGCGGGTAGGGTTGGGTCGGGTCTGGAGATGTTGGAAATCTTGCGGTATCGGGTCGGGCCGGGTCAAGAGATTACTTAAATCTCACGGGTCTGGTCGACCGGCTCGGACGACCCGGCCCTACCCGCGACGGGTGGCCCGATCCGTCAAGAAAACCTGATTTTTTTCGGTAGAGCATCACGCCATCATATATCATCCACAACGTGATACCATTTCTGTTGATTTGTTTTTTGATACACAGTGGTGGTCCCTCTGTCATGCGGTGCCTTCCTTGCCAGATGGCAATACCCGCACTAAATTGGTACCCCGCACTACGCCGGGATAGTGCAATACACTAATATGTAGTGCGGGGTCGTGAAAAGCCATTTTGACCGCACTAAACTGGGGCCCGCATTAAAGGGTGCCGCGCTCTCGCGGGACCACGAGTTTAGGCCAATTAGGAGAGTGATTTGAACATCCCTTCCTTGCCGTGGTGTAGCCTACTGTATGTAGTATTAATAGTTGCGCTTGGCCTTAAACAGGCACGTCAATCTTCTAGGAATTGCATCAAAGTATCCTACCCTGTTCCCAAGATGTTTTGTCCCAAAGTAAGTGTGTGCAATTCTTCGAAAGCGGTGGATAATTAGTGAGGAGTAGGCGAGGTTTTCCACCATGCCGGCAGAGGCGGTGGTCGAGAAAGTTCGGGGGGTGGGGGGTGTACTCATTGTAACGGGGTTAGGGGTTTCGAAGGTGGTGGGGGGGGTGGTTTTGTGTTCGTTCTTGGCTTCAGGGCACAGACAGTAGTCTTGATGATTAGGGGGCGCGGGGAGGGTTTTTGGCGGCATTACTTATTCGCTTAGACCTAGAGGTGTACACTAGATGGAGGTGGGGGGTTGCTTGTACCCCGGGTGGTCGTCGTACCACCTGCTCCCAGTGGGTTTTACATATGTTACGCTTTGGGCTATGAATCTTTGGTGCTATATGTTACGGTTTGTGCTATGAACCTTGGGTGCTGACGCGGCAGGCAGGCGGTATTGCTATGGTTGGTCATGTTTTTCTATGGTGTGGGTTTTGTTTTGTCATGTGGGTCGGTTTATTTTGCCATGTGTGGGTGGGTTTGTCTTTGTGTTTTCAGCTATGGTTGGTTGGTTTGCGCCACAGAAAGCAATACGTTTCATTTCGCGTGGGGTATGTGTTGAGAGCTGCCCAGTGCCAAGCATGCGCTCCTCCTCCTGTCACAGTAGCACTGGCAATGTTATCGAGTTTGTGTATTACAGTACGGGACACCACATAGGAAATTCCTATGTTGGGCCAAACCCAAATCCTTTTGTGCTATAGGGTTTTTCTTACAGTAATTTTAGTACTATAAACTGTTTTTCTTGTTGCTTCGTGCCGTAATCGAGCCAAATAATGGTTTCACCCCTTTTACCCCTGCGGCACGTTTATCGAGACAAACGTCTTGGATTTTCTGACGTTTTTCGCCCAATTTCTGACGTGCAGTCCCGGGCTGTATGCTCGTTCGCTTGTCGTGTGTGTTGCAGTGAGTCCTCAATGCCTCAATACCTCAATGCAACGAGTAAGTCACTTTTTTCTTTATACAGAACGATATTTTGTACGCAAGACACATGCTTCGGTAGGTGACATGGCCATTACATAACCATTTTTGCCCTGCAAGGTTCTTGACTTGTTTAACTCCTCTAGACTATACCTCACGTAAAAAACTGTTTTGGAGATAAATGAAAGCGGAACGCGATGGATATGCCTGACTAACATTCAATCCCATGGCCTACGCCTACAAAAAAAATGTATCTCTAAACAAGAATGACATTTAGTTCGACGATTTGGGTTAACGCTTTCACAACTGGAAACCCTTTTTGGGGACAAAACTACTTGGAAATAGTATAGGGAAGGCTTTCCGGGCCCTACCATCCCTATGGTAGCAGCCAAAAAGTGTTACCACCTATTGTCGCGGCAGAAACGATCCGACTTTAACTCAGAGCTGTTTGTCTCGCAAACGTGGAGTGCAGTTCCAAAGGGCTAACAATTTGCATACCAGGAACTCGTTTTTTCGACCAGGCTCGATTTATTGCGAACTATGTGCGCCCAGGGGGCGTGCTACGCTCACTATGGATTTGCCAACTCCGGCATAAACAGCCACTACAGGTTGTGTTACTGTTTTGAGCGCAAAAAGACGGACCACGTTTTTTTGTCCTTCTTGTGATCTGTTTGTAACGGCATCTACGTTTTGGGGGAAAACGTTTGAAGTTAGAGTGGGTAATTTTTTGCAGTACCAGTCTAGTCTAAGTCGCGTACTTGTTAAGAAACGGCCTCGAAAGGCCTGTAGGTATCCGAATTTGAGATCGGTTTGTCAGGGTTTTGTATGATAAGGTTGGCGGTTTATATTCGAGGAAGTTAGGAATTAGATCGGAGGCACGTGCCTCCGATCTCAGAAGCTATCCCGGGCCCTGGTGGAAACGAATAAAGCTACATCTCTACGAAGGAACGAAAGTGAGTACTCTCCGAGGACCTGCTCCATTGGCAGACCTGCAGGGGGCACTCTGTGTCCCCCACCTTAAATTTAACATGTGGCGTCGACGGCAGGCGTCGCCATAGTACCTTTTCTGTGTTTGGTTTACCGTAGAGCCTTTCCTGCCCCCCCCGCCACACCGGCGGCATGCGGCAGGTTCTAGAGCCTTTTCTGCCCCCCCACCGGCGGCATGCGGCAGGTTTTTGATGGGTGACTATTGCCTTGCTGTAGGGTCTGCTTTTCTTTCTACTGCTTTTCTTCGCGTGTTCCTGGCTTCATAGCCAGACGGTTAGAGGTGTGGGAGTGGGTTTTGAGGAGCCGCATCTTCGACTCATGGTCTAGTTCGTAGAACCGGAGTTTCCCCGAATCTCTCATATTTCTGCATATGCGACTCATCAGGGTGGGCTAGTGTTAAGATACGGCCTCGAAAGGCCTGTAGGTATCCGAATTTGAGATCGGTTTGTCAGGGTTTCGTATGATAAGGTTGGCGGTTTATATTCGGGGAAGTTAGGAATTAGATCGGAGGCACGTGCCTCCGATCTCAGAAGCTATCCCGGGCCCTGGTGGAAACGAATAAAGCTACATCTCTACGAAGGAACGAAAGTGAGTACTCTCCGAGGACCTGCTCAATTGGCGGACCTGCAGGGGGCACTCTGTGTCCCCCACCTTTGATATAACATACTGCTGTGTCGTCAGTACGACGAGACAGCTGTTGACCCGGCCACACTGAATATTCGGCCCTCGCCTTTTCTGAAGAATGATAGGCGTGTTCTACGATTATCGAACTGCTTCAGAATTGCGCCCTCCTTTTTGGGATAAGTCGCTTGGAATTAGAGTATGACTTTTTATCAACTAATTGAAAAATGATTGGGTATGAAGACCTAGTAGGAAAATCGGGCCAATGGCTTTCACCGGCGCTGCAATACAATGGTTTATGCTCGTAGTGCACACAAACGCATTCCCGATAGGTTTCAATCTACTAGGAGGGTCTCTGCCACGGGAGGGTCCACATGTTTTCATCCGATTTTTATACTGTTCGCAAGTGGCTTTGGCAGTGAAGGAAGCCATACTATTTGCACGTGGGTTTGAGTTCGTGCCACCGCCCAATATTTTTCCCTTCAGAACTACACCCTCCTTGTTGGAAACAAAAACACACTGAATTAGAGTAAGGTACGTTTTGCACTTGAAAATAGGTCGCGCACAAACACCTAGGGAAAAGCAGACCAATGCCACCTGGTATTCATTGACGCTGCACTAGATTGGTTTATTTGCCCGCATAAATTCCCCATGGAGCATTCATTCCGAGAATTTTCAAAAGCGGTCGATATTCCCCGGACTATATTATTAGTATTTAATTGGCCAACTGGCAACAATGTAGCGTGTGTCAAAACCAGAATAACGATGAAGGAACACAACATACATCCAGATGAAAGCGTGAAACGATGTTTCCAACAACCAAAAATTACGAATACTAGATGTCCCTCCCTGTTCTCCTGGCCCTGTCCCCTCCAGCCGCTTGGGCCAAGTCCTCCCGCCTATACACGTCCGAAGAAGCATCGAACGACGACCCGCTGTCCACATAACAAATGGCTGGTTGGTAACGGCGGCTAATTCGTGAGGTTTTATTATAAAAATAAAAATACACTCCAGCTAGCTGTGAGATCAAACATTTTGTCGAAACTCATCTGTGCAAGCTGTGTGTGATACTTTGATCGCGCGTATTACAGGCTGTGTGTCCTCCATACGCAACACCCCAAAACACAAACATGTCAGCTACGTTCGACATGATTTTTGCGGATCTTGAGTTGAGAATTCGAGCTGCTGATGAAGGAAGGGGAGGGGAACTATTTAAAAAAAAGACTCAAGTAAAGTACGTGCATGTTCCTACATTTATTTTCCATGGACGGAGTTTTTTAACTCGCGACAAGGTTTACGCGGTGCCGACTCAACCACAACTAGAAACAGGCGGCACCGGAAGCAGCTGAAACTTCGCGAGGGTCAGCAATGTTTCAAAGTGTGGCCAATGGAGTTGACCCTCGCATCCAGCGTTGAACATCAACACCTAGAGAAAAGAGGGCAAATGCCGTCAACAGCGTTGCGCTACGGTGGTTTTTTACATTGCACACAAGCAAACTTCTTTCCCAGTGCTCTCCCAAGCGGTAGCCGTGTCGTGCACGAAAAAACTCGGTATTTGCTTGGGACGGATAAGGACGTGGAGCATGAGACTGATAAACGTTACCGGGTATCATGTTAATGGTACTTCGACTCTCTACGGCAACAATTTATACATGCGTTTTTTGCATCCCCACGCTAGTAGTAGCCGAGAAGATTGTAGGGTGCTACCAACGCAAACCAACAAGACACAGACAGGCGGAACCAAACGACTTGAAACATCGTGAGGGTCAGTAAGGTAAAAAATAATGGCCCAATTACGTAGTGTTTGCGTCGCAGGGTGGTCAATACCAGTAACAGAAACCTGGCACAGGGGAGAGGGTACGAATGAAAAGAACTTGATTGCGAGCAAAACTTATTCCAGAGAGGTCAAATGGCTTGCCACGGGCATACTGAAAGCTACAACGTGTTGCCCATTCCGACTTAAGAGAAGACGTGTCGCTACATGCTACATGCTACAACAGAGGTGGCATATTTTGGCCAAAATATCTTGTACGTGAGGCGGCTTCTTATCCCGGAATCTTCGGAATGTCGTGCTTCGCGATCTGCATATGTTCTATACCTAGGCCATGGGTTTGGTCATCACACAGGCACTTTGAAATTCATGTTTATCAAAATTGGTTTTGTGTCGGACACATATAGTCTACCGGTCGCCCCGGTGGCGTATCAGGTTATCCTCGAGCCTGGTATAGGTCAGTTTCGTGAGTTCGAGCCCCGCCGAGTGATATTCGTATTAATTCGTTGGGACTTTTTCTTGTGCACTAATTGACTTGCGGAAAGCGCGAGAGCGTGAGTTAGCAACACTCGATGAAAAATCGACGAGCAGTGGGATTGCTGAATCCTATGCGCGATAAACATTGGAGGCAAGAACCGGGGGGAAGAAGGGACGACACCTGTGACCACGGCTTGTCCAGAAGCTGGAAAGAAAAAGTGTGAGAAAAAAAGAAAAAAGTCTAGAGCTCCTCAAGCCACACCACCCTCCAAAGAAAGGCAAAATGATGATGTCGCCTTTTCCGTAGCATGTGCCAGCAGTACCGGTCCGGTTTGAGATAGATCTTCTAGACTCGCTTGACACGCCCCCACCGTACAAGCTCTGAAGTCAGAAACTACGCGAGGCAGGTATCAACAAGAACATCTGGCCATGCAATGTCAAACGTACAGATTGCAAAAAGCGCAACAACAACAAAAAGACAAGCCAGACACATTGCAGGAGGAGAAAAAAAAACAAGGATACAACGAAATGGAATACGCCGTATCGTCGTACCGCTATATATTCAGCAATATAGTACAGTATTGCACGCGGAGAAAAATGCAGCACATGGATCACCCAATGACACGAGGCGTCGTCCCTGCAGAGCCCCTGCTACAGAGACAGCGGCAGCGGCAGCAGCAGGAGCAGCAGGAGGAGTAGCAGCAGCATCAGTTATACCCCCCCACCCCCGACGTGTGCTCAGCCGTGCCCATACCGCAAGCAAACTAAAACGTAGAGCGGAAATCCGGCCCGCCATAGACGTCCACAACCCTCCAAAAAACGCTCTCACGCGCCTCTCCCTGCCGGAAATTTTTAAGAATTCTCCAGTCTACGGCAACGGGGATGTATTTTGGCTGCCGTGCTGTGTACGGTGGGCACCCAAGAAGTCGATGGTAGTCTCGTACCCTACGAACACCAGCGCGTGGAGCGGGAAGGCACGAAGCATAGACGGCCACAGTCCACGAAAAAACGCCCTTGCGCCTTCCGCCCTGTCGCGAAGATCCAGGAAAATTCCAGGTAAAAATTCAAAGGAAAAAATTAGGAAAACGAAGTTCGGCAGTAACGCGACGAAGCGAAAAAATCCGTAAATCAGGGGGGCGAATATACATACATACGGTAGATTTCCGTCCATGTTGGGTTTACTGTGAATTGATTTCTGCTGAGATAAGTGCTACTACAGATAGTAGGAGTGCACCGTTGGTATTCCGAGGCTCCTAACATCTGTAGGACCTCTGTAGGCAGATCCTTGCCAAAAACAGATTTTGGCCAAAAACGAAAGTGCAACCCGATGAAGAATAGGGAACACTAACGCAATATTCCAGCGATATTGCTCTGAGGAGTCCCAAAATGCAGAACTTGGGCGTGCCGAATAATTGGCGCTACGACTATAGCTCTGTTTTCATAGCAGGCGCCTTGACTATGCTCTTCGTTCTGGGTATGTTTGAGAGTGATCGACGATCGACGATCGACGCTGAAGCTCATGCGGCGCATTACTGTCGGATAGCAAACCTGACGGAGAAACCTACCTCCACGTTTTTGCTGCGCAGTCTCCCATGCTGCTGTACACCCCCGGTTCCGCCGTCTGTATCCTGGTCTTCACCACATCTAGACAGTACACGGGAGGAAGCCAACTGGCGCACCCCGCCAATCCTCCGGCTATCATCTGCTGCACGGGCTCAGGAATTCTTTGGCTTATCCAGTCATATTTTGCTAACCTGTCCTTTGCTACCTCGTACTGGTGGTCGAATAGGCACGGGGAGAGGGAGACGGCGGAGGCGGAGTCATGATGTTTTGTCACGTCATGTTTTGAAACTTTTTTGTATCGCCACTTTTTCTCTCCAAGTCCCCAGCTGTGGAAATAATTACACTCATCGATCTCCAGCACAAAACTTTTCACAAGGTGTGTCTTCCCTTCTCCCCTCCGGTGGATGTTTTCATTTCCATCGTTCATGCAAGAGGGTTACGGTTTCCCACTGCTACTCAATGTATGTCGATTTTTTCTTGCTTGCGTTCTCATGCTTTCAGCAATAATACAAGAGGCACAGAAAGAACATTTTCCGTTTTGTTTTCGGACTGCCGAACATTTAGAGAAGAGGCTTGTGCCAGCAGCGTCTGGTCGTAAGATCACACGATACGGACGCAGAATGGCCCTAGCGTCCCTGTCCGTACTCGAACATATTCTCGCTTACATTACTCGAAAGCAGTTGGTGAAACTGAAAGCTACGAATGGCGGTAAAAGAAAAGGGTTCATCGTGCTGCCCATGCAGGAGGATCGTAACCTAATCCCCTGAATTGACCATACCCTACGTTAAAATGACGAAAGAGCGCCCCCTCAATGAAATGATGAAAAATTCTGGTACGGTTTTCCGAATCGAGACAGACTGGTCTGCAACTCGTCATGCGATTGGGGTGGACTTTATTTCTCCGAGGCGCCTCATTGTAGTGTAGTAAATGGGTAGTATGAACCTAGGGACCAACCAATGCTATTCAGGGGCTGCCTCTGGCTCTGCACTACTGTACTCGCTTACACGAGGGTTGTTATGATGTTACATCTCTGGTAGTAGCTGAGTGATGTCCGCCGGCTACATTCCGACAGAAGGGGGAGGCAGAGCCGTTCGTGCAGACAGGCGATGACGCCTGCCCGCAATAAAAGGGACAGCGCCCATACCTCATACTGCTGCAGCCGGGAAGAGGGAATATCGTGACACTAGCCCACCCTGAAGAGCCGTGTATGCGGATTCATAGAAATATCAAGTGAAACTAAATCCATCCGGAGAATGCGGAGAATGGATCGAAGACACGGCGCTTCACAGCCCAGTTCCACACCTCTAACTTGCATGGCAGACCAATTGGACAGACGCAAAGCGAAGCAGATACCAACCGTCCCACACACCAATAAGACATCAAAAGTTTGCACACTACAGTGCATGGGCGTCACTGGCACGTGTACAATGCGAAGCAGACGCCAAATGTATTAACATAATACTAACATACAGGTACGTGAACGCCAACAGAACGCGAGGTGCAAGGCGAATCAGATACCAACAGTTGGATTTTTCACCGCAGGTGATGGTTCCAACACCGCCACAGAGGACAACGATCCCTCTTTAGCGGAAAAACGTTGCCACATCGTCCGTTATCACCGTGAACAACGACAAGCTCCGGTGCTTTCGCCTTCTGGGAGACGGCTTATCCCCGCCGTACGTCCAATATCGTGGAGAGAAAGAAATCTCATTATCTGTGGAGCGAAAAAACCGATCTAACAGAACGCCCAGAAGCATCATGCCGACCGACACCAGTGTTGTAGTAGTATATGAATCTGTGGACCGACTACTACTGCTACGCAGGGGTGCCTCTAGGTCTGTCGCGGTCACTAACACGAGGCTTGTTTAGACTTTATATCTCTGCTATTAGTTGCTTGCTGTCCGCCGGATACCTTCTGACAGAAATGGGGACGGATCCGTTCATTTAGGCAGGTGATAACGCCTTCCAGCCATAAAGGGGACAACTGCTACAAAACCATAACGCCGCAACGAAGGAGAGGGGATATCATTACATTAGGATGTACATACCGTGCCGAGAAACTGATCGGGATAAAATGCGATAGTGCAACTCGATCAACAATCCCAGGGCGTAGGCAAGCCTTACATACTGCTAGGGATGCAACGAGTCCTACTACTCTGGGCATAATTTCAACGGGAACAGAGTAGCTTTTTAATCTAATTGTTTGATTGCCTAATTGAGGAGCCCAGGTTGCCAAAAAGAGGAAGTGTACCCCCATTAGTCTACTCGCGGAGCCGTTAGTCAGAAACGTGTTCGCCACAAAGAGGTAAATCATCTCGATCTTAGTACGCGTCCTGCAGTATGCTACTACAGACAAAAGAGGCCTCGACGCACCCTAAACACGTATTCTATGCACAACAACGCATAAACGATAGCTACCATGTTACCCAGCAGAGCCGGTAGAATATTCTGAGTCGCTTATCGGCACACCGTCGCCTGTATCGGGTAGGCCACAGCGACACAAAGCGCTACGGCAGTAAAATTGGTGCAGTATGTCCAATGCCGATTACGTACCTATATGCGGCGTAGCCAATGTCGCATAGATAGTAGATTCAATTGGGAAGGACCCCAACTGTTCAACCAGACGAGGTCAGTGCAAACTGACCTTCAGCTTCCAGGGTGATTAGAGTTGCTTTTCTTCGTTGATCCAGCGTGGTCGAGATGAGACAAGCAATCTTGCCCCCCGCGCACTCGCGTACTCCTCCCTCCTCTTCTCATGGACAAGACCGACAATAAATGCAACAGGCCTGAGCGCCCTTCTTTTTCACAATGCTCTTCGGAGCTTGAGCTTAAACACCAACCAGTCGGGTATCCCCGACTAAGTGATTCTGGCCTCTCTCTCCTGCGGGCAGCCTGACCTAACTCAGGAGCCGCGCACCACACGCAATACCGGAGATCCCGCTGTGGGCATGATGGCACACTTTTTTCTCACCGAAGGGTAGTAAATGGCAAATTGAATGGGCTCCCTCAGCGCCGTCGCCCACAAGCCCCTGAAAAGACCCATCACGATACCCTCCCTACCACACACGCAAGGACGCAAGCAAGGTCAGGGAAAAACGGGAAGAGTGGTCATTGAGATAATGATTTTACCGTCCGACAATGAGAAGCGGGAGCTTCAAGGCCCATAACTCCCAATAACATTCCCACAAATAATTAAACCACACAAGAAACTTTCAAAAAACGAAACCCATCAATAGCAAGCGTTGTTCGTTTTTTGTTGATGGTGTTTGGCGGCTGGTGATCAGAACTACGGCATTATGGTATCATAACCCGGACTGCAAAAAATTTGTTTGCCCAAGCGTAATAACCATATACCTGGTAGTATATTACAAGTACCAACAACGCAGCTTGCAAAGACGAGCATTGACCTGAAATTCGCCGAACTCACGGCTGATGTCCTTAATATGTTTTTTTATAAAATACGTTCCATGGTCGTGCACACTGTGAAGAAACCGAGAAGCACAGAGAAACAGGGTAGGGAGGAATGACTGAGCCGCTGAAAAAAGAACACCTCAACGTAAACCCCTCCTGCAGTACAGTGTGATAGTGTGATAGGCTTGATCTGCCAACGTGCAGCATGAGCTTCAACAGTATCACTCGCATACATACATCCCCAGAAGAAACGAGAACACCAAGGGGAGCAAAATAAGAGGAAGTTCGCGCACGAACGTCTACGTATCTTCTCTCAATGATACCGGTACATGGATTATGAAATACCAGGTACATATTTTCGGAAGACGGTATTTTGAAAAACATTCTAAAAGCGTCAGCTGTGAGTTCGACAATTTTGGGGTCGATTCGAGTACTCATCTTTGCACGCTGTGTGAGATACACCGGTCGGTCGCCTCATTTAGGTAAATATTTCATGAGTCAAAATTCATCTCTGGTATAGTACAAGGTTCCCCTGCGGGGTGGGGTTGACCCGGTATCCTGGGTGCATCTTAAGTCCAAAACCGGACACACAGGCGTTCCAATGATATGTATGTACAGGTTTTAGCTTCGTACAGTATTGATTTTGCTGAGCTAGCGCTGCACTATGCTTGGTATACCTGGTATGAGGTCCACGACGTGTGTTCGGGCTGTTGGTTTGGATGTTAAGGTTGTCGTGGCTCGATTTCCTGCTGCTGTGCAGCCGCCAAACGCACATACATACGCTGTGACTACTGCGACGAAGACGAGAGCTTGGAGCGCGGCTGCCGTTGTACCGCTGCTACTGTGCTGCTGCTGTGCTGCGGTATACTAATGTTTTTTAACGCTAAGCTGAGCGGATGTATTTTTTGCACAAAAAACACCGCTCTTGTCTTCGTGATCGTTCTGTGTGCCTATGACAGGACAAACCCCACCCACACATATTCAGAAGCACACACAGAATCAACGTCGGACAGTCCGTGGCTGTCACAAAAGAGTGCTGCTGTGAGTGCTGATGCTGCTGCTGTACGGTAGCAGGCGGCAGAGAGGGTAACGCAATGGGACTAATGATGTTGTACAGCCGTACTGCTTGTTGGTGTCGTTCGGTTGGTGTCACTGACAAGCGGCGGGCAGGAAAACGGAGCGAATACAAAATACGAGAGGGGCGCGGGCGAATAGAAAAAAGGCAACAAAGCAGTATATCGCAACCATTCCGCGCCACCGTGCGCTACTGCAGAATATACCAAGTTTTATTACCCCGATTCGCGACGCTGATTGGTCAACTCAGCCTCGTACCCGTTTTGGCACCAATTCTTTGCGGTACATCATACCGGCGCTTTTCAGCTCGGCAGTCATCTTTTTCTGACGTGATCCATACCGGTTTCTGGCGGAAAATATACCATGCGGACCGGCTTCGCCCGAGGCTCTTGACGCCCATCAACCGTGAGCACGACGTCATGTAGCACGCGAATGCAGAATGCGCGCTTTCGTATTTCGGATCCCTTCAGAGCAATCATTGCAAGACCCCTTCGGCACACGGCACGACCCGCTGCTCAACCATAGCTGGAACAACCCACACACACGTATGAAAGGCGGGGAAAGGGACGGGGGAAAGGGGCAAACGGGGGGTTGTCACTCCCGCTAAACGCGAGCGACCCTGACGGCGGGCACACACACACCAACTCACGTCCCCCTTGCCTATTCGCACACCGCATTCTATTGAAATCCTCGCTACCGAAGGCGCCACCATCGACCCTGACGATGCACACACACCACTCTCTTGTCCGCCTTGCGTATTCGTACACCGCATTCTGTTGAAATCCACAGAGGGAGAGGGCGCCACTACTAAGACTTGGCAGTTGAGAAATTGGGCTCACTTGAGGTGCCCGTAGAATAACCTACATTACACTCATACCTATACACTAAAACCTAAAAAAGATGCCCCGCATAAAAATAGGAAGAATACGAACCGAGCCAAGGTATATTTTCCGCCAGGAATCGGTATGGGTCGCGTCAAAAAACGGTGAAGGCCGAGCTGAAAAGCGGCTGTATGATGTAGCGCAAGGAGTTGGTGCCAAAACCCGGTACGCGGCTGAGTTGACCAATCAGCGTCGCGGATCGGGGTCAAAAATCTATGTGTATTCTGCTGTACCGCACGGTGGTGCGGAATAGTTGCGGTATACCGCTTTCTGTCGTCTGCCCAAAAATAAAGTGTGGGGTTTTCCATTCACCTACTCGGCTTGAGCAGCGGGGCGAAGCGCGACCCCTTGCAAAAAAGAGCCTGCTCAGCGACGGTGGATGCTCACAGCACCGCCACAGAGCTCGGCCGGTGTCGAGGTATATGTCGTAATGTACCGATGGGCGCCTTGTTTGCGCCGCAGCCGAAGACGCGAGAAAAAGTCTCGGCCGCCGGAGAACAGTAGGCCAGAAAAAAGTGCATATTTTTACAATAGATACAAGGGCTGCGCATGGGAGCCGCCGTTCGACGGCGCCCATGTTTCGGGTAGGGCAGGGCAGCACTTCGGCGAAATAAGTTGTAGCTGTCCGATTCGACATCGAAGTTTATAGTAATGACAAGAGTTTAATACGAGCATGAGACTCTGAAGGTCATAATTTGACAGAAGAAGAAAGACGTCATATACAACGAAGAAGTCAAGCATAGGCGAAACACTGTTGTTAAACGCGCCGTCAAGTAAAAGTTGGCGCGACCCCTGGAAGAAAAGCACTCTATAAAATAGTAAATAATATTTGCGTAGAGAAGAAAGAACAGAAAAAACAACAGAAAACTAAAATTCCCCGAAAAGGATAAGGATGCAGCTGTGACTGTGCTAGCCATACCTTTCTTTGCAACTAACTGCTGTGTTTCATTTTAATCTTCATCCCATTTATTATCCTCGCACCCCTCTCTCGCTCCCTCCCAGTAGTAACTCAGATCCTAGGTCACATAGATAGCGGGCCCTCCTCCCCCCTCCCCACACGGTACGTGCCTTCATTTCCATCGCGAGAATAATTCAGCATTTAATATTTTCATCCCTCGTTCACTCGCGTCGAATTGTACCTACCCACGCTGAGGCGCTCTTAGGAGTTGATCATTTTTTTTTCTTCATTTTCGCAAATAAAGTCAAATCTCACCACGGTGGGAATCGAACTCAAGGACCAACGGCAGTAGTATATTTGAGGGTAACCACCAGGCCACCGGGGCGACCGGCTGACACTGGAATAAAAAAAAAGGATTTTTGCGTAGAGATTCGTACATTCCCCCGAAATTGAATGCTATTGCGAAGATTCGATTGACGCCAGCGTTACCCAGACAGAGAGGTAGGTGTTAACTGTGGTGCCTGCGGTGTCAGTCAACATTATTATTTACTGCTACTCTTCTTGTAGCTCGGAATTTGAAAACAGTGTACCGGGTATATCATCAACTGTTATTATAGATTATTTACTGCTGTATCATCGATTGAGTGCTGGCGCACACGACATGTTGTCAAGAAGACCCCTGTTGTTGTTAGATATATTCAAGCCTGACGATACGACTCGTAGGCCTATATATTTGGATTTGGATCTAAACCGAATTAAGCCACATCGTCTTTAAAATGTGAAAAAAGTAGGCCAATTTTTTAGACCTAACGGCCAGCGTGAGATAGATGTGGATTCTCCCAAAATATGCACTAGGGCACCCTTTGGCCCTAGTGAATATTTTGAAGCATATTTCCGCGTATTTTCCGCCAAACAACAGCAACTCAGAAGAAAAACGCTCGAGGCAACGCCATCAGACACTCTGCAACAGCATCACAGCACAGAACCCGCGCCGAAATTGCAACGCTCAACCCAGCTACGGCAAGCCGCTTGGTGTATCACGAACCCGAAGTAATCAACCTACGTGTACAACATCACCGGCAACGTTGGCGGTGGTCAGAGGCATCCCGCTCTCGTGGAGCGGCATGCCTCTACGAACAATTGCTTAAAAAGGAGCCCTCGTATATTTCCGAGGATCGAGCACACACAGCACACAACACGCCACAAAACAAAAACAACACACCACAAAACGAAAACAACACAGCACAACACACAGACAAGCAGCATCCCAACAGCCAATCCAACTTCAGCGTAACTAGCCGGTGGAAAGCACCCACGAGTTTTTTTCCTATCCCGGCGCGCTCTGCGGTCAGAGAGCTGGGGTTTTGACAACGTTCGTCGCGTGCTCGCTCCTGCTCTGTCGTCCTGACTGAGGCTTTAATTTTTCGATGATACACGTTTTTATTTGTTTTGTGCCCGATGTAGCGCATGGCCGGAGCTGCTGCAGCGCAGTGTACAACCATGTTGCCTCTCGCGCGAATGCTTACATTTGGAGGGTGGAAAATTGAACCGGGTTAAGGGCCAGTCCTGCTGCTGTGCTGCTGTACTAACTGCCAGGCTGAGGCGCACTGAACACGGTAGACGCCCGCGAGGTATTATATATGAAGCGAGTCTGGAGTACGAAGTACTCGTCATTTGTTATTTTTTAGCCGTTTGTTCAAGCTCGCAGCATGGGCAGGGGCTTTCTCGACGTTTCTACCCACTCATGCTGACCCGTGAGATAAATCCTCTTCTTGCCATTCAAGTCTGGATTAGTGCAGAAATACCCTCGTCTATTTCCAAGTAGTTTGGTCCTTCCTTAGTTTTTTCTTTCTAGGCATACTCAAAGAGACCACTATGTTGAGTTTTAGACACGGGGGTCATTTATGCCCAAAAAGTTAAGAATATCGAATGGCCGCGCTCTTCCAGTTGGAACTACTCAACACCTCACCTCGAGGCTTAAACATGTCTACTATAGATTGCTGCTTGCTGTTGTATCATCGATTAGCACGCCACGCGTTGACCGGTCCTCGGAAAAACATCTGCCGAGATTTCCAAATCTAAAATCGTCGCCAATTCATTCTCGCTTGCTTCTTACCCCGCGTGGTAGGCGTTCACGACCAGGTAGGGAACGGATGAGGAAGGGCGAGGGGCGTTGAAGCCGCCTCTGGAACAAAGTGATTTGACCGAGACATCCGATAGCACTACCCACTCAGCTACTTAATCACTTGGCTCAGTAGCTCAGTGGGTAGTGATATAAGAACCAACAAAATGTATGTTGTTGAGTTCGCAAGCTGATTATCACCGACTCAGCGACAGGTATCTCCGGGGCTCTCCCCTCGTCACTGATAACAGTTGTAGCAATAGTGCCCAGGAGCAGTCTATTTCATTATAACCATTAATCATGTCTACACGAGCACGCTTGAAAAGACAAATATGAAGTCGGCGAGAATCGAACTCACGACACATAGCACCATCCACTCTTCAGAGAAAACGACAAATTAAACGGAAGTAAGACTGGCAGAACTCGACCATAGAACCGCAGAAAAAAACTGAAATGAGACCAAAACAACGTGTATTTGACTCGCATAATGATCGAATGGTCATGAAATGCTTGCCCGCATAATTGCCTCTTGGTCGCTTATGCGACCCCGAAAAAAGTCGCTGAAAAATTTAATACCGATTTAATTTTCCTGTTGGGTCAAAGCCGAACTAACTCGCAAATATTTTAGCGGTTCTTGGCGTGCTACTCGCTGACATAGGGCAACAATTAGTAATGCGACTGTAATTCGTACGAAACGCTCGCGCTTCCAGGAATTATTGAATCCCCGCGTTCGTTCACGGCCGTAGAGAAGCTTTCGTGGATGCCGTAGTATACATGTAGGTGCGAAAAGCACGCTATCGCTCACGCCATCGCTCACGGTATCGCTTACGCTATCGCTCACGTTATCGCTCACGCTATCGCTCACGCCATCGCTCGCGCCATGGCTCACGCCATCGCTCACGCTATTGCTCACGCTATCACTCACGCTATCGCTCACGCCATCGCTCACGCTATCGCTCACGCCATCGCTCACGCCATCGCTCACGCTATCGCTCACGCTATCGCTCACACTACTCACGCTATCGCTCAACCTATCGCTCTCGCTATCGCTCACGCCATCGCTCACGCTATCGCTTACGCTATCGCTCACGCTACTCACGCTATCGCTCACGCTATCGCTCACGCTATCGCTCACGATATCGCTCACGCTATCGCCCACGCTATCGCTCACGCTATCGCTCACGCTATCGCTCACGCCATCGCTCACGCCATCGCTTACGCTATCGCTCACGTTATCGCTCACGCTATCGCTCACGCCATCGCTCGCGCCATGGCTCACGCCATCGCTCACGCTGTCGCTCACGCTATCGCTCACGCTATCGCTCACGCTATCGCTCACGCTATCGCTCACGCTATCGCTCACGCTATCGCTCACGCTATCGCTCACGCTATCGCTCACGCTATCGCTCACGCTATCGCTCACGCTATCGCTCACGCTATCGCTCACGCTATCGCTCACGCTATTGCTCACGCTATCGCTCACGCTATCGCTCACGCTATCGCTCACGCTATCGCTCACGCTATCGCTCACGCCATCGCTCACGCCATCGCTCACGCTATCGCTCACGCTATCGCTCACGCTATCGCTCACGCTATCGCTCACGCTATCGCTCACGCCATCGCTCACGCTATCGCTCACGCTGTCGCTCACGCTATCGCTCACGCTATCGCTCACGCTATCGCTCACGCTATCGCTCACGCTATCGCTCACGATATCGCTCACGCTATCGCTCACGCTATCGCTCACGCTATCGCTGACGCCATCGCTCACGATATCGTTCACGCTATCGCTCACGCTATCGCTTACGCTATCGCTCACGCTACTCACGCTATCGCTCACGCTATCGCTCACGCTATCGCTCACGCTATCGCTCACGCTATCGCTCACGCGTTGTTTGTATATATATATTTTTTGTCCGTCGTTTTTGACCAGTTATTTTCACAAGGTCGCACAAAAAAAGCGATTTTGAGCTTATATCAGGTTGACGTGCAGAGCAAGCACGCTCAAAATGAAGATGCGAAACACTTGAGCAGCACCAAACGCAATGTAAATCAAGGTCGCATTATAGCGATTTACGTATCCAGTATTCAGGGCTCCCTGGTTTTAAGCACGTTTTCAAACCAAATTGGGATGTTAAGAGAGGACGACATAATGAACGGAAGTAAGACTGGCATAACTCGAGGATAAAACCGCGGGAAAAAGCCTCACCTGAGACCAATACAGTGTGTATTTGACTCGCATAATGGTCGGATAATCATGGAATACTTGCTCTCGTAATCACCTCTTGGTCGCTTCTGCGATCCCGAAAAAAGTCGCTGAAAATACCGATTTCATTCGTCTATTGGATCAAAGCCTAACTAAAAGCTCGCAAACATTTTCGCGGTTTTTCGCATGCTACTCGCTGGCATAGGGCAACAATTCGCAATACGACTGCAATTCGTACAAACCGACCGCGCACGCAACGCACCTATCTACGCAGTTTGTCCCAATGTCGCGATATTTTTTCATCAGTTTTGGAGGAAATATGCAGTTTTACTTGTTGTTCGTGCCTGGTAGACAAGTTTGCAAATTATGTCAAATTGGACATGATGCCATTTAACTTTTTTTCCTCGTGTTTTATTCGTTCAAGCTCTGCAGACGATAAGCAAAACAAACGCTCGAAAGTACCACCCCAAAAATCGAAACATTAGCAACTACCATCTGGGAATGATGTCAATTTTGGAAATTGTCACTCTCTGCAGCCGTCAAGAAGATACAACCGAAGGCTTGAGAGTACCTCCTCAAAATACAAAAATATAGCAACTTCTCGCTTGTTTTGCTCAGCTCCCATAATATCATACCCGATCCCGGCCAGGTGCAGAACGGATAAGGCAGGGCGAGGGGCGTTGGAGCCGCCCCCTGAAGACGGCGCTCGAACGAAGTGATTTGACCGAGAAATTCCAGTTTCGAGAATCCCATACTGAGGCCGAGA
The DNA here is from genome assembly GCA_012845835.1 of Undaria pinnatifida. Lineage (NCBI taxonomy): Eukaryota > Phaeophyceae > Laminariales > Alariaceae > Undaria > Undaria pinnatifida. The sequence continues at coordinate 11,944,465 of JABAKD010000004.1, forward strand.
CGAAGAAAACTCCAGGCCAGATCCCTGTCCTCTCAAAAGCACGAGTAATTATACATAGAGATATATATGCCCACCTTTTTATAAGGTCAAGCGCGCACGCTCCACTCCACGAGTACGGCGACTTCCCCTCCCTTCCTTGCCGTACCTTATCAAGAAAGTATAGCACGAACGACCATACAATATAACGATAAGAACGAGACATGCAGTGAGATAAGAACGGGCATGAAGAAGATAAGATCGCAAGAAAAGGGCAAGAGAGCGCTGTCGAAACGAGATCAACAGAGGAGAACAAATCAAGAACAAGATTAAAACGAGATAAGAACTCGATAAGAGAAAGATAAGATCGAGACGGCAGCGAGGATATACGAACGAAATCAGAGAAGATTCAGAAGAAGCTTTAAGAACGCGACATGTCGAATATCTATGGCCAGGCCCATGATATACCTGGATAAATGCCATGACCCTCTTGAACACCTGCCGCGCCGGCGCCATCATACCCCCCGCAAGGGCTAGCAGGCTGTCAGATATTCTCTAACTGCTAGGTCAACACCGACGGCGTATCTCTAACTAAATCATAACAATCCGGGGTTCGTCTCTCTCCTTGTCGTCGTTTTTCGCAATTGTTTTGATCGCTGGTATATACCTGCATGACCCCCTTGACCCTCTCGAACACCTGCCGCACTGGAGCGTTCATCACCCCAGCCCAGGCTCCGGCGAGGCCCATCTCCGAGAGAGTCAACTTGCTTCCCTCTTCTGCTCCTCTTCGTCTGAAACATGCAATAACGACCACGAGTATGTCCTCGTTACACAACAACCACGACTTGCTTCTGGTACGCATCAAGCACGCCGTGTTTGCTACACGAGACCTACGCCGTGTTTTTAGCATGTGGACGGGTTCGGGTGGAAAAACTTCTTCCCTTGTCTCTCTCTTTTTACGCGGGCTACGAGGGCTACGATAGAAGTTGCACATTTTGGCTGAAGCGTTTTCTGAATGTTTTTGCTCCTTAACCCTCCTTAACCCCTTTGCAACTGGAAACCCGTTTTGGGGACAACATGGCTTGGATTTAGTATAGGGAGGGGTTCGGGGGCTTTAAAGGGGTTAACGCCTTCACTACTGGAATCCCTTTTTGGAGACAAATTTACTTGAAGTTAGTGTAGGGTGGGGTTTTGGGGGTTCTGAAGGGGTTAACCCCAGAATCGTCGATTCTTTTTCGCTTCTTTTCCTGCATGTTTTTCGTTGTATGCCTAGACCATGGGATTATTGAACGGGTTTAACCTTTTTTAGCTCCCTCCAAAAAAGTTGCTGGGTGTGAGGTGTAGGCCTCGTCAAGATAAAGGCCTCAGCAAAAATGAGTGGTGCGCCTGTACCTTACGTAGCATGCGCCCTTTATTATGGGAATGGGAATGTTCTTAGGAACGTTTTTAGGGGTGATCGATGTTGAAGTTCATGGTGCACACCTGCTTGCTGTCGGATGCCACATATAGTGATACAAATCTACCAGGTATGAATATTCCACGCTTAAGTTTTGTAAGGTTTGTGGATTCCGGGTACGGGTATGGGGGCCTCACAGAACTTCCAGAAGTTTCGGGTACGGGTATGAAAGTGTTACAGAACTTCCAGAGGTTCCGGGTATTGTGGCACAGGCATAAAGGACTCACAGAAATTCCGGGCGGGTGCAAAACATGACGTACCCGTACCCGGGGTATTGTGGCTCGGGTCTTGCAGAACTCACAGAAGTTCCGGATAAGGGTGTGAAAGTCTTACAGAACTTCCAGCAGTTCCGGGTACGGGTACGGATGTTTTACAGAACTTCAAGAAGCTCCGGGTATTGTGGCACAGGCGTACATAATTCACAGAAGTTTCGAGCGAGTTCAAAACATGATGTCGGGTATTGTGGCCGCGGGCGTACAGAACTTCCAGAAGTTCCGTGTACAGAACTTTCACGAAGTTCCGGGTACAGGTATGAATGTCGTACAGAACTTCCAGAAGTTCCGGGTACGGGTGTGAATGCCCCACAGAACTTACATGAGTTTTTTGTAGGGTAATACCCGGGGTAAATACCGCGGGTACGGTTTGTACGCACCCTACAGAACACAACCAACCTTGGAATATTCAATCAACACGACTATGATGCATACGTTTTCCAACTACTTCGAGTTCACAGCCAATGATTGGACTCGGTTGCCTGTCCTATGGTCTGTTCCTTTCCGCCTGACCACTCAACAACTACCACGTGTTTCCCAATACGGGGGGGGAATGAGGGCCGAAGACCGCACAAATAAGTAAAAAACGCGGCATACGAAATCGATTATTTATTACTTGTATTTAGTATTAAAAACCGACAAGGTTGAAAATTTTATGAAAAATTATTCAAGGACGTCAGCCGTGATATTTTTTGCAGTTAGTTTTAATCATGACTGGTGGGTGTTTCCCCATTCCGCCTGCTAACACAACCATGACGTGTTCGTTGGAATGTATCGGAATACACAGGTAGTAAAACCCCCAGTGACATACGTATCATAACGACAGATATCATATTATATCATATAATATCATAACGATAAATATCATATCATATCATATCATATCATATCATAGTGCCTGGTAGATATTACAGGAGATTATGAATTTTCTTTCATTTTACACTTGAGGAGGAGTGATTAATTTTTGTAAAATAACTCACGCATCCGTATACAACGGCAGCTTGCGCTGCTGGATGGAGTAGTCACAGTGACCGCCGGTACGGACAGCTGGCACTGTCGCTTCCACGGGAACTGAAGGATACACCAGCTAGCACTGGAGTACGAATGCAATCGAATTTCAAAACTACACGCGCGACAAGTATGAGTACACGTGGAAATGTGGTGAGCTGAAGTTTATTTTCCCCCATCCGCCGGGATATTGAAATGAAAAGCTTTAGACTAATATTATACGTATCAGGATGTAACTAAAACTACTTAATTAAAAAATAATTAATGAATAGATTACATCACTACTTTTTAGGTGTGGGGAGGTGGTAATTAATCATATCTGCAAAAGAGGGGCGTGGTGATATCCATGTGATCTACTCTATATGATCTATTTGTCTTCTCGACGACGTCGATTGAGGAATGTTAATTATAACCAAGTTTCTCAACTATACCAACGCAAAACATACATTCATGACGTACATATCAAACACACTACCTAAAACCGAAATATTTCAGGAAATAAACAACGCCAAAAACCCTGCCAAAACATGGTATATCCACGGAAACAACGAACGTTACTGAGTCCAAATCACGCCTGAATGCATCTCGCACTTCCCTTCAAACGACCCACATCGAAATCCGCCAGAGGATTGAACACTTCCACGTGCTGGAGATCCCGCTGCTGCAATTCACCCCCTTCCCCCGGCCCCCGCCCTCCCCCCCCCCCACCCTTCTCTCACCAGATAATGGACTCACAGACTTCATTTGATAAACTGATGCATTACCTTCCACGAATTTCATAGTTTCCGTCTACAGACTGACTAACGTCACCCTGTTGACCCGGATAGCTACACTGTGGTTGCAAGTGGAGTCGCCGAAACATCCCCAAACCTCCCACAACTCATCACATGTCACCCACCCACATGGCGGGATACTCAATAAGCAGACTACCTATACGTACCAACGCTTTCCTGTGAAATTCCCCCCCCCCCCCCCCCCCCCCCCTCCCTCCCCCCCCCCCCCCCCCCCTTTTTCTTAAACCCTAACCTCACTCCGTATTTCGATTCAACCCACACTGTGTAGCGAAATCAATAATACACACATAGCCGAACTATGAAGAGTAACGGTATCATAAGTGCATTACGATACCGCTACAACCCATAGTTGTCAAGGCTGGTTACTGCATGTCTATCTTCAGGGATAAATATGCATTTGACCATACTTGACAAAAGCCGCGAGGGGGAACGTTGAAATTCCCAAACGTCCCTCGCAACTTCGTTTTAGGCCCCCCGAAGCAGTTTTCTCGGCGTACAAAAATACGTTTTGCAGATATAAACAATAAAACTTCGTCTTAGGCCCCCCGAAGCAGTTGTCTCGGCGTACTAAAGTACGTTTTGCAGATATATACAACAGCCCCCCCCTTTCCCCCCCCCCCCCCCCCAACCACTGTACACCAATATATGTTCGAAAACACGATTCTGATGCAATACGATAATGAACTCTAGAACATCAAACAAAAAGTACGTGTGGAAAAAACCACGTGGTTGCAAAACAAACAAGACAAAATAATATGTATTCGAAAACACCACCCTGATACAATACGATAACGAAACCTAGAACATCAACCAAAACGTACACGTTTAGCAAAAACTACGTGGTTACAAAATAGCATGTATTCGAAAATACCGCTCCGAAACAACACGATAACAAAGTCTAGAACATAAACCAAAACATATACGTGTAACATCAAAAACGCGGAAAGCACCACTTTGAAACAATACGATAACCAAGTCTAGAATACCAACCAAAACATACGTGAAAAACCACGCGGACATACGACACACTAGAACCATATATACGTCCGTATACGAACACCAGTCAAAAGGTGGAACCCCCATATACCCTGGGTTCCAAATTGAGGTCCCTACGAGTCTGAAACATCACATAGTCCACATAAAGTCTTCACACAAACCTAAAAATGCGTCACAACTGCTCGCTGCCAAATGACAGGTTCATCAAGAACGCAAGAACAAACAGAACGAGAGGCAGGGTAATCGAAGCAGCGCAAATCATTATAGCATTCGCCCACCACATCACCTCCTTTGAAATTGGTTTTGGGCATCAGCGAACTGGGTCCAACGCATGCCCGTAGTGTCTTAGGTGGAGTGAGGAGCGGTAGTAAAAATCAAGTGCGCTGCTCGATAACCTGTTCCTGACCGTCGGTATACTGAACAGTCTTCGGTCCGCGTCTTCTCTGTGTCAGGTGTGTGAGGAATTTCTTCGTCATTTTTCAAGCAAGCGGTTGCGTTGGCATATACTACCTGGCTTGATGTAAAGGAAAGGAACACCACTGAGCGATCATCTACTACATGTTAGGGCATGTTTTCATGAACACCACTAACAAGAGCACCAGACATGGACGCGACATCTACAGGACTACAACATCTTCGACGACAGTGGGGAGAAAACAGGACGTATAAGTGTACACTATATATAGTCTATAATAATGTGGAAAGTAAGTACAGACAGGGATGTTAACACTGCGGTAAACCACACGACCAACCTATTACGCAGGGTATTTCGTGCCTCCAACCGCTTACATGATTGCCTGACAACCTCTACTACTCCAAACGCAGTGGAATGTGCCTAACGAAGTAAAGTCACCCTCGCGTTCAATAGTGGTGACATCGCACGTCCACGTGAGACAACCTTTACGAAACGCAGTAGCATATGCCTGACGAAGTGAAGTCACCCTCGCCTTCAATAGTAGTGACATCGCATATATATGACGTTGCATGCCCACCTCAACTGCTGTATTTGTAAGATGTATCTCTGTCTTAGAATTTGGCGACCTCAGAGCCCCACAGCGGCACGGTAAAAATCATGGACGTGAAATCGTACATTTGAGACAATAATAAGTTGAAAAGGAAGCACAAGCAGACGTGATACACTGCCGACCCATCGCATACCCTCCTGAGACGATCTCTACGAACCACAGTACCATTTACCTCACGAAGTAAAATCACCCTCGAGATCAATAGTGATGACATCGCATATATATGACATCACATAGCCACCTCGCCTGATGTATTTGTAGGACGTATCTCTGACTTACAATTGACGACCGCAGAGCCCCACATCGACAAGGTAAAATCATAGGCGTGAAATCGTACATTTATTTGAGACAAAAATAATTTGGAAAAGGAAGCACAGGCAGATGTGTTAAAATTGCGGTAAACAACCTTACCAACCCATTACGTAGGGTATTTCGTACATACCGTCTGCATGATCGCCTCCCCACCTATGCCAAGCGAAGTATTACTAACGAGGTAACGTGATTGAGCGCGTGTATACCAAGTATGACTAATGAGGTAACGTAATTGAACACATGTATACCAAGCGTTCCTTTAAAACTGACGATTCGCATCCCTCCCTCTAATGCTCAATGACGGAGACAGCACATGGCCACATACATCACCTCGCATGCTGTATTTGGCAATACGTATCTCTTGCGCATAATTAGAGATGTCGATAATAATTGTGACTGTATGATGATGGTGACAAACAGTGCATGACCACATCACCTCGCCTGTTGCATCTGACAATACGTATCTCTTTCTTATAATTAGCGATGCCAGCAAATAATGGTACCTACAAATATTCTATAAAATATTCTAGCTTTCGATCGATGTATCATACAACAACAAATTATGAAGATTTAACACGTTATTTACCACTGGGTTGCATGCTGCATTTAACATCAAACCTTCTAGAATAGTAAACATTACAAACCAGATGATATAAAGGGATGTCTTATTGCTTCAATCGTCAGGTTTGTCCCCTTTGAGAATTTATAGTTTCCGCGCACATATTGAAATGTCCCGCCCGCCGCCCCCCCCCCCCCCCCCTCCCCTCCCCCTCCACTGACCTCTTTTTCATAACAAACCCCAACCCTCTCCCCCCCCCGCCCCTCCGTCCCCCGAACCCCCCCCCCCCCTTCCGCCTAGTCTGTCCAACCGCCCCACTCACAATCAAAATCGGCCTGAGTAATAAACACCTATACGCAGTTGATATCACGTCATTATCTTTCTGACCATCCATGACGTAGTTTTCAATTATATTCCCCCCCCCCACCCCCCCCCTCCAACGCCCCCTCTTTTCCGACCACCTACACGATCGCCTAGACCTAGCACCACGCGTATAACAAGCTGCTACATATCTTTGATCTCACAGCCGAAGTGTATTTGGATATTATTTGTGACCTAAACCTCCTAAAAATCCCCCCCCCCCCTCTTGCTCTCCCTTACTCAAACGCCCCACCAAATACCGAAATCCGCCACATAAATAAACACTTCACGCAAAGGATATCACCTCATTATCCTTCGAGAGCCATCCATGCCGCTGTGTCCCCCCCCCCCCCCCCCCGCCTCGAACGCCCCCTTCTTCTCCATCACCCCCCCCCCCCCGCCCCCACCCCCCCCCCTCCCCCCCCAACCCATCCCAACCCCATCCCCTCGAACACTCCACCCTCTCTTTACTCACTGATTGTACGACTTACCCCAGGATATACATGATAAACTGATGTACTATTTCCAAAAATGTCGCATTTATCCCCTCAAAATAATGTATAGTTTCCAGGCACATATCGAGCTGCCCCCCCCCCCCCCCCCCCGCCCCAACCCCCCTCCCCCCCCCCCCCCGCCCCCAATAATATACTGGTGCCCAAACCGTCAGATTTATCCCCTCGAAAGGATTTATAGCTTACATGCACAAATTGCCCCTTCCCCCCCCCCCCCCCCCCCCCCCGCCCCCCTCCAAACCCGCTCGCTTTTGATCAAAACCAGCCCCCCCCTTTCCCTTCACAGCTGTCAGATTTTGTCCCCCTCAGAAACGGGTTTTATAGTTTCCGCGCACAGACTGACTAAAATCATCCTGTTGACCCTGATAGCTACACTGTAGCTGTAAGGGGAGTCGCCGACCTATATCCTTAATGAGGACACACAACTCGTAATGCGCGCGATCGGAGTATCACACACAGCTTGCAAAGATGAGTTTCGACGAAATCTTCGATCTCACAGCTGGAGTGTATTTTCATTTTTATAATATATTATCTGCAGCAGATCATGATCTGTCCGATGTATGCACGGGTGTCGATTGTCTAGTTGCTGCAGCTCCTAGGATATCTAACCCACAACGGGAAAAATAAAATCCATCGTCAATAATGACAAATGATCTAGATCGCGATCAGATCATCTGTCCGATGTGCGCAAAAGCCATAGATAGATAGAGCTTCTAGCGTTAACACCAACTCACCGCAGTAAGTAGCGTCCTCCCTGGCCGTAGGAGGAGAACGATATCGCGAACATCGCCCCATTGCCAACCACGGGAGAAAGCAGACCCCGGTATAGCGACATTACCTGATGAAAAAAAAGAAAGGATTCCCCGTTGCTGTTGTGTTTGCCGTTCGAAAATGTGCAGGCAGCAGCAGCATCATCAGCTTCGACTTTGATCACTCATGAACTTTTCCGGATGTAGCAAGGAAACCAACGGAGAGAAAGGAAGCAAGCTACTATTAATAGTAAGCGTTACAGATATTACTGTTTGTCTTTTTAACGACCAATTCTTCCAAGACTGGGTCGTATTATAAGGGGGAAGTACTGTACCTTAGCTACTACTGTACCCCCACATGACCCCCACACGACTGACTCCGGGATATAGGCCACTCGCGCGAGTTAGTCAACCAACGCCTCGCTCAAAATCAAAATTAATTATACACGAAATATATATTGTTGGCAGCGGTCAATCTCGCGATTCCTATAATTATTAATAGGTGCCAAAAATGTTAGCACGACAAATAAATAAAGATCTTTGGTAGCGATTCGCACGGGCCCCCGCAAACAGTGACTCCCGTGCTTGTACATACTCGTTATTTATCCCCCTTGAGACGTCAGAATAAAAAACATTCACCACGAAAATGGACGGTTAACGGCAGGCAACCATAGCTATTAAGAGCAATATTAATAGTAATGGTTGACGATGATACGTGTGGTGTCCGAAGGACGACGCCAACAATGCAAACACTCTCTCGTTGTTGTTGTTGTTGTTGTTGTTGTTGTTGTTGTTCTCGCAAAATCAAGTCCGTGGTCACAAGACAGGCTCCAGTCACGAGCAACCCAAGGTGGTACACGCATATACTGTGTCAAAGCTGACGCAATTCATGCCTCCGCCAGAAATATATAAAAAGTGAAATCGGGAGTCAGCCTACGATGTGCCAGGTCTATACCGGTGCATACATCTCGTTACTCGCGCCTGGAAAAACCGACTAAATTATACCGCTTGCTACCCAAGAAAGACACCACGTACCAGGTATATATTACACGTAGTATCTATCACTACGCATATACATGCACGACAGACGCAAGTCAATTGGAAAAAAGAAGAAAAAAAAAGAAAAGAAGAGAAAGGGAAGGGAAGGAAAGAAAGGAGAAGAAAGCGAAAAAAGAAAACGAAAAAGAAAAGGAAATAAAAGAAAAGACAAGGAAAGCAAGAAAAGGCAAGACAAGAAGAGGAAGCAAGGAAAGGAAAATACCAAAAAAAATGTCATACTAGCAGACCCTAGGAACTGACTAAAGACGACATTGGGCTCATGGATGGTAACAAGCGCATTATCAAATAAATGACACTGGGGAGAGAACCCAACATGGCGAAGAAGTTAGGGCAGTCTTACGCTATCTTATTATAAAAATGAAAATACACTCCAGCTGTGAGATCGAAGATTTCGTCGAAACTCATCTTTGCAAGCTGTGTGTGATACTCCGATCGCGCGGATTACGAGTTGTGTGTCCTCATTAAGGATATACGTCGGCGACTCCCCTTACAACTACAGTGCAGCTATCAGGGTCAACAGGATGATTTTAGTCAGTCTGTGCGCGGAAACTATAAAACCCGTTTCTGAGGGGGACAAAATCTGACAGCTGTGAAGGGAAATGTATCCTTTTATCAAGTGAATCTTGTAAGTCGAATAACCGGTGAGGGGGGTGAGGCGGAGTTTTGAAGGACGTGGGGGCCTGGTTTTGATCAAAAGCGAGCGGGTTTGGAGGGGGGGGGGGGGGGGGGGGGGAGGGGGCAATTTGTGCATGTAAGCTGTAAATCCTTTCGAGGGGATAAATCTGCTATCTTGTGACGGCTCTCGTACAGGACGGGCGCAGCATGATCCTAATCGTTCTACTACTTCTGCGTGCTCACGATACTGGTGGACGCTTGACATATCGCAATCGTTGTTTCTGTTATTTTTTGTTGCTGTATGTGTGCCCCCAAAGAGTGCAAAAAGTGTCCATTAATAGTGTCTATTAAGAGTGCTTAAACTAAAACAAAGCACCGACGGGAGGATGCACGAAAACAGAGTGAGTAGAAGAGTGAGATTGAGTGGTAATAGAAGTCGATTCATGTCTTACTGCTTCTGATAAGACTAGCCCGTGCATATAATTACTCTCCCCTTCCTTTTCGCCATTGACGTGGGCACGTGCGTCATCCATAGAGCGTGTGTTGCTGCTTCTTACAACGTTAGCGCGTTCCATAATCCACCTATACGTTGTCGGCCGTAGTGGTCATAGTCAGTCCATGTGCTGCTTTTTCACGTGGCATTAGCCGCTGTATGAAGTGTAGTGGGTGACTCGCCCCTGCCTTGTCAAGGCCTATCGTTAGCGCTTATTCCGGTCAATCTATGTGTTGACGCATGCTACGTAAAGTTGTGTAATTTTTTTTCTCAAGTTCCTTCTTTGAGGTCGGCAAGATTTCACCACTAAAAACTATTCGGTAGTTGCCGTTAGCTAACTAAGTGACTTTAGTCGGCAAGTCGGCAGACGAATCCAGCTGATGGTCAGCCGACTTGCGGACTCAAGTCAGGAGAGCGAAGCGAGTGCAGTCAGCCTTTCCAGGCCGAGCGGGCTCCGCAAAAAAAAATGAAAAACGCACTCCGCATGAGCAATCCTTTCTACGAGTATGGAAACCCAGCAAGATGGAAAGTTGGCACCCCCGGGAAACGACCAACTATTAGTCCGACTAATAGCTAGTCTGGTGACTTCAGTCGTGCCGACTCACAGCTCTACTGAATGCGCTATAATACTATAATACTAGACTATACAAATACCTCTCCCACAAACTGATTTAGGTAAACCAAAAGTGATGACCGATGATCAATCCTGTGGCCAATAATAAGTAAAAACATCACGAATTTTTTTTCAACAAGAAATGAAATCCCGAGACGATGTCGGATTAAGGAGCGCCGTCACCCAGAAACCGTTTCAGAACAGAAAACGTGGTATACCTTAACGCCGCCACCATACGTAGCATGCTGCTGCTGTTTCCTCTTCCTTTCCCTTTACTTTTCTCGTGGGAAGCTGCATCCTAAGTAGTGAGTGAGTGATCCCTTCCAAGTCGCTATACATGGGTTACAAAAGGAGTAAACCAGTCTTTTTCTTTTTTTTTATCCTCCTGGGGATCCGGGTAAAAAAAGCTTAAGCTCCATACACTTTCGTTTGTGTACCAGTTTTCGTCCAGTCGATCCGTGTTTTTGGACTTGTTATGGCATCAGCCGCTACATTTACAGTATACTACTGCTGTAGTGAGACTCGCCCCTTCCTTTTCAGCCATGGAGGTGAGTATTTGTGTAATCCACGCACGTTACGAGGTTGATTCTTACAATAATTTCCACCGCATTGAATGACTCACCCCTTGGAAATGACAACGCGTGCCGTGCATATAGTAAGATAATGATCTTCGTAGCGTTAGCCTCACCAACAACAGTATATTTTAGTTGTTCTTACAGCATTAGCCGCCTTATGCAATGCAGTGAAGGGCTCACCCCTTCCTTCCTAGCCATGGAAGTGAGCACGCTTGTCATGCCCGAATACCTCGAGCTCCCGGCCTGCATCCTGTTCATGCAAGCGACGCAGCAGGGAAAAACATCAATCGATCGACTACGTTGATGGTACATATGATACAGAAACAAGGGTTTTGCGGCTGACGCTGCCCGCTCAAAAAAAAGCGCGTCCGACACCTTCACGGTGGCTTCCAGTGTGCTGGAAGTTTCTGCGTGTATGCGTATGCTATGCTCTGTTTTTTTTCGCAAACGATAACTCACAACATCGACAACAAAGTACACACGAAGCATACTTGTGATACCCTACACATTGCGAGGAAATGCATTCACGACAAACTCTGCAAACATGGGAGCTAAATCCATATCAAATGCACGCACTTACCGCGTAGCACGTTGATCTACATGCTTTGGAGATATCTACGATGTATATGGTACGTAAAGACGGTCGAAACAATCCAGGAAAAGTCACAGGAGATATTTGAAGATCATCATATTTAACAGTATGAGTATGAATGGCAGTGATGACCAGAAAAAAAAAAAATTGATTGCGAGTGATCGATGGGAGGAATAGTAAGATATGTCTTCGTCCTTGGGGTCAGTTCGTTCAATTTGCGTTGGCGGCTGTTGATGATACGGTGATTCTTTCCGAAAAATAGATATAGGTATACCATCAACATGCCATCTGCAGGTAGCGGCATTATACAAAGGACGACTATTTTTTCTCTAGATCCTACAATACTATTCCCGCATGCATGGGCAGAAAGGAGGACTCTTGCCTCTACCGGGCGTGGCCGAGCCTCCATAAACACGCCTCACAATCCCACAACCGCTGGGAACAGCGAACGTTGGTTTGTCATTTTACCCTCCGCAAGAAAGGTCCACGGATACCTACGTTATCAGACGGTGCAACATGTCAAGGAGGAACACCATTGGCATCCAGGGGGCAACTAGCCGGCACACCTACAGCGACAGGGGTGTCACTTTTTGGGGAAAACATTCCCTGAAATGCACGGCTCCTTAACCTATTGTAACCTAGTAATGATATTATCGGAAAATACACATTCATTCTTGTTTTGCCGTACATGATGTGTTTTTGGGTACAACGTCAGGCCCCAGGAGATTGTTCGTTCGTCGGGTTGTATGAACCTTTGTTTTTTTCAAAATCGTATGTTGTGTCGGACACACGCCGTAGACACATGCCATATACCACATGTAATAATGTCAAGTGAGTGAGGAGACGAGGACAATACTTGAATAATGGTCATGTCACCTCTACCCTAGAGAATGTGTGTCCCTTTTTTTTGTCTTGTTTTTTTCTCACACTTCTACTTTCCAGCTTCTGGACAAGCCGTGGACACAGCTGTCGTCCCTTGTCCCCCCGGGTTCTTGCCTTCAATCTTTATCGCGCATAGGGTTCAGCGATCTCCCTGCTCGTCGGTTTTCAATCGAGTGTTGCTAACTCACGCTCTCGCGCTTTCCGCAAGTCAATTTGTGCACAGGAAAAAGTCCCAACGAATTTACACGAGTGTGCACCCGGCGGGGCTCGAACTCACGAAACTGACCTATACCAGGCTCGAGGATAACCTGATACGCCAACGGGGCGACCGGTCCCAGGACGTGTCCGGTCTACGGCTAGAATTACAGTACGAAGCTGGTCGACTTTCTTGGCATCGGCTGAAGAATGCTGTGTTGCTTTTGTAACAAAAAATCTTAAGATCTGTCACGTATAAAATATCAAGTGAAAGTAGTTGAGTGTCTTTGGGTGTCTCTCTCTTCTACCAGGTACACACCTCCATCTGATACTACTATTAATACTGACTTGTATTCTCATGGACGGACGTGTTTTTCAGTTCGTTCTATCCATCGACGCCCCTTCTATCCACTGCTGTTCGTGAAACGTCTTCACCCTCGAGACACAACAAGACCCGTGGTCACAGACCATGAGACGGGGTTATGCATCGCATCTATACGCTACAGCTCGATCGAGGAGAGGTCTCGTAGTCGATGACCATCAGTACGTCATCACCGTAGCCACACACCGTTATCTTGGCGGTGTCCAGATGGCGCTTTCACGCACTTCGGGCATCCCCGACAGGGCGCTGGCCTAATAACACCTATTATAACTACTGCTGCATGAAGTTGACGTTATGCCGTCGGCTGTCGGTGTTGTCATGTCTGTCATACAATGCCAGCGCACACCCTCGACAGGAAAGTGGAAACGTGCGGACGATGATCATCATAACATCATCACCGTGACCGTGGCTTAATTTGACGGTGTCCAGGAAATAAAGTTTGGACATCGCTGCCGCGGTAGTTGGTTTGTTGATTGTGTATCGTAGTCGGCTGACAAAGTTGTGGTGTTTTCATAGCACAACAAACATTTCAAGATATATTGTCCGGCTGTCGATCTAAGATCCACGGATAGTCTACAGTCTACAAGTATGAGTGTGTAGTGGGGTGTCGTCTACATCATCTCAAACTGATACCATTGTCACGGGAGTGTTCTCCTGTTCTCTTTCTACCCAGCGGCACCCCCCAACAATACAGCAGTCACCGTGCCGATTCTCCGACCTAGAGTGAGAGAGACAAGCTCTGTGGTCTTAAACCCTTTACAACTGGAAACCCGTTTGTGGGGACAAGATTACTCGGATTTAGTGTAGGGAGGGGTTCGGGGGCTCTAAAGGGGTTAAACTACGAGAATACATATCCCATCGTCCATATTACATACGCTACGAGGAGAGGTATCACAGACAAGGAAGGGCAATCATCCACACGTCGGAGACAGCAAGGAATGAGGTATATCTAGATATATCCCTATTAATCGTGATAGACGCCTTTAGAGCAGAGTATCTCCCTAGTCTGTGTATGTCTATAGACTATGGACTGAACTTTGGGTCTGGCCATCATCGTCTAAAACTTTGTGGCCCTTCCAATGGCCGCCACAAGTTAGCGTAAGGCCGCCCTGACTTCTTCGCTTGTTGCGTTCTTCCTCCAGCGCAATTGATGCACTTGATACCGTCCGCGATGGTGGATCCAGCAGTAAGTCTTCAATCGGGCTGTTGAACTAACATTTTTGGGCGCACCACCAGATTGAGTTGATCTGAGGTATACGTATCAAAGCCCTACACGAGGTCGTTCGAATGAGCCCTAATATACGTGTGGACTCCAACTATTGCGTTCGTGGTCACCATTTGAGCATTGCTCCACGCGGCACTTCACGAGAAAAAATACCAAAATCTCGGTACTCGTACATAACTACAATGAGTCCACAGAAAAAAAAACGAGGTCGGAAAGCTACATACCAGGCCTATCTTATTGGTATACAGTATGTCCAACCTTGAACAAGGTGGTGCCGACATGCAGAAAATCGCTATTGATTGGAGGCGCCTTCACCGGCTTTGTCCCACAAATCGTACCAGACAAAGTTCCAAATATGTTTCACGTCATCATAGAGGTTAGCTGTTTTTTGTGTTTTTGTGCTGTTTTTTTGTCAAATAGCGAAAGGGCGTCGACCCAACCCTAACCCTAACCCCGACCTCAACCCCAACCGTAACCCTAACCCTAACCCCAACCGTAACCGTAACCCTAACCCCAACCGTAACCTTAACCCTCACCCCAACCGTGACCGTAACCCTAACCCCAACCGTAACCCAGGCTAGGGCTCCGACCTGAGCGCTGCTTCGCCGCGCGTTTTGGAAAAAATGATGAAAAATGTGCGGACCACCTCAAACATCGAAATATACGTGGTACTTTGTTTGGTATGGTTTATGGGGTGAGAACATCGCAAAGGCTACTACTGCTTCTGCTTGATTGAGTATTTGTTTTTCTTTTTTGATCCACATCTCAAATAAAAACACTTAATCTTCTTTTTGGCCCAAATCATCGTAACTTGGTCAATTAATAATACTTTGGTCAAAGCTAGACATTTGTGACGCCCTGGACAAACGCTACCATAGTTGTTTAGACGCCATTTCAGTTTGAGCCGATGTTCGTATCATGAGGTTTCCTTTCTACAAACAAGTCAACATGATGTCAAAATTCTAACGAAAAAACAACAACGAACAGTCGGGGTTCGAATAACAGCCCCAATCGAAATAAGCCCTGAACAACTAACTAAATGCTGCTGTTGTTATTGTTATTTCACATTTTTATGTTTTCCTGGCGCGGAGGCATGAATTGCGTCAGCTATTAATAATACGTGCAACATATCATATATATTGTGATATTATGCGTGTACCACCTACTCGTTGGTTTGTTTTGTGTTTTTCCCCCAGGGTATTTTCTCAGCTCCAGAGTGACGCGAGCCTCTGTCCCGTGGCCACGGACTTGAATATGTGAGAACAACAACAATGAATGATATGAAAAAAAATGTGGAGAACTTCAGCTTTTTCGTTCCCCATCCATCATCCGCCGGACGGAGGAATATATGAAAAAAAGAAAAGAAAAAAAGAAATATAGACTAGACTATCGGAGTATCACACATAGCATGCAAAGATGAGTTTCGATAAAATCTTCGATCTCACAGCTAGCTGGAGTGTACTTTTATTTTTATGTGTGTGATGCTCCGATCGCGCGTATTACGGGTTGTGTGTCCTCATTGAGGATATAGGTCGGCGACGCCCCTTGGAACTCAAGTGTAGCCATCGGGGTCAACAGGGTGATGTTAGGCAGTCTGTGCGCGGAAATTATAAGAAAACCCGTTTTTGAGGGGGACACAATCTGACAGCTGTGGAAGGAAGTGCATCAGTTTATCAAGTGAATCCTGTAGTCTATAACATGCGTCGCCTATCATGTTGCCGAGCGAGAGACGGACCATCTGCACAATCTAGCACACGTTTCCTGCATTGGATCTGTACTTGTATAGCAGCACACAGGTCCTGCTCAACACATCCTAACGCGTATAATTCTAAGTGTGCAGATGGTATAGATCGTGACCTGTGGCATGTGTACAATCACCACCTTTCTTTGCATAACATGCATACCTTAACTTGACGGTGTCGAGAGGATAGACCACGGATATCCCTAGCACGCCACCTACTGTGCCGCCAGCAAACTCCTCCCCAAAGCTCGCCATCAATTCGTCGTCGCCGCGGCCGCCCACAGCCTTTTTTGAAAGAGTGGACCCGGCCTTGCTTGCTTTGCTTGCTTGGCTGGCCCGGCTATCTCTGCCCGCTCTGCTTGCTTTGCGTTTTGGTCTGGATGGGAAGAGGGGGCTGAAATTACGCGTGTGCGGGCGTGTGCGTGTGCGTAGTGTGTTGTTGTTCTTGTTGTTGTTGTTGTTGTTGTTGTTGTTTTCACATTACCTCGCATAACCAAGTCCGTGGTCACAGGACAGGCTCCAGTCCCTCTGGAGCTGAGGAATAACCCAGGGAAACACACACAACCCAAGGTGGTACACGCATATATAACAGCTGACGCAATTCATGCCTCCACCTATTGTGAAATCGGGAGTCAGTCTACGATGTGCCAGGTCCATGCCGGTGCATACATACGTCTCATTACTCACGCCTGGAGAAACCGACTATTCCGATTGCAAGGAAGACTACCACGTATATATTACACGTAGTATCTATCACTACGCATACGCACGACAGGCGTAAGTCAATTGGAGAAAAGAAACAAAGAAAAATTAAGAAGATAAAGGAAAGAAAGAAAAGAGAAGAAAGCGAAACAAAACGAAAAAGGAAAGAAAAGAGAAGAAAAAGACAAGAAATGTTGTAGTACTGCCTTGACTGGGCCTCGTTAAAAAACCCTGAAAAAAGGACGATCGCTGCTCTCGTGATGATGGTGTGCGTGCGGGTCGTGGGTCTCCGTGTGCCATCCTTCTGACTGTGGTTCTTCATGGCCGCCTCATCGCCTTAGCTCACTCGGCCCGCTCCTCCGCACTTTGCTCTAGTTGACACTCAATTCCAATCGGTTCCTCTTCTCCCCCGTCCCAAAAAACAAAATGCTCCACGAAGCTTGCGGTGCTGATCTGAAAAAAAAAAAAATCGTTCTGGGAGTGTTCAACCCGTCTCTTCCCCGCCCGTCGACGGCCAGTCGTCCTCCTCATTCGTCGTCAAATCCAGCCCCCTGCCGGCGCAGTTCCCTCCACGCAAACCAAGACTGCGCCGTAGTGTGGCTCGTGGTGGCGCCGGCCTCCGCGCACGAGCATCCCGATTATGCATTGCTGCTCCGCCGCTGCTGCCTAAAAAGACGCGCAAATCGTAGGTGACCATGCCTAACGCACCGCGTACGACCCAACTATACCGCCACGTTTAAGCCTCGGGGCCAAACGAAGCAGGAAGAAGGTATCATTCCTTGAGGGTGAGTCCGGCCTTACACCCGCCAGAAAGACCACCCCCACTCGCTACACGCCTGCCATAGCATGCCTTACCGAGGCGGCAAGGGGAATGGAGGACTTTATGGTAGCCGGAGTCTATTTGTACAAAGACGAATGTTTGTACCTGTACGACAAAGGTGGAAAGCGTTGGCTGGACCTCCGCTGGCCTGCCACATACACAGGGAAGACACAGGAACTTGCGTATGAACGTGGTGGAGACCCAAGGAGCCCACTCCAAAAGTTAACTTACACTATAACACTCATCGTTTCATGCGTACTGAATTCCATAGATGTCTGGTTTTGTCGCCCTCAATGCGGGTTATTATGCAGTTGTTTCCGTGCGCAGAACAAGGTTTAACGTGTTAGTCCTCTTGAACCCCTAAATAGGAGAGTCACCGACCTGTATCCTAACCGGTCGCCCCGGTGGCGTATCAGGCTATCCTCGGGCCTAAATAGTCAGCTTCGTGACTTCGAATCCCCCCGAGCGCATGCTCGTATAAATTCGTTGGAACTCTTTCTCTTGCGCACAAATTGACTTGCGGAAAGCGCGAGAGCGTGAGTCAGCGACACCCGATGAAAAATCGACGAGCAGTGGGATTGCTGAACCCTATGCGCGATAAAAATTGAAGGCAAGAACCGGAGGGGAGAAGGGACGACACCTGTGACTACGGCTTGTCCAGAAGCTAGAAAGTAGAAATGTGCGAAAAAAAATGAAAAAAAAAACTTTACGAGGGTATACACACCTCGTAACACGCGCGATCCAAGTGCAGCTTGTAAAGCTGAGTGCTGATAAAAAAAAACTTTTTGCTCGACCTCATTGTTGAAGTGTATTTTTTCATATTTTGTTCATGTTGTTGTTCTCACATTACCTCGCATAATCAAGTCCGTGGTCACAGGACAGGCTCCAGTCACTCTGGAGCTAAAGGAATACTCCAGGGAAAAAACACAAACCAAAGGTGTAAACGCATATATCACAGCTGGCGCCATTCATGCTTCCGCCAGAAACATATAAAACGCGAAATCGGGAGTCGGCCTGCGATGTGCCAGGCCCATACCGGTGCGTACGTCTCACTACTCGCGCCTGGAGAAACCCGATTTATAACCGCTTGCCACCCAAGAAAGGCTACCACGTATACATTACACGTAGTACCTACCACTACGCATACGCACGTCAGACGCAAGTCAACTGGAAAAAAGAAACAAAGAAAAGACAAGAAGAGAAAGGAAAGGAAATAAGAAAAGAAAAAATAAAGTGAAGAAGGTGAGGAAAGAGAAGAAAGGACAAGAAAAGCATGAAAAGACAAGACAAAAGAAAGCAAGGAAAGGAAAGGAGACCCTACTCGTAGGAACTGGCTAATGACGGCATTGGGATCATAGAGGGTATCAAGTGCATCAATGGCACTGGGGAGAGAAAGCAACAAGTCGAAGAAGTCAGGGCGGTCTTACGCTAACTTGCGACGGCCATTGCAAGGCCCACAAATTTAAAGACGATGATAGGCAGACCCAGACCTCAGTCTCTTGGGCAGGACGCCCCCCCTCCCAACCCCCCCCTCTCCCCCCCCCCCCCCCCCTCCCCCCGGCCGCTTAGAGATGCCGACGGTGGATGGTATACCCCCCCCCGCTCCCTCTTGCTCAAACTCAGGCCCCCGCGCCCCTGAAAACTCCGCCCTCCCCTCACCGGTTATACGACTTATAGGATACACTCGATGAACGGATGCAGTTCCTTCCACAGCTGTCAGATTTTGTCCCCCTCAAAAATGGGTTTTATAGTTTCCGCGTACAGACTGATTAACAAAGCGCTGTTGACCCCGATACAAGGTACACTGTAGTTCCAAGGGCAGTCGCGGACCTATATCCTTAATGAGGACACACAACCCGTAATACGCGCGATCAGAGTATTACACATACAGCTTTCAAACATGAGTTTCGACAAAATTTTCGATCTCACAGCTGGATGGAGTGTGTTTTTATTTTAATTTTTTTTCTCCTCCCTCCGACGGATGGCGTTAATAAAGCTCACCACACTTCCACGTAATACGGTATTTCACACACGTCGTGTGTGTGTCGATTTAATGTTACGGTTCAGTGACAGTTTTAAGAGTTATTATGACAGGCGTTTTTGTTATAGTAGGGCCCGCGCTATTTATGTCCCCTCCCTTAGTCGGGTGTGGCTGCCTCACCCTGCCGCAATATTTTTATAATTACACAAATCTACAGTTCCTTGGGTTCACGTTCATAAACCTTCGGATCAGCAGTCAAGTTACCATTTTCACGCCAACTTCTCGGGAGACTTCCCATCCTGAGCACTTGCACAAGGGACTTGCTCTCTCTTTCTCCGAGGAACGCTCAAGCGCCTTCTGAACTCGATCGTATCGGACCTACGGAGGTCAGTCATTATGAATACCTGATGCGGGCTACCGATTTAGCCTGTGTGTGGACCTTGCGATGCTAGTAGGCTAGATACCTTCGTCTTCTTCGCCATGAATATACTCGCATGTCCACCCTGATCCCAGACTGACTCCGCCAATCAGGCTCCGATTCGTAACATGGTGTCCATCCGGGATACGCGCTTGCCCTCGCTGGTGATCACCCTGTGTATCTCCCTCTAGTTTTGGTTTTCTTGTCGTGGTTCTGTTTGCTGCTTTTTTTGCTGCTGCTTCTTTTGTGCTCCTCTGCTGCTGTATCTTTTGTGCTCCGAGCGCATCATCGCTCATTTTGTTCCTCTTTTTCAGAGCGCGTGAACGCGACTTTTTGCGCGCGCTCCTGGGAGCCCAGCCTGTCCAGCAGAAGTCAATTGGGCACGGTGCATTGCAGCAGTTAGGTGGACACGGTGCCGCCTTTGCACGCGTCCCGCGTCGATACCCAATTGCGTCGCTTTCAACATGCTGGTATCTCGTCTTTTCTGGGCGTTTTTGTTTCTTGTTTCACTTGTAAATTGTCTTGGCACTTTTTTGCGAGTGGATCCCATATTACAACGCAGTAGTATTGCTGCTGTGAGACTGTACTATTTCGACCCGTGTCCGCTGATCTTTTGGGGTCCACGGCACACCCAGGGGAGCACGCTACCCTGGAGTGTGTCTGCATCGTTGCTCTCACCATGGCGCTCTCCAGTTCCGATTGCCCTCTCTGTCGTTGTCGGATGGCACAGGTGGGAGTTAAACAGCAGTACACCCGGTTAGGCCCCCGCCCTAGATTTTCCGGCAGCCAGCTGAAAAATGATGAAAGAAAAGCAAAGAGCATAAGCCCGAAGTGATGCGGGATAGTGGTTTGAGTGCGCGCCACGGGTGTACTGGCTGCGGAAACTCCCAGGCCTTTTATCCGCACGTGTGTCTCTGCCGTCGCTGCCGTTGCTGCTGTTGCCGCGCGTTTCTGCTGTTGCCGCGCGTTTCTGCTGTTGCCGCGCGTTGTTGCTTGCGTTGCTTGTTCTCCACTGTTTGTGGTGCCGTCGCTGCCGTTGCTGCTGTTGCCGCGCGTTGCTCCTGTTGCCGCGCGTTGCTCCTGTTGCCGCGCGTTGCTCCTGTTGCCGCGCGTTGCTGCTGTTGCCGCGCGTTGTTGCTTGCGTTGCTTGTTCTCCACTGTTTGTGGTGCCCCGTGAGCACTGCCTACAGCAGGCGAGGCCCAAAGTCGTACGATGTTCGAATTTTTACACCCACAACAACAGCAATGCCTTGTGCTGAAAGATTAGACAGCAGTGATGTACGTGTCTCGTGTTGATAAGAGGGGAACCTCGCGACTTTCGTAACTACTGACGACTTTCGTAACTACTGAACCCATGCCTGACGTACTTGAGTTGTGTTCCCCAGCCACAACGGCACAATGGGAGGGTCTGCGCCTGGTTGAGCCGTGTTGTTGTCCCCCATGTTGGGGGAGACGACAACCAATCTCCTCTAGGCCTGTGTCCTCCCGAGCTGTAACGCTATTATACATACTGCTACTGCTTTATTTCACATGCCCCACTTCCTGCGACTGCTATTTGGCCTGCAATGGGAGGGTCTGCGCCTGGTGGAGCCGTGTTGTTGTCTCCTATGTCGAGGGGGACAACAACCAGTCTCCTCTGGGTCTGTGCCTTCCCTCGTCACAACGTTACCTGATATATTACCACTGCTGTATTACTAACATGCTACTCGTCTTCCCAATGTTCCCTGTTATATTACCACTGCTGTATTGCTAACATGCCACTCGTCTTTCCACTTCAGGAGCTGTCACTCAATTGATATTTCTTCTTATTTTATTTTTTTCTCTCCGGCGGATGAGGAAAAATGAAGCTTTAGCTCACCACACTTCCACGTATTTTCATACGCGTATAATTAAATTTAATTTCATTTAATTTAATTCAATTGTTGGCGCTGTGGTACGCTGAGCTTGCTGCAGTTTGTGTCATCGTTGTTTTGCTCGATATGCCCTCTGCTATCGCTTGCGAATTCATCATTAATAGTGTACCGGGTACACATGACTGGATGCCGATCACGGTTTTCTGGTGATGTTTTCACTTGCTCTCCCACTAATGTTGATGTTTCTGTTTTTGCATCTACTTCGTTCGTGATCAAACCGGTGATGTTTGACCCGAGCGAACACGTTAACCCACGATCCTGCACGTTTGCTCGTGATCAAACCCAACTCCATGTTTGCTCGTGATCAAGCTGGAGGTGGTCGCGCTGTTGATCAATAATACTGTTGCTTGTCTATTGGTCACGTACGCTATGCATGCCTACCTTCATCTGTCATTTCATTTTGCCGGGAAGGGTTGTTGTTACTGCTGCCTCGTCCGCTTGTTGCGGTTGTGGCTACCGCGACATCGTTTCTGTGTGATGCAGTAGTTGCTGAACCGCTCTCCTGCTTTTCCATCCCTTCCTTTGTTTCCTTTGCCCCATTTCTTTGTGCTACGTTTTGGATGCAGGCGATGATTGCGGTGTGGTCATCGCTGTCGTCAGACACAGCAAGCAGTAACCACATAGTTGGCTCTCTCTAGGATGAGGCAACGACACGGATACTATAGCCGCTTGATGATTTATCTTGTTCTTTTTTATTGAACCGGGTGTCATGTGCCCACGCATAGTTTCGTTTCTTCGTATATATTGAAAGGCTCGCATGCTCCGCTGTATTTGTCAACTTCCTCCCGTTTGCACTCATCTCTCAAGCAATGTATTCTGCTGCTAGGCAGCTGTTTTCTGCTATTGTTGCTGTCTGACCGCCTCCGCCTGTCTCTACAGCTGGTGGTTTTGGTTCGCATGTCCTTCTCAGGATAGCATGATTGCGCACATACTTTTGCGCTCCTTTGTTTGTACGAAGACTAGCATTCTGCGCCATATTCCTCAGTTAGCTCGTTCACTCATTCCTTGTGTTGCTTTCCGCTGCTGTTCTGCTGTTGCTTTTTGCCGCGGTTGCTGCCTTGCTATGCGACCTTCGTTTGTGTCTCTTTTCGTTTTTGTTTTTTCGTGCTCGTGTCGCTTCTGTTCGATATGATGTGTTTGTTTGGCAGGAGGGAAAATGTCTTTTTGAATAGGGCTCAGCACTTTTCGTTGGGACCTTTGTTGCCGTCTCCAATTGTAAAGGACGGCGGCAACCCGGCCCCTGTCGGCTGCGTAGCTTCATTATTTACCTCCGTCCCGTTAACGTCCGTACCCACAATTGTTGCAATGGTCCCTTTGTTCCTTTCTTTTCATGAACTTTCAATTCGTGAAGGGGGGGAGGTGCCGCCGTCGTCCGAAGCCGGCCACGGCACGGAATTACCCGACACCAAACAACGGGTACCAAGCTTGCATATCTAACGCGAAGGCGATGGAAGCACACCAATCTAGACCAGCCCTTCCCCACGCGCAGTTCCCTCGCGTCGAACCCTGGCTTGTGCGCACTCTCCCGTTCTGAACTCCCGTCCGCGCGCTGTTCCCTCGGCCCGACGCTTTGCCCGCGCGATGCTCCTTCGTTCCAAAGCCATGCCCGTGCACCGATCGCTCCCTCTGAAGTCTGGCCCGTGCGCTGTTCCGCCGTTCCTCTGATCCGAACCCTTGCCCGTGCGCTGTTACGCCTTCCCTTCGCTCCGAGCCCTTGCCCGTGCCTCCTTCCCACACCAGCAGTAGCGATCTCAGCGTCGATCTTGGGGAGGTGCTTTCAGCAGGGGGGGAGGTCCCTCGCTCGTCGGAAGCTCACCAAGTCAAGGAGACACCGGCCATCCACCGGGCGGTGCGAGTTCTGACCAATCCCGCAACCCTCGCGCGACGACAGCAGGACGACACAAATTTGGGTCAGATTCCTTGGTACCCTTGTCAGCGGAGACAGAACAGAGCGGTGGCGTAGACAACTTCGTGGAGCGACGCAAACACAACCTCCGAGAAGTCCGTGTCGCGCTCGAGAAGCAGCACAAATTGATGGTAACCGCGAGCGCCCGCGCCAACGCTTCCGTTTCAAGGCCCTCAGCCGGAATCGCTCTCGAGAAAGGAAGCCTGGTGCTGGTGCGCGAGTCCGAGAGCAGCAGGCATCGCGACAACAGGGGGCGCGGACCTCAACACGACCTCTACACAGGCCCTTGGAGAGTAACAGAAGTACCTCTACACAGGCCCTTGGAGAGTCACAGAAGTATTACAGACAGGCCTTAGCATGCAAGTAACGATGCGTGGTAGAAAACAATGCACCCGAAATGTGTCCACAGCAAGCGTAAAGCCATACTACCTCCGACCCCTTTCTCTCAGACATTCACTAGCTGACGAGTTTGAGCAGTATGCTTGGGGTTCCGGTTTCAGAAAGGCGTTGGAAGCGGGGAACTCTTCGCATTTTAACTCTCTTGTTAGTTGGCGCCGAACAAAATCCCCATCCGGTGTCGCTAGGTGGGAATACAAGGGGAGGTCGAATGATGGGGTAGAGTCGAGCTGGTTGTCTGAGAATGAGATGTTAAAGAGTTTCACCCCCTTGCAGCTAGATGGCTTTATTGCACCATGGCATTTGTACAAGCCCCAATCTGCGAGCGATTTAGTTCCCGTCTCAGTCAACCCTCGTACCCCTCTCTCTCGCCGTCAAGCCTTGACCCTGTTCCCTATAGGTTTCACCATCTGGAAAGACTTTGGCGGTGGTCTCAGACTGCAAGGGCAGGTGTACGACTACAGAGACCGCTACTGGCGACTGCGCTAGAGCGACCATAACTGGGTCGGCCGACAATGCGTAGAGTTTCTTACCCTGTTCTGCTTCTCGTATTAGTTGTTCAGTTACACCTTGACCACGAGTCCTGTTGATAAGTTTTTGGAGGAACAATGGTACATCCAGTTGGTGGCAGCTGTTCGATTTGGAGTAGAGTAGTTCCGTCAAAAAAAACATTATGATGCTTTGTTGCAATAGCGGGGTGAATGTTATGTGTGGGTATCTGTATCTAGGAAATTACTCTGGTGTGCGAGACGTATGTTCACATGTTTGGTCATAGTAATTGGTCAGGCCGCCGAAGCAAACACATAGATGTGTGGTTCCATTTCGTCCGAGAGCTACTTCGTGCGAAGATAATTGATATTCAATTTGTAGCTTCGGAAGAGCAGCACGCGGATATTTTGACGAAATCCCTCGCTGCGACCCCTTTTAATCTCACCGTAAGTTTTTGTTGAACCTACCGTTGGGTGATGAGTAAAGGGTGCGAGCATTATTCGTACCATGTTTGAGTTATGCGAGGAATAATTTGTCAGGCCGCCACCCCACGCTACTTTGAGGGGCATGGGTGTGTAGGGCGCTACTTGGCATTTTAGGTTCTGGCCATGGTAATCGTTTGAATGCGGCCATTGTTGCAATCACAATGGTTTGGAAGATATAAGACATACAGGGGGTTTTGACCCGGTGGCCAGGTTTCCTCCTGCGGGACTGTCGTTAGCTGTCCGTTGGGCCTAGCTTTTCGTTTTGGATGAAGTGGGGTCGGGGGGAATGCCGTTTTGTTGTGGGTTAAGACGGGAATCACCCGGGCACCGGTCGGCCGGGTGTAAAACAGTATGGGGCAGCAAGATGTGTGTTATTTTACAATAGTGCGACAACGTTGTGAACGCTGTTGTACTTGGGTTGGGTGTGAGTGTTGGAGTTGAATTCCTTTCTTTTTTTTTTTTTTTTTTTTTTTGGGGGTTTTTTCTGGGTTTTTTTCCTGGATGGCCAGGTTTTTCCCGCGCTGTAGGTGTTGAGAGCCGGGCAGCAACTACAGTGGAAACACCAAGCGAGGGACGGTTTTTTTTTAGAGTATTTTACGTCCGAGTGTCACTTGGTGTTTTCGGTTGTTGTCTAAATTCTAGGGCTCTCGGGATGGGGAGCGAAGGGTTTGTCCCGGAAGCCGGGTTTACCTTCGCTCAAGTCGATGTCGGGCCGCGAGCCAACGCGCAGTGAGAATTATGAAGAGCAGTGGATTTTATTTGAGTTTTGCCACTATTTGCCTCTTGTAATTTTCGGTTGGCCGTTCGACCTACTCAAAGACATCACCGGTAGTTTTCGCCAAAGGAAGTGTGTCACCTCGCGGTTGTCACTATCCCTGCTACCGTTAATTAGTACTGTATGTACTAATGGGGGGATGTTACGGTTCAGTGACAGTTTTAAGAGTTATTATGACAGGCGTTTTTGTGATAGTAGGGGCCGCGCTATTTATGTCCCCTCCTTTAGTCGGGTGTGGCTGCCTCACCCTGCCGCAATATTTTTATAATTACACAAATCTACAGTTCCTTGGGTTCACGTTCATAAACCTTCGGATCAGCAGTCAAGTTACCATTTTCACGCCACCTTCTCGGGAGACTTCCCATCCTGAGCACTTGCACAAGGGACTTGCTCTCTCTTTTTCCGAGGAACGCTCAAGCGCCTTCTGAACTCGATCGTGTCGGACCTACGGAGGTCAGTCATTATGAATACCTGATGCGGGCTACCGATTTAGCCTGTGTGTGGACCTTGCGATGCTAGTAGGCTAGATACCTTCGTCTTCTTCGCCATGAATATACTCGCATGTCCACCCTGATCCCAGACTGACTCCGCCAATCAGGCTCCGATTCGTAACATTAACTCAATTGCGTTCGCAATCCAGCGCTACTAGCTGGCGAGTCATATATGAGCACTCAAGGCAGCAGGCGCGTTCGTCTATACTCACGATTACCGTGCGGTTCGTACGGTGCAGGCAGCCCTACCGCTGTAGTTTGTAGCCGCGAGTTGGTTAGTTGTGGGAACGGGGGAACTCTATGCCTACGATATATGATCGTACCTTCTGCCCTCGGCTGCTCCCCAGCCGGGGTGGTGCTCGGGCCTGAGGCTTCCCCAAAACGTGCCAGAGCCCCTGAGGGGGTGTGTGGCGACGAACTTACTCGAGCGCTGCACTAGCGCTCGGGTATGGCCAGGCCGGCGGTGACAGCCAGCGACAAGGCAAAAAAAATCCTCGGGGATTTTTTTAACACAGCAGCCTTGCCTGCGGACGCAGTATCGAATCACCGCCGCGGAAAGCATGGGGCGTGTATCGAACAGAGAAGAGAGGATCGAAGCCATGTGAGTAAGCACAAAAGTCGGGAAGGAGATGGACGTGGCGTGTCGGGACTGCTGCCCCCTTCACGTTGGCACTTAGGCAAGAACCGGGCTATGCGAAGGGAGACGGAGAGGGGGAAATACACTGTCTGAGAAAATCGGAGGGTCGAATGGACGAAATCGGAGGCTAGGAAGAAGAGGAGGAGACGCAGGAGGATTCGGAGGGCTGCTCACAAAATTCGCACAGATGCAAGGGCTAGGTCGAGAGCAGGGGAATTCGTCGTGGGTATGTACAACGTTCGAACACTTGCTTTCAAGGGCACGAACGGCATAGGCCACGCCGAGGTGATAATGAAGACTTGCGAAGACGCAGCTTGTGATGTCATAGGATTGCAGGAGGTGAGGCGCAATGGACAAAGTGCTTTCATGGCGGCGGGGTAGGTTGTGCTTTGCTCAGGAGCAGACGGAGGAGAGTACGAAAAGAAGGGGAACCACGGGGTAGGCTCAGCTGTCAGAGAGTCTATCGTGGCAGGGATAGATAAGGGTGACGTCGCGGTTGAGTGCATCAGTGCTAGACTGATGAAGGTTCGCATCCAACTAAATGGGAAATCTAACGGGGTGTCTTTTATTATAGGGTATGCTCCCACTCTCGACAAGAGCACCAGCAAAAAATGATTACTCTCGGAATTCACTTGACGAGGTGGTCAAGGAGGTACCCAGTAGGGACCACCTCCTTGTCCTGATCGACGCAAATGCTCGTCAGGCATGAGAGGGATTGAGTAGACCGACAGCAAGGTATTGGGTGCAAACGGACGTGACGAGCTGAACGACAACGGAGAGCAACTATTGACCCACGCAACTGATACAAACTCGCCCTCCTCAACACGTACTATGCTACACCTGCTCGTGGTATATCGCATACATTTCAGAGCCCTAACCGAGGAAAGGCCCAGTACAGACTTGACTACATATGTACTGACACGGCAAGTGGATAGACGATTGGTACGTAATGTCACTGCTGTGCGGACTCCACCCAGGGAGAACGCCGAGTCGGACCACAACCTCGTGATAGCAAATATTCGCCTCTTAAGCCGCATCGCACCAAATCGTCCAAAGATAGTTATCAAAAACCGTCGAGCTATTGATTTACAAGATTAATATCGGACCCGCATCTACGGATGAATTTGCAAAATGCGATAGCAGCCAACCTTGCCTCTCCGACGCCCGGCACTTATTATTTTCTTTTCTTTGTTTCTTTTCTCCAATTGACTTACGCCTGTTGTGCGTATGCGTAGTAAGAGATACTACGTGTAATGTATACGTGGTAGTCTTCCTTGGGTGGCAATCGGAATAGTTGGTTCCTCCAGGCGTGAGTAATGAACGTATGCACCGGCATGGACCTGGCACATCGTAGACTGACTCCCGATTCACTTTTTTATGTTTCTGGTGGAGGCATGAATTGCGTCAGCCGTGATATATGCGTGTACCACCTTGGGTAGGGTGTGTGTTTCCCTGGGGTATTCCTCAGCTCCAGAGTGACTGGAGCCTGTCCTGTGACCACGGACTTGATTATGCGAGTTAATGTGAGAACAACAACAACAATGATGGAAGCGTTGATGACATGGCCATTACTGACCTTGACGCTACTGTCAAATGCCGCCGACATAGCGCCCCCTATTCGGCGCAAACAAGTACCGAGGGGCTGGTGTTCGACCGAGGAGACGAGAGCGGAGTTGAATGCACGATGGCAGGGTAGGGATGACGCGAGGAAACGGGTCCGTTCTGCTCCAAACGATCGTGGTCTACGGCAAGCCTTGAAGGCGACCATCAAACAGCTGAAACGCACGCGGGCGAAAGCTGTTCAGAGGTTCTTCGAAGACTACGTTAGCCAACTTGAAGGGCGTATCCGAGAAGGTGATCAATTTGGCTTCTACAAACACCTCAAGGGGATGGATGTGGAAGGGAAGAGGACGTTTAACTCGCAGTACATCAAGGACGATAAAGGTCGATTGCTGCGGGATAATGCCCTCATCCGCGAGCGGTGGGTGAGGTGGTTTCACAAACTGCTCAACACCAAGTCGCCGACCCTTGATCCGAGCATTGTCGACGAGCTCAGGCAGTGGCCCCCGTGCAGACCACTGGACGATGTCCCGCCTAGGTACGAAGTAGAGGAGGCGAAGCGGGCGTTGGCGAACCGAAAGGCGGTAGGGTCCGATGGTCTCCCGGCCGAGGTCTTGAAGGTTTTGGCCGACGAAGGAGAACAGAACACTCTCGGAAACCTCCACGATATTATCGTCGCTGTGTGGAGGGGGGTGGCGTACCGCAACAGTGGGAAGATGCAACGATTAAGGGGCTTCACAAGAAGAAAGATCGGACTGAGTGTGGCAATTATCGTGGCATCTCCTTCGTGGCTCACGCCGGCAAAGTACTCCTCAAAGTCATCGCGGGTCGCCTGAGTGACTATTGTAAACGCGAGAACATTCTGCCGGAGGAACAGTGTGGATTCAGACCCTAACGCTCGACGGTTGACATGATGTTCGTAGTACGACGACTGCAGGAACTGGCGCGGAAGACAGGACACCCCTTGTACATGTGCTTTATCGATCTCACCAAAGCATACGACTCCGTCGACCGAGGCCTTTTGTGGGATGTCCTTGCTTGTTTTGGCGTGCCACCGAAATTGCTCGCTGTCATCCGCCAATTCCACGACGGTACGCAAGCATGCGTGCGGCTGGATGATGGAGAGTGCTCGGATAAGTTCGACGTGGGGCAAGGTCTCAGGCAAGGATGCGTGCTCGCGCCACTGCTGTTCATCATGTTTTTCACGGTGGTACTGCGTGTGGCCGAGAAATGCTCCCTCGCTGATGCAGCCATCACGGACAACATGGTGCAGCTCCAGCGAAAGGAGGAAGGCGAGGAGAAGGGCAATTCACGCACAGGCAAAGTCGACGGACGGAGGGAGAAGGAGGGGGAGGGGGTGCAGAGATTGTGGGGTATGCTGTACGCGGACGATGCGGGCATCGTATCGCGATCATCAGAAGGGCTGGAGAGGATGATGACGGTGATCGTGACTTCGTGCTCGTCGTTCGGGCTTACAGTACCCGAGGCGAAAACAGAGATAATGAACCAACAGCGGGGGGAAGGTGTCCTTCACGATCAATGCAGCCGGCCAGGTATACAAACAAACAATCCAGTTTGTATACTTGGGCGGGGCTATCACCGCAGGCAGAGACCTTAGCATTGAAATAACGCGGCGTCTTCACAGGGCCTGGGCGTGCTTTCAGCGGTGGTACAAGATGGAAATCTATGATCGCCCGGATGTGCGTTTACGGTTGAAGGTGCGGTTGCTGAAAGCTGAGGTGGTCGAGACACTGCTTTTCGGTTGCATGACGTGGAGCCCGAAGAAGCCTGACTATGACAGGCTACGACAGGTTCACCACTCCATGCTCCTCCGATGCCTTGGATGGCGGAAACGGAAGCGCGACGACCACACCCTATCGTACGCCGACGCGCTTGCCCAGACAGATTATGAGAGCGTTGAGGCGATAGTGCGCAAACGGAGGATTTTGTTTGCGGGATTCGTAGCACGTATGGGGGAGGAGCGTCTGCCACAGAGGGTGATGTTTGGGGAGTTTGTTGGGGGTAAGGGCTACTCAAGGAGGCAAGAGAAAGACTGGATGGATTATCTGAAGGAGGATATGTCGGTCTTCGGAATGATATTCGAAGGATGGCGAAAGGCTGCTCAGAAGACTGGCAGATGGGTTCGAAGAGTAGAGGAGGAAGCCGAGTTGTTCATGCGGAGTCGGCATGAAGGAGAGACGCAAAGCTGCAGAGCGACGTGCGAAGGCTGCGGCAGCGCCATCCACCGTTGGCATCTCTAAGCGGCCGGGGGAAGGGGGAAGGGGGGGGGGGGGGGGAGGGGAGGGGGAAGGGGGGGGGGGCGGGGGGGGGAGGGGGGAGGGGGAAAGGGAGGAAGGGGGGAGGGGGGGAAAGGAGGGCGTCATGCCCAAGAGACGGAAGTCTGGGTTTGGCCATTATCGTATTGAAAGTTGTGGGCCTTCTAATGGCCGTAACAAGATAGCATATGACCGCCCTGACTTCTTCGCCATGTTGCGTTCTCTCCCAGGTGCCATTGATGATGGACGTGATACCCTCTGTTAGCCCAATGCCATCCTTAGCCAGTTCCTAGGGTCTGCTAGTATGACATTTTTCTTTCTTTTCTTCTTTGTTCTTTCATCTCTTCTTCTATTTTTCCTTGCCTTGCTTCCTCTTCTTGTCTTGTCTTTTTTTATATTCTCGTCTTTTTCTTAACTTTTATCCCCTTTTTCGTTTTGTTTCGTTTTCTTCTATTTTCTTTCTTTTCCTTCATCTTCTTTTCTTTCTTTTGTTTCTTCTCTCCAATTGACTTACGCCTGTCGTGCGTATGCGTAGTAAGAGATACTACGTGTCATATATACGTGGTAGTCTTCCTTGGGTGGCAATCGGAATAGTTGGTTCCTCCAGGCGTGAGTAATGAGACGTATGCACCGGCATGGACCTGGCACATCGTAGACTGACTCCCGATTGACTTTTATATGTTTCTAGTGGAGGCATGAATTGCGTCAGCTGTGATATTTGTGTGTGTGTTTTCCCTGGGGTATTCCTCAGCTCCAGAGTGACTGGAGCCTGTCCTGTGACCACGGACTTGATTATGCGAGTTAATGTGAGAACAACAACAACAACATATGTTGTACCACGGACTTGATTACCGTAAACTACACAAGATAACACACCCCCGGTGACACATTTGAGCGCTTGAAAATATTATCACCGGGTGTGGTATCCTTGGGGGGTGTGGTATCTTGTGTAGCCCCGGTCATAGAGTGCTGGTCGCGGCGGCCCCCAGGGGGTGTGATAGCACGTCCGACCACCCACAGGGTACGTTTGGGGGTGTGATAAACCAGGGGGTGTGATAGCACGTCCGAACACCCACAGGGTGTGTTTGGGGGTGTGATAAATGAGGGGGTGTGATAAACCAGGGGGTGTGATAACCGGGGATACCGAAACACTCCTTGTAGAGTTGAGCCGCTGCTGGTGAGGCGATGCGGGGGCTGTCATGTTGGTGCCTGCTGCTGCTGCTGGCAGATCAGCAGCAGCAGCAGGACTCGTGGCAGGAGTCGCTTGTGTAGGAGAAGTGCGCTTGAGTTGAAAGAATGACGTGATCTGTGGCGCCTGCTGTACTGCTGCGTTCGAAGCAGTTGTCGCAGAAGCGGGGGCACTTGCAGAGGCATTCTGCTCTCCCTCAACGTTCATGTTATTGGAGGTCTCCACACGGGGTGTTCCCCCCTCACACAGGGTGTGGTGTTGTTTGCCCACGGGGCAGATGTTCTATGACCCCGATGGTAGAAAGGAGGGGCCCCGTGAATGTATGCGGCGTAGCAAAATTATTAAAATCATCACCGGGGTGTGGTATCTTGTGTAGCCCCGGTGGTAAATCGATGGTTGCAAAAATGCGCCCAAAATTATCACCGGGGTGTCGTATTCTGTGGGGGGGGTGGTATCTTATGTGGGTGTGTTATCTTGTGTAGTTTACGGTATGCGAGTTAATGTGAGAACAACAACAACATATGTTGTTGTTGTTCTCACATTAACTCGCATAATCATGTTGTTGTTGTTCTCACATTAACTCGCATAATCAAGTCTGTGGTCACAGGCTGTTGTTGTTGTTGTTCTCACATTAACTCGCATAATCAAGTCCGTGGTCACAGGACAGGCTCCAGTCACTCTGGAGCTGATGAATACCCCAGGAAAAAACACACACAGCCCAAGTTGGTACACGCATATATCACAGCTGACGCAATTCATGCCTCCACCAGAAACATATAAAAGTGAAATCGGGAGTCAGTCTACGATGTGAGTGGATACCCGCGGCCATAGGAGGTCAGTTTGCACATTGGATCTTTTAACTTGTGCGCCTTCTTCCGTACCGTGCGTTTTTAGGCGGGAAAGCGTAGTATTTCCCGGACGAATTTTGATTTCATTTGTTTTTGCGGATCTTCCTACGGCTCCAGCACCTTTGTGTGACCACGGACTCTAGATTTTCGACAAGAGTTGATGTGAGAAAACAACAACAACATACAATTGGTCACTACTGGTTGTGATCCACCACCTATATAGTACCAGCCAGGGTACACGGTACATACTACATGAAATGTGAATATCAGTACGTATCCGTATGCAACTATAGCTTACGCTGCCGGAGTAATAACGGGGACCGCCGATAGGGACAGCTCACGCTATTGCTATCGCTACAGTGGGAACCGAAGGACACGCCAGCTAGCGCTGGATCGCGAATGCAATTGAGGTGAATCGACCCATGACGAGTATGGAAGTACTTGAAAGTTTGGTGAGCTTTAGTTTTCCCCATCCGCCGGAGAAAAAACACAAACAAAAACAAATTGGTGCTGTATTTGGGATATATCTGGTATATACGCCGTATGTATTAGCGGCCAACAACGCCGCCCGCTCAATGGAGCGAGCCCAAGACCTTGATTCCGGCCGCCAGCGGCATTTTTTTTTCATTTTTTTTCTCACACTTTTACTTTCCAGCTTCTGGACAAGCCGTGGTCACAGGTGTCGTCCCTTCTCCCCCCTGGTTCTTGCCTTCCACTTTTATCGCGCATAGGGTTCAGCAGTCCCACTGCTCGTCGATTTTTCATCGAGTGTTGCTAACCCACGCTCTCGCGCTTTCCGACACAAGAGAAAGTCCCAACGAATTTATACGAGTATGCACTCGGCGGGGCTCGAACTCACGAAACTGACCTATACCAGGCTCGAGGATAACGTGATACGCCACCGGGGCGGCATATATAAAAATCAAGAACAACAACAACATTGTTGAAGTAACGGAAAGGTTGCACTCAACAATATTGATTGTTTTATAGCGGCATGTCGTAAAATACGAAACCAGAAGGAAACACCAATACATAATCCGCGCCCAGAAATGGCATGATGCTAGACTATATTATTAATCTATAGAGTACGAGGAAAATAAGATACAATACCTCAACCATTCCATCCCACCGCAAGCTGCCAGAACCCAACACTCCCCTACATCCATCATCGCCACCATGGTTGTTGTGGTTGTTGTACAGCTAGTCACCACGACTAAGAGCCCAACGATACGCAACTTTGTATTAAATAATTTATTTTTTCATTCTCCGGTGGATGGGGACACAAACTCACCACACTTCCACGTATTTTCATACGCGTCGTGCAACACACTATCAATCATCGTACGTAGTCGTAGTCATTATTTTGAAAATAAATGTAAATGAGATAATGCCACCACACCAATCACCTCGCGGATCGTAAAGACACACCGTTCGAACACCTCACCAACAACAACTCGCTTCCGAAGGAAACCCTGCCAACGACGACCAAAAAAGTCATCCCACGGTAGGGGTTGCAGTTGTATGACTGCGCCAAAATGTTCCTGGGCGATTGTGTTCCTCATGTGAGGAACTGCCGGTCGATGAAGAAATTTCATAATTTCACGAGTACGATTTATTTTAGGACTACGGCATAGAAACTTGGTCGGGTTGTGCGACCGAATACCTTCGGAGTAATTTTTCAGGTGAGATATTGAGTTGTACATTGTCATGTGAGGAGCTCAGGGACTGATCTGATGACGCTACACTCATACGACGCCTACCGTGGGATGGCTCAACAAAAGCTCGCCACCCGACAATAAATATCAAACACGCCCGCTACTACTACCCGTCTCGCAAAGGACGCAATCTCACACAGCAGTAGTATTAGTATTACAAGCACAGACCACACGCACACCCAACACACACAGTAGACTAGTGCTACTAATACGTGTTGAATATTTTTAAACGCGCCCCCCCAGACCGTCGGTGTGCTGGAAATAACCCATCCCCACTCTATTAATAATAAACAAAGAGCACGAAGTGTTTGCTTTTGTTGTACTTAACACCAAGTTTTTTATTCGATTAAACAACAGAAAGCAGCACTACTATCAGTAGTAGTAGTTGTAGTAGAAGTAGTAGTAGCAGTAGTAGTGGTAGTAGCAGCAGTAGTAGTGGTAGAAGTAGTAGTTGTTGTTGTTGTAGCAGCAGAAGTAGCAGCAGTAGTAACGAAATTAACTTCAGGAGAATTCGCAGTATACTCGTAGTCTATTAACAACGTGGTAGTTAGTAGTGGTATTAATAGTGGTGGAGGGTTGTTTGTAGTGTGTGGTATACCGTAGCAGCAGTGGTGGTGGTAGTGGTAACAACAACAGCGTAACAAATAGTTGTAACAATAGTAAGAAGTAGTAGTAGCAAGTAGTAGTAGCAGTAGTAGGGGCAGTAAGCCGGTCGCCCCGGTGGTCTATCTAGTAGCAGTGGTTGCCCTCGAATGCTACTATTCATAATGGCGTTGCAACTTGTCTGTGTGTGGTCTTCTTGAGTTCGATTCCCGATTCCCACCCTCATGGAAAGATTTTGAATTTAGTCAACTTTTTTTTTTTCTTCTAGATCCTCCCGGAGATCCGGGTAAAAAAATCTTTAGCTCCATACACTTTCGTTTGAGTACGTCAACGTTTTTAGTTGCAAATATTATTCAAAAGCAAGGATCAACTACTAACTTTTGAGAGCGCCTAGCAGCGTGGGTAGGCACGTTTCGACGCGCGTCGACTTGGGAAGAAAATCTTAAAATATTCTCGCGATAAAGATAAACGCACGTACCGTCGTAGCAATGGGAGGGGCGAGGAGGGCCCGCTATGTGACCCCGGATCTGAGTTACTACTCTGTGAGGGAGAGCGAGAGAAGAGCGAGCACAATAAATGAGACGAAGATGAAAAATAAAGTAAGTGGAGGGTTAGTCTATTCTAGTGTTAAGATACGGCCTCGAAAGGCCTGCAAGTATCCGAATTTGAGATAATTTGGATGGGTTTCGTATGATAAGTTTGGCGTTTTATACTCGGGAAAGTTAGGAAGTAGATCAGAGGCACGTGCCTCCGATCTCAGAAGCTATTCCGGGTCTCTAAACACTTCCTCCCCTAGCGGGGCTGTACGTGTTGCAACCTTCTATCCCGGGTATTTGTCGTTTCCTCGTCTAACCCCCCGCCTTGCCGATGGCCCGCGGGAGGTTTTTCGCATGACTTCTCCCTTGTGTTAGCGCCTGTGTTCCCCTCCATATCGACGAGGGCTCGCCTCGCCATAGTACCTTTTCTGTGGTTGGTTTGCCGTAGAGCCTTCCCTGCCCTCCCCGCCACACCGGCGGCATGCGGCAGATTCTAGAGCCGTTTCTGCACCCCCCCGCCACACCGGCGGCATGCGGCAGGTTTTTGATGGGTGACTATTGCCTTGTTGTAGGGTCTACGTTTCTTTCTACTGCTTTTCTTCGCGTGTTCCTGGCTCCATAGCCAGACGGTTAGAGGTGTGGGAGTGGGTTTTGAGGAGCCGCATCTTCGACTCATGGTCTAGTTCGTAGAACCGGAGTTTCCCCGAATCTCCCATATTTCTGCATATGCGACTCATCAGGGTGGGCTAGTGTTAAGATACGGCCTCGAAAGGCCTGAACGTATCCGAATTTGAGATCATTGTGGTGAGATTGGGTTTCAGCACAATTGCGAGGCAGTTGGGAGTTCGGGACTGGGGGATGGGTCAGTCTCCAGTAAGCAGACCATGGCCACCGGGGGCCACATGGAGACTGACGCAGGCCGGCCAGATGCGGTAAGAGAAGCTAACGTGTACTGCCGTAAGACTACTGCTGTAGGACCAGACACAGGAGTAGAGATGACTTCGTAGCGTAGCGTAAAAGACCACTTCGAGGGACATACTGGTAGGCAATCATAGCAGCCATCGCACAGGAACATACTGCTGTAGTTGAGTGATGATTGAGTGCAGACGTAGGCAGATATTTGGGGAGCTGCTCGAGCCCCATTACTTGAGTGCTTGCAAAGCGTATGAAAAGTGCTAGCAATAGCTGACAGCGGGGAGATCATTCTGTCAATCATCGTACGGGAACATAGTAGTAGATCGTCCCGAGCAGACGGGCGTAGATAGTGGGGAGCGACACGAGCCCCACCACTTCACTGCTCGGTTTTCGCCTTGTTTCCCACCAGGCTGAGGATAATAAAACACTTTTTCCACTTATTTCATCCCCTTGAACCGGACCACTGCCTACGTCTTTCCGAACCAACTAAACATCTGAAGGCATCCCCATCAGTCTCAAGGGCGAAGGAGACTACTAAGGTCTCTTATCCTACGAGTGGCGTCGACGGCAGGACAAGACTAGCTCGCGTCCACCAGGAAGCTTGGGAGAACAGCAGGAAGAAGATGGGTCCGAAAAAGTCAGGTGAACAAGAGGGAGTGAGGAGGGAGGGTTCGGTGGGCGCGAGCTCACAGGCGAACCCCGTACGGCGCTCGCAGCGTGTAGGCCAGGATCAAGCTAGGGCAGCACGTGCGACGGGTGCTGGTGCGACCGATGCACTCACCGGTGGGGGGGCTAGTAGCTCTTCCACCACCGCGGTGAAGGAGGAGGACCCCGCTTTGAGCAACAGAGGGCCGCGGGCAGGTCACGGTAGCCCCGCACTCCCTAAGAGTGGTCCGCGGGAGGACGAGCTTCAGGTTCCAAGTGCAGGCGGCCCGGTGGTTCCTCCGAACGTAGCTGTGGCGTTTCCGTACCCCGCGCTCTCTACGAGCGGGCCGAGGGTTGAGCGGACTCCCGTGAGGGAGAGAGCGGGCATAGGAGACACGCACCGTGTCTGAAGCGGGTCCGAGTCCCCACACCGACATGCATGATGATATTGACGTGGGCGGGGGGGTTGGCCAGGTCTCAGGCTGACGATGTTTTTTTTTACGTGTAGGCGGCCCGATGGTGCCTCCAAGGGAGCTGTTTTCGTACCTGGCGCTCTCTTCGAGCGGGCCGACGGTTGGGCGGATCTCTTCGAGGGAAAAGGAGGGTAGATAGGAGACATCCACGGTGTCTGAGGCAGGTTCGAATCACTAAATTCAACGTGTATGATGACACGGATGTGGAGGAAGTTCGGTGAAAACGCGCGCTAACGATGTTCCTTTCCATCCCTCCTCGCCCATGCCTGCTGCTGTTGCCCACCCCGGTCGCACGTATGCAGCTGCCGTTGGCAAAGCCGCTGAGAACACTATTTGAGAGGGTCGGAAGCCAGCAGCGACAACCCCTCCCCAGCAGGGAAAGCCAAAAGGGACGGGAAGGAGACCAAGGACGGCGTGGGCGCCGGGGTACCGACGATCCCGTCCTTAGCTGATACAGACGGCAGCAATGATGACAACAAGGTACGGAACTTCCTTGGAATATGAGTTGGGCACACTCTACGAGAGTGTCCCAGGTATATTCGAATATTTGCCTACACGTACTGCATCTAGTAATAGAGGACAGCAAAGAGGACGGGAAAAGGCGCAAACAACTTGGACTTTGAGTTGGATATACTCTACAACAGTCTACAGCAGTTATATTAATTGGGTAAAAACCCGGTGTGAGCTGATGTCCTTCGAAGACGATTGGGAGTGTCTGGGGTAGCACCGCGGGATCCGGGAGGTTGCGTAGTTATGCTGCAAGCCGGTAGAGCGACCGTTATCCCCCAAAACGAGAGCTGTCGAGCGCGTAGAAGCAGCTGAGGAAGCGGCGGTAAGTGACCTGACCTGACGGCAGCAGCACCGCCCGTTGTTTTGTCACTCGTATTCGGATACAGGTGAACCCGGATCAAAGGAGACCGGAATCGGAGGGGTGGCCCTCCAACCGTCGCAGGATGCACGGAAGAGTTCGGCAGGAATCGTGGTGCACAACACGGTTCCAGGCCAGGAGGCAGGATGCGATCTGCCTATAAGCGGTAAGAGTGGGGGTGTAGTCGGTAGTCGTCTCTCCGGAGCGAGCGGAAGTAATTACCCCGCCGTCCGATTGCGCGCAGTCAACATGGTACCATCACTTTGCACAAGCTACGCCGCTTATGGTAGAGAAGCGAGCGGGCTAGGCCGTCCGGACAGTATACGGACTCGGGATAAGCTACCGAGAAAATCACTAGTTCGTAGCAACGAGAAATCGTTGAGTGTGTTGGAGAGTGGTCAAACCATATATGAGTCACTGCACCACGCCAACGGGGTCATGAGCGGGCCCGCTTCAGTTGATCACTCGAAGTCAGAGATAACCCCCCACAGGTAGTAATTTTAGAGCTCGGGGAGGTTGGAATCGGGGAGCGACATCTGGCCCACCTAGCAAAGATCGCGGGTTTTCCCCGCCGACAGTGGCAAATCATACACTGAACGGTAACGGTAAAGGTGGCAACACCCGGAGGAAAGTACAGCACTCACGAGTGAAACAATGTACAAACGTAGATATTATGCCGACCATATTTGAGCGAGATGAATGTGTTGATGTATCCAACACGACCTCAAATGCACTGAGCCATAATAGTAGTAGTCGTGTTCAGAGCGGAGATTTTTCGAACACGCCAGGTATGCCGGACAGCATATATGTACTCGAGCCCCAGCATGATAACGAGCATCCCGCTGTCTTCCCACCGTGCCAGGTGGATATCGCAACCGGAGAGCGGGCGGACTACCTGCCGGAGTTCACGCGAGCGGTTGGAGTAAAGCCGGACAGGCGGCGACACACGGCTCGAGCGCACATCTTCGGGGGATCCAAGACCACGCGGACGCATGCCTGCACAGTACTACTGGACACCGGGAGCCCGTCCACCTTTATTCAAAGCAAGGTATGGGAGCGCATGCTGGCGTGTGGGTCTGCGTCACAGAATGGGTGGTCAAAGACACCAGAAAGGAAATGGGGGTATCCCACTGATCACATCCAGCAGAGTACGGCTAAACATACAGATGGGAGGGGAGGGGGGAATCGTCTCGGGGGGGGGGCGCGTGCCGACGGTTTGCTTGGCGGTGCATGCGCACGTAGTACCCGACGACGCCATGACGCACGCTATATTAATCGGACGTGATGGATGGGCGGATTTCCCGATACGAAAGTACGTGGACATCAATGAAAACGAAACAGTGTTAACATTTACCGCGCGCGAACAGAGGAAGGCCGAAAATGCCCAACGTTATTCAGATTGGGTCAACAATGCAGTCGGGCTAGTAGAACCCAGCAGTAGCACGGCCGTTGTTGCCCGCTTTGCGGGAAAGCGGAGCAGAATTCCAAACGCTGTGGCATGGGTTAAAATCGATATCACTAATACAGACGGCTCGAAGGCGGCCGACGGGATGTATTACATACGATTCAACAAAGGCTGGTTACCCCAGGAAGCAGTAGTTGGGGCCGGCACCTCAGAAATTCCTTTCAGCCATACGGGAGATCAACCCTGTTTAATGCAGCCGGGCATGAAACTGGGAACAGGGGGCGCGCCCCTGATAAAAAGTGACCTAGCCAAAGCGCAGTTCATTACCACACCTCTAGAAACGGTCAATGCGGTGGACGCGGCCAATAGGGCACCTGAAGCACCTCGCGAGCCCCCTAAAGCAGTGCTAGAAGCCTTAGACGAGAAGCAACGCGCATCTTTCATACGTCTGTGGAAACGGGTGCCACCACACTTGCACGACATTCAGTTCGATTTTGATAAGGCGTTATGGACGGAGGCCGATATCGATACTCTCGGAGACCTGCTGTGTACATACGAACATCGTTTCTCGCGTCACAGTACAGACCTAGGTCACGTCACCGTAGATCCATTCCACATACTACTGAAGAACGATGCACGGCCATTCAAGCAGCGACCATACCGCCACTCTCCGGTACTGGCGGCAAAGGTGCAAACTGAAATCGACAAACTAGTCTTAGCCGGAATCCTACGCCGGTCGTATTCGAACTGGAGCTCCCCATTAGTCGTAATTTCGAAATCGGACGGCAGGATTAGGATAACGTGCAACTACAAGCGGCTCAACAAACAATCAGTTATACCGGTCTTGCCGTTGCCAACGGTAGATGACCTACTAGCTGATCTCGGTGGTGCCCAGGTTTTAAGTACGATGGACCTGGTCAGCGGTTTTTTTCAGTGCTCCATACACGAAGACTCAATCCCCCTGACTGCTGTATGCACTCAATCCGGAAACTGGGAGTGGACAGTTATGCCGATGGGACTTGCGTCTAGCCCAGGGTGGTTTCAGTCTATCATGCTCCGCGTGTGCGAGGGTTTGGAGCGGGTACGTTTATTCGTTGATGACATCGTCTGCTTTTCCAAAAATGGGGGTGAACATGTCAACGATCTCCGGCAGTTCTTGGAACGACTCACTAGTTTTAACTTGAAACTAGCACCAAAGAAGGCGCACCTCGGGGTCAAAGTGGTGAGGTTTTTAGGCCACCGGATAACAGCCGAAGGACTCGCGCCAGATAAAGTAGAAGCATTACTGAAAATGCCGATGCCTACTAACGTCAGTCAGCTGCGCTCACTGATGGGAGCAGTGAGTTACTACAGGAACTTTTTGCCAAAAATGGCCGCGGAAACGAAAACGCTGAATGCACTACTGAAGAAGGGGGCCCGTTTTGAGTTCACAGCGGAACACACTCAGATCGTGCAGACCTTGCTAGAAGAACTATCGAGCCCCAGAGTCTTGGCTTTTCCAGACTTTCCCGCGGCAATCTCAGGGGACCGGCCGTTCAAATTAATCACAGACGCGTCAGTGTACGGGCTGGGCGCCGTGGTCGAGCAGGAGCGGCGGGATGGCACGACACGCCCGATCTGTTTCCTAAGCCGAGCAACGCTTCCCAACGAAAAAAATTGGAGCGCGACAGAACTTGAGTGTGCCGCCATAGTATGGGCCGTGAAGAAAAACCGGCAACTGTTCTACGGTATACCATTCGTCGTAATAAGCGACCACCAACCGTTAAAGAACCTTGAGAGCCTCGCAACGAAAGTTAACCGCGTAAAACGGTTGTATGACTTCTTGAGTGCATACACGTACAAGCTGGTGTACCGACCAGGGAAATTGAACGGGAACGCGGACCTCATGTCTAGACTGCCGTTGCCGGCATCAGAAGACGCACTCGACGCTAAGCTACGCCTGACTGACCCCACGGACATTGACGTTTACTTTATAGGTGCCAGCGGAGTGCAGCCTCGGTTACGGGGACGGGCGGGAACACTCTTGGGTGGGCTGGCAATGCCGACGGGCGACCATTCTGAGGGGGGGGAGAAGGAACATCGACCGGCGCCACCAACCACGGACAAGCAGGCGCGACTGTCGTGGCAGCGGCTACAGAGGGACTGAAAATGCAAGCAAAACCAGACGAGACCACCGGAGGGTCCGCGAGTGTATGCGGTACCTGACGACAGTCCGCTGACCTATCCCGACGAGAGTTCCGTTGTCCGCGGCCAACTAGAACCCGGCCTAATGTTACACGCATGCCCAATGACCGAGGTAGGAAGGGAGCTTCTAGGCTCAAGGTCAAAGCAGGACGTGGCAGTAATAAATCCAGGTGAACGAGGCGATAGCGCCGGGGCAGGGGCCGAGGCGGGTCAAATCGATGCCGGACTACTCGAAATCTCAGAGAAGGAATTTGACAGTGAAGCGGCATGCGAGTTTGGAGAAAATTTATGCCAGAAAACGGTTAAAGATTGGGCGGCGGCGCAGGGTGAGGATGACACTGCGTGGGTAGTAATGACGTGTTTAGCAAATGGCACACCGACCAGTGACATAACCGGGGACGGATTAAACCCAACAGTGGACGTGCAGGAAGTAAAACGGTTAGTAGCGCAAGCTGAACTAATGGAACTTCCCAACTCCGAAAAACTGCTCGTCCGACGTCCGTCGCGTGTCCCGGCGGATCGTCC
Organism: Undaria pinnatifida; assembly: GCA_012845835.1. Taxonomy (NCBI): domain Eukaryota; class Phaeophyceae; order Laminariales; family Alariaceae; genus Undaria; species Undaria pinnatifida. The sequence goes on from JABAKD010000004.1 coordinate 11,987,611, forward strand.
GAACAGACACCCCGGACAATACGAGGGGTTGCTGGGAGACGAGCCGATGCGGACCTACGTGCCGCTGCTGCTGAGACCATGGGTGATGGACTGTGCGCACAAGGAGGCAGTACACCTGGGCGAAAAGGTGACTCTGGGACTGTTACAGCGATTTTATTGGTGGATTGGCATGGCTGAAAGCGTAAAGTGGTGGATTCGAAGATGATATACTTGCCAGGCCCGACAAAGCACGAGGCAAACCGTGCGGTGGCCTCTGATATCCCTTCCCTTGCCGAACAGACCAGGGCAGATGGTAGCTTCCGACCTGTTGGGACTCTTGCCGACCATGCTGCTAAAGGTAATGCACACGTATTCCTAGTGGTGGATTTATTCAGCAGACACGCGGAGGCATACGCGATTACGAAAGAGGAGAAAACTACGGGAGGTTGTGGTGCACGGTTAGTACACGATTATATTCCGAGGAGGAGGTACCCAAATACCTTTTATCTGACCGCGGAACGGAATTCGTGTCAGTAGTGTGCCGGGGGGTTTTCAAAATGCTGGGGCCCGTAGAAAAGTACCCGAGCTTATACCACCCTCAAACTAATGGCATGGTGGAGAGGTTGAACCACACCCTGTGCCAAATGTTGGCCTATCTCATCGCAGACGACCAAAAGAATTGGGACGAGATGTTATTGCACGCCATTGCAGCCCACAACAACAACGTGAGCAGGGGTACAGGCTTGGCGCCCACTGAAGTACACATCGGGCGTTATCCACGGTTGCCGATGACGATCTTAGAAGGTAGTGGCATGAAAGGTCACCAAAGCGAGAAACGAGACCACCTCGACTACTTGGGGTTGATGCGGGATAGGCAGGTGCGCGCGTATAACTTAGTAAGGGAGGAGGACCGGCTCACAAAGGCGAAGCATCAAGCCGCAAACGATGAGATCGAGCAAATTATTAACAACAAAACGAGATTCGAAACGGGAGACTGGGTATGGGTGTATGACGACCACAGCAATATCACGGGAGGAGGGAAACACGTAATAAAACCGGCCGAAGGCAGCTCGAACGTGAAGGCGTTCGTGCTGGTCAGTAAACTAGCCAACTGTTGGACAGGACCGTACAAAGTGTTATTGGTCGGGCCCGATAAAATGGCTGATGGACGTGAAGTGGGACCGAAGTTACTACTATTGGACATTACAGCTGATGAGCCCGGTCATCGCGGGATAAATGCGCGCGTGTCGGTACACCGGTGTAAGAAATGCCTTAACCCCCACGGAGGAGAAACTGCGCCGAGGTTTTTGCCGTGGGCCATGAGCAACTACGTTCTAAACAAATACTCGGAGATATCACCCCCGTTCCACCTGACGACTGACGACGTGACCGCAGAGCTAGACACACACCGCGTCACGCCCCGAAAACTAAGCAAACACCGACTAACGAGAGGGCTGGGCGGCAAAATTGCGGTGCAATATTATACGTACTGGGATGAGCTAGAGCGCCCCACATGGGAACACAACGAGGATTTAACGCAGTACGGGAACTTGGTGATGAGATACTGGGCGGGAGAACCCGTGCAAGTCAGAGGGGATAACACGAAATATCGCCGGTACAGAGTCCAAGTAGCTAAGCGAGCTATTGCCCGAGAAAAAGGCGAGAGACATGTACCGACCGGATATATGGTGTGCTGTGACGTCCGAGCACGGCCGAGTCTGTATTCACCTGACATCGTTGGTTCGTACATCTATTTCAAAACGATCAACGCAGGATGGCAGCTGGCGCGAGTGGTGGGACTAGCGGAGGACGCGGAGAGCAAAAGTCTACCGCATACCATCAAGATGCTAGACCTGGGGAAGCAATACAACGTACAATTATCGAAGGAGACACTAACAACCGTCAGCGAGGAGCGAGGATCTTGGTGCTGGCATGTGCATCAGCGAACGCGGAGCCCGAAGAACGACACACCATCGTTGGAGTAGAGGTGTCGCGGGGGGGGTCGGTGACTGCGGACAGCGGGACATGACCAGGCTGCAGGTTAACTTCGGGGGGGGGCGGAGTTGCAATACCAGCAGAAATAGGGGCAGGGTTGGAGGTTCGAGTAGCATGACAACCAGGCTACAGGTTAACCTCACGGGAGGGGGGGGGCGAATCGCATTTACGCAAGCAGGGTACTCAGAATTTTAGTCTACGAGAGTTGCAATACTTAGTGGGATTGGAGCGGTGTATTTTTCTTGGCATGCTTTTAGGGCAGGGTTTATCACGGTCGTCCAGTAGTCCCTGCGATACGCAACCTCACGTACGAGAGTTGTCCCGCCACACGCCCCTCATAAAGCAACGGTGGACCAGGGTGGACATTTGGCAGATTTTTTTCTTCTTCCGAGGTTGGGAATTACGCAATCGGGGTACGCCGAAGGCGGCATTTTGGCCATACGATAATTGTAGTAGTATATTCAACGAGGTATTGCTTTGGGGAGGGTTGCTGCGTTATCGGGCGGATTTTGCGAATGGTACTATAGCGATGTAGCCCCTGCGAAACACAATCTCATATACGAGAGTTGTTCCACCGCACGCCCTTTATAGGGCGACGGTGGACCAGGGTGGGCTATTGTGGTGAGATTGGGTTTCAGCACAATTGCGAGGCAGTTGGGAGTTCGGGACTGGGGGATGGGTCAGTCTCCAGTAAGCAGACCATGGCTACCGGGGGCCACATGGAGACTGACGCTGGCCGGCCAGATGCGGTAAGAGAAGCTAACGTGTACTGCCGTAGGACTACTGCTGTAGGACCAGACACAGGAGTAGAGATGACTTCGTAGCGTAGCGTAAAAGACCACTACGAGGGACATACTGGTAGGCAATCATAGCAGCCATCGCACAGGAACATACTGCTGTAGTTGAGTGATGATTGAGTGCAGACGTAGGCAGATATTTGGGGAGCTGCTCGAGCCCCATTACTTGAGTGCTTGCAAAGCGTATGAAAAGTGCTAGCAATAGCTGACAGCGGGGAGATCATTCTGTCAATCATCGTACGGGAACATAGTAGTAGATGGTCCCGAGCAGACGGGCGTAGATAGTGGGCAGCGACACGAGCCCCACCACTTCACTGCTCGGTTTTCGCCTTGTTTCCCACCAGGCTGAGGATAATAAAACACTTTTTCCACTTCTTTCATCTCCTTGAACCGGACCACTGCCTACGTCTTTCCGAACCAACTAAACATCTGAAGGCATCCCCATCAGTCTCAAGGGCGGAGGAGACTACCAAGGTTTCTTATCCTAAGAAACCGACTATTCCGATTGCCACCCAAGGAAGACTACCACGTATATATTACACGTATTATCTATCACTACGCATACGCACGACGAGCGTAAGTCAATTGGAGAAAAGAAACACAGAACAAGAACGAAGATAGAGGAAAGGAAAGAAAAGAGAAGGAAGTGAAACGAAACGAAAAAGGAAAGAAAGTAGAAGAAAAAGACAAGAAATACAACAAAAGCAAGAAAAGACAAGACAAGAAGAGGAAGCAAAGCAAGGGAAAAAGAAAAAAAGATAAAAGAAGAAAGAAAACGAAAAAAAAAAATGTCCGTCGAGTGGATACCCGCGGCCATGTGAGGTCAGTTTGCACATGGTGGGACATTTTTACTTGACTATTGTGCGCCTTTTTCCGTATCGTGCGTTTTTAGGCGGGAAGGCGTAGTATTTCCCGGACGAATTTTGATTCCATTTGGTTTTTCGGATCTTCCTAGGGCGCTAGCACCTTTGGGAGACCACGGACTCTAGAGTTTTGACAAGAGTTAATGTGAGAAAACAACAACAACAACATTTTAGGCGGTCTCAGACGGGGCGGTACTGCCACTTGCCGGTAGTTTTGCTTACGGTAGTCGGTATTTCGTTATTTGACGGTAACTACCTTGACGGAAACGGTAAAACCAAAATATGCCGGTAATTATGTCGGTGGTAATAGGGCACGACGGTAGTTTTTCGACGGTAGACGGTATTTCGATATCTGACGGTAACTGCCTTGACTGAAACGGTACAACTAAAATATGCCGGTAATATTTCGGCAGTAATGCAACACGACGGTAATTTCTTGACGGTAGACGGTATTTCGTTTTTCGGCGGTGACGCCCTTGTTGGGAAACAAACGGTGACACGAGAAATGCCGGTATTTGGCAATTGTTGTTGTTGGATATGAGCGTGCCTCACAGGCGGGCAGTGAGCTACTTCTCTTTTCTCTTTTCATCACATCGGGATTGAGCAGTCTCATGCAAACAACAATCACCGGGAAAAAAAAAGTCCCTACACAAGCGGGCAACAAGATGCTTCTCTTTTTATCACATCGGGATTGAGCAGTCTCATGCAAACAACAACCACCGGAAAAAAAAGGCCCCAACACCGCAAGCGGGCAAGCTACTTCTCTTTTCTTAGGGTCTGGCGAAGCAGCAGACGGGACTGACGAAGCAGCAGGCCCAGCCTCTTGACTTGAAGTGGCAGAAGACCCACCCCCAACACTACTGTCCGCACCGCTCAAACTTCTGCTGACCACGCTGGGCGTGATGTAGTGTGCGTGTGGTGGCAGGTGCGCGACGCTCCTTGTCCACACATCCACACACGCATACATACAAGGTTTTCCCGAAAGGGAACCAGTGGAACCTTCTGACCAGAAAATATAAACATATATAAAATCATTCCTTGGTGTCATGGACTTTGGTCCGGAGTTTTTTGTCTCGGCCTAAGTATGCGATTCGCGGAACTGGAATTCTCGGTCGAATATGGCTTGATTCGAGCGCCGCCTTCGGGGGGCGGCTCCAACGCCCCTCGCTCTGCCGTGTCCGTTCCGCACATCGACGTGAACGCGGACGGGCGCCGAGCGAGACGAGCGAGTGTCGAGGAGGAATTTTGGAAAAATTGTTGAATCTTAATGGCTGCAACGCCTGAATGATTTACAAAATTGGCATCATTTCCAAACGGTACGTGATAATGTTTGGAATTTTGCGTACCGGGTGAGAACAGCAGTATGTACGACAAGCATGAACGCCAACTGACGGCATTGCACCAATCACAACATCAGGTGCATGCAGCAGCAGTAGCCGAAGGGCGAAACTTCCAGCACATACTGCAGCAACTACTAGCAACCAGAACCACAGCAGATAGCTCAAAGTGCAGTACGAGTGCAGTTGGCAAGTTTAGTCGTACACGCATCACTCTGTCCAATAGTCTATATATAACAGCATCTCAAGCAGGTAGAAGAGCCGTCTCTTCGGCCTTTGGCCTTGGCTTTAGCACGGCCGCTGACACTCCAGGCAGCCTCTGCTGTAGGCATGAACGAGTGCGGTTGATTCGCAGCGAACTATCCCGCTGTGCTCGCCTCTATGTGGCCATTGTCCATGCCATTTCATGTCACCTCCCTTCTGTTTTGAGCTCGTCGTCGTGCCGTCGAGGTACGGGGAAACCCGTACGTACTGGGTGAGAACAGCAGTATGTACGACGAGCATGAACGCCAACTGACAACATTGGCAAACACACAACACCAGGTGCAGCAGCAGTAGCCGAAGGGCGAAACTTCTAGCACATACAGCAGCAACTAGTAGCAACCAGAACCACAGCAGATAGCTCAAAGTGCAGTACGAGTGCCGTTGGCAAGTTTAGTCGTACACGCATCACTCTGTCCAATATATAACAACCGTTTTATGTTCATATTGATGGAGAAAAAAATACCAGGTATATGGAACCTGGTCTCTCACGGGTTCCCGGAGTCGAAGTGGAGAGGGTGGTCCCGGAGGTCTGGTACTCGTCGCGGATGGTCGGTAGTCGGAGCGGAGAGGTTGTCGCAGAGCTGAAGTCGAAGCGGAGAGGGCGACACGGTGCTTAGGTCCCTTGACGATCGTTCTCACAGCGAACGCGGCTGAAAACCTTTTTTTTTTATATGTAGCAAGGAGATGCTAAGCCAGAGCTAGAGTGACGGTGGGCATATGCCCTTCGTCATGCGGCGGGATCATCTTTTGGTGGCTGACCTTCCGGGGACGGGTCAACGCCGTCTATGACGGGTGACGCCGTTCGCGACCCGGGATCGTGTATTGCCTGACCGGTGACGTGTCCTCTCGCGCATGCGTGTACGCGATCTACGATAGATATCTACGACCCTGTCTTCCACATCACCCCCCTCTGTATTCGCTGCAAGCCCATCTTAGCTAAGGATGGTTTTGTAGCGGTCATCGGGAGGATGACAATTTTAGGAAACGGGGTGTCGATTTATCGGATCGAGACACAGCAGCTGTTATATGCGTGCATCCACTCCTTATAACTGACGTGTTTAGCAAACACGGGTGTGAAACACCGGGCCAGCGAAGATGTTTACATTTTCAAGCTTGCATGCTGACAGCGTGTCCTGGAGTTGTATGGGGTTTCCAAATATTATCTCAACGCACGTATTCCGTGTGGCCACACGTACTGGTGCGCCCCTCGTGGTTGCTGTTCTGGGAACCACGGGCAGCAAAATTGTTTAGTGATTTCTCTTTTGTGGGCGGGTCCGCCTAGATATTTTCACTCGGAGTCAGCTCAGTTGATCTAGGTGTATCAACGTGTGACTTCGTTTTAGGTGGGGTGGAGTCGCGTGAAGCTCCTTCCCCCTGTGTGTTTAGTGTTCGAACAATTTTGTTTGTGGCTTGACGGTGGTGTTGCTGTTTTGTCCCGTTTGGAACGGAGTGCCGGGCACGGGCGTGAATTGTCACGCTTCTTACAGCCTCTCTCCGTTGGGTACAACAATTTTCTTAACGTCTTCTTGCCCCCGGCTATTCCCACCGGAATGCCGGGTAGAGTGCCCGTCAGATCATGGTCGACACGAGTGTGTACTGCCATGCCTGCTGGTGCTACTCTCATCACCGTTGTTGACTCTTGTGCTTACAGCTGAGTCAACCGTGTTAGCCAGCTTGTTCGTTATTCGGTTACGCCGCGGAGCATCTGAGAATTTATTTTGCGCTGTCTCAGTTCGTGCTCGTCCCTGCCTACTATACGCTTCCGTTTCCCTAGAGAAGGGAGGGGGGGCGAAGAAGGTGAGGTTATCGCGAGTTGCAAACCCTTTTGGGCTCGGTATGCGGCGATCAATTCGTGACATTGGGGTATTTCGTCCGCGCGATACTCGAGGTCGGATTCAGGCCCGTAACCTCGGAGTCTCAGGCGGTACTTGTAGTTGTGGGGGCTTGGTCTGCCAGGTCCCCTTTTATGATCTACTACCCTGTCTACAAAGTAGGACTCAATTTTGGGTTGAGCCGCGTCTGGATGGTCCAATTCGGGTAGGGGAATGGGCTTCCCTAAAAACAATTCCGCCAGCTTCTCAAATTGAGGTGCGGGTGGTGTTTCCCGTTGATGGTAGGGCTTTATATGGGCTAGGTGGACTGACACTTCTCGGGTGTCGTTCGTTAGTCGTACTCTATACACCACTGGTGATAATTGTGAGCAGATGACATACGGTCCTCGCCATGGTAATAGCAGCTTTGGGTTGGGACCATCCGAATCCTGGGACGGTCTGTACACGAGTACTTCCTGTCCAGGTTTGAACACCGGGTACGGTTTAAGTTTGCTATTTTGTTCTGCCTGCTTGTCTGCACGCTCGGTTAAGTTTCGGCGTGCGAGCTCAAAGGCGATTTGCAAATTGTCCCGTGTGTTTTGTGCGAGTTCCTCGGTGTCTGCTGTTCTTCCTACATGAGGAATACCGAGGATTATATCGACTGGGAGTCGGGGTTGTCGTCCGAACATTAAGAAGAATGGTGTCTCATGCATCGTTGCACTAAAGCTAGTGTTGTGCGCTAGCTGTACAAACGGTAAGAGAGTGGCCCAGTTGCTTTGATCGGTTGCACTGTGCATTGCTAGCATGCTGTGCATCGTCGAGTGTACCCGTTCGGACACTGAATTACTCTGCGGCCGGTACGGCGTTGTGCGGGTCTTTTTGTATCCGAGTATTTGTTGCAGCTGGTATATCACCTTATTCTCGAATTCGGGGCCTTGATCACTATGCAAGGTTTTTGGTGGGCCGAAAATGCTGATTATTCTCTCGATTATGGCATTGGCTACTGTTTCGGCCGTTTTATTACGTACCGGCAGCAGTACCGCAAACCTCGTCAGGTGGACCATCATGGAGAGAACGTATTTGCATTCGATCCCTGCGGCTGAAGTTGATACCGATTTGTACTCTACTAAGTCAACCGATATTCGTTGAAATGGCCGCTCGACAGGTAAATGGCCTGTCGGGAGCTTGGGTCTGTTGTGTGCTGTTTTTCGTCGTTGACAAGCTTGGCATTTTTCGCACCACTCTCGTACGTCGCGGCTGATGGTGGGCCACCAATATTTCTGGCGGATTTTTGCATAAGTCGGGCGAGATGCGGGGTGTCCTCCGGATAGAACGTGATCGTGGTAGGCGTGCAGAATTAATCCAACAAGGGCCTCTGGTACTACGAGTAGATCGCGGAAGGTGCTTCGTTTCCGAAGATATCCCGGAAGGTACGATTTAAACAACAGCCCGTCCTGCACTGAATAGTAAGACATGGTTGTTTTCGTTTCTTTTTCGGGTAATGGTGCGTCTGCGTGCTGTATGTAATCGATGTACCGCCCGTACTCTACTCTTTGTGCTGAGCGGAGTTTTTCTTGATCGACGGACATGAAAACATTTGTCGCGCTCACGAATACTGATTTCACACAAAAGAGCTCTCTATCGCTGCGTACTGGTTCTAGGTTATCCAGTTTGTCGGCGCAGATCTGATATGGTCGGGGGACACGAGCTGTTTGTAGCTTGGGATCATCTGGTACGTTGCGGCAAATGGGCGCGAGGGACGGCACAGCTACTTCTTGCTGGTGCTCGAACGCAAACATTCGTGAAAGCGTGTCCAGTACGACGTGCAGTTTGCCTGGTTTGTGTTGGACGGTGAAGTCAAAAGACTGTAATGCTATTGCCCAGCGTGTTAACATGTTCGATGTATCTTGCATTGAGTATAGGTATCGCAGGGCCGCGTGATCTGTCGCACACACAAAATGTCGTCCCCATAAATAAGGTCGCCAGTGCTGGATGGCCAAGACCACAGCATAACATTCTTTGAGCGTAGCGGAGTAGTGGCGCTGGCTGTCGTTGAAGCGTTACTAAAGTATGCGATTATAACGAGGTCATCGTCTTTCTGCTGGGCGAGGAAGGCACCTGCACCTGCTTCTGAAGCGTCAACGTGTATCGCAAAGTCTTTAGAAAAATCGGGAAATTGAAGTACGGGCGCCTGAGTGAGTAATTGTTTCACTGTTGCGTACGCCTGATCGTGTTCTGGTCTCCACAACGTTTAGCGACTTCTTTGGCGGCTTCTTTTTTTTGTGAGGGCTACTAGGGGTGCTATGATACCGGCTAAGTTAGGTATAAACTTGCGTACAAAGTTAACCATTCCTAGCACTGACCGCAACTCCTTTATGGTTTTAGACGTCGGCAAGTCAACTATAGCTTTTACGCGATCCTCACCGATCCGAATACCGTCGGCCGTCAGTATGTGTCCTAAGTATTTAGCTTCTCGGGGGCCAAACTGTACTTTCGATGGTTTGAGGGTGAGGCCGGCTGCTTGCAAGGCTTTGAACATATTTTCGAGTAGCTGTAAGTGGCCTGTCCAGGTAGATGAACAACATATACAGTCGTCCATATAAACCAAGAGCCCACTTTTTGGACCAAAATGTGCAAAAGCTAGTGACATGATTCGCGAGAACAGAAACAGCGCGTTAGCTATACCGAAGGGTAGGCGTTTGAAAACCCACTTTTCGTTCTGCGTGACAAAAGCAGTTTTATCTTGTTCGCTCTCTGCTACTGGTATATGGTGGTAAGCATTTTGTACGTCACACACAGTTATATAACGTGCTCCTCCGACCGTGTCAAGGTGGCTTTCTAAGTTAGGCATAGGCCGCGATTTTTTTATCAGATTCTTATTTATGGTCGACCTGTAATCTACGCAGAACCGTGGAGTGCCGTCTGATTTTGCGACAATAGTTACTGCGGAACCCCAGGGACTCGGGCGCTGTTCAATGATTCCTTCTTGTTCCATCTGGTTCACGCACTTGTCGATAGTTTCCTGTACGCGAGGGTTTGCACGGTACGGGGTTCTATTTACAGGCCGTGTTCCTGGTTCAAGAGGAAACGTTGCTTCGGCCAGGGTACATTTACCTAGCTCTTGAGGCGACAAGGAAAAAACGCTGCGATATTTCGTGCATAGAGTCAGTACTTGTTCGCACTCGGCAGGTGTAAACGTGGTTTTATCAAATGCTCGAGTAAGTGCTGCACGAAGCTCGGTACGCGTGGATTCCGTTGTCTTGCTGTCTGTTTGAATTGCACTTGTCGTTTTGTTCAGGGCTACCGATACGGGCGCAATGTGACCTAGTAAGGTATTGCGTTTCAAGTATACGTATTGGTGGGACGGGTTCGCGATCTGGACTACTGCTGTTTTATCAGCGGCCGACCAGTGACTCACTGTACGAGCAACTATCATATTTTGAAAAGCTTCAGGTACGGCGGACGATTCGATGTCTTCGAACGTGACGATGAGTGGTTCAATGAGTGCAGCAGTGGTTTCTATGGGTGCTGTCGCGGACACTACTTGTACTGCCATCTCACTCTCGGGGGGGATGGGCATTTGTGTCGCAACAAGACAGGCACCGACTCTACATCAGTGTTAACTGTGACCACGGAGCACTGAGCTGTCGCAGTGTTCTCGGGGCGCGCTGTAAAGTCTACTCTACGATGAGATGCTTTGATCGTCACTTGAGAGGTTTTGAATGACAATTGCTCTGTACTCCAGTCGAGGACACCTCCGAAGGCGCCCATGATGGTGTTATCGAGTAGCATATTGTCTGGCCCTAAAGAGGGCAATACAAGCGCTTCGACTGGTAGGGTAATATCTCCTAGCGTAAGTTGAAAGCGAACATATCCTAAAATTTTGAGAGGCGACCCATCAGCACTGCTGAGGTTGATCGCTCCCGGGGGCACTGCAAAAATTTGAGTGTCTTTCATTGTGGGATGTGTCTGTACAAAGTGAACAGATATGCATGGTACATCGGTCGCGGTGTCAATCGTGACATTGTGCGCCGGATAATCATTAACGCTGGCGTTTACTCGTACGCGATTTGACGTAGAGCTGAGAGCTGTGGGATATCTGGGATACCCACTCATGGCAGACGCGTGGAAAGCATCAAAGTGCGTTTCCCGGTTAGCGTTGCATGATAATAAAACATGATGTTTAATTTTCTCATTTAATTTGCGGGACGCAGCAGAAACATACAACGCTTGTGGTACCATGGACGGTGAAAACGTATCATTCCGACGTTGACTACTCTTCTCGACTCTGCTTGCTGCTTCTACGGCTGGTCCAACTCCACGCGGTACTGCTAGAACACTCGGAACCTGCTGCTTATTTTCTAAGTCTGTTACAGTATTCGACTGGTTGTCTGCATTTACTTGTTTCGCATGGGTACTCGCCAGAGGGGTGGAGCTCTTTGTTCGGCCACACTTATCCCTCCTCTTACTACTAGGTCTACCGGCACTTGCCACGGCTACGCTAGCTGATCGTGCTATCGTTTCTACCGCGGGTTTGGTGATCCTAGTTTGCCTACTCCCCGAACCGGTTTGAGGTAACCGGCGCGGGCCCCCTCACGGTTTTTTGGTGACTACTATGCCGTCCCGTTCGTGCATTTTTGCTAGCCTGCAGTCCGGGCGCGAGTGCGAGTTGCGATGGCGACACATCGGGTAGTCGCATGCGTCGCTCGACGCTACTTTAGGCTTCCTGCTTCTACCCGCCTCGCTACTCGGTGACCTGCCTCGCTTGTCGGATGGGCCGTACGTGGCAGGTTCGAAGGTCACTCGGCGTTCCCGGCCTCGCGCCGCCGTCATGGCGTTCAGGTCGTCATGTATTCGTACTCGTGGGTTCGAATCCCACGGTGGTCACCACTATGGAACCTGGTCTCTCACGGGGTCCCGGAGTCGAAGTGGAGAGGGTGGTCCCGGAGGTCTGGTACTCGTCGCGGATGGTCGATAGTCGGAGCGGAGAGGTTGTCGCAGAGCTGAAGTCGAAGCGGAGAGGGCGTCACGGTGCTGAGGTCCCTTGACGATCGTTCTCACAGCGAACGCGGCTGAAAACCTTTCTTTCTTATATGTAGCAAGGAGATGCTAAGCCAGAGCTAGAGTGACGGTGGGCATATGCCCTTCGTCATGCGGCGGGATCATCTTTTGGTGGCTGACCTTCCGGGGACGGGTCAACGCCGTCTATGACGGGTGACGCCGTTCGCGACCCGGGATCGTGTATTGCCTGACCGGTGACGTGTCCTCTCGCGCATGCGTGTACGCGATCTACGATAGATATCTACGACCCTGTCTTCCACAGGTACAAGTATTACATTTATTTCCTGTAAGAATGATACGTCGTACGAGCGGACGACGCGTTCTGATTCTGGTGCCGTGAAACCATCGAGCACACCGCATGTTTTACCCAAACAAGAGCCAACAAGAGGCAGCGCACAGGAGCCCCCAACACAGAGACACGTGACAACCACGGCCAGCTGTCGGTCGCGTAATTGTCCGGTGGTCCGTGCTTCGGTGGGTGTATCGGAAGTCGTTCGTAGTTCTGCTGTAGATCGTCGAAAAACCACGTGGCATCGTGCTGGTGGCAAGACTCGCCAGTAGACGTATTCAAGCCTCGAGGTTAGGTCTTAAGTACTTCTAACTGGAAGAGCTAGGCCATTCGATATTTCGACCTAAACGCATAAAAAAACACCACATACATGTCTAAAACTCGAAATAGTGGTCTCTTTCAGTACGCATAAAAAGAAAAGCCGAGGAAAGATCAAACTACTTGAAAATAGACCATGATATTTCTGCACTACTCCAGACGCAGATGGCAAGACGAGGATTTAGGTCATGAGTCAGCACATGAGTGGGTGGAAACTTCGAGAAAGACCCTCCCCTGCCCATGCTGTGCGAGCTTGAACAAACGGCCAAAACAAATAACTGGTGCCTGGCAAAAACATTGAGTGCTTCGTACTCCATACTCGCTTCATATGTAGGATACCTCACAGGCGTTTGCCGCCTTCGGTGTGCCTCAGTGTGGCAGTCAGTGCAGCAGCACAGCAGGACTGGCCCTCAACCCGGTTCAATTTCCACCCTCGAAATGGAGGCATCCGCGGGAAAGAGGCAACAGGGTTGTAAACTGCAGCAGCAGCTCCGGCCATGCGCTATCATACGTCGGGCACAAAAACCAAACAAAAAAAATGTGTCATCGAAAAATTACAGCCTCTCAGGACGAGAGAGCAGGAGCACGAGCGCGCGACGAACTATGTCAGAGTCCCAGTTCTCTGACCGCAGAGAACGCCAGGGTAGGAGGAGTCTCGCGGGCGTTTTCCACCGGCTAGTTGTGCTGTAGTTGGGTTGGCTGTTGGGGTGCTGGTTGTCTGTGTGTTGTGCTGTGTTGTTTTGTTTTGTGGTGTGTTGTGTTGTGTGTGCGCTCGATCCTCGTGAATGAACAACGACTCCTTTTCAAGTAATAGTACGTAAAGGCATGCCGCTCCACGAGAGTGGGTCGCCTCTGACCACCGCCAACGTTTCTGATGGTGTTGTACACGCAGGTTGATTAACCCGGGTTGGGAATACACCGAGCGGCTTGCTAGGTTGAGCGTTGCAATTACTGCGTGGGTGTTGTGCTGTGCTGCTGCTGCAGTGTCTGATGTTTCCTCGAGCTTTTGTCGTCTGGAATGCTGTTGTTTGCTGGAAAATACTCGGAAAATTGCTTCAAATATGCACTTGGGCCAAAATGTGCCCATATTTTGGGAAAATCCACATCTCACCGTGGTCTGCCGTGGTCGTTAGGTCGATAAAATAGACCTATTTTTTAGACATTTAAAACACGATAGGGCTTAATTTGGTTTAGAGCCAAAATTATAGGCATATCGTCAGGCTTAAATACGTCTACTAGACCCCCCAAAATTTAAAATTTATTCACCTTTTCTTTTTCTTGGCCCCCATGCACCCATTTATTTCCTTTCCTTTCTCTTCTTCGTTTGTTTCTTTTTTCCAATTGACTTGCGTCTGTTGTGCGCATGCGTAGTGATAGATACCACGTGTAACATATACGTGGTAGTCTTTCTTGGTTGGCAAGCGGTATAGTCGGTTTTCCCAGGCGCCAGTAATGAGACGTATGCACCGGTATGGACCTGGCACATCGTAGACTGACTCCCGATTTCACTTTTATACGTTTCTGGTGCAGGCATGAATTGCGTCAGCTGTGATTTATGCTTGTACCACCTTTGTTTGGTTTGTGTTTTTCCCCTAGCTAGGGTATTCCTCAGCTCCAGAGTGACTGGAGCCTGTCCTGTGGCCACGGACTTGATTATGCGAGTTAATGTGAGAACGACAACAACAACAACTGAAATATTGCCTGTTTCTTGACCTTTCAGCTGCTTCCTGCAAACAAACTTGGTTTTTCTGCCAACACGATTTTGAACTCTTTCGCGATTTTTTCTTCCTTTTTGTCTAGTAAGTTGAACTTCCTACTGCCACTAATTGCCGCCTGACAGCTGTGCATTAGTTGCGGAACGGTCCAGCTTTAGCTTTTCTTTGATTCGCACCATTTGTTTCGTACTTGACGAAGCTTCAGCGGCTGAGATCTGGGCTTGGCTCATCAGCTCGACACCGCCCATCACCCCATCGCAGCGCTATAGCTTACAGCAACGAAGCGCCGTGCAGTGCCCTGCGATGCCCTGCGGCTCAGCTCAGCAGCGCACCGCTAGCTCAGCAGAGCGACGCGCTATGCTTTGCCGTGCTCTGCCATCGCGGTCGTTCGTTATTCATGATATCTAAAACTCGGCGTACGCTGATATTTAGGTAAATTTGGCGCTTTATTCTATACATATCGCGTCAACTATCGTAATATCATACAATATGGGGGAGGGAATGTAATCTCTATGCAAAGATCCTGTTTTTTTTTAATCATTTGTCAGCCGGCGCCCAGCCGGCCGCCCCGGTGGTCTATTAATAATAATAGTGGTTTTACCCTCGAATACTACTACTAACGTTTGGTTGTCCTTGAGTTCGACACCCACCACGATTATATTTGACTTTACTTGCAAAAATGCAAAAAAAAAACAGGCATCAATCAACTGCTGAGAGCGCCTAGCAGCGTGGGTTGGTTCGACGCGAGTCGACGAGGGAAGAAAATGCCGGATTCTCCTGGCGGTAAAAATGAAAGCACGTGCCGAAGTGGGGAGGGAGGAGGAGGGCCCGCTATTGACCCCGGATGATCTGAGTTAGTTACTACTGGGAGGGAGCGCGAGAGTGGTGCGGGGATAATAAATGGGATTAAGAAAAAAAATGTTGCAAAAAAAAAGGTATATTATTATTACTACCAGTAAATAATATGTCAGTCTCTAGGAAATACGCACGGCACTATCAGCAGTCGTCATGGTAGAGACACTCCGGATATTATGCATTGAGGGGACGCGTCCAATTTCGACAACAACGTGAAAGCCCCCACGAAGAAAAGACAGCAGACACACATATCCCGCCTTCCCGAGAAAAAACAGAGAAGAAGCGCTACGCCAACCTCCCGTACGAGCAAAGCCACCCCCGCACCAAACTTAGACAACGCCGCCTCAACGAGAGATCGCCCTCCTCTTCTACGTTTTCCTCCTCGCCCGCGACCACGCAGACCAATCAATGCGACAGCCTTCACGTAACAAACAAAGCAATCTTCTTCCAAAACCTCGCCGGCTGACATGTCCTCATGTCGACGTTTGATGCAAACCGACTTTGCATCCTGTCGACTTCGAACCTCCACTGCCACGGGGACAGCAGTGCAGTCTCTTCATTAATGTCAAGGCCTCTTTCGTTTCGCCTAGAGGCGACGCAGGTTCTCAATAATACTCTTTTCGGTATTTTTGTTTGATCTGATAGACGCCAACTTTTACTTGACGGCGCATTTAATAGTTTGTTTCGCCTATCCTTGCCTTCTTTATTGTATAATAGTACGTTTTTCTTTTGTCAAAGCATGACTTTCAGAATCCCATGTTCGTATTAAACTCTTGGCATTACTTTAAAGTTCAATGCATGCCAAATCGGACAGCTACACCTTAAGTGGTCGAAGTGCTGCCCTGCCCTACCCGAAGAATGGGCGCCGGCGAATGCCGGCGCCCATGCCGAGCCCTTGTATAATATAAAAGAACTACCGCCACATGTCGCGCGGCATCGAGTACAACAAACTACTGACGGGCGTTTTGGGCGGTATCCAGCGTTGGCGGTACTCTCTTGGCGGTATCTAAAGTTGCCGGTATTTATTTGCCTGTAAACGGTTAAATATAAAACTGACGGTAATTCCGTCTGACGGTAATAAATGTGACGGTAGTTTCTTGACGGTAGACTGTATTTCATTTTTCGGCGGTTACGCCCTTGGCGGTAGACGGAAACACGAGAATATGCCTGTAAACGGCGGAATAATACCGGAACCGTCAGACGGGGCGGTGAAAGCAACGACGGGTAGATTACCGAACACCACCCTGGAAATTTGTCCGGGAAATACTACGCTTTCCCGCCTAAAACGCACGATACGAAGAAGACGCACAAGTGAAAAGATCCAATGTGCAAACTGAACTCACATGGCCGCGGGTATCCACTCAACTACAGCATAGAGTTCCCCCGTTCCACAACTAACCAACTGGCGGCTACAAACTACAGCGGTTGGGCTGCCTGCACCGTACGAACCGCATGGTAATCGTGAGCAGAGACGAAAGCGCCTGCTGTCTGGAGTACTGTTACAATGGCGACCCGCGGGCATGCAGTGAAACAAGAGCAATCGAACCAAAAACCACAATACAAATATCAATGATCGCCCCGCCTTCCCGAGTTATTTGACTGGTTGGAGCGCAGCTACTACGCCCGTGCCTAAAATTGAAAATTGCGGGGGTTCGTTCCCCATGAAGGGAACTCATTGTGATTTCACGCGCAGGTTCGTGTCCTGCCGTCGATGCCACATGTAAAGTTATAGATGGGGACACAGAGTGCTCCATGCAGGTCTGCCAATTGAGCAGGTCCTCGGAGAGTACTCACTTTCTTTCCCTTCATAGAGACGTTGCTTTATTCGATTCTTATTCAATTCAACCAGAGCCCCGGATAGCTTCTGAGATCGGAGGCACCTGTCTTCGATCTACTTCCTAACTTTCCCGAATATAAAACGCCAACCTTACCATACAAAACCCATCCAAATGATCTCAAATTCATTCAATAACAGGCCATGTTCGAGACCGTATCTTAACAGTATACAACTCTTCTACAAACTCTACAAAATCAGTGACGTTAAAAAAGTAGCTTGTTGTACTACTGCCTCGTAAAAAAACCCTGCAAAAAGACGATCGCTGCTGTCGTGATGATGGTGTGCGTGCGGATCGTGGGTCTCCGTGTGCCATCCTCCTGCTGTGGTTCTCCATGGCCGCCTCATCGCCTTCGGCCCGCTCCTTTGCACTTGCTCTCGTTGACGCTCAATTGCAATCGGTTCCCCTTCTCCCCCGTACCGAAAAACAAAATGCTCCTCGCAGCTTGCTGTGCTGATCTGAAACACAAAAGTTCTCGTTCGGGGAGAGTTCAATCCGTCTCTTCCCCGCCCGTCGACGCTCAGTCCCCCTCGTCCTTCGTCGTCGAATCCAGCCTCTTGCCGGCGCAGTTCCCTCCCCTGAAACCAAGACTGCGCCGTAGCGTGGCTCGTGGTGGCGCCTGCCTCCGCGCACGAGCATCCCGATTGTGCATTGCTGCTCCGCCGCTGCTGCCTAAAAAGACGCGCGAATCGTAGGTGACCATGCCTAACGCACCACGTACGACCCAACTCTACCGCCACGCCTTAGCCTCGCGGCCACACGCAGCAGCAAGAAGGTGCCACTCCTTGAGGGTGAGTCCGGCCTTATACCCGCCAGAAAGACCCCCCCACACTCGCTACAAGCCTGCTAGGGCTTGCCCCGCAGCATGCCTTACCGAGGCGGCAAGGGGGACGGGGGTATGTACGATAAATTGAGGAAACATTGTACCAACCCCCGTGAAGTTGCACGTACGTACGTGCAAGGTTTTTTAGATTTACACGTACATTCTTCAGCGATTTATGTATGGCGGCTCCCTATGTGCAGGTCTGCACAAAAGGACGGTTGCGATGCGCAGACCGACCCCAGACCTGACCCTAACCCAAACCCTAACCCTAACCCTAACCCTAACCCTAACCTCAACCCTAACCCTAAACCTAGCTCTAACCCTAACCCCAACCCAAGCCTTTGGGGGGCTCGAGGTCTGCTCTCGAGGTCGGCAGGGGCAGTATTGAGTTTACGCGCAAACGTCGTTGATTTTTTACATTAAATCTGAAAACCTTGATCACGTACGTACGTGCAATTAAACACCTGGTCTGGGGACAAAACGATCGTAATACGATACAAGGGGGTTCCGCCGGCGGCCTAGTGAGGGCCGACGACGAAGCTAATGCCCGCAGGTGACATCTAACTGTAAACGACAGTTTTCGATGCCAAGGGGCCGTGACTAATGTTGGACAGATCCCTGACGGGAAAGAGCAATGGTCGGAACGATGAAAAATGAGCTGTTGCGACGCCTGGTGATCCGGGGCCCGGCTGATGGACATCGCCATAAAACTATATACCTAGACCTCGCCCCCCTCGGACGTCTCGCTCGGCATATCCTCCCCCCTCTCAGCCCTTCTCAGCCCGTAATTGCCGAAAAGAAAATTAGTTGCTGGGGAAAAGAACCGTCCCGAAGTTCCTTGCCTTCCTTGCTTTCCCTAGTCTCATTCTTACTTACTTTTTAGCTCTCATTCTCTGATCTTTACTGCTTGCTCTCTGATATTTTTATTTTGCCTTTTCAGCAACTTCTTTTTTGTACTTTTACTTTTGAAGTTGGCCAATTGCTGGCTGTTGAGAGGGAATTGCCGTTGACGGCTGCAAACAATTTGAATTTGAAATTTGCCGGATCGGCAATAACAATTTGAAGTTGAAATTGACGAAGCGGACCAAGGCTAGTGCGGGAGGAGGCTCCGCCAACAGTGGGGGTGGTGGAGGTTTAGGATCAGGCGTGTGGAAGCTGGTCGGGCAAGAACGGGACTCAGCTTCTTCTGGCCATCCTGATTGGCCGTGCCCGAGCAAGGGTTGTGACGGCTTCCTCATCGCACGAAATAGAAAAAAACAGGAGTTCCCAGTACGCTGTCTGCGACACCTGCAGGAGTGACGAGCCTTCCACGTGCCAAGCTTTTCATAACCTTAACAAGAAGCACTGAGGAAGCGGCGACAACCCTCGTGTGTGTGACTGGTGTGACGCGGACACCTGTGATTCACCTTCGATCGGCGTCCCTAACGAAGGAGCTGAGAGCTTGACGAAACGTGAGTCACATTTCTGTTGTTGTGCTGTGATTTCTTTTTCATGCGTACAAACACACTTTTGCATGTATGTACGAGTACGTGTACGGGGCAGTCCCGTCATCGCGGTGTAAGCGGGAATTGTACAAGTACTCAGGTCTACGAGTAGACCTATGCAGTGACGCTGTGTGATGCGATTTCTTTTTCATACATACAGCCAAACACACTTCATGTATGTACGACTACGAATACGGGGCAGTCCCGTCATCGGGGTAAGCGGGGGTTGAACAAGTGGTCCATGCAGTGACGCTTTGTGTTGTGATATAAACACACGTTTTGGATGTACGACTACGACTACGTGGTATCTATACATGTAAGATGCAATGAAAACGGGCAAGTCTCATCACGGGGGTCAGCCAGGGTTGTAAAAATGGTCCATGCAGTGATAAATAACACAGCAGCATGATACCTCAGCACCAGTCGCAGTACACACTGGAGGTTGATATATAGCAGTAAACAGAAGCTGAAGTTAACCTGGGTGATGCTGGAGAGCAGTCCCGTGATTGGAGTTAGCGAGTTGTTCATGTAGTGACGCGGTGTACTACTACTGTTACTCATTTTTCATACAACCACATGAACTCTTTGTATTAACGAGTACAAGTAGGGTGCGCAACCTCTTCAGGAATCGCAGTACACGTCGGTCGTAATAGTGTTGATAGCAGCAGTAATAGAGTAGTACCGAACAATATATACAGCAGGTACTGTCTCTTACCCTTCGTTGTCGGTATTCCGCCGGTAGGCCTTATATAGCAGTATACCGGGGCTTACGCTTACCAGTTGCGACTGTGAATCCCGTTCGTTCCTGTCCCAGTGGTGGTTTCATAGGTGTTAGCAACGTTGTGGTACCAGGCAGGGCTTTGCCCATAAACGACCGCTTTCATTACAACAGTGTTAAATTGTACGACTTCCTTTCAAACTTTGGAAATCGACGACAGCTACGTGGCCTTACTATTTTGAACATTCACTGAACGCAAGGTATTCCCATCCGTTGTTGTCGTTTGCAGAAGCCCTGCGAAGCAGCCGCCGAGGGCCGCCAAGTCGGCGAGGACATAAACACGAAGTGCACCGGCGACATCAAGGTCGGTGACCTCCTGAAGAAGGCAGGCGACCACTTGCTCGATATACATCCCGCATTCCATTCCCACGGTGCCACGAGGGCGTTCGACATCGAGGTACGTTCTACTCTTATCTTGCGTCCTGTGTGTCACGAGTCGAGACATCCATGTCTCTTGCTCAAGACTAGGGGATGGCGTGCGGATATAGTCTATGAAGTGCGGCTCTTTTTCCAAGTACCAAGAGCAAGTACAACAATACCACAACAATTACTAACAGCGAAAGGAGCTTCAATAATTTGGATGGTTACGACGTCTGCTGGAGAGAAGTACGAATACTTTTTTACACATACTTATGTTATAAGGCTTAGTTTGGGTAAGCTATTGGTTAACCTGTACAAGTGGTCAAACGGACTAATACCCCACTAATTCCTTAACAAATGGCGTCGTCGACAAACCATGGGTTTTTGGGTCGTGGGTTCGATCCCCACATCCACCATAATAAACTTTTTCAGATTTTCCCATGGCGAACTTGAAAAATACTCTCCCCGGTATACCCAGGAAATGAAACGGCTTGGATAAATGACAAGTCCGCCCGTATATCCGGCCGACCCTCTATCCCGCCGTTTCAGGGGGGGAGAGTGTTATAAGGCTTAGTTTGGGTAAGCTATTGGTTAACCTGTGCAAGTGGTCAAACGGACTAATATCCCACTAATTCCTTAACACTTATCGACGTTCTCCCGCCCTGCTTCAACGTTTGTGGACAGATCCACAAGACCATCGACAAAAAACAAGAGTGCAAGGTGCTGGGTACCTCCGCTGAGGAGCAAGAGTCCAAGCAAGCCTGCATGCTCCTTCGGAAGCAATGTTGACAGCACGTTCTTTATAGAACGTTAAGTTGTGGTTTATTTTACCAGCATCGTTTTTTGA